>JAJGRX010001078.1:690428-1380856 GCA_025461125.1 Carex kokanica
GATACGGATACGGATAATTATCCGGATCCGTATACTTTAGTAATTCGGATATCCGTGCATTGTTTTGCTGGGGTTTCTAGAAGGCATCATGAAAGGGCAAATTGGTTGGGCATGATTAAAGTATAAGCACTTGCTCACGCCTCTCCATTTTTTTTTAACGTTTAGAAAAATTAAAATATTGGGTTTTGAATTTTTTAAAAAGGTAAATAAATTTTTTAAAGTCTTATTTCTATCACATTATCATCTGTATTGGAACTTATTTTATTTCTAAAAGTACACGTGGTATTTCTAATCTAATTTTTCGGATGTAATGTAATTTTTAATTAAGAAAGTTTTTTTCTTTTAAAGAAATCGCTTTCTAATTAGATATATATTTTGTAATGATGTAACAATTAATTAGATATATATTTTGAATTAGAAATCCGAATTATATCCGTATCCGTATTCGTATCCGAAAATATCCGATCCGTATCTGTATCCGTTTAATATCCGATCCGTATCCGTATCCGATTAGTATCCGATCAGTATCCGTATCCGAAAAAAAAATACGGATACGGATATGGGTTGAGCACTATCCGATCCGTATCCAATCCGTTTGCACCCCTACTTGTTGGTGTTGGGCCTAGACTTGTGCCATTTAATATTTTGGTTACGGACCCAATTAAAAGACTTCGGTCAACTCACAAGTGCTAACTTTACAAAATTTTAGCGAGCATGATTTTGTACCTGTCAGTAGAAAGCTCAACGCATTCACGCAAGCGGTCAACACAGAATGAGAGCACTTCAAATGAGCTTGAATGAATACCTACATCATAAATAAACTTGCCAAACAAAAACACTTGTTACTAACTAATATTAGCTAAAATGAATCACAAACAATTGAGATTAATTAAGAATTGTAGGGCCCAGCACCAGAGATGGGACCCTTCCAAAAATTCTCAGAGGCACACGGTCAAGCCGTGGCCAATGAGGAGGTTTAGAAATAGTTTTCAACCAGCAATTGAAAGCTATTTCCAAACCCAAACGCAAATAAACCTTCGGCTTATGCTGTGCCGCTTAATTTATAGCTTAGAGGTCCGACCGCTGTCTCTTTACAGCAATCTAGTGGGACTGTATCCACTGCACATGAACAAACCGGTTAGAAACTTTTCCGGGCTTTTATGGGCCTTGTTGCCTGGAGAAACTGAACAGCTAAAAAACTCGGTCTCATACTTGAGCTTTTATGGCCTTTATCTCCATTCCATTATTAAGCACGTTGGGTGTCCGATCCGTCAACGGTTATGATTGAAAGATAAAATTTCAGATTTAATCTCAACCCTTTAATCAAATAATCTGTCTTGTTTTGATTAAATGCATCTTTTTTAAGTGTAGAAGTCTATATTTAGTTAAAAACATACTCGCTACATGTACAGTCACACAATATATTACAATTAAAATTGAATATACTGCCTTGTAACGATATTTTTTTTCCTTATTTCTCCTACGTTTAGCAACTTCTTTGTTTCCTTATTTTTGGTTTCCTATATCTCATTTGTTTCTATACAAATTATCACGACAGAAAATAAAAATCAATTTTTTCTTTCTTTGTTTTTATATAGATCCCAACGGCATAATAGAAAAATCTAGAATATATTTGATTGGAGTTGTTTCTATACAAATCACCCCACACCTGGAATCGAGAAAATCAAGAATAGAAAGATTGTTTTTCTAATTTTATTATATTTTTTCAATTTGAGCAATTAGAATCTATTTTTCATTTTTTTTTTGTTCATTTTCAGAAATGTTGGACTACATCAAAGAGAATCACACTAGCAATGATACTTCAAGATTTTTTTTCATGTTATATTTGATACATTTTTTTTTTCATTTGTTGTTGTTTCTTTTACTGTGATTTATTATTTATTTCTCCGTTTTTTTGTTATTTGTGTTTTTTATTTTCATTTATATATTTTTTCTTAATTCTGGGTGAAATGTCAATAAAAAAAAGTCTCTTCATATTCTATTCATTCTTATAATATCCCGTTGCAACGCACGGGCACGATACTAGTTATTTATTATATTACTGAAATAATGATTTTTAAATATTCTAAAAAATAGTACAAAATTTAGTTTCCAAGCATATTTTAATATGGAGAACATGTTGAGCACTTCAGATAGACTATTGCACCATTGAAATCACAAAAACCATTTGGCATAAACTCAGCAAGTTGGTTAGGATTGAATTTGAAGCTCTACTAAGGAAAAAATGTTCAGCAACAAGAAGTTGAGAAAGTGGATGCTAATTCTTCATGAGCCTCAAATGCTTAAGTCATGTAGAATAGCTCTTTAAAAGTTTGAGCAAGATTAAAAATGTGGGCAAAATGAAGCTTAACAAAGTGGTTTTAAGGTTTACAGAGGAGCAAGTGTTTGGCAAGCTTAAAACTCATTAGTCTTCTAAGGAGTTCTACGGAGTTCTAAGGAGGATGTGTCGAACACTACCCAAGGTATATAGAATTACTCTCTCTCTCTCTATATATATATATATAGAGAGAGAGAGAGAGAGAGAGCTCTATATATATATATAGAGAGAGAGAGAGAATGACTAATATCAAAATGTTTGTTCTTGGACCTTAGAACAAACGTTTCAGTTTTTACATTTTCAAAATTCATACAGTCGATCCAAACTGTTCAACATTCAATCTATATTAAAATGTGCTTGGAGACCAAATTTTACATTTTTTTGAATTTTTTTAATATTTATTAAGCCAATTTTAAAATCACTGTTTTCAATAATCCAGAAGTTTTTCACTATTTATTAAAATCAGCGATTTTAAAACTGGCTTAATAAATAATAAAAAATTCCAAAAAATGTAAAATTTGGTCTCCAAGCACATTTTAATATAGAGATCACATCTAACAGTTTGGATCGACTGTTTGACTTTGAAAATCGAAAAACCAATTGGTTGCACCACGTCTTCGGAACAAACATTTTGATGTTAGCCAATCTCTCTCTCTATATATATACACATATAATAGGAACCTGCTAGCATGCGATGCGTAGCATTTTGCATAATCTGCAACGGTATTTTTCACCCTTGGATCTTCTTTAACATTCGTGCATACGATGGGAGCGCCGGGAGAACTAACGGGGATGGAAAATTTTAATCGCTCTCCCTCTCTGTTAAAATTTTCAATCACGCGAACCCTTCGCCCCGCCCCAACCCTTGCTAGGGTTTTTCCCCTTATCCTGTTAGTGTTGTGATCTAGAACTCAATCATAGAATGATTGTTTTCTAAGTTTTGTTCATGTAATTAAATGATTTGTTTATCATTTTATTCCTTGAGTATTTTATTACTTATAAATTATTCAAGTTGAGGACTTGAAATTGTGGAACTCTATAAATTATTTAATAAATACTCTAAAGTATCACTAGTCTTGGTAATTAACAATGAACATTAATTACCGGTATAAGATTATCATTTGGATTAGATGATGATCATGTTCTGCAAATCATATGACAAGGGGTTGTCAATCTAATCAAATAGATACCTGATGGAGAATCAGGGGATTGAACGTGACCAAAAGAAAACATTTAATATAGATTGTGTTTGTATCATTAATGTTTTATTTGTGTTATTTTGGACCACTCTGTTTTATAAACTGCTGCGTATGTTTCGTATTTGTACCATAGCACCCTCATACGATGTCTATTTTGGACGTACTATATATGGATGGAAAGTTAAAAGAAAGATCTATAACTTTGCCTTCTGAGACAGAATCTAGTTCTAATTAGATCCTGATAAAAAATATGGTAGAACGTGTGGTTAATTTTGGAAACAAAATTCACATTTCTTGTTTGTTATATATATATATATATATATATATATATATATATATATATAGTGAGTGGCTACTCTACTTACATAAGCATATGATGGCATATGCTTATAAGCTGTTTTTATATTTTCGAAGTCCAAATTGTCGATCTGAAGTACTCAACATGTTCTCCATATTATAATGTGCTTGGAGACCAAATTTTACATTTTTTGAAATTTTTTTACTATTTTTTTAGAATTTTTCAAAACAGTGTTTTAATATGACAAAAAAATCTAAAAAAAATCTGAAAACACTGTTTTGAAAAATTCTAAAAAAATAGTAAAAAATTTCCAAAAAATGTAAAATTTGGTCTCCAAGCACATTCTAATATGGAGAACATATTGAGCACTTCAAATTGACTATTTGGATTTTGAAAACGTAAAAATGACTTATAAGCATATGCCCTCATATGCTTATGGAAGTAGAGTAGCCAACCTCTATATATATATATATATATATATATATATATATATATATATATTATCTCTCTCATTCCTTTTATGATGAATTTCATTTTTGAGAGTTGAAGTTCTGCCAAAACTCTCTCTCTCTCTCTCTCTTCTTTCATCTCTCATGTGTTGAGAACCCACAAATCCTAAAACTCAAGAATAGTTCTACGTAGGAGCGGAATTAAGGAGCAACCAAGTTAATACTCTCTAGCAAGAGGAATATTTGGTTTCTAATTAATTTCTTGGTAGATACCGTGGAGGACTTCAAACTTTGGAGTCTCATCTTGGTGCAAGGCGTTTTAGGTCATGCACACATCAACTACCAAGGCGCTGCAAGACATCAATCACCATTAGCATCAACAAGGAGGTGAAGGCATCTCAATGACCTTTCTTTCTTGTTTGGAGACAAGAAACAAAAGGTATAATGTTTATTGATTTGAAAATTTGAATTTGGTTTGATTTCATTCGCACATGATGATCTCTTTTGGTATTTTTCTTGTCAAAATTTTGAAATTCCGCTGCCTTAAGTACCATCAGAACCCAACATATCCCTACCATCTCTCCTTCGCAATCAATCAACGCTAGCACACACTCTTCTTTCGAGACTCAAGATCATGTCGCGCGCTCCTGTAGCTTTCTCCTCTCTCCCCTCGCACTGCCCTCTCTCCCGATCTGTTTATTTTGACTATTTAAACTATGTTAGTGGTGCGAATTTCTGAAAATCAGGTCTCTCTCCACATGGAACACAACCAGGATAAGTTGAAAGACAACTTGAAGAAGATGAAAAAGTACAAGTAGTAGAAGAAAGACAACAAGTAGAACATGAGAAACACAACTTGTAGAACATGAAAGACAACTAGAAGAAGATGAAAGACAACCCGTAAAACATGAAAGACAACTAGAAAAAGATGAAAGACAACCAGTAGAACATGAAAGACAACCAGTATAAGATGAAATACAACAAAAAGAAAATGAAAAAAATAGTAGTAGAAGAAAGACAACCAGTACAACATGAAAGACAACCAATAGAATATGATAAACACAACTTGTATAACATGAAATACAACAAGAAGAAGATGAAAGACAACCAGTAGTACATGAAAGATAACCAATACATGATGAAAGATATCTATAAGAATATGAAAAACAACAAGTAGTAGGAGAAAGAGAACCAGTAGAACATGAGAAACACAATTAGTAGAACATGAAAGACAACTAGAAGATGATGAAAGACAAATAACAGAACATGAAAGACAACCAGGACAAGATGAATGACAATTAGAAGACGGTGAAAAACAACAAGTATTAGAAGAAATACAACCAGTAGGACATGAGAAACCCAACTAGTAGTACATGGAAGACAAGTAGAACATGAAACACATCCAATACAAAATGAAAGACAACAAGTAGAACAAGAAAGACAACTAGAAGAAGATGAAAGACAACAAGTAGTAGAAGAAAGACAACCAGTAGAACATGAAAGAGAACCAGGACAAGATGAAAGACAGCTAGAAGAAGATGAAAAACTACAAGTAGTAGAAAACACAACAAGTAGAACATGAGAAAAACAACAACTAGAACATGGAAGACAACTAGAAGATGATTAAAGACAACCAGTAGAACATGAAACACATCAAGTACAAGATGAAAGACAATTAGAAGAAGATGAAAAACAACAATTCGTAGAAGAAATGAAGCACAACTAGTGGAACATAAGAAACAAAACTAGTAGAACATGAAAGACAACTAGAAGATGATGAAAGACAACTAGTAGAACATGAAAGACAACATGTACAAGATAAAAAACAACTAGTAAGATGAACGACAACTAGTAGAACATGAGAACCACAACTAGAAAAATATGAAAGACTACTAGAAGATGATGAAAAACAACCAGCAGAACATGAAAGACTATAAGGACAAGACGAAAGAAAACTAAAAAAAGATGAAAAACAACAAACACCAGAAGAAAGACAACTAAAAGATGATGAAAGACAACCAGTAGAACATGAAACACATCCAATACAAGATGAAAGACAATTAGAAGAAGATAAAGACCACTAGAAGAAGATGAAAAACAACTAGTAGTAGAAGAAAAACAACCAATAGAACATGAAAGACAACCAGTACAACTTCAAACACATCCCGTACAAGATGAAAGGCAACTCGAAGAAGACAAAAGACAACGAGAAGAACAATTAAACACATACAGTACAAGATGAAAGAAGATGAAATACCACTAGAAGAAGATGAAAACCAACTAGTAGTATAAGAAACACAACCAGTAGAAAATTAAAGACAACCAATAAAACATGAAAGACAACAAATACAACATGAAACACATCCCGTACAAGATAAAAAACAACTAAAAGAAAAATGAAATACAAACAGAAGGACAATTAATACAAGTAGTAGAGGAACGACAACTAGTAGAACATGAGAAACACAACTAGAAAAACAAGAAAGACAACTAGAAGATGATGAAAGACAACCAGTAAAACATGAAATACAACCAAGACAAGATGAAAGACAATTAGATGAAGAAGAAAAAAAACAAGTAGAAGAAGAAAGACAACAAGTAGAACATGAGAAACACAACTAGTAGAATATGAAAGACAACTAGGAGATGATGAAAAACAACTAATAGAACATGATAGACAACCAGGCCAAGATAAAAGACGACTAGAAAAAGATGAAAAATAACAAGTATTAGAAGAAACATAACAAGTAGAACATGAGAAATACATCTAGTAGAACATGAAAGATGATAAGAAAGAAAAACTATAGAGCATGAAAGACAACCTGTACAATATGAAAGACAATTAGCAAAAGATAAAAAAAACAACTAGTAGAAGAACGACAAACAGTAGAACATTAGAAACATAACTAGAAGAACAAGAAACACAACTAAAAAATCATGAAAAACAACGAGTAGAACATGAAAGACATCCAGTACAAGATAAAAACATCTAGAAGAACATGAAATACATCTAGAAGAATAATTAATACACCTTGACAAAGACAACAAGTAGAACATGAGGTACACAACTTGTAGAAAATAAAAATACAACGAGAAGAAGATGATAGACAACCAGTAGAATGTGAGAAACAAAACCAGTAGAACATGAAAGATAATTAGAAGAAGAAGAAGAAAGACATATAGTAGAACATGAAACATATCCCGTACAAGATTAAAGACAACTATAAGAAGATGAAAAACTACTAGACAACTAGAAGAAGATAAAAATACAACAAGAAGAACAATTAAATATAACAAGAAGAAGATGAAATACAATAACAAAAACAATTAACACAACAAGAAGAAGATGAAAGACAACAAGTAGAACATGAGAATCACAACTAGTAGAACATGAAAGACAACTAGAAGAAGATGAAAGACATCCAGTAGAACATTAAACACATGGAGTACAGGTTGAAAGATAAGTAGAAGAAGATGAAAGACAACCAGTAGAAGAAAAAAGACAACTGGAAGAATATGAAAGACATCCAGTAGAACATTAAACACACATAGTACAGGTTGAAAGATAAGTAGAAGAAGATGAAAGACAACCAGTAGAAGAAAAAAGACAACTGGAAGAATATGAAAGATAACTAGTAGAACATGAGAAAGACAACTAGAAGATGATGAAAGACAACCAGTAGAACATTATAGACAACAACTACAAGATGAAAGACAACTAAAAGAAGATGAAAGAAAACTAGAAGAAGATGAAAAACAACCAGTAGTAGAAGAAAGACAATTAGTAGAAATACAACTAGTACAAGACGAAAGACAACTACAAGAACATGAACTACAACTAGTAGTAGTAGAAAGACAATAAGTTGAACATGAGAGACAACCAGTACAAGATGAAAGACAACTAGAAGAACATGAAAAACAACAAGTAGTAGAAGAAAGACAACACATAGAACATGAGAAACACAACTAGTAGAACATGAAAGACAACTAGAAGATGATTAAAGACGATCAGTAGAACATGAAACACATCCAGTACAAGATGAAAGACAACTACAAGAACATGAAATACAACTAGAAGAATAATTAATACAACTTGAGGAAGATGAAAAACTACAAGTAGAAAAAGAAAGACAACAAGTAGAACATGAGGTACACAACTTGTACAAGATAAAAGACAACAAAAAAAAAAGATGAAAAACAACCAGTAGAATGTGAGAAACACAACCAGTAGAACATGAAAGATAATTAGAAGAAGAAGAAAGACATACAGTAGAACATGAAACATATCCTGTACTAGATGAAAGACAACTACAAGAAGATGAAATACAACTAGACAAGATCAAAGACAACTAGAAGAAGATGAAATACAACAAGAAGAACAATTAATATAACAAGAAGAAGATGAAATACAATAACAAGAACAATTAACACAACAAGAAGAAGATGAAAGACAATAAGTAGAACATGAAATACAACTACAAGAAGATGAAAGACATCCAGTAGAACATTAAACACATCGAGTACAAGTTGAAAGACAACTAGAAGAAGATGAAAGACAACCAGTACAAGAAGAAAGACAACTAGAAGAATATGAAAGACAACTAGTAGAACATGAGAAAGACAACTAGAAGATGATGAAAGACAACCAGTAGAACATGATAGACAACAACTACAAGATGAAAGACAACTAGAAGAAGATTAAAGAAAACTAGAGAAAGATGAAGAACAACCAGTACTAGAAGAAACACAATCAGTAGAAATGTAAGACAAATAGTAGAACATGAGAAACACTACTAGTAGAACATAAAAGACAATTAGAAGTCGATGAAAGACAACCTGTAGAACATTAAAGATATCTTGAAGATGATGAAAGACAACCTGTAGAACATGATAAACACAACAAGTAGAACATGATAAACACAACAAGTAGAACATTGGAAACACAACTAGTAGAACATGGAAGACAACTAGAAGAAGATCAAAGACAACTAGCAGAACATGATAGACAACCAGTACAAGAAGAAAGACAATAATAAGGAATGAAAGACAACTAGTAGAACATGAAACACAACTAGAAGAAGTTGAATGACAACTAGTAGAACATGAGAAACACAACTAGTAGAACATGTAAAAAACTAGAAGATGTTGAAAGACAACCTGTAGAACAAGAAAGACATCTAGAAGATGATGAAAGACAACCTATAGAACATGAACGACAAGCTGTACAAGATGAAAGACAAGTAGAAGAAAAAAAACAACGAGTAGTAGAAGAACAACAACAACAAGAACATGAGAGACACAACTAGAAGAAAATGAAAGACAACTATAAGATAATGAAAGACAACCAACAGAACATGAAAGATAACCAGGAAAAGATGAAAGACAACTAGAAGATGAGAAACACAACTTATAGAACATGAAAGCCAACTAGGAGACGAAAGACCTCCAGTACAAGATGAAAGACAACTAAAAGAAGATGAAAAACAACAAGTAGTTGGAGAAAGACAACCTGTAGAACATGAGAAACACAACTAGTAGAACATGAAAGATAACTAGAAGATGTTGAAAGACAACCAGTAGAACATGAAACATATCATGTACAAGATGAAAGACAACTAGAAGAACAATTAATACAACGAGATTAAGATGAAAGACAACCAGTAGAACATGAGTAACACAACTAGTAGAACATGAAAGACAACTAGAAGTAGATGAAAAACAACTAGCAGAACATGAAACATAACTAGAAGAAGATGAAAAACAACTAGTAGTAGTAGAAAGACAACAAGTTGAACATGAGAGACAACCAATAAAACATGAGAAACACAACTTGTAGAACATGAATGACAACTAGAAGAAGATGGAAGACAACCAGTATTACATGAAATACAACCATTATATGATGAAAGACAAGAAGAAGAAGATGAAAAACTAGTAGTAGAAGAAAGACAAAGAGTAGAACATGAAAGACAACCAAGACAACATGAGAAACACAACTTGGAAAAACATGAGAAACACAACTTGTGTAACTGGAAAGACAACTTGAATAAGATGGAAGACAACCGTACATGAAAAACAATCAGTACAAGATGAAAGACAAGTAGAAGGACATGAAAAACAACAAGTAGTAGAAGAAAGACAATACGTAAAACATGAGAAACAAAACTAGTAGAACTTGAAAGACAGTTTGAAGATGTTGAAAGACAATCAGTCAAGATGAAACACAATTAGAAGAAGATGAAATACAACTTGAAGAACCATTAATACAAGGAGAAGAAGATAAAAAAAGAACCAGTAGAACATGAAACACATCATGTATTAGATGAAAGACAACCTGTACAAGATGAAAAACAAATAGAAGAATATGAAAGACAACTAGTAGAACATGAGAAACACAACTAGTAGAACATTGAAAGACAACTAAAAATGATGAAAGACAACTAGTAAAACGTGAAAAATAACTTGTACAAGATGAAAGACAACTAGAAGAAGACGAAAAATAACTAGTAGTAGAAGAAAGACAACAAGTAGAACATCAAAGACCACGAATAGAACATTAGAAACAGAACTTGTAGAACATGAAATACAATTAGAAGAAGATAGAAGACAACTAGTAGTAAATGAAAGAAAACAAGTACAAGATGAAAGACAACTAGAAGAACATGAAAAACACATACAAGTAGTAGAAGAAAGACAACACGTACAACATGAGAAATACAACTAGTAGAATATGAAAGACAACTAGAAGATGATTAAAGACGATCAGTTGAACAAGAAAAACATCCAGTACAGGATGAAAGACAACTGCAAGAACATTAGAAATAGTTGTAGAATATGAAAGATGAAACTTAACAAGTAGAACATTAGAAACACTTGTAGAACATGAAAGATGATGAAATAAAAACAGTAGAACATGAAAGACAACCTGTACAATATGAAAGATAATAAAAAAAAATATTAACAACTAGTAGAAAATCGACAAGCAGTAGAACATGAGTAACACAACTTAAAGAACAAGAAACACAACTAAAAAATCACTAAAGACAACCAGTAGAACATAAAAAACAACAAGGACATGATAATTAGAAGAAAGACATCCAGTACAAGATGAAAGACATCTACAAGAACAAGAAATACATCTAGAAGAACAATTAATACAACTTGAGGAAGATCAAAAACTACAAGTAGTATTAGAAAGACAACAAGTACAACGAGAAGAAGATGAAAGACACACAGTATAATGTGAGAAACACAACCAATAGAACATGAAAGATAATTAGAAGAAGAAGAAAGACATGCAGTAGAACATGAAACATAACCCGTACTAGATGAAAGACAACTACAAGATGATGAAATACAACTAGACAAGATCAAAGACAACTAGAAGAAGATGAAATACAACAAGAAGAACAATTAATATAACAAGAAGAAGATGAAATACAATAAGAAGAAGAATTAATACAACAAGAAGAAGATGAAAGACAACAAGTAGAACATGAAATACAACTACAAGAAGATGAAAGACATCCAGTAGAACATTAAACACATCGAGTACAAGTTGAAAGACAATTAGAAGAAGATGAAAGACAACCAGTACAAGAAGAAAGACAACTATAAGAATATGAAAGACAACTAGTAGAACATGAGAAAGACAACTAGAAGATGATGAAAGACAACCAGTAGAACATGATAGACAACAAGTACAAGATGAAAGACAACTAGAAGAAGATGAAAGAAAACTAGAAGAAGATGAAAAACAACCAGTAGTAGAAGAAAGACAATCAGTAGAAATGAAAGACAAATAGTAGAACATGAGAAACACAACTAGTAGAACATAAAAGACAATTAGAAGATGATGAAAGACAACTTGTAGAACATGAAAGACAACTAGAAGATGATGAAAGACAACATGTAGAACATGATAAACACAACAAGTAGAACATGATAAACACAACAAGTAGAACATTGGAAACACAACTAGTAGAACATGGAAGACAACTAGAAGAAGATCAAAGACAACCAGCAGAACATGAAAGACAACCAGTACAAGAAGAAAGACAAGCATAAGGAATGAAAGACAACTAGTAGAACATGAAACACAACTAGAAGAAGTTGAATGACAACTAGTAGAACATGAGAAACACAACTAGTAGAACATGAAAAAAACTAGAAGATGTTGAAAGACAACCTGTAGAACAAGAAAGACATCTAGAAGATGATGAAAGACAACCTGTAGAACATGAACGACAAGCTGTACAAGATGAAAGACAAGCAGAAGAAGAAAAAAAAACAACAAGTAGTAGAAGAACAACAACAAGAAGAACATGAGAGACACAACTAGAAGAAAATGAAAGACAACCAGCACAACATGAAAGATAACCAGGAAAAGATGAAAGACAACTAGAAGATGAGAAACACAACTTGTAGAACATGAAAGCCAACTAGGAGACGAAAGACCTCCAGTACAAGATGAAAGACAACTAAAAGAAGATAAAAACTAACAAGTAGTTGGAGAAAGACAACCTGTAGAACATGAGAAACACAACTAGTAGAACATGAAAGACAACTAGAAGATGTTGAAAGACAACCAGTAGAACATGAAACATATCACGTACAAGATGAAAGACAACTAGAAGAACATGAAATACAACTAGAAGAACAAAATACAACGAGATTAAGATGAAAGACAACCAGTAGAACATGAGAAACACAACTAG
This sequence comes from Carex kokanica, assembly GCA_025461125.1. Classification (NCBI taxonomy): domain Eukaryota; kingdom Viridiplantae; phylum Streptophyta; class Magnoliopsida; order Poales; family Cyperaceae; genus Carex; species Carex kokanica. The sequence goes on from JAJGRX010001078.1 coordinate 703,430, forward strand.
TTGAACATGAAAGACAACTAGAAGTAGATGAAAAACAACTAGCAGAACATGAAACTTAACTAGAAGAAGATGAAAAACAACTAGTAGTAGTAGAAAGACAACAAGTTGAACATGAGAGACAACCAATAGAACATGAGAAACACAACTTGTAGAACATGAACGACAACTAGAAGAAGATGGAAGACAACCAATAGTACATGAAATACAACTAGTACAAGATTAAAGACAACTAGAAGAAGATGACAAACAACTAGTAGTAGAAGAAAGACAACGAGTAGAACAAGAAAGACAACCAATAGAACATGAGAAACACAACTTGTGTAACTTGAAAGACAACTAGAATAAGATGGAATACAACCGTACATGAAAGACAACCAGTACAAGATGAAAGACAACTAGAAGAATATGGTAAACAACAAGTAGTAGAAGAAAGACAACACGTAGAACATGAAAGACAACTAGAAGATCATTAAAGACGATATGTTGAACATGAAACACATCCAGTACAGGATGAAAGACAACTGCAAGAAGATGAAATACAACTAGAAGAGCAATTAATACAACTTGAGAAAGATGAAACACTACAAGTAGTAGAAGAAACACAACAAGTAGAACATTAGAAACACAACTTGTAGAACATGAAAGACAACCTGTACAATATGAAAGACAATTAGAAAAAGATATAAAACAACTAGTAGAAGAACGACAAACAGTAGAACATGAGTAACACAACTATAAAATCATTAAGGACAACCAGTAACATAAAAGACAACAAGAACAAGATTAAAGACAACTAGAAGAAGATGAAAAATAACCAGTAGAACATGGAAGACAACTATAACATGATGAAAGACATCAGCAAAATATGAAACACATCCAGTACAAGATGAAAGACAACTAGAAGAAGATGAAAAACAACAAGTAGTAGACGAAACACAACCAGTAGAAAATCAAAGACAACCAATAGAACATGAGAAACACAACTTGTAGAAAATGAAAAACAATTAGAAGAACATGAAAGACAACCAGTATTACAAGATGAAAGACAACTAGAATAATATGAAATATAACAAGTAGTAGGAGAAAGACAACTAGTTAAACATGAGAAAGATAACCAGTAGAACATGAAAAATAACTAGAAGATGATGAAAGACAACCAGTAACACATGAAACACATCCCGTACAAGATGAAAGACAACTACCAGAAGATGAAAGACAACTAGACAAGATGAACAATAACTAGAAGAAGATGAAATACAACAAGAAGAAGAACATTTGAAACAGAACTTGTAGAATATGAAAGACAACTAGAAAAAGATGGAAGACAACCTGAAAGAGAAACAGTACATGATGAAAACAACTAGAAGAACATGAAAACAACAAGTAGTTGAAGAAAGACAACACGTAGAACATGAGAAACACAACAAGTAGACCATGAAAAACAACTAGAAGATAATGAAAAGACGATCAGTAGAACATAAAACACATCCAGTACAAGATGAAAGACAACTACAAGAATATGAAATATAACTAGAAGAACAATTAATACAACTTGAGGAAGATGAAAAACTACAAGTAGTATTATTAGAAAGACAACTAGTAGAACACGAGGTACACAACTTGTAGAAGATAAAAGACAACGAGAAGAAGATGAAAGACAACCAGTAGAATGTGAGACACACAACCAGTAGAACATGACAGATAATTAGAAGAAGAAGAAGAAAGACATACAGTAGAACATGAAACATATCCCGTACTAGATGAAGAAAATTACAAAAAGATGAAATACAACTAGACAAGATAAAAAACAACTAGAAGAACATGAAATACAACAAGAAGAACAATTAATATAAGAAGAAGAAGATGAAATACAATAACAACAACAATTAACACAACAATAAGAAGATGAAAAACAACAAGTAGAACATGAAAGACAACTAGAAGAAGATGAAAGACATCCAGTAGAACATTAAGCACATCGAATACAAGCTGAAAGACAACCAGTACAAGAAGAAAGACAACTAGAAGAATATGAAAGATAGCTAGTAGAACATGAGAAAGACAACTAGAAGATGATGAAAGACAACCAGTGGAACATGATAGACAACAACTACAAGATGAAAGACAACTAGAAGTAGATGAAAGAAAACTAGAAGAAGATGAAAAACAACCAGTAGTAAAAGAAAGGCAATCAGTAGAAATGAAAGATAAATAGTAGAACATGAGAAACACAAAAGACATCTAGAACATAAAGACAATTTGAAGATGATGAAAGACAATAAAGACAACCTGTAGAACATTAAAGACATCTAGAAGATGATGGAAGACAACCTGTAGAACATGATAAACACAACAAGTAGAACATGATAAACACAACAAGTAGAACATTGGAAACACAACTAGTAGAACATGGAAGATAACTAGAAGAAGATCAAAGACAACCAGTACAAGAAGAAAGACAAGCATAAGGAATAAAAGACAACTAGTAGAACATGAAACACAACTAGAAGAAGTTGAATGACAACTAGTAGAACATGAGAAACACTAATAGTAGAACATGAAAAAAACTAGAAGATGTTGAAAGACAACCTGTAGAACAAGAAAGATATCTAGAAGATGATGAAAGACAACCTGTAGAACATGAACGACAAGCTGTACAAGATGAAAGACAAGTAGAAGAAGAAAAAAACAACGAGTAGTAGAAGAACAACAACAACAAGAACATGAGAGACACAACTAGAAGAAAATGAAAGACAACCAGCAGAACATGTAATGAAACCAGGAAAAGATGAAAGACAACTAGAAGATGAGAACCACAACTTGTAGAACATGAAAGCCAACTAGGAGACGAAAGACCTCCAGTACAAGATGAAAGACAATTAAAAAAAGATAAAAAAATAACTAGCAGTTGGAGAAAGATAACCTGTAGAACATGAGAAACACAACTAGTAGAACATGAAAGACAACTACAAGATGTTGAAAGACAAACAGTAGAACAAGAAACATATCTCGTACAAGATGAAAGACAACTAGAAGAACATGAAATACAACTAGAAGAACAATTAATATAACGAGATTAAGATGAAAGCTAGCCAGTAGAAGATGAGATACACAACTAGTTGAACATGAAAGTCAACTAGAAGTAGATGAAAAACAACTAGCAGAACATGAAACTTAACAACAAGAAGATGAAAAACAACTAGAAAGACAACAAGTTGAACATGAGAGACAACCAGTAGAACATGAGAAACACAACTTGTAGAACATGAACGACAAGTAGAAGAAGATGGAAGACAACCAATAGTTCATGAAAGACAATCAGTACAAGATTAAAAACAACTAGAAGAACATGACAAAAAACTAGTAGTAGAAGAAAAAAAACCAATAGAAAATGAGAAACACAACTAGTAAAACATAAAAGACAACTAGAAGATGATGAAAGACGATCAGTAGAACATGAAACACATCCAGTACAAGATGAAAGACAACTACAAGAACATGAAATACAACTAGAAGAACAATTAATACAACTTGAGGAAGATGAAAAACTACAAGTAGAAGAAGAAAGACAACAAGTTGAACATGAGGTACACAACTTGTAGAACATAAAAGACAACGAGAAGAAGATGAAAGACAACCAGTAGAATGTGAGAAACACAACTAGTATAACATGAAAGATAATTAGAAGAAGAAGAAAGACAACCAGTATAACATGAAACATATCCCGTACTAGATGAAAAATAACTACAAGAAGATGAAAGACAACTAGACAAGATGAAAGACAACTAGAAGAAGATGAAATACAATAAGAAGAACAATTAATATAACAAGAAGAAGATGAAATACAATAACAAGAACAATTAACACAACAAGAAGAAGATGAAAGACAACAAGTAGAACATGAAAGACAACTAGAAGAAGATGAAAGACATCCAGTAGAACATTAAACACATCGAATACAAGCTGAAAGACAACCAGTACAAGAAGAAAGACAACTAGAAGAATATGAAAGATAGCTAGTAGTAGAACATGAGAAAGACAACTAGAAGATGATGAAAAACAACCAGAACATGATAGACAACAACTACAAGATGAAAGACAACCAGAATATGATAGACAACAACTACAAGATGAAAGACAACCAATAGTACATGAGAAGCACAACTTGTAGAACATGAAAGCCAATTAGGAGATGGAAGGCCTCCAGTTCAAGATGAAAGACAAGTAAAAGAAGATAAAAAAATAACTAGTAGTTGGAGAAAGATAACCTGTAGAACATAAGAAACACAACTAGTAGAACATGAAAGACAACTACAAGATGTTGAAAGACAAACAGTAGAACAAGAAACATATCTCGTACAAGATGAAAGACAACTAGAAGAACATGAAATACAACTAGAAGAACAATTAATACAACGAGATTAAGATGAAAGCTAGCCAGTAGAACATGAGAAACACAACTAGTTGAACATGAAAGAAAATTAGAAGTAGATGAAAAACAACTAGCAGAACATGAAACTTAACAACAAGAAGATGAAAAACAACTAGAAAGACAACAAGTTGAACAAGAGAGACAACCAATAGAACATGAGAAACACAACTTGTAGAACATGAACAACAAGTAGAAGAAGATGGAAGACAACCAATAGTACATGAAAGACAATCAGTACAAGATTAAAAACAACTAGAAGAACATGACAAAAAACTAGTAGTAGAAGAAAAAAAAACCAATAGAACATGAGAAACACAACTTCTGTAACATGAAAGACAACTATAATAAGATGGAATACAACTGTACATGAAAGACAACTAGTACAAGATGAAAGACAACTAGAAGAACATGGAAAACAACAAGTAGTAGAACCTGAGAAACACAACTAGTAGAACAAGAAAGATAATTAGAAGATGATGAAAGACAGCCAGTAGAACATGAAAGACAACTACAAGATGATGAAAGACAATATGTAGAATATGATAAATACAACTAGTAGAACCTGATAAACACAACAAGTGGAACATGAGAAACACAACGACAGAACATGGAAGACAAAAAGAAGAAGATGAGAGACAACCATGAGAAATGAAAGACAACCAGTACAAGAAGAAAGACAAGCATAAGAAATGAAAGACAACTAGTAAAACATGATAAACACAACTAGTAGAACATGAAAAAAATTAGATGATGATGAAAGACAACCTGTAGAACAAGAAAGACATCTTGAAGATGATGAAAGACAACCTGTAGAACATGAATGACAAGCTGTACAAGATGAAAGACAAGTAGAAGAAGATAAAAATAACTAGTAGAAGAATGACAACAAGAAGAACATGAGAGACACAACTAGAAGAAAAAGAAAAACAACTAGAAGATAATGAAAGACAACCAGCAGAACATGAAAGACAACCAGAACAAGATGAAAGACAACTAGAAGATGAGAAACACAACTTGTAGATCATGAAAGCCAACTAGAAGAAGATGAAAGACCTCCAGTACAAGGTGAAAGACAACTAGAAGAAGATGAAAAACAACAAGTAGTGGGAGAAAGACAACCTGTAGAACATGAGAAACACAACTAGTAGAACATGAAAAAAACTAGATGATGATGAAAGACAACCTGTAGAATAAGAAAGACATCCAGAAGATGATGAAAGATAACCTGTAGAACATGAACCACAAGTTGTACATGATGAAAGACAAGTAGAAGAAGATAAAAAACAACGAGTAGTAGAAGAACAACAACAAGAAGAACATGAGAGCCACAACTAGAAGATAATGAAAGAACCAGCAGAACATGAAAGACAGCCAGGACAAGATGAAAGACAATTAGACGATGAGAAACACAATTTGTAGATCATGAAAGCCAACTAGAAGAAGATGAAAAACAACAAGTAGTAGGAGAAAGACAACCTGTAGAACATGAGAAACACAACTAGTAGAACATGAAAGACAACTAGAAGATGTTGAAAGACAACCAGTATAACATGAAACATATCACGTACAAGATGAAAGACAACTACAAAAAGATGAAATACAACAAGATGAACAATTAGTACAACACGAAGAAAATGAAAGACAACAAGTAGAACATGAGCAACACAACTAGTAGAACATGAAACACAACTAGAAAAAGATCAAAGACATCAAGTAGAACATGAAACACATCCAATACAAGATGAAAGACAACTACAAGAAGATGAAAGACAACCTGTTAAAGATGAAAAAGAACTATAAGAATTTGAAAGACAACAAGTAGAACATGACAAAAACAACTAGTAGAACATGAAAGACAACTAGAAAATGATGAAAGACATCCAGTAGTTCATGAAAGACAACTAGATGAACATGAAAAACAACTAGTAGAAAAAAGATAAGCAGTAGAAATGAAAGACAACTAGTAGAACATGAGAAACACAACTTGTAGAACATGAAATATAACTAGAAGAAAATGGAAGACAACTAGTAGTACATGAAAGACAACTAGAAGAATATGAAATACAACAAGTAGTAGAAGAAAGACAACACGTAGAACATGAGAAACACAACTAGTAGAACATGAAAGACAACTAGAACATGATGAAAGACAACCAGTAGAACATGAAACACATCTAGTAGAAGATGAAAGACAACCTATAGAAGATGAAAAACAACTATAAGAATTTGAAAGACAACAAGTAGATAATGAGAAACACAACTAGTAAAACATGAAAAACAACTAGAAGATGATGAAAGACATCTGTAGAGCATGATAGACAACCTGTACAAGTTGAAAGACAACTAGATGAACATGAAAAATAACTAGTAGAAGAAAGATAAGCAGTAGAAATGAAAGACAACTAGTAGAACATGAGAAACACAACATATAGAATTTGAAATACAACTAAAAGAAGATGGAAGACAACTAGTAGTACATCAAAGACAACCAGTACAAGATGAAAGACAACTAAAAGAATATGAAAAAGAACAAGTAGTAGAAGAAAGACAACGTAGAACATGAGAAACACGACTAGTAGAACATGAAAGACAACTAGAAGATGGTGAAAGACAACCAGTAGAACATGAAACACATCCAGTACTAGAAGAACAATTAATACAACGAGAAGAAGAAGAAGAAAGACAACCGGTAAAACATGAGAAACACAACTAGAAGAACATGAAAGACAACTAGAAGTAGAAGAAAAACAACTAGCAGAACATGAAACACAACTAGAAGAAGATGAATAACAACTAGTAGTAGAAGAAAGACAACAAGCTGAACATGAGAGACAACCAATAGAACATGAGAAACACAACTTGTCGAACACGAAAGACAGCTATAAGAAGATGGAAGACAACTAGTAGTAAATGAAATACAATCATTACAAGATGAAAAACAACTCGTAGAAGAAGACAACTAGAAGAAGATGAAAAACAATTAGTAGTAGAAGAAAGACAACGAGTAGAACATGAAAGACAACCAATAGAACATGAGAAACACAACTTGTGTAACTTGAAAGACAACTAAAATAAGACGGAAGACAACCGTACATGAAAATCAACTAGTACAAGACAACTAGAAGAACATGAAAAACAACAAGTAGTAGAAGAAGACAACACGTAGAACATGAGAAACACAACTAGTGGAACATGAAAGACAACCTGTACAACATGAAACACTACCAATACAGGATGAAATATTACTTGAAGAAGATGAAATACAACTTGAAGAACAATTAATACAACGAGAAGAAGATGAAAGAGAACCAGTAGAACATTAAACGCATCATGTACTAGATTTTCGACAACTAGAAAAATATGAAAGACAACCAGTACAAGATGAAAGACAAATAGAAGAATATGAAAGACAACAAGTAGAATATGAGAAACACAACTAGTAGAACAGTGAAAGACAACTAAAAGATGATGAAAGACAACCAGTAAAACGTGAAAGACAACATGTACAAGACGAAAGACAACTTGAAGAAAATTAAAACAACTAGTAGTAGAAGAAAGACAACAAGTACAAGATGAAAGACAACTAGAAGAACATGAAAAACAACTAGTAGAAGAAAGACAACACGTAGAACATGAGAAACACAACTAGTAGAACATAAAAGACAGCTAGAAGATGATTAAACACGATAACTTGAACTACAAGAACATGAAACACATCCTGTACAAGATGAAAGACAACTACAAGAACATGAAATACAACTGGAAGAACAATTAATACAACTTGAGGAAGATGAAAAACAACAAGTAGTAGAAGAAAGACAACAAGTAGAACATGAGAGATACAACTTGTAGAACAAGAAAGGCAGCAAGAAGAACATGAAATACAACAATTAGAACATGAAAGACAACATGTACAAGATAAAAGATAACTAGAAGAAGATGAAAAACAACTAGTAGAAGAGCGACAATCAGTAGAACATGAGAAACACAACTAGAAGATGATGGAAGACAACCAGTAGAACATGAAATACAACCAGGACATGATGAAATACAACTAGAAGAATAAGAAAAAACAACTAGTAGAAGAAAGTCAACTAGTAGAACATGAGAAACCCAACTATTAGAACATGGAAGACAACTAGAAGATTATGAAAGACAACCAGTAGATCTTGAAACAAATCCTGTACAAGAGTAAAGACAACTAGAAGAAGATGAAAGACAACTAGAAAAAGATGAAAAAAATACTAGCAGTAGATGAAAGACAACATGTAAAACATGACAGACAACTAATAGAACATGAGAAAAACAACTTGTAGAACATGAAACACAACTAGAAGAAGATGGAAAAAAACCAGTAGTATATGAAAGACAATCAGTACTAGAAAAACTTGAAAAACAGCAAGTAGTAGAAGAAAGACACCAAGTAGAACATGTAAGACAACTAGAAGAAGATGAAAGACAACCAATAGAACATGAAACACATCAAGTACAAGATGAAAGACAACTAGAAGAAGATGAAATACAACTTGAAAAACGATTAATACAACGAGAAGAATATGAAAGACAACCAGTAGAACATGAGAAACACAACTAGCAGAACATGAATGATAATTAGAAAAAGATGAAAGACAACCAGTAGAAGATGAAACATGTCCCGTACTAGATGAAAGACAACTAGAAGAATATGAAAACCAACCAGTACAAGATGGAAGACAACTAGAAAAATATGAAAGACAACAAGTAGAACATGAGAAATACAACTAGTAGAACATGAAAGACAACTAGAGGAAGATGAAAGACAACCAGGACAAGATGAAAGACAACTTGAAGAAGTTGAAAAACTACATGTAGTAGAAGATAGACAACAAGTAGAACAGTAGAAGCACAACTAAAAGAAGATAAAAGACAACCAGTAGAACATGGAAACAGAACTAGTAGAACATGAGAAACACAAGTAGCAGAACATGAAAGACAACTAGAAGATGATGAAAGAAAACCAGTAAAACAAACAACTTGTATAAGAAGAAAATGAAAAATAACTAGTCGCAGAAGAAAGACAACAAGTAGAAAATGAATGACAACCAATAGAACAATAGAAAACACAAATTGTAGAATATGAAAGACAATTAGAAGAAGATGAAAGACAACCAGTAGAACATGAGAAACACAACTAGTAGAACATTGGAAGATAACTAGAAGATGAAGAAAGACTACCAGTAGAACTTGAAAGACAACCTGTACAAGACGAAAGGCAACTAGAAGAAGATAAAATACAGCTAGTATTAGAAGAAAGACTACAAGTAGATCATGAGAGACAACACGTAAAACATGAGAAACACAACTAATACAACATGAAAGACAACTAAAATAATATGAAACATATGCAGTACAAGATGAAAGGTAACTAGAAGAATATGAAATACAACTAGAAGAACATGAAAAACAACAAAAAGAATATGAAAGACAACCAGTAGAACATGAATGACAACCAGTATAAGATGAAATACAACTAGAAAAGATGAAAGATAACAAGGACATGATGAGAGACAATTAGAAGAACAATTAATACAACGAGAAAAAGATGAAAGACAACCAGTAGAACATTAGAAACACAACTAGTATAACATGAAAGACAACTAGAAAAAGATGAAAGACAACTAGTATAACATGAAAGACAACAAAAACAAGAAGAAAGACAAGCATAAGAAATGAAAGACAACCAGTACAACATGATAAACACAACTAGTAAAACATGAAAGACAACAAGTAATAGAAGAAAGAAAACCTGTAGAACATAAATGACAACCAGGACAAGATGAAAAACAACTTGAAGAAGATGAAAAACTACAAGTAGTAAAAGAAACACAACAAGTAAAACATGAGAAACACAACTAGTAAAATGATGACAGACAACCAGTAGAACATTAAACACATCCAGTACAAGATAAACAAAGAACTAGAAGAAGATGAAAAACCGCAAGTAGTAGAAGAATGACAACAAGTAGAAATGAAAGACAACTAGTAGAACATCAAAGACAACTAGATGATAATGAAATACAACCAGTACAAGATGAAAGACAACTAGAAGTAGATGAAAGACAACTAGTAAAAGTTGAAAAACAACTAGTTGAACATGAAAGACAACTAGAAGTAGATGAAAGACAACTCGAATAATATGAAAGACAACCTTTACAAAATGAAAGACAACTAGAAGAATATGAAGTACAAATAGAAGAAGATAAAATACAACCAGTACAACATGAAAGACAACTAATTGAAGATTAAAGACAACAAATAGAAGTTGAAAGACAACAAGAAGAAGATGAAAATCAACTAATAGAATATGAAAGAGAACCATAAGATAATGAAAAACAACTTGTGGAAGAGAAAAACAATCAGTTGAACATGAAAAATAACCAGTACAAGAATGAAAACCAGAAGATGATTAAATACATCTAATAAAAGATGAAATATTACTAGTAGAATATGAAAGACAACCGGTAGAAGATGAAAAACAAACAGAAGAAAATGAAGTATAACCGGTAGATCATGAAAACAACAAGTACCAGATAAAAGACAACTAGAAGGAGATGAGAGACAACAGGAAGATGATGAAAGACAGCTAGGAGAACACAAAAGAAGTACTACATGAAAGACAACTAGAAGAATATTAAAGACAACTAAAGAAATATAAGGAGTAGTAGATGAAAGACAACAAGAAGAAGATGGAAGACAACTAGTACATATGAAAGACAACCAGTAGAATATGGTTAAAGAGAATTAGAAGAAGATGAAAGACAACTAGCAAAAGATGAAAAACAGCAAGTTGAAGATGAAATACAACAAGAATAAGATGAAAGACAACTAGAAGAACATGAATCAGTACAAATTGAAAGACAACTAGAATAAGTTGAAAAACTAGTAGAAGATGAAAGACAACCAAAAATAATGAAAAACAACTAGTAGAAGATGAAAGACTACCAAAAGATGGCGAAAAACAACTAGTTGAAGATGAAAAACAACCAGTACAAGATGAAATAAAACTAGAAGAAGATGAAATACAAATAGAAAAAGATGAAATTCAATTAGAAGAAGATGAAATACAACCAGTAGTAGGTGAAAGACAACCAATAAACATGAAAGACAACCAGTAGAACATGAAATATAACCAGTAATGAAATACAACAAGTTGTAGATTTAAGACAACCAGTACAAAATGAAAATAAAAGAAGATGAAAAACAACTAGTAGAAAATGATATAAAACTAGAACAAGATGAAAGACAATTTAGAAGAACATGAAAAACAACCTGTACAAACGAAAAACAACTAGAAGAAGATGAAAAAACAATTAGTAGAATATTAAAGACAACCAGATAATGAAGAAAAACTATTAGTGATGAAACACAACTTGAAAAAGATGAAAGACAACCTGTATAATATGAAAGACAACTAGCACAAGATGAAACACAACTAGATTAAAATGAAATACAACTATAGGAAGAAGAAATACAACTAGAAGAATATGCAATACAACTAGAATAATATGAAATACAAGCCGTAGTAGATGAAAGACAAACTGTAAAACATGAAAGATAACCAGTAGAACATGAAAGTCAACCAATACAAGATGAAAGACAACTACAAGAAGATTAGACCTACTAATGAGCCTAGCTCAGCCCAATACTCGGACCAGCTCGGTTTTGAAGAAAAAAAGCCCAGCTGAAACTCGGCTTGGCTCATAACTCAGCTCATAACTCGGTAAAGAATTAAACTATCGTGTATGATGACGAGATAAACTTTGAGCCGAGATAAAATTTCAGATCATACTGATAACAACGCCACAGAGGAATTCATATCAAACTCAAATTTTGAGTTTAGATCCGGACCATCATATCTTCTGTGGCACACAAAAGGATAAATTTATTATTTATATTCCCAGTGGGAAGGTTAATTAAACCCAATTCAAATTAGTACATTAATTAAATAGGTTAATAAGCTTATTAAAACTGCTATCATTAATTTTCAAATATCCAAATTAAAATTGATATTAATCTGACTGCAAAGAATTAAAATTGATATTAATCTGACTGCAAAGTGATAGCCCCTCGACAGAGGGCGAGCGACGGGAAGATAAGAGATTCGATGGGCTACTCGACTCGGCTCGGGCTCGGCCCTATTTGAGTGATAAAATATGAGTCGAGTCGAGTTCGGGCTTTATTTAGTTTAGGGCCTAGCTCGATATAATTTATTGAGCTATCCAACTCATTGGCTCATGAGCCGGCTCGGCTCATTAGCAGGCTTAAAAAAGATGAAAAACAACAAGTAGTAGATGAAAGACAACCAGTAGAAAATGAAACACAACCTCTACAAAACAAAAGATAATTAGAAGAAGATGAAAGAGAACTAGAAGATGACGAAAAACAATTAGTTGAAGATGAAGAACGACTAGTAGAAGACGAAAATAACTAGAAGAAGATGAAAAACATCCAATATAACTAGAAAGACAAGTAGAAGAAGATGAAATACGATAAGAAGAAAATGAAATACAAGCAATAGTAGATGAAAGACAACCAGTACAAGATGAAAGACAACTAGAAGTAGATGGAAGACAACCAATAAATGATGAAAAACAACTAGTAAAAGATGAAAGACAACGAGTACAAAATAAAAGACATCTAGAAGAAGAAAAAAACTAGTAGAATATGAAAGACAGCCAGAAGATTATGAAAAACAACTAGTAGAAGATAAAAAACAACTAGTAGAAGATAAAAAACAACTAGTAAAACATGAAAGACAATTTGTACAAGATGAAAGACAACAAGAAGAAGATGAAATATAACTAGAGGAAACAAAAATATAATTAGAAGAAGAGGAAATACAACCATTAGAACATTGAAGACAACTAGAAGAAGATGAAAGACAACTAGAAGAAGATGAAAGACAACTAGAAGAAGCAGAAATACAACTAGAAGAAGATGAAACAGAATCAGTAGAACATGAAATACAACTAGAAGGAGATGAAAGACAACAAGTACAAGATGAGAGACAACCAGAAGAAGATGAAATACAACTAGTAGAACATGAAAGACAACTAGAAAAAGATGAAAGACTACCAGGAGAAGATGAAAAACAACCAAAACAAGATGAAAGACAAGTAGAAGAAGATGAAATACAAGCAATAGTAGATGAAAGACAACCAATACAAGATTAAAGATAACTAGTACAAGATGAAAGAAACAAGGTTCTCTTATCCATGTCGGCATTGGTCTGATCAACCCTCATATCCTTAATTGTCTCCTATGAGTTGCAACAAATGAGAAATATGGATTTTTTTCTTGCTAAATTTAGTTAATAATTAAATAAAAATTGAAAGATTTGTTCTTTTGACCTTGTTTGTACAAGTATGTGTGTTAAACTTCTTTTTTTATGAAAACATGAGGATCATGTCCGATACCACTATAAACATTGTTATGTGATTCCCTAATAACTGAAATTTTATATACATAATGTACACTGCAAAATACAACTTACATAATATGCTTGTATTTTCTTATTGGTAAATTGCAAGAAGTTGATATCGAAAAAGCTTGAACCTCTCTGCTACTTTCCTCCGTTGTTGGATTCATGAGCCCATTACCATCACTATATTAATTAGTTTCTGACACACTCTCCATGACAGCTTCAATTTGGGCAACAACAGGTGATATGTCAATTTCTCGTGCATAATGAATATGGAGGTAAAGCTCATCCATCCAATTTGCATATTAGTCCTAAAGTTGCATTTAATGCAATTATCCCTTGTTGCTGCTATGGCCTCGAGAACTTCCCGCTATCTAAATCTTTCCTTTAAAAAATGCACTACATCATCCAATTTGCATATTAGTCAATATATTGTATTTTTTCTTTATATCATCAAAACTTGTAATGAAAATATGTTGTAATGAGTGGGCTTCATTGTTCATGTGTACTCAGTGGAACCTATGGAAACAGAGGAATGACAAGGTGTTCTCTGACAAGATGAAGCCTCCCAGTTTGCTGGTAGAACAGATCCTTCAGGAAGCTGAGCTGTGGATGAAATTTTGTAATGGCTCAGCTCCAATTAGAGAAGGGGTGGGTTAGAAGACAACGTGGGGTATTTTTGTTTGTAAAGTAGGTAGTGGTCTTTTAGTTGAGTAAGTTTGCTTACTGTAAACATTGGTAGCCTCTACCAATCATTTCAAAAAAAAAGAAAATATGTTGTAATATGTTGTACCATCCAAATTGTATTTAATCCATTATCAAAAACTGAAATGTGGGGCTGCTTTAAGATTCGTGTCAATTTATAAGAATGGTCCGAGTTTAAATTCAAATTTTGAATTATCTTAAAGAATCTGAATTCATGTTGATTGTATCATATTACTTAAGAAAAGAAAATAGTGTATTGTAATATGAGGGATGAATATTCCGCTCTATTTCTATTAAATAGTACGAAAATGATTAGATTCTTTGGGACAAATTGGAGTTATACATTCTCTTAATTTTGAAACAATCCAAACCCCCCAGGGTTGGACCCCTTCTTACGGGTCAAAGGAATATTTTTAATCAAAACTCTGATTGGAGTAATTATTTATGAGTGAGGCTATGGTGCTATGCATAGCACCAATGGCTAGTGTACTACGGCTCAATATGGTATTTTTTAAAATCCTAACGGTCGATCCGACCGTTCAATGTGATATCCATATGAATATGTACTTGCAAACTAAATTTTATATTTTTTCGAATTTTTTTACTATTTTTTCAGATAGGTAGAAAAATCAGTGTTTTTTGAAAATTCTGGACCATCAAAATTCTACCTATCCGAAAAAATAGTAAAAAAATTCGAAAAAATATAAAATTTAGTTTGCAAGTACATATTCATATGGTTATCACATTGAACGGTCGGATCGACCGTTAGGATTTTAAAAAGTACCATATTGAGCCGTAGTACACTAGCCATCCGTGCTATGCATAGCACCATAGCCTCACTCATTATTTATTTAATAAAATTAAATCTATTTAGTTTCTAACTTTTACAATAAGACATCATATGCAAACGGTAAGCAGCTATATTTTGGCATCCCGTACGTCGATCCCGATTTAGACTGTTTGATTTTTTTTTTTTTTAGGAAAGTCAACGTTGTGCTCGACCATTTAATATTATGAAATTAGTAAAGCTGGAGAGGAAATTATTGTGGGAGATTGGTAAGAAATTAAGAATCATTTCGGTCTAACTGACATCATGTTCGTGCAAGTTGCAAAAACTAAATATGGAAGAAAAATAAGTTTTTTTTTGTTTGCAATATCATATACTGAAAATATAAAAATATTGGATGTTAATGGATGTAATTAATTAATAGGTTTGTGATAAATAAAATCGGAATAGTTGGAAACTTAACGAAATGACTTTTGGAAATTACTCCTGTCAAAGCCTCTATGAGCAGCATGACAAAAACAACTAACAACTCCATTAAGCAAAATTATTTAGAATATAATCTCTATCTCTTTTTGTTTTGTTTTATAACACAGATGTCAGAGGGGAAAGGACTATGAATATGAACAGAAGATAATTTGCTTTTCTGCAGCTAGCTAGCCAATTTCGGCTTATTCAGTTCATAATAATGTTGTTTTGATCTAGCTTTAATTTATACATTTGAAGCAAAGTAATTAGTTTGATTTATTCGCCAGATAAATGTAGTTTGCAACATTAATTCAAACTATACAACACCAGCGGAGCCTTCTCTTTGCTCTTTTGATTAAATTACAAACCTTAATAACTTCCGCTACAAAGACAATATTCGATTAATAAATCAACAACAATAAAAACAACAGTCACATAAGAATAACTATGGGACGGTAATACTGCAATCAGTTTTAGTTCCTTCGATCATGTATGTTAGCTTCCGTCGACAAGCGCAATTTTATCTTCAAAAACCGGCTCCACCATTTCATCAAACATATCAACTATGTCATCAACCTTTGAGGGAGAAAGGACAGTAACAAAATATATTATTACGGAGCAAATTTGCATCTTTATTATGGAGTTATATATAATTCAGAACCACTACTATAGCACTAGCTCCACGCCATTATTGACCTGCAGGTTCATGCATTATATGTGCAACTTGGCTAAAATTTTAGGAACGGACTCTGCTGCTTTTCTTAGAGAAAAGCAGGGTTCTGCTTTTCCGATCCCAACCATTCAAATTCGTTGAGATTTGTGCATAAAAAAATTTGTTTATCGAGATATGCAAATGAAAAATTTTAAATGATTGGAATCAGAAAAGCAGAACCCTGCAGCAGAGTCGGATCCAAAATTTTAATGCTAGCTATCAGTTACTGTGCAGTTTAAGCACGTGCATTCCACGTTGAGAATTTTCACTTGGCTTATTGAGTCTTCAAGGTACATGCATCCAATAGAGCTTCAATGTACATTAACATTTCATTGGCAAGTTGCTTTAAAGATGCAATATGATATAGATTAAATTGCGTGTATGCAAATCCATCATCCACAATTTTCTCGATCGCTTGGTCAATTCTGTATGCAGATTAGATTGCATTTTGTCAAATTGTACCTCACTCTCACTTTTATTATCCTAGTCAAACACATTTTCTTGACGATTACTTGTGATACTGAAATTTCTGATCAGTCGTTTGGTTTTGAGGGGTTATTTTGCGGCACAAGGGAACAATAAGAAAAAGAAAGATCATTTTTTATACCTTCTCCACCATGGATTCTAGAACTTCTGCATCCTTATCTACTTCTTCTGCAATTTTCTCTACTATTTGTGCAACTTTCCATAGATTCGAGTTTTTGGGAAGTGACCGTTGTACATCCTCGGCCACCTTATCTACCGCCTTTGCCACCGACTCCACCACATTTAACACAGTAGTTGCGGTTTTTACAAGTCTATCTGATTTTGCATACATTTTGAAGAAGAAATACACAAGCAGTTTAAAATTAATTCATTAATTTGTGTCTGATTTTGAAAGATATATAATATGTTGCAGAAGTGCCTCTTTTGGAAACTACATAATTTCCTTAAATTACTGTACCTTCAATTTGTAAGAAGTTCTTGTATAATGGGAAAAACACTAGAAACGACCCCAATAACCATTTTGCCCTGCATGAAACTTCAAGTTTAGAACACCAAACTCGAAAACTATAATATAGCTGAAAGATTAAAATAAAAATATAATCTAATGACAAGCTACTAGGGGTGTCAACGGGTACAATAAGGGTCAGGTGAAAGCATTGTTGTACCCGTACCCGTTACAAATTGTCCTTACATGTATCTACCCATACCCGTTTTGATTGTCATCGGATAACGAAATTGTAGCGGATAAATAATGGATAATTCTAATATAATAATTATTTTTATTATTTATTAAATAAAACATAAAACATATTCATTTCAAACATATATACGTGTTTTTTAGGTAAAGAATTTATTTGGAATTGCCGGAATTTATTTATGTGTTTTAATGATTAATTAAGTTTAACACAACTACATAGGATGGTCAATTGTCCAAGTTAAGAAAATTTAATAAAATACATTTTCTGAAAGACAGAGTAGATTGAGAATGGATATTCATTCCCCATTAATATATATATATATATATAGAGAGAGAGAGAGAGAGGGGGGGTTGACTAATATGCTTTCGGTAGCACTTCGGCTGAAACGCCATAGGGTCAAATTTCAAATTTTCATATTTGAAACGCCGACTTAAGTAGCTCAGTAAATTGGTTATATATTGAACTTGTAGAATACTTTTATTATTTTTTATAATTTATGAAAGATGACAAAAAATGACTTAAATTTTATTTTTTATAATTACCCCATCGGATAAAGGGTACGGAATAGGCTTTACCCGTTGCCATACCTGTTTAGATAATGAAAAAAATCTTTACTCGTACCTGATAAGTTTACAAAAAAAAAAAAAAATCTTATCCACACCCATCTTATCGAATACGGTACAGGTCTGATAAGCAGTTAAAAGGGTGCCACTGAGACACCCTTACATGCTACTCTTTTATCAAAAACAAAGACAAAATGCATGGTTTAAAAGAAAAAGGTACAGGCTACAGAATATCTATTTAAACATTAGAAGGAAGAAAGTACCAGGAAAGGATTTTTTGAATCGGCAAATTGGGTCCACCTCCGGCATTAATTTTCTTAGAATTTATCCTGAAGATGTGAGTAATACAAAGATAAAGATTAATGTTTGACATGTTTGTTTCAGATAAAAAATTTAAACTGGATATAGAAATTATATACCTTTTGTCATCATGGTTCACTTGCTCCAGGTCTCGAGGGATGGCTGTTGTCTGTGCTTGCTCAGCTCTTACCACAACCATCGGCATTCTGCCTAGTCGGGAGGCACAGTAAATCGTGATAACCGGCCATTTGATGTTCACACGATTAGACCGAGCGCTGAAGGGGGAATTAGAGATATTTGGTTTTAAGAGGTTATTTTGTAGCACAAGTGAAGAACTCATTGTTTGGCTAGTTATCATTAGAATTAAACACCTTTGTTCTAATGTGCTCAAGGAGGAGAGATTTGAAGCTACGATATAAAAGAAGTGGGTGACGTTGGTTTTTGGTTGACTGCTTAATTTATTTTGTGATGTGGAGAGGTGAAGGCCATGGGGTAATATATAAAGGTCAGATCGGTTGGGAGGCTGCCAATGGATCCATATTTTATTGGAGAAACTTTGAATTATGTATCCGTTAACAGGATAATACTCTTGAAGTGGAAGATCACAGGTTCAAAATCTAAATGAGGAGTCCTTTATAAATATTTTAAGGCGAGAGCCTTGCTTTCTATCTTCATATTAAAAATTGTTGGGTGTGATAATGTACAAATCTCTATCTCATTGATGAATGTTCGGCCTCTATCTTTTCTCAAAAATAACATATAAACAATTAAGGAATGTAGACAGGGAGGTGCAGTTATCACTGTCTTATAATTAATCTAGCAGCTAGCTGATGAATAAAGTGAATAATTACTACGATAAATATAATATAATAACACAGTCCAAGTGAAGCATTATGAATTATAAGACGACGAATTATAATTTGAAGCATATAGTTTAAAAAAAGTTACATGAAGTTTGTAATAATATAAGAGAGCGACAAGATGATAATTTTTATTTAATTAAAAGTTGTAATAATATAAGAGAGAAAGAGAGAAACCTGACCCGACCGAAGTGCCGATTTTTTTATTAATAATCTAAAAAAAAAGAAAAATAACAAATATGCCCTCGAATTTAAAAAAAAAAGAATGCCCTAACCGCTCGCTTGTGGGGCAATCCAGTATGCCAAGTTAACTGTCCAGCAAGGGGGCGGTCCACTACTCCAATCTAACCACCCTTTTCTGGGGCGGTTCTCATAAATTTTTTTTTTTTTTAGATAGATATATTTATAAGATATATAAAATATTTTTGTTAAGATATTAATTTTATTAAGATATATATTTTTTAGATATATTTTTTTATTAATATTTGTTTTTTAAGATATTTGTTTTTATTAAGATATATATTTTTATAAGGAAATATATATTGATATATATATTTTTTAAGATATATATATTTTTTAAGATATTTTTTTTTGAGTGAGGCTATGGTACTTCGGCTAGTGTACTATAGCTAGTGTACTACGGCTCAATATGGTACTTTTTAAAATCCTAACGGTCGATCCGAACCGTTCAATGTGATATCCATATGAATATGTACTTGCAAACTAAATTTTATATTTTTTTGAATTTTTTACTATTTTTTTAGATAGGTAGAATTTTCAGTGTTTTATACAAATTCTGGACCATCAAAATTCTACCTATCTAAACAAATAGTAAAAAAATTCAAAAAAAATATAAAATTTAGTTTGCAAGTACATATTCATATGGATATCACATTGAACGGTTAGGATCGACCGTTAGGATTTTAAAAAGTACCATATTGAGCCGTAGTACACTAGCCATAGTACACTAGCCGAAGTACCATAGCCTCACTCTATTTTTTTAAGATATATATATATATATTTTTTTTAAGATATATATTTTTATAAGGAAATATATATTGATATATATTTTTTCTATTGTAATTTTTATATAAAAATGAAGGAAAGTGCTTAATTTATTTTTATTGTAATTTTTAATAAAAGTGAGTTGAGTTTGGATGTGTCGTTTGATGTTAGTACTGTCGGATCTTTTATAATAATTATCGATTATACGGTTGTTGTATTGATTGTCGATTTGGCTAGCGTGGTAAATAGTGGAAAATATGTAATATAAATGGTAAGTCCATAAAAGAACATCAAAACTACGTAATCTAAATGTCCACAAAATAAGATAAAACAGTCCAAACCGAATACAATAGTAGAAAATCTATCAAACTACAAAATATAAAAAACCTAACGACGAGGACGATGGTGACGACCAGAGAGATCCAACCTACGAGGTGGATGGCGGTCCATGTGCTGTTGTACACGCCTCATGTGAACCTCCTCCTCCTGCACATCATCCTGGAGATCCGTCTCCTCCCATAGATCCTCCACCAATGGGTGGATCACTGGCTGTGTACGCATCTCCCATGGGTCGGCCTCCCAGGTCGAGGGATACGTAGCTGGAGGCGGTGTGCCCCACTCCCAGGTCGAATGATACATCGCAGATGCAGAGGCATCTGCATGATGCGCCCCACTCCCACTGGCCTCGTCATCGTGTTATCTGGTCTCTGGTTATGGTGGTCTGTGGAGGCTCGGTACCTCATCCCCGGCATCATCTCCAGTAAGGTCAGCCATAGTGAACTCCGGGACTCCAGTCTGCACCGGAACTCCATACTCGTTGTAGTAAGCGTTCCACACATTGTTATTCAACACCCATTGGTGGAACGCCTAACCTGAGTCATCCACTACAGAATTGAAGACAACTTAATGAGAATAGTTTTTTAACGAGAAATGATTGTGTATGACAAAATCAAATTACCTGTAAGAGGTGGCAGCATCTCATCAGCGTAGATAGCGACTTGGGGCTGATCCGGATCTAGTGGTGGGGGTTGTATCTTACGCCAGTTTATGTTCTCCCTACTGTCATTCAACATGCCAATGAGGCGCCCGTCAAAGTCGGAGTTCTCCACCAGTGGGGCACTATGCTGAAGCATTGCACATCGCACTGCTCGCCAACCTTCTTTTGCCATGCACACCAAGCTGTGTGCCACTCCTCTAATACCGGTCAGAATCTGCACAAAGTGGATTTTTTATTATTATAAGAGAAAAAAATAAATAAACATTTAATATTTTAAATATGTCAGTTTCATTTATAATTACTTGGCGAGCCTGGATCGGTCCGAAAGACAAATAACCTCTTGACCATTGACGAGAAAGCCTCTGTCGAAGGGTCTCACCCTAGTGCCCCTCTAAATATACTAAAGGCATGCCATACCTCTGGTCCCCACAGTTCTCCCCTTGCCCTTATTCTCATACGTGTGGTGACTGCCCCATATGGCACCGTATGCGGGACACCTCTCGGCATCATGTCTCGTCAAGAATGGGGCCTGAGGCGGACGGACTGGCCAACATACCAGCAAATGTGACCACGACCAGTGCTGGAGTAGAAGAAGTGGTCCGTTAATCTGCATGTTCTTCACCTATATTTTGGACATGAGTTGCAATGTTGGTAATTATTGAACCCTAATATTTCTAATAAAAATCTCAAAATATTTGTAAAGACTTACCAGGCAAACATGGCACAAGCTCCGGTATAAGTGGGTGACCACAGCTCCACCCCAATTCCACCTTGATGGACTCTCAATGTCTCTCAGCAGAGAGAGGAACATAATCGGAACCGCGTCACCGCTGGAGTCCACGAACATGACACTGACACAGAGATCCATCACAAAGGCCCTCACATACCTAAAAAAATATAAAATAGTTAAGATAAATAATAGTTTCGTCTGTTGAGTTCATAACATATTTTAATTTCAAGATGTTAATGATTACTGTTGTGTATTTTTGGTATTGGATTATGTGGGTCAATTTGTAATACACTCTATGCTTTAAATTTATAAAACCTTAATACACAATGATAGATTGGTTGCAAGCATACAACCTATCCTTGTAGTAAAATAGGTATCGATCCAAAGATAACGGGAGAAGTTAATTTCTACTAAACTAATTAATTCTAAAATAATGCAATTTAAATAAATGGGGGGGGGGGTTTGTTGAAAACTGAAATGGTGGGTTCAATACCCGAATTGGAGTTGAAACAAGACAAAACAATTCTAAACAAATAATAAAAATGAGTTTGTAATCAAAGAGATGGAATCTAAGGGCTATCGGCTCTCAATCACTTGATCGAATTCACATTTACTTGGTTTCTAAATTCATGTTTGTTATTTTGGGGTTTCTAAACCTAATATGTCAAAAAGGGTCACTTTCGTGAATTAATAACGTGTCTAGATAGTTCGGATTTCACGGTTAAGTTCCTCACCCTAATTATCTAGACCATAAGCATATGTTTAGCCTAATTTATTCCCAAACACCGACACTTCACGATTAAGTCCTTCATATCAAAATTCGGTTCAATCTTAGGGGTCCCAATTGAATATGAGGCTTCACGATTAAGTCCTTCGCCTCAATTCAACCATTGGTCTTATGGTTCCGGATTAAGAAGTAGATTTGGTCATTTCTAATCTCAATCCTAGAATTATTCATGCAAGTAATTTGGTTTTATCAATTCTTTGATCCTAACACCTTAAGTTGGTTAAACCTAAGCGGGACACTAATTAATAATTCACAAATCACTTAAGCACATGAATTATAAAATCACCAAGACCAATCAATTAACAAACAATCATCACATAGAAATATTATCCAAGTAAAATAGAATCTAATACAAGTTCATGATTTTAGCCTAAGCCCCTAGAGAGGAATCTAGCCCCTCATGGGTGCAATAACATCCAAGAGATAGAAAAGAGTAAACATGACTAAAAAACTAGATAAACAAATAAGAGAAGAGAATACACCAATCTCCTAGTTTGCTGCCCTTGTCTTCAATGTTTGCTCGCTCGAATCAAGCCTTCAATCCGTTAATCCAAAAGCCTTTGATCTTGTGAAGAGGAGAGAATCCAAAATGGAGAGGTTTTCAAGAAATAGAACTTAGGAGCAAGGTGGAAGATCCGATCCCCTTCTCCTGCTGCCTCTCCCCTATTAAATAGCCAATTTCGTGCTTTAGGAAATGAATCTCCGAAATCTGGCAGCAAATCTGAGAAGATCCCTCAAAATCAGGCTTAATTGGCATTGGTGCGGCCTTCACAAAAGCCGTGCGGCCCGCACAAAATCTCTGTGACTGGAATTTGTTAAGAAAAAAGGATTCCTGCGGCCTATACAAAATTCCTGCGGGTCGCACAAAAAATTCCTGCGGCCCGCACAAAATTCCTGCGGGTCGCACAAAATTCCTGCGGCCCGCACAAACCCGCAGAATTGCTCCTTTTGCTCGATTTCTGCAATTTAGACAAGGCAAAGGCAGTAACTTGGTTCTTGGATGTATTCTATACTAAACTAAGCTAAAATACAAGAGATTTGGTGCAGATTTAGAGGTAAAACCCTAACTGAAAGAGTATATAATTAAGGCTTATCAATTACCTCCTGACGGCCTCCAAATCAGTGGTCTCAGCGGTGATTCGATTCTGGAAGAAGTGAATACGGAGCGCTGCTAGGCTAATGCAGTACCCCGAATACCGGAACTCCTCCTCCTCCTTTCTCTTCTTCTTCTTCTTTTGCAGCGCCTTTGGATCAGCCCCCAAAAGCTCCCGTATCAACCCTAAGTGAAGTGGACTGTCGGAGACACCGCCTATAGGGTCGCCATCGATCTGTAAACCCCATAAAGC
This sequence comes from Carex kokanica, assembly GCA_025461125.1. Taxonomy (NCBI): domain Eukaryota; kingdom Viridiplantae; phylum Streptophyta; class Magnoliopsida; order Poales; family Cyperaceae; genus Carex; species Carex kokanica. Next base: position 727,763 of record JAJGRX010001078.1, read on the forward strand.
GCTCACATCACCTAGGGTCATGGACATCTCCCCAAAAGGAAGGTGAAACGAATGAGTCTCCAGTCGCCATCTCTCCGCTAGCCCGCAAATTAGAGCCTGATAGATCTTACTCTGAGGCATGGTAACCAACTGATACAAACTGAGATTCATAATGCACTGCTCCATCAAATGATGAGCGACGTACAGTATCTCAAGGGTGCGATGTCTCACTATCAACATCATCTCGTCCTGCATTTAGCAATGATTTCAATTTCAGCGACTTACTATATGACATATTAAAAAACTGTTATTTGAACTAAATATAAAAAACCAACGTACCTCCATAGATGCGAGCGACCTGGTTCTTAACGTGTGGAATCCACAGAATAGGACTGAATGTATTAGCTGCATGAGTGGCGTACTCTACACTAAGAGCCTCTGCACCAGAAGCCTCTACACCAGATGCACTGGGAGCCTCTGCACTAGATGAACTATCACTCTCTCCATAATATCTGCATTGCATAATTTTCAAATAACTTAAATTTCACAATTTTGGACCAAAATAGTATAATGCATGAATTTTGGACCGAAACGCTAATTTTGGACACTAAACCCTAATTTATAACGCTAAACCGTAAACCATAATTTATAAATACTAAATCCTAATTTTGATCAATTCAATCGCGTCAGGAAAATCAACAACCCACACACGGTAATTAACAATTCAATTTCTAAACTAAACCATAAACACTAAACCGTAAACCGTAATTTATAAACCCTAAACCCTAATTTTGATCAATTCAATCGCGTCAGGAAAATCAACAACCCGCACACATTAACAATTCAATTTCTAAACTAAACCCTAAATCCTAAACCCTAATTTTAATCAATTCAATCGCGTCGGAAAAATCAACAACCTGCACACGGTAATTAACAATTCAATTTCTACGAAAAAAAATTAATAAATTACGTAGAGACTTACCCGTAAACAATCGACCGAGAGAGAGAGAGAGCGGGGGGTGGCTGGCCGGGTAGAGGGGGGGCTTGTCGGGTCAGGTGAAACAGAGGGCTAGGCAGGTAGGTTAGAGGGTGGGGGGGGGGGGGCGCTGGGTACTTAAAAAAAAAAATTTAAGCGAACCGCCCCAGGGTGGGGCAGTTAGCTAGAGGTATTGGATTGCCCACCAAGGGGGTGATTAGCTAGGGGTAATGGACTGCCCCACTAGGGGGCGGTTAGGGCATTTAAAAAAAAAATCGAGGGCATATTTGTTATTTTTCTTTTTTGTTAGGGTATTAATAAAAAAATCGGGCCGAAGTGTTGGGGAAAGGGGCTAATTAAGTCCTGCCTGAATTGAATATTTTTATTTTAGTCCTTTAAGTTATTATTTTTTTTTACAAAAGTTATTACAATTAGCCTTCTCATAAAATGAGATTACATAAAATTTATTCATTTAGTCCCCCATCTCAATTTATTCATTTCTGGTTAACGCTAGCTGCTATCAGTTTTAGTTCCTTCTGAACTTTTCATCAAACTTGTCAACTATGCCATCAACCTTTGAGGGAAAAAAGACCAGAAACACTACTACAGAAATGGTAATCGTACACTGCACATCGTACACGGTTTTGCCAATTTTATATAAAAACCGTGTACCAAATTGGTTTTTTGAAAGCCCGAAAAATCTGTGGGAAGCCTGCACGGATATTTATTAAAGAATCCATGTAGAATTGCTTGAAAAAAATGACCGTGTATAATTTATTAGAGAGCTACACGGATATTTAACAAAAATCCGTGTATGAATAGCTACACGGATTTTTGATAATAAATCCGTGTAGAAAGATAAGAATTGTACACGGCTATTTATAAAACATATCCGTGTATGAATGGTTAGAGAGCTACACGGTTTTTTTTATCAAATATCCGTGTAGAAAGGGTAATGCTACACGGATTGTTTTTTAAATAACCGTGTATGAATATTTAGAGAGCGACACGGATTCTTAAGTATAAATCCGTGTAGAAAAGTCTTTGTAGGGTTTTGTCCAGTAAAATTAATTAGTATTTTATTTTTGGTATAAAAGGCCTTCTCCTTCCAGCGCCGTTTTGATCAAGTAATTTATACTGTCTCTATCTCGCTCTCTCTGTATTGAATGTGTTAATCTGATTTCTACAAAGGCTAGCAGCTGGGATCAGAGATCTTTGAAGTTTTTATTTTCTCCTTTCCATCTTTCTAAGGTTAGTATATATATATATATATATAGACTAATATGCTTTTCGTAGCACTTCGGCCGAAGTGCTACCGATTCAAAATTAGATTTTCAAAATCCAAACAGTCGATCCAAACCGTTCAAGTTGTTCTCCATATTAAAATCTGCTTGGAGATCAAATTTTACATTTTTTGGAATTTTTTTACTATTTATTAAGCCACTTTGAAAATTGCTGATCCTGGTGAACAGTAAAAACAGTGCAACCAAATTCTAGACCACCGAATCAGCAATTTTCAAAGTGGCTTAATAAATAATAAAAAAATTCCAAAAAATGTAAAATTTGGTTTCCAAGCAGATTTTAATATGGAGAACAACTTAAACAGTTAGGATCGACTGCTTGGATTTTGAAAATCTGATTTTGAATCGGTAGCACTTCGGCCGAAGTGCTACCGAAAGCATATTAGTTTATCTCATATATATATATATATATATATATATATTTTCCTTTTCTTCCTCTAATTTTCTGTTACTTATTATTGCTTATTTAGGTCATGTGTAACTCATGCATGCTTGATTTCTTAAGATAATGCAAAAACGACGGAAAGTTTGGCTAAGCGGGAGCCGAAGCGTGGGGGCAGCCACGCAAAAGCGGGGGGAAGTCGGCTGAGCGGGGAGCCGAAGCGTGGGGGCGGCCACGTTTGAAAAAAATTTGAAATTTGAAAAAGTTTGAAATTTGAAAAAAAATTGAAATTCGAAAAAAAATTGAATTTAAAGGAGAATTTTTATTCTCTATTATGCATGCATGCACATATATGTTGATCAATGTATTTTATTGGAGTTGAAATGTTGGAGATCTTTAACCAAGAGGCATCATGTCATGGATCACATGGGCACTCTTCTTTTTCATATGTTGGATCTAATACAACTAGTTTGTATAAAATTTTGGTCCAAACTAAATCATAACCAAGAGTTTTGGCAACATGAGCCCAACTTGGGCCAAAGCTTCATCACATGCTTACTAAGTGGTAAGGACATAACTTTTATACAACCATTGTATTGGATCTTGAGGAGTATATGTTATATGGATCACATGGGATTGCATGTGTACAAAAGGCAATGTCTATATATGTTGATGCTTTTATGTTTTTATGCTTTTTTTTGTTATATATGTTGATATTAGAATTTTATGCTTTTATGGTTTCGGTTAGAATTTTGTAATGATAAATATGGATTTGTATAATTTTGTAATGCTAAATATGAATTTGTATAATTTTGTATAATTTCTTGTACATGAATTTTAAATTGCTATCTGAAAAATTTAAATACTGGCTAGCAAAACAGGAGGCTAGCCAAAAAAAAAAACTAAAAAAAAAATTATAAGACAATCCTACACGGATATTTAACAAAATTCCGTGTAAGAATAATAATTTATAAAATAATCCATGCACGAATACATTTCTACACAGATTATTGGATAAATGTCCGTGTATGATTGTTTCCTACACGGACATTTATCCAATAATCCGTGTATGAATCTATTCGTACACGGATTATTAGATAAATATCCGTGTAGAATTGTTAAGAGAGCTACACGGATATTTAGTTTAAAGTCCGTGTAGAAAGAGGAGAGCTACACGGATATTTAGTAAAAAATCCGTGTATAAAGATTAATCGTACACGGATATGAGATTAAAAGTCCGTGTAGAAAGAGGAATCGTACACGGATGTTTAGGTAATATTCGTGTAGCTCGGTTATATGGAGAGTGACACAGGCAGGTGTTCGTACACGACTGTTTATAAAGTAATCCGTGTATAAATCGTTACAATCGCACACGGGTAAATATCCGTTTGTAATTATTTGTCGATTCGTACACCCTCGCTTTATACACGGCAGGAAATCTGTGTAGCTCCTCCATTTATGTCCGTGTACAATCTCTTTTTGTGTAGTAGTTAAAATAAATTATTACAGAGTAAATTAATTTGCATCTTTTATTAGAATGATTGGGACTTAATATTTATTTTAGGACCACTTGTAGCTCTCCACGCTATTATATAATGACCTCTCAACTAGCTAGGTTATATTGCATTATATGTGCAACTTGGGCTAAATTTTTAATGTCAATATCGGTAGTTGTATAGTTTAAGCACGTGCTTCTAAGTTGAGCATTTGACCTAGCTTATGCCTTGTTGAGTCTTCGATATTGCACATGCATCCAAGAGAGCTTGTAAATAATTAATACATGGTTCAATGTATTTTAAACGTTTCATTGGCAAGTATTTTAAAGATGTAATTACATCTTTAAAATAGAGTAATTAATTCGTTGATCAAATAGAGTATTACATTAGTGAGATACAAATAATCACTCCATGTACATATTGACCTTTTTCTTGCTAATAAACTGATATTTTCACCCTTTGATGTAAGTGTGATGTAGAGAGTAGGAACTAGGTACGCAAGTACGCATCCTTTTTTACATGTGATATAAAAAGTTGCACTCTGTCAATATCTCTGGCTCGAGGCACTAGACTCTAGATTACCATGTGACTAATTTTTATTTCTGGACGAGTAAAAACAGAAAAGTCTGGTTAAACCGGGTTTTTTCTAAACAATGGTTTGCGGTTTTTCAGTAAAAACCGGTTAATTGAATGTTTTTTCCAGTTCAATTGCAAAAATGATCCTTCAAGTGAACCGAACTGGTTAGGGTCGCCATTTTTTTTTTTTTTTGAGGAAAAAATGAGGGTCAGTGCCCTCATTTATATATTGATATTAAGTAACAAAGGGTTTGTAACTACAAGATAAAAAAAGAAAAGAAAAGGCTCAAAACAATTGAGCTATTTTAAGAAAAAGAACATTGGAAATTATAAAAGTAAAATAAAAAAATTGCTAAAGCTTGAGATTTGCTCCAGCGCCAATTTTCAAGAAGAAATTTGCTCCAGCGCCAATGTGTCCCTCTTTAACCTGTGATGTATCTTTCTACACTCATTGAACTATATCTCCATTGGTCCTCTATTTGCTCTAATAACTCATTTACCCCTAATATCTTCTCTCTGAAAATTCGGCTACAACGTTCCCTCCAGATTATAAACATTGTGATTAACACAATAGCTTTTTCCTTCATCGTGTAGAATGGATTAATAATGAAAGTGACAGCTTGTTGTTCATTGTGTATGGATGTGCGAGGCATTCTGATTTGAAATTTAGTTGCCACCTTTCTATATAGTTCTATGGATGTTGGACAGTTATTAAAGAGATGACTGACTGATTCCGACTGAGCTACGCACATGATGTATCTATTTGTCATACACCATCCCTTTCTTACCAGATTATCAATTGTTAAGATTTTATTTAGAGATAGTAGCCATGCAAATACCTTCATACGTGGTGGTGCGTTTAACTTCCATATCTTGTGTAATTTTCCTTTTATACGAGGTGTGTTCTTCATGTTGAAATAGGCTGATTTAACCGAGAACTCTCTATTTGTAGACCACTTCCAAGATACCTCATCTAACCCTTCTGATAACTGAAGATTCAGATTAGTAATACTTTGGTCAAGCTTATCAAGTTGCGACTGTGCCGGTTCAGATAGATTATGCATAAAGAGATTACTTAGAATATTTTCACCCAATGCTTCTGTTAATGTATTCTCTGGGTTTCTAGCATAGGTGAATAAGATTTGGTAATCATCTCTAAGAATTCCAAGACCCCAATCATTGTTCCAAAAGCTTGTATTGTTACCCGAATGAGGAATCTTCAGTATTGATGCGTAGAAGAAGGGTTGTGTTGCAAGAAGAGTTTTGTTGAAAAATACTGAATCTGGTAGCAAACGGTTCCCATGTGTTGTTGCTTGGAAAGCTAGTTTCCACATCTTATCATCTGGTTTTTCCCACTGCCACATCCACTTCATTAGCATCGCTTGATTGAATGTTGATAAGTCCAGTATACCCAAGTCGCCTAGCTTCTTAGGAGTGCAAACAATTTCCCAGTCGGCAAGATTTATTTTGCGAGATTCGGCACATACTCCATGCCACAAAAATCGTCTGCGAATTTTGTCAATTTCCACGATTACCCATGCCGGTAGTTGAAATACTGACATGTAATATATTGGTAAAGATGACAGTACCGCATTGATGAGTACGAATCTCCCCGCAATGGATAATTGCTTCGCAGCCCACCCCGCCAACCTTTTTTTGAATTTATGTATTAAAGGGAGATATGCTTCCTTCGTCAGACTCTTAATGCTTAAGGGTAGACCAAGATAAGTGAAAGGAAAATTACCAAGTCTACATCCCATCATCTGTGATAACTGAGTTCCTTGCTGATTTGGATCCAAGGTGAGTAGTAGTTCAGATTTTTGGAGGTTAACTGCCAAGCCCGAGATCTCCTCGAATGCAATGAAAGTAATTTTAAGCATTTGTAGCTGCTGAATTTCTGGTTTTACAAAAAATAAAGCATCATCCGCATATAACAAGCATGCTTTTATTCCTCGAAAGGGTAGTCTAATTGCTCCATTATCGACCAATTTTTTAAACCATCTGCAGATGAAATCCATAGCAAGAATAAACAAAAAAGGCAACAGAGGGTCACCTTGTCTGACTCCTCGTTTTAACATAATTTTTTCCCGCCAATCCATTGATTACAACTTGTGAAGAACCTGAAAGCACCACGTTCTTAATCCAGTTTTGCCAAGTGGAAGGAAATCCCAGATTTTCCAAGACTTTTAGCAAAAAATCCCAACTCAAAGTATCGAAAGCCTTATGTACATCCGCTTTAAAGATTGCTAAAGGAGTCTCGGATTTATGAGAGTGCTGCAAAATTTGTTGAGCATATATGAATCCTTCAGAAATCTGTCTTCCTTTTATGAAACCGGTTTGCGCCATATCCACCAATGCATGAAGCTCCTGCTGTAGACGATTTGCTAGAATTTTTGAGAATATTTTTTGGATGCTATGAACAAGGCTTATTGGTCGGTAATCCTGAGGAGTAGTAGCGTGTTCTTTTTTTGGAATCAGGATTATGTAAGAATAATTCAAGGGATGTAAGGAGCTGCTTTGACGAGTAACTATTGTGAAGGTTTCGTAAATGTCTTCCACCAGTAGAGAAGCAAATCTTTTGTAAAATTCTCCCGTAAAGCCATCCGGGCCTGGGCTCTTATTATTTGGCATCTGTTTAATCACCCCCAAGATCTCATTTGTTGTTATATCATCACCCATTGTGTCAAGATTATGTTGCTGGTAAAGATTTGACCAGCATATATGTGGAGACTCCTTGGATTCTGCCCCCATCATATTTTTGAAGAAGTTAAAAATTGCTTCAGCTTTTGCATGATGATCTGAGTGCTGGCATCCATTATATTCAATATGTTGTATATTATTTGAGGTTTTCTTTGTTGATGCCAAAGCATGAAAATATTTAGTCCCTTTGTCACCATGCAATTCCCATCTCGATTTGGATCTTTGCCTCCAAATATCTTCTTCTAAGATCGATAGTTTGGTATATCTTTTTTTAATCAGACAGAGAATAAATTTCTCCAAGCTTGTTGATCTTCTTAGTTCGTTCACTTTATCCATCCATCCAATAAAATCTCTACATGCCTTTATCTGTCTTTTAATAGAGCCTATTTTTATATTAGACCAATCTTTAATTGCTCCTTGTAAGCTCTTTAATTTTGCATCTAATTGTGATGGAGTTTTTGCCACTGGAATAGCCAACCACGCCCGCCTTACCACTTCTTCAATTTCGGCATTCCTCAACCAACAGTTTTCAAACTGAAAGAACCTTGTTTTCTTAAAATTAGCCTTTGCAAAATACTTAATCGGGCAATGGTCCGACGAGGTGTTCGGCAACGCCTGTTGAAAAGAATTGGGATATCGTTGGTTCCATTCAGTCGATAATACTTAATCAGGCCAGGGTCGCCATTTTAATTGGCAACCCTATTTTTTTGGCTGTTCGTTAGATTTTTTGGGGTTTTCATTTCTAACGAGGGATTTCACTTGTGTAATTTGTTCTCAGGGAAATATCTACCTATGGTTCTCTCATTTTATTTGGTCTGAATTTTGATATTAGTATTATCGATGCTAGGTTGCTGGCACAAATGTATCTATGAAAAATTGAAAAAATATAAAAAAAATGAGAAACGTATTACAAAAAAAAAAACACACAAGTATGATTTTTTTATAAAAGTTTATCACGTGGGAGTAGCTAGGTAGATGACAACAAATTCAGACAAAAAAATACCAACTATATATGATTTCTGAGAGGTTAAATTTGTCTAGGTTGCTGGGCCACTGATTTTTTTTATACAAATTTGACTACAAATTCAAACAAAAACACGTTTCTAGGTTGCTGGGAGCATGTACTGAGCTCGGTGGTCCTGATAGTGGGTACCTTTTGTCATTTGTTTTATCAATAATTATTGTTATATTCGAAATCAGTTCTGATAAAAAAAAATAATAGGTTCGCCAATTCAAAGGGCGATCCGATATCTGTGTCGCCCTCAATTTAAATTGGCGACCAGTCAAATTTGGTCTGCCAAGTCAAATGGTAAAACCGTAAAAACAATAATTTCGACCTTTTTTAGCGTTATTAGGGAGTGCTTTGGTCAAAACGTAAACAGTGCTTTGTATATAGGATATAGGGCAATATTTGGACTGTGTCTGTTTATTTTAGTTTACAGTTTGTAACTTTAGCCTAAACGAGATGTAATTTTTTTTTTCTATTAATAAAATAGTAAGATGGTAACTTGTCACTTTATCCTCAAAAAAACAATATTATCCTAGTCAAACACTACATTTCTTGACGTCTAGCTAGTTAAAATACTAAAATTTCTGATCTGTCATTTTCTAGTTTTTCCAACTACCTGAAGGATAGGTTAGAATAGTTCAGCTAAGAAATTACAAACTACAGGAGAAGTAGGACAAGGATCATTTTTCATACCTTCCCGACCAAGGATTCTACTTCTTCTGCAATTTTCTCTACTGTTTGTGCAACTTCCTTTAGGTTTGAGTTCTCGGGAAGCGACCTTTCTACATACTCGGCCACTTTATCTACCACTTCTGCTACCGACTCCACCACATTTAACACATGCAGTAGTCGCGGTTTTTACAATTCTATTTGATTGTACCTGATGGATATATAGAGAGATGCAATTATTACTCGTGTTGCAAGTAATCTTACGACAGAAAGCTGATGGATAAAGTGAATAATAACTATATACTCTTATATTTGTAATTTTTATAGTCTAGTTGGATAACAACTAGATGAATAGATATATGGTAAAGCAAATTGTCATTTAAACACATAAATTAAATAATATGTTAACAAAATGTTATATAACACACTTCAAATAAAGCATTATGATCAATTTATGTATGAGACAATTATTTTTAATGAGAAGCATATAATATTGAAAAGTTGAATTCTGTTTGTAATAATATAAAAGGAGTATATATTACAAAACATGGCGTGGATCGGTCTGTATTACAAAACATTGTTTTATTATCAATGTTCAAATAGCCGATTTGAACCGTTCAACATGATATTCATATGAGAATGTGTTTGCAGACAAAATTTTAAATTTTTTAGAATTTATTTACTATTTTTTAGATCGGTAGAAAATCACTACTTTTGATGGTCTAGAATTTTTAGTTCAAATGATTTTCTACCTATGTAAAAAAATAGTAAACAAATTCTAAAAAATATAAAATTTGATGTATGACCACACTTTCATATAAAGATAATGTTGAACGGTTCAAATAAATTATTTCGACATTGAAAATAAAAATATTAATCTATATTATGGACCAATATGCATGCGCTATGCATAGCACAATAGCCGTACTAATATAAAAAGATAAAAGATGGTAATTTTTGTTTTATTAAAAGTTTTTATGAGTAAAAACTCAATCACGACCAACAATTTTAATTTGAGGGTGTTGAGAAATAGAAGAATTGCCTCAGAGAATCATCATCGGCATTTTAAGGAATAAAATCAAGCTAGCATCATGCAATAGCTGTCAAGGCAAAGATAGTACCTAGCAAGATTATATTCTGAGATGAGTGAGGCTATAGTGCTATGCATAGCACGGATGGCTAGTGTACTACGGCTCAATATGGTACTTTTTAAAATCCTAACGGTCGATCCGACCGTTCAATGTGATAATCATATGAATATGTACTTGCAAACTAAATTTTATATTTTTTCGAATTTTTTTACTATTTTTTCGGATAGGTAGAATTTTGATGGTCCAGAATTTTCAAAAAACACTGATTTTTCTACCTATCTGAAAAAATAGTAAAAAAATTCAAAAAAATATAAAATTTAGTTTGCAAGTACATATTCATATGGATATCACATTGAACGGTCGGATCGACCGTTAGGATTTTAAAAAGTACCATATTGAGCCGTCGTACACTAGCCATTGGTGCTATGCATAGCACCATAGCCTCATTCTTCTGAGATTGTAATCTAGGCAATAAGGCAACAGATAGAAATTGTAATTTAGGCAACTAGGCAATGGCTACAGGCCCTCTCCTCAATTATAAAGAGGCCTAATATGATTTGTAAGATCAGAACAATTCCTTAATACAATTATTCATCATTTCAAAATTCTAGATGGTATCAGAGCAACTTCTGTACCAGTAATCGGTACAGAGCAACAACCCACAACAACACAAACTGGTAATTTTCATTACCAGAGCAACAATGGCAGACAAAATTCAGATTGATGCCAATACTTCTCTGAAATTAACCCCAATGTTACTCAATGGCAAAAACTATCAGTCATGGTCCAAATCAGCAATAATCTCACTCAAGGGCAAAGGCAAGTATGGGTACATCACAGGCGACAAGAAAAAACCAGATGCAAACTCGGAAGAATGGGAAATCCATGACAATCTGATAATGTCATGGCTCCTAAACTCCATGCAACCAGAAATCAACGAGCTTTTCATACATGGTACCGAAACCTCAGCCAAGATGTGGACCGCAATCAACAAGATGTTCGGGAAGCAAAACAATTTTGCTCACATCTTCCAAATCAAACACGATATTGCTCAAATCAAACAAAACCAGAAATCCATCACACAGTATTTTGGGGCAATGAAATCAAAATGGGATGAATTAGACATCCACCAACCCGATACCACAGATCCAGAAAAAATCAAAGAACGAAAAAACCAAGATCGAACATTTCAGTTCTTAGCAAACCTAGACCAGAGTTATGAACAAGTTCGGCAACAAATCCTTTTCGGGGCCAACCTTCCCTCTCTCGAATCCATTGTCGCCCTACTAGAACAGGAGGAATCAAGGCGAGATGCCATGAATTCCGACACACAACCAGCCGACAAATCTGAGAATCAAGCCTTCCTCTCCTTCAACAAATCTCAAAACCCTAACCCACCGAAGAGCAAGGAGAATGAGAGATGTGATTACTGCAAGAAAACCGGGCACACAAGAGAGAGGTGTTGGTTTCTCCATCCTCATCTCGTGCCGAAAAAGTGGAGAGGAGGAGGCGGCGACCGAGATGGAGAAAAACGAAAGGGGGAGAGCGAAAGCAAGGGTTACGCGGCTCAGGCGCATGGACCTCTCTCCTCTTCTGGCGCAACAGAGACACACGGTCCAGGTGAACCGAGCTCCTCATCTGGTGGGGATTCTATGCGGCAGCTGATGGAGCAACTCTCTGTGATGCTTGCCAGACAGAACACTAATTCATGTGGTATCGCTTTAAACTCTGTTAAATATTTACCTACCAGTCAATTAATAATAGACACGGGTGCTACTCATCATATGATGTGCAATACAAATTTGTTTAAGACCCTAGAAATGTGCAAAAATGACCAATATATTTTAGTTGCTAATGGAACCAAGGTACCCGTTACTGGTATAGGCACCATTAATCTCTTCTCCAAGGAAATTAAAAATGTTTTATATATAGACTCATTTAAAACAAATTTAATTTCAGTAAGTAAAATTACACAAGAATTTAATTGTGATGTATTTTTTTCAAAAAACAATGTTAAATTTCAGGACCAAATAACACGGATGATGATTGGTGAGGGATTCTATATATGACAAGGGACTTTATATTTTGAATTATCAGAAAATTAATTTATGCGCAACCAAGCTATCTAGTGAAAACGAGTTGTGGCACAAGAGACTTGGACATCCTTCTGATAGAATTTTAAATTCCTTTTTAAATTTCCCTTTAAATAATTGTATTAGTTGCGATATATGCAAATTAGCTAAACAAACTAGGCTTCCATTTTCTTTATCAATTAGCAAAAGTAAAGCACCATTTGAATTAATACATTCTGATGTATGGGGACCCGCTCCTACTACTTCATATAATGAATTTAGATATTTTGTCTTATTTATTGATGATTTTTCTCGTGCCACTTGGTTATATTTACTTAAATCAAAAAGTGAAGTTTTTCAATGTTTTCAAGAATTTGTCACTTTAGTGGAAAACCAATTTAGTACAAAAATTAAAATATTTAGGTCAGATAATGGCACAGAATTTGTTAATAATAATTTCTCTAATTTTTCAAAAATAAGGAAATTTTGCATCAAACGACTTGTATTAATACACCAGAACAAAATGGAGTCTCTGAAAGGAAAAATAGGCATTTGTTAGAAATGACAAGAGCATTTTTATTTCAAATGAATGTCCCAAGGCAATATTGTTCAGATGCAATACTCACTGCCACATATTTAATTAATAGACTCCCTAGTGTTAAGTTAGAAAATAAAAGTCCGTTAGAAATACTTTACCAAAGAAAACTTAATATTGATCATCTAAGAACTTTCGGTTGTGTGTGCTTTGTTCATAAAAAAAGAAAAGATAAATTTGATTCCACATCAACAAAAGCATTCAACACACAAAAAGGGATATAAGTGTTATGATCCAATTAATAAAAAAATGTTCATCTCAAGGGATGTTGTTTTTAATGAAAATGAAACTTATTTTTTAAAGGAAGAGATTAGTGAGCCTACTACCAATAGTCAAAGTAGAGTATTGTTACCAACCAACCATACTCAAGATGTGATAACCTTGATCGAAAATGAAAATAGAGATGAAAATAATACAAGTGAGCAAGAAAATGACATTGAAGAAAACAATAATCCTACTAATGACAATCATGAGAATGATGAAGAAAGTAGGGTAAGAAGGTCTTCAAGGACAATTCAACCATCCTCCAGACTTCGAGACTTTGTGACTTATAAGGTAACATATCCTATTCAAGATTTTATTTCTTATGACCAAATTTCGACAAAATACAAAGCCTTCTTGACTTCTCTCTCTCAACAAGAAGAACCAAAATACTTCCAAAAAGCCTTAAGCCAACCAGTATGGTGTGAAGCCATGAAAGAAGAACTTAGGGCATTAGAAAAAAATAATACTTGGATTATTATGCCTTTACCAAAAGACAAAAAACCAGTTGGATGTAAATGGGTATACAAAACAAAATATAATAGTGACGGTACCATAGAAAGACATAAAGCTAGATTGGTGGCCAAAGGATATACACAAACCTATGGTATTGACTATCATGAAACCTTTGCTCCAGTCGCAAAAATGAACACTGTTAGGATTTTATTCTCAGTAGCAACAAATAATGGTTGGAACCTTTACCAAATGGACGTGAAAAATATTTTTCTTCAATGAACACTTGAAGAAGAAGTTTATATGAACCTACCACCTTTTCATGAGAGAGAGAGATTCTAATCTTGTTTGTAGGTTAAAAAAATCCATATATGGCTTGAAGCAATCTCCAAGGGCATGGTATGGAAAACTCAGTTTTTTTCTTAAATCATGTGGTTTTACAATTAGCAGTGCTGATAACTCTCTTTTCACCAAACATAGTAATGACAATATTGTTATTGTATTAGTTTATGTAGATGACATAATTGTTATAGGAAATAATCAAACAGATATTAACATGATTAAGTGTCAGTTGAAGAAAAATTTTGATATAAAAGATTTAGGAATATTAAAATATTTTCTAGGCATTGAGGTAGCTCATTCAATCAAAGGTCTATTTATCTCTCAAAGAAAATATACACTAGACCTTCTTAAAGAAACAGGTAAGATAGGATCAAAACCTGCTTCAACACCTATGGAATACAAATGCAAATTAAATACCGAGGATGGAGAACCATTAGAAGATATAAATCAATTCCAAATACTTGTAGGAAAATTAATATATTTAACAGTAACTAGACCTGATATCTCATTTGTTGTTAGTCAAATTAGTAAGTTCATGCATTCACCAAGAACACCGCATTTAGAAGCAATAAATAGAATTCTAAGATACATAAAAGGATCACCAGGAAAGGGAATATGGATGAAAAACAATAATTCTAATGAAGTGTGTGGCTATTCCGATGCAGATTGGGCGGGAAGCTTCGATAGAAAATCAACTACTGGCTTCTGCACATTTGTAGGTGGAAATCTAGTCACATGGAAGAGCAAGAAGCAAAATGTTGTAGCAAGATCAAGTGCTGAGGCAGAATATCGAGCTATGGCATCAACAACTAGTGAACTAACTTGGGTTCGACAAGTGTTAGCTGATTTGAATATTACAAATCATGAACCTATAAAAATGTTTTGTGATAATCAAGCAGCTAGACATATTGCATCTAATCCAGTTTTTCATGAAAGAACCAAGCACATTGAAGTCGACTGTCATTTTGTGCGAGAAAAAATTCAAGCAAAAGAAATCGAAACACCATATGTGAAGAGTCAAGACCAACTTGCTGATGTCTTCACAAAGGGGCTAGAACCAGGATCATTTTATAAAATTACAAGCAAGTTAGGATTGATCGACATTTACAATCCTAACTTGAGGGGGAGTGTTGAGAAATAGAAGAATTGCCTCAGAGAATCATCATCGGCATTTTAAGGAATAAAATCAAGCTAGCATCATGCAATAGCTGTCAAGGCAAATATAGTACCTAACAAGATTATATTCTGAGATTGTAATCTAGGCAACAAGGCAACAGATAGAAATTGTAATTTAGGCAACTAGGCAACGGCTACAGGCCCTCTCCTCAATTATAAAAAGGCCTAATAGGATTTGTAAGATTAGAACAATTCCTTAATACAATTATTCATCATTTCAAAATTCTAGAGAGGGTTTCAAAAATTAAGGTTTCTAAAATCAAGGAGCGAGCATGAAGGGCGACAACTATAGAAAAAAAAATGGAAGGGAGACCACAGTAGCAAGCTTCTCCTTCGAAGATAATTAAGGAAATGACAACATGTGAAATTACGGAATGAGTGTAACGAAGAAACACTTTAGGGTACGTTTGGATGAACTCTAGAATAGCTAGAATAGCTATTATTTAGAATAGTAAATAAGAATAGCTACTGTTTAAGAACAGTGCTAACTCAAGCTATTCGGAATAGTGAAAAAGTTGTTTGGATTACATATTTGGAATAGAGTTTGGATGGAATGAATAAAGTAATAATTTATGTGTTAGATTAAATATAATACAATATAATATTAATTTAAATATTAAATGTAATATAATATTATTTTAAATATTAGATTAGTATTAAATAAAATATTATATTAAATATAATATAATATTAGGTTAAATGTTAAATGTAATATAATATTAATTTAAATATTAGATTAGTATTAAATAAAATATTAGATTAAATGTAATATAATATTAGTTTAAATATTAAATGTAATATAATATTAGTTTAAATATTAAATGTAATATAATATTATTTTAAAAATGAGATTAGTATTAAATAAAATATTAGATTAAATGTAATATAATATTAGTTTAAATATTAAATGTAATATAATATTATTTTAAAAATTAGATTATTATTAAAAAAAATATTAGATTAAATGTAATATAATATTAGTTTAAATATTAAATGTAATATAATATTATTTTAAATATTAGATTAGTATTAAATAAGATATTAGATTAAATGTAATAGAAGATTAGTTTAAATAAAATACAATATAATATTAATTTAATTATTAAATGTAATATAATATTATTTTAAATATTAGATTAGTATTAAATAAAATATTAGATTAAATTTAATACAATATAATATAATTTAAATATTAAATATAATACAATATAATATTAATTTAAATATTAAATATAATACAATATAATATTAATTTAATAATACAATATAATACAATATAATATTAATTTAATAATTTAATATAATACAATAAAATACAATATAATACAATATAATACAATATAATATTAATTTAATAATTTAATATAATACAATAAAATACAATATAATACAATATAATACAATATAATATTAATTTAATATAATATAATATTATTTTAAATATTAGATTAGTGTTAAATATAATATTAGATTAAATATAATACAATATAATATAATTTAAATATTAAATATAATACAATATAATATTAATTTAAATATTAAATATAATACAATATAATATTAGATTAGTATTAATATTGAAAGCAACAAATGTTATTCCATGTTTTTGTAAGAATAGCGAATAGCTCTATTCTCCTTATTTCGAATAGCTCTATTTCTCGTTTGGATTGTCCTTGTTCTGAATAGCAATGCTATTCTAAGAATAGTGTTATTATTAGTGCATCCAAACATGGCCTAATAAAGTTTTTGTTGGTGCACACGTTCAAGAGAACAATCAAGTTTGCATTGAAGAGTGCTAGATATTTCTCTAATTTTTATCTAAAAAAAAATATTGTTCAATAATTTTAAGAGGTAATGGACATCTCCAAACAAACTTGTAACATGGAGAAAATCATATTGTACGGTGCAAATTATATGGTAAAATAAAATGTATGCAATAAGTACGTTTTGAAATTATAAATAGTTTGATTTATTTTTTACACCCAAATTTAGCAACTATATATGAGTAGAACTAAGGTGCTCTTAAGCTCACCAAGCCAAACCGTGAGCTTAACTCAAAAACCTATCGGATTGACTTCAAACAACATTTTCAAACTGTAGATGTTCAATCTATATTAAAATGTGCTTGGAGACCAAATTTTTCATTTTTTGGAATTTTTTTACTATTTATTAAGCTGGTTTGAAAACCGCTGTTTTTCAATGCTCCAGAAATTTAATAAAAACAGCGGTTTTCAAACCAGCTTAATAAATAGTAAAAAAATTCCAAAAAATAAAAAATTTGGTCTCCAAGCACATTTTAATATAGATTAAACATCTAACGGTTTGAAAATGTCGTTTGAAGTCAATCCGATAGATTTTTGAGTTAAGCTCACAAAAGACTTGGTGAGCTTAAGAGCACCTTAGTTCTACTCACTATATATACATCCAAAAACTTACCTACAACTATACAATTTTCATACACAAACGACGAATTTATATCGAAACATCCAATCAATCACAACATCTACTCGACCACACAAAGATATATTTGTATATCAAATATAATTATCTAATTGTAGAGACCATGGTTCAGTTTGAACAAACAATTTATTTAGATAAAAATGGAAATCGAATCATTTAATTTTAAATAACTTTAAAAAAAAAATTTCAACAGTAGTTTAGACAAATAACCAGTTTGATCCACAATTTTGAGTTGTTGACTTTACACATGTAGCTGCTGATTTTGCACGTTACCAAATTATTATATGAACAAACCGATGCACATGTATCTATCTATCTATCTATCTATCTATATATATATATATATATATATAGAGGCTACGGTGTTTTGGAAAGTAAAGATGGTGTTTTACTTCCCGCTCGTATCTTCATTTTTAAAGTTCAAACAATCGATTCGAACCTTCCAACATGATCTTCATATTAAATGTGCTTGGAGACCAAATTTTATATTTTTTTGAATTTTTTTACTATTTGTTTAGAATTTTTGAAAATCACAGCTATTCATTAAATAAAATAATAATAATAAATTCAAAAAAACAATGATTTCCAAAAAATTTAAAAAATAGTAAAATATTTCCAAAAAATGTAAAATTTGGTCTCCAAGCACATTTAAATATGAAGATCATGTTGTGCAGTTCGAATTGACTATTTGAACTTTGAAAATAGAGATATGAGTGGAAAGTAAAACACCATATTTACTTCCCAAAGCACCGTAGCATCACTATATATATATATATATATTGACTAATATGCTTTCGGTAGCACTTCGCCTGAAATGCTTCCAAGTCGTTTTCGGATTTTCAAAGTCCAAACAGTCGATCCAAACCATTAGATGTGATCTCTATATTAAAATCTGCTTGGAGACCAAATTTTACATTTTTTGGAATTTGTTCACTATTTATTAAGCCACTTTGAATATTGCTGATCACATGGTCCAGAATTTGGTTACACTGTTTTTACTGTTCACCCAGATCAGCAATTTTCAAAGTGGCTTAATAAATAGTAAAAAAATTCAAAAAATGTAAAATTTGGTCTCCAAGCAGATTTTAATATAGATTGAACATCTAATGGTTTGGATCGACTGTTTGGACTTTGAAAATCCGAAAACGACTTGGAAGCATTTCGGGCGAAGTGCTACCAAAAGCATATTAGTCAATCTCTCTCTCTCTCTCTCTATATATATAGAGAGAGAGAGAGAGAGTTGAGCTAACTTGCATTGAGAATTAAAGAGGGTGTTTTACTTCCCACTCATATCTTCATTTTCAAAGTTTAAATAGTCGATTCAAAACTTCTAACATGATCTACATATTGAAATGTGCTTGGAGATCAAATTTTATATTTTTTGGAAATTTTTTAATACTTTTTCAGAATTTTTAAAAATCACAACTTATCATTAAATAAAAAAAATCAGCAAAGCAATTATTTTCAAAAATTCTGAAAAAATAGTAAAATTTTTCCAAAAAATGTAAAATTTTGTCTCCAAGCACATTGTAATATGATGAAGAACATGTTGGAAGGTTCAAATCAACTATTTGAACTTTGAAAATGAAGATATGAGCGGAAAGTAAAACACCTTCTTTAATTCCCAAAGCAAGTTAGCCCATCTCATATATATATATATATATATATATATATATATATATATAGAGCTGGGCTATGGTGAGTTGCGAAGTAAGAGGTCATTTTTACTTCACGCTCATATTCTTATTTTGAAAATCTAAACAACTGATCCGAACCGCTCAACATGATCTCCATATTGAAATGTGTTTGGAGACCAAATTTTACATTTTTTGGAATTTTTTTACTATTTATTAAGCCACTTTGAAAATCGCTGATCGAATGGTCCAGAAGTTTTTACTGTTTTTTACTGTTCACTCAAATCAGCGATTTTCAAAGTGGCTTAATAAATAGTAAAAAAATCCAAAAAAAATGTAAAATTTGGTCTCCAAGCACATTTCAATATGGAGATCATGTTGAGCGGTTCGGATCAATGGTTTGAATTTTCAAAATGAAATATGAGCGTGACTCACCATAGTCTATCTCTCTCTATATATATATACATATAGATATATATGTATATATGTATATGTGTATACATATATACATATAGGGTCTGTCTAATTTGCTGCCGGCAGTAGTTCGGCCAAGTGCTGCCGGGGCTATATTTAGCCGTGTGATGTCCAAACAACAAATTCAAACCGTTAGATGTTTAATCTATACTATAATCTACTTGGAGACCAAATTTTACATTTTTTCGAATTTTTTTACTATATATTAAGCTGGTTTGAAAACCGCTGTTTTTAGTAAATTTCTGCAACGTTAAAAACAGCGGTTTTCAAACCATCTTAATATATAGTAAAAAAATTCCAAAAAATGTAAAATTTGGTCTCCAAGTAGATTATAGTATAGATTAAACATCTAATGGTTTGAATTTGTTGTTTGGACATCACACGGCTAAATATAGCCCTGGCAGCACCTCGGCCGAACTGTTGCCAGCAGCAAATTAGCCACAGCCTATACATATATATAAGTGTGTATACATATATATATAGAGTAGGGCTATTGTGCTTTGCAAAGTAAAGCCATCGTTTGACTTCGGCTTACTTTTTGGATTTTCAAAGTCCAAAACGTCGATCCGACCGTTCAAGTTGATCTACATATTGAAATGTGCTTGCAGACCAAATTTTACATTTTTTGGAATTTTTGTACTATTTATTAAGCCACTTAGAAAATTGCTGATCACATGGTCCATAATTTTGTTACACTGTTTTTTCTGGACTATGTGGTCAGCAATTTTCAAAGTGGCTTAATAAATAGTAAAAAATTCCAAAAAATGTAAAATTTGGTCTGCTAGCACATTTAAATATGTAGATCAACTTGAACGGTCGGATCGACGTTTTGGACTTTGAAAATCCAAAAAGTAGCCCGAAGTAAACCGTTCGCTTTACTTTGCAAAGCACAATAGCTCATCTATATATATATATATAGTGCTGGGCTTAGCTACTTCATGGAGTAAAACGACTTGGTGCTCCACGCCTCATTATTTTCATTTTGAAAATCCAAACGACCGATCCGAACCGCTCAAGTTGTTCTCCATATTGATATGTGCTTGGAGACCAAATTTTACATTTTTTGGAATTTTTTTACTATTTATTAAGCCACTTTGAAAATCACTGATCCGGCGGTCCAAATTTTTTTACTATTTTTTACTGTTCATAAGGATTTTCAGATTTTCAAAGTGGCTTAATAAAAAGTAAAAAAATTCCAAAAAATGTAAAATTGGTCTCCAAGTACATTTCAATATGAAGAACATGTTGGAAGGTTCGAATCGACTATTTGAACTTTGAAAATGAAGATATGGCGTGAAGTACAAAGTCGTTTTACTCCATGAAGTAGCTAAGTCCATCTCTATATATATATATATATATATATATGTGTGTGTGTGTGTGTGTGTGGGTGTGTGTGTGTGTGTGTGTGTGTATACATATATACATATATATAAGTGTGTATACATATATATATATATATATATAGAGATGGACTTGGCTACTTCATGGAGTAAAACGATTTTGTACTCCACGCCATATCTTCATTTTCAAAGTTCAAATAGTCGATTCGAACCTTCCAACATGTTCTTCATATTGAAATGTACTTGGAGACCAAATTTTACATTTTTTGGAATTTTTTTACTATTTATTAAGCCACTTTGAAAATCTGAAAATCCTTATGAACAGTAAAAAACAGTAAAAATTTCTGGACCGCCGGATCAGTGATTTTCAAAGTGGCTTAATAAATAGTAAAAAAATTCCAAAAATGTAAAATTTGGTCTCCAAGCACATATCAATATGGAGAACAACTTGAGCGGTTCGGATCGGTCATTTGGATTTTCAAAATGAAAATAATGAGACGTGGAGCACCAAGTCGTTTTACTCCATGAAGTAGCTAAGCCCAGCACTATATATATATATATATATATATATATATATATATATATATATATTTATATGAGGAGGGATCCAATTACACCTTTTTTGGTGACACACTTTGACACCTACCATTTTTAAAGTCCAAATAGTCAATTTAAACCGTCCAACATGATGGATATATTATTATGTGCTTGGAGATTAAATTTTACATTTTTTTGAATTTTTTTGCTATTTATTAAGATAGTTACAAAAATCGTTGTTTTTCAGACCATTGAAAAACAGCGATTTTGTAACCATCTTAATACATAGTAAAAAAATTCAAAAAAATGTAAAATTTGATCTCCAAGCACATTTTAATATGGTGATCATGTTGAACGGTTCGGATCGGCTGTTTGGATTTTGAAATCGCAAAATTAACCTATATAAAAAACGGTGTCATGATGTGTCACCAAAAAAGGTGTAATTGGATCCCTCCTCTACATATATATATATATATATATATATAGAATGGCTAAGCTCAAAACGTTTGTTCCTGGGCTCAGGAACAAACGAGTCGGTTCTCCAATTTCCGAAGTTCAAACAACAAATCCAAACCTTTAGATGTTCAATCTATATTAAAATGTGCTTGGAGACCAAATTTTACATTTTTTGGAATTTTTTTACTATTTATTAAGCTGGTTTGAAAATCGCTGTTTTCCAATGGTGCAGAATTTTAATAAAAACAGCGATTTTCAAACCAGCTTAATAAATAGTAAAAAAATTCTAAAAAATGTAAAATTTGGTCTCCAAGCACATTTTAATATAGATTGAACATCTAACGGTTTGGATTTGTTGTTTGAACTTCAGAAATTGGAGAACCGACTCGTTTGTTCCTGAGCCCAAGAACAAACGTTTTGAGCTTAGCCATTCTCTATATATATATATATATATAGAGATGGACTTAGCTACTTCATGGAGTAAAACGACTTTGTACTTCACGCCATATCTTCATTTTCAAAGTTCAAATAGTCGATTCGAACCTTCCAACATGTTCTTCATATTGAAATGTACTTGGAGACCAAATTTTACATTTTTTGGAATTTTTTTACTATTTATTAAGCCACTTTGAAAATCTGAAAATCCTTATGAACAGTAAAAAACAGTAAAAATTTCTGGACCGCCGGATCCGTGATTTTCAAAGTGGCTTAATAAATAGTAAAAAAATTCCAAAAAATGTAAAATTTGGTCTCCAAGCACATATCAATATGGAGAACAACTTGAGCGGTTCGGATCGGTCGTTTGGATTTTCGAAATGATAATAATGAGGCGTGGAGCACCAAGTCGTTTTACTCCATGAAGTAGCTAAGCCCAGCACTATATATATATATATATATATATGTGTGTGTGTGTGTGTGTGTGTGTGTGTGTGTGTGTGTGTGTACGTATACATATAGATATATATGTATATATGTATACACATATACATATATGAGGAGGGATCCAATTACACCTTTTTTGGTGACACACTTTGACACCTACCATTTTTAAAGTCCAAATAGTCGATTTAAACCGTTCAACATGATGGATATATTAAAATGTGCTTAGAGATCAAATTTTACATTTTTTTGAATTTTTTTGCTATTTATTAAGATGGTTACAAAAATCGTTGTTTTCAGACCATTGAAAAACAGCGATTTTATAACCATCTTAATAAATAGTAAAAAAATTCAAAAAAAATGTAAAATTTGATCTCCAAGCACATTTTAATATGGTGATCATGTTGAACGGTTCGGATCGGCTGTTTGGATTTTGAAATCGCAAAATTGACCTATATAAAAAATAGTGTCATGATGTGTTACCAAAAAAGGTGTAATTGGATCCCTCCTCTACATATATACATATATATCTATATGTATTAGGTTAGTAGGAAATTGCCATCTAACATTGAATTAATAAAAACATTTGCATACATTAGGTTAGTCGGAGCCGTGGTGCAACCAATTGGTTTTTCAATTTTCAAAATCCAAACGGTCGATCCAAACCATTAGATGTGATCTCTATATTAAAATGTGCTTGGAGACCAAATTTTATATTTTTTGAATTTTTTTATTATTTATTAAGTCATTTTTAAAATTGCTGATTTTAATAAAAAGTGAAAATTATGAATCATTAAAACTGGCTTAATAAATAGTAAAAAAATTCAAAAAAATGTAAAATTTGGTCTCCAAGCAAATTTTAATATAAATTGAATGTTAAACGGTTTTGATCAACTGTTTGGACTTTGAAAATGTAAAAATCGAAGCATTTGTTCCACAGCCTAGGAACAAACGTTTTAATATTAGCCACACTATATATATATTGTTCCGGTTCAAATTCAGGCAAATTTCTTCTGCAAATGGATGTATTTTGGTGAATGCCGGCTGACATGAATGAAATCTTGATACTTTGATTGAATCCGAACTAATTCGAAATATAATAATTTTCCAAAAAATATTAGGTGAAGGTCAGACTCGAATCCAGTAGACACAAAGTCAAAACGCCAGGAACCTATAATTCTTTCCTTTTTTTACAATATAATTAATAAAACTTAAAATTGGTAATATCAAACCTAGCTGCAAGATCCTCTGAAATCCGAATAGATTTTTTCTAATAGAAAACTTTAGTCAACCATTTAAAATTAGAATAATTATATCTTACCTCTTGATTCCTTTTTCTATTTTTCTCCAACTAACTAACTTCTTTTTCTAACTATAATTATCAATTCTAACTAACTAGTGGTCCCTACAAATTAATTAGTAGATTTTCTTCCTCTATTTCTTTCCTCTCTCTCCCTCCCTCTTCCTCTCCCACCTCCGCCTCCGCCCGCCTCTCCCTCTCTCTCTCCGCCTCCGCCTCCCTCTCCCACCTCCGCCTCCGCCTCCGTCTCTCTCTCTCATCTCCGCCTCCGCCGGATGCAATTAATCTCTTTCGGGATGAATACTGTTTCATTTGGGATGAATAATGTTTTAGTTGGGATGAAGACTTCTTTACATAAGGTATATGTACTTAGTATGACATGATGAATACGTTTTACATTAGAAATATATACCTAGTATGACATGATGAATACATACTACCATGTCAGTGTGTATTAATACCAGTATTTTTGAATAGTAAGACTGCTTTATTGGATGAATATTTAGATATTTAATGGATGAATACTTTATTACATTTGTCATGTACTATTTTACACTTACACGACGAGGATGAATACTTGTTCAATAAGATATGAATACTTGCATGACGAGGGTGAATACTTGTGCAACGAACAACTCGAAAGTATGTCATCATGGATCTCTTTGAAAGAGAAAATTGTGTAGAAGACGTTCGTGGTTTTAGATTTTCAAAATTCCTCACAGATCGTCAGAAATATTAGTTAGATTGAACGGAGAAAAAAAAGTGTTGTTGCAAGCAATACTCTTAGTATGCTATTTGACTAATTTGCAAAACATACAATAATTGAATTTAACAATTTCTTTGAGTTAAGATACTTCACAGGTTTAAGACAATTGGAATTGTAATATGGATCTGTTGACCTGAAGAAATCATCAAGATTTATCAAGACTTTAAATTGTAAAATTATAGACTTGATAAAATAGATTTGATGTTAAAGTCAGGGAACAATCGTTACCAACGATTGTCTAATCGTTGTAACGATTAAAATAGCTGAACAGAAAATCAAAATGCGAGAAATAACACAATCTTTCCAGAGAGTAATCATTACCAACGTTTATACAATCGTTCTAATGATTATGAATGTACCGCAGAATTTCAAATTTAGCTGAAACCCTAATTGCATATAAAGTACTAATCGTTGTAACGATTAGACAATCGTTGGTAACGATTGTAGGCATAATACTCTTCCCGGAGCTGCCTCTATAAATAGAGCAATTAGGTTTTCTCCTAAAGCAAGTATCAGCCGCCCCAGCTTTTAAAACTGCGATTTTACTGTGCAATATTCCCTCCATTGTTGTGAGAGCTAAAACTTCAAAATTCCTTCACACAACCTCAAATCTACTTCACTAATCTTGAGTTAGATTAGATTAGAGTTAGTTTTTGAGTGTTTCTCTTGAGATTATAGACTTAGAGACTTCGTTCTCTACTCTAGTTGGCTAAGTGACTTCCCATTGGTTGTAAGGGCTCACCGGTTCACAAGTTGTAACATTTCTCATTGGGTAATAGAAAGGCGCACCGAGAAGCGGTTGCGACGCCCCGGAGACGTAGGCCATTTTGCCGAACTCCGTTAACATCCCGCGTGTCAATTTTCTCTAAACTCTTATATTTACTTTATTTGCAATTAATTTTCAGTTTTTAAAGAAAATTAGTGGTGCCTTAGGGACAACAAAAAGCACCTCTAAAAACGTGTAAAAGATGGGTGAGTGATGTGTCCAGTTTTTTTTAAATACTTGATATATTAGAGTGAATACTTGATGTATTACACATGAATACTTAATGTATTATAAATGAATATTTGATGTTATTTCCACTTGCGATGGCGGTTGTGCGGTCCCCCCACTTTTTTACGTGTTTTCTTTTGTTTTTAGCAGACGGCAGTTGTGGTCCCCTACTATCTTCGCGTAATTAACGCGTAATTAATGCTCTGAATGTCTTAATGTTTATATATATAATTTTTTCTTAAAGATAAGTACTTTTATTTACATGGATGAATACAACTCGAGCCAAGTGTGAATACTTTTTCGCAAATCGTCCCCCGGTAGTTATTAAGTGGTCCCCTACTTATCTGAAGCGGGGAAAAACGGGGGATGGATATCGGGGGATAGCTAGGCTCTCCCTTAAAATTATTTGTCTTGCGTACATTTATATATATATATATTAATTAATATTGATTAACAAATATGTTAACCTGTAAACAATTAATGAGTTAACTTTATAAATAAGCTAGTTGTTTTTAATATGTAATCATGAAAAAACATGTTATGTGACTGTATTTTTATTAGTATTTAAAATTATTATTTTTTACAGATATACTATGTGTAAACATTTAGCTATCATTTATTAACAAGTCTTATGTTTTTTGGAGAATTTCTATTGTACCCATATAAACTTTGAGAGTAGTCAATTTTCCTATCAAAACAACATATTATCCAAATTCTACAAAAACTACAGTTGTTCTTGTATCCCCTTTTATTTGTTTTACTTTTTATTTTATTTTGTTAAAAATTCAATGGACAAATATACCTTTTTATTACAAACCCTTGTCTCTGATCTCTAGCTTGTCTCACTACTACATATATGGGCTCTTCTAACCGTAAAAAAAGTCTCAAATAACGGTTTTCCTACCGTTAGTGGTCAACACGATAGAACAAGCACATTGAAACCGCTAGCAAAGGAAACACTTCTTCTAGTGGTTCTATACAAGAACCATGGGGTAGTTTCTTCTAGCAGTTTTGTACTTGAAATCGCTAGTGGTAATGTGCATAACAAAATCCTCAAAAAAAGAGTAATGTTTAAAAAAAATTGAAACTAGAAACCAATCTTTGATCGGTCATAACTTCTGGTAAGAAACTCCATTTTTGGTATTCTTTATCAATTCAGAAACTCCATTTTTGGTAATAAGAAGGTTTACATGAATAGCTGAAAGTGCAAAAATATACAGAAAAAAAAATATATTGTTTGGACCGTCGTATCTAGATCAGATGGCCCATACCTTTAAAATACACTACCAACATCGTATTTACTCAATTACCGGACTAGTACTGTATCTAGAACCATGTTCTAAATAGTTAGCAATAGCTGCATTATAGTTTTTTTGACATTAAAAGCTATAGCGATATCAACCGCTTTCTTTCTATCAGGGTTCTAAATAGCTAACTATAGCTGCATAATAGCTGCGATTCTTTTCTCTGTCATTGGTAAAGAATATTTCTTCATGTATTGCGACTATTTTTTTTTGTCATTGGTAATGTATGTATATAAATGTAATTGTGTATGATAATTAAATTGTCTTGCGCTGTTGAGCGCGGCGGATTTTGTCTGTTCTGTCATCAGAGTGTGACAACTAAAATGGTATCAGACTGCGT
Organism: Carex kokanica; assembly: GCA_025461125.1. Lineage (NCBI taxonomy): Eukaryota > Viridiplantae > Streptophyta > Magnoliopsida > Poales > Cyperaceae > Carex > Carex kokanica. The sequence goes on from JAJGRX010001078.1 coordinate 755,325, forward strand.
TATAGTTTTTTCGGACCTTAAAAACGATGACACAATAATCGCTATTTAGAACCTTATCTAGAACTATAAAATAGTTTCAAACATTTCTTTAAACGTAATCTCCTACTCTTAGACAACGTGTCAAGAACGATTTGTCTGAACCCAAGAGAGGATGGTAGTGTGGAAAAAGAGGGCTAAGCGCCCTCTCTTATAAATTAAAAATTTGTAATGTTGTTCATTAAATTTTGAAATTGTTTATGCATACTTAGTTTTCAATTTCTCTTATAAAATGAAATTATAATATACTAAGATTTTTCAGACTCTTTAATCTCAATTTTCTAACGCCGTTTATCTGGACCTAAAGAAGTAGTTTACTCTTAGTAAATTTTTGTAAATACACTTTTTTTTATTAATACAATTGTTGGAACCCGCTTCCAACTTAAAAAAAAAAGTTGCAACTACCCGTTTTGTTGAATTCTGTGCCGCTGTGCGTTTTCTTTCACATTGACTAACCGAAATCAACCCGCTACATAATGTTTCACACAAATTATGTATATATGTATATATGTAGAGGAGGTTCCAATACCTCATTTTTTTCATACCTCATCATACCTCATATTTTATATTTTCGTTTCAAAGTTCAAACATTCGATCCGAACAGCTCAACATGATATGCATACTAAAATATGTTTGGGGATGAAATTTTATAGTTTTTCAAATTTTTTTACTACTTTTTAAGATAGGTACAAAATCACTGTTTCTGGACCATTCAAAAAACAGTGATTTTCTACCCATCTTAAAAAATAGTAAAAAATTTCCAAAAATTATAAAATTTCATCCCCAATCATATTTTAGTATGGATCAATTTAGACTTTGAAAACGAAGATATAAAATATGAGGTATGATGAGGTATGAAAGGCATGAGGCATTGTAACCCTCCTCGTATATGTATATATGTATAGAGTAGAACTAGAGTGTTCCTAAGCTCACCAAGCCTTTCGTGAACTCAACTCTAAAACCTATCGAATTGACTTCAAACGACATTTTCAAACCGTTAGATGTTCAATCTATATTAAAATGTGCTTGGAGACCAAATTTTACATTTTTTGGAATTTTTTTACTATTTATTAAGCTGGTTTGAAAACCGCTGTTTTTATTAAAATTCTGCACCATTAGAAAACAGCGGTTTTCAAACCGACTTAATAAATAGTAAAAAAATTCCAAAAAATGTAAAATTTGGTCTCCAAGCACATTTTAATATAGATTGAACATCTAACGGTTTGGAAATGTCGTTTGAAGTCAATTCGATAGGTTTTAGAGTTGAGTTCATGAGAGGCTTGGTGATCTTAGGAACACCCTAGTTCTACTCATATGTATATATGTATATTTATATATAGAGCTGGGCTTAGCTAAGCCATGGAGTAAAACGACTTAGTACTCCACGCCTCATTATTTTCATTTTGAAAATCCAAACTACCGATCCGAACCGCTCAACATGATCTCCATATTGAAATATGCTTGGAGACCAAATTTTACATTTTTTGGAATTTTTTTACTATTTATTAAGCCACTTTGAAAATCGCTGATCCATTGGTCCAGAATTTTTTACTGTTTTGCTACTGTTCATCCGGATCAGCGATTTTCAAAGTGGCTTAATAAATAGTAAAAAAAATCCAAAAAATGTAAAATTTGGTCTCCAAGCACATTTCAATATGGAGAACAACTTGAGCGGTTCGGATCGGTAGTTTGGATTTTCAAAATGAAAATATGGCGTGGAGTACAAAGCGTTTTACTCCATGGCCTAGCTAAGTCCATCTCTTTATATATATATATATATATATATAGAGAGAGAGAGAGAGAGAGAGAGAGAGAGAGGAGGGATCAAATTACACCTTTTTTGGTGACACACTTTGACACCTACTATTTTCAAAGTCCAAATAATCGATCCAAACCGTTCAACATGATGGATATATTAAAATGTGCTTGAAGATCAAATTTTACATTTTTTTTAATTTTTTTACTATTTATTAAGATGGTTACAAAATTGTTGTTTTCAGACCATTGAAAAACAGCGATTTTGTAACCATCTTAATAAATAGTAAAAAAATTCAAAAAAATGTAAAATTTGATCTCCAAGCACATTTTAATATGGTGATCATGTTGAACAGTTCAGATCGACTATTTGGACTTTGAAATCGCAAAATTGACCTTTAAAAAAAACGGTGTCATGATGTGTCACCAAAAAAGATGTAATTGGATCCCTCCTCATATATATATATATAAAAATAATTACACATAACACACATCAATATGTTATGTTTTGATAATCATTAAGAAGAAAAAAGTATAATAATGACGCCTAGATTTAATGGTTTGTTTTAAAACAGCTAAATTAGTAAGTACCAAAATATAAGATTATATTTATATTCTCTCTCTAAATCTTACAATTAACAAGTAAACCAATTTTCTCATCCTTCACATCATATCATATCACAAGTAAATATTTCACACGTGTCTCATCTTTAAAAGATAAATAAATATAGTCATGAAACTTCTACGCTTCATTGCTGACGTCAGATAGAAAACGTAAGGAGACCAATTTTTTTTTTTTTTTGGAAAACTCATGCCAATTATAAAACTTTCAATATGATTGTGGAATTTATGAAACTTTTTTAGTTAATTAAAAACCTATTATATTAAATGGTAGTAGGTTGTTACCGATTTTTTATATGTAGCATTTAAAAAAAAATTAAACCTATACCATATTTTCTTTGGGAATTTCAATTTATATCAGCAACGCTAGCAACACCAGCGTTTTCTGAAAAAAAAAAAGAGGACACGCTACCATTTTTCTTTCAAAATTAGATTATTTCCTTTTTATCCTCAAGGCACGCCAGTAATATTAGCGTGCTTTAGTTGACGAAAAATGCTAACAATATTAGTGTTTTTGTTATAAATAAAATTTTCTGGAAACAATAACATAAATTAATTTTCTTTAATACTATTCATAAAAAAAAAACCGGGCTTGTTACAGTCCGTTTTACCAATTAAATTGCATACATACAATTAAACGCATATTCCAATAATGCAATCATATAAAAAGTTCTAACAAAATTTGGTCACCAAACTCATTTTAATATGAAGATTATGTTGAAATATTTATATCAAATGTTTAAACTTTGAAAATAAAAATATGAGCAGAAAATAAAACAACTTTTTTACTGTCCAATATCGTAACCTATATAACTCCAAATTAAATATCTATGAAAAATTTCCTAGCTAATGCAAATAGAAAACTCAATATATAATTATGACTTGACTTGTAGTGTTTCACTATAAATTCCAAATCAGTTCATTTTTCATTCACACCTAATTTTATCTACTTCCTTCCACCATTAATTCCTTGAGTCTTCTCTCCTCTTCTTTCTCATCATCAGAAAATGAATCATGATATTTCCATACTAGGATTATGTTAGTTTTATGAATTTCTGAGGAGAGAATTGTTATGATGAAAAGTATTTTATTTGATCTGATTTTTTACATCTCTGTCTATCGCTATATATATTGAACCTATCTAAGTTACCGTTACAAGTTACTGTTTGTACCTATGGTACCTATGTACAGTGTACCGCCTATGTTAATATATGCAAGGAGACCCCTTTTGACTCCTTGATTTAATCCTAGCCCTCTAATTCTAGATCTATGATGATTATCAATCTGAGATCCTATTTCTCAACACTCCCCCTCAAGCTTGGAATGTATATATCATACAATCCTAGCTTGCTTGAGATTTTTTCAAATGGATTCGGATCTAGGCCCTTGGTGAAGATATCCGCTAGTTGATCTTCACTTTTAACGTACGGTGTTTCTATTTCCTTTGCTTGAACTTTTTCTCGAATAAAGTGGCAATCCACTTCTATATGTTTGGTTCGCTCATGAAATACCGGATTCGATGCGATATGTCGTGCGGAGTTATTATCGCAATACATTTTCATCGGATTGGTTTGTATGATTCCGATATCCATTAGGAGTTGCTTGATCCAAGTCAACTCGCTTGCGGTTGATGCCATGGCTCGATATTCCGCTTCGGCGCTTGATCGAGCCACAACACTCTGTTTCTTGCTTTTCCATGTGACTAAGTTACCGCCTACAAATGTGCAAAAGCCGGTTGTCGATTTTCTATCGAAACTTCCGGCCCAATCTGCATCGGAATAGCCACATATATCGTTAGATTTATTATTTTTCATTAAAATTCCCTTTCCGGGTGTCCCTTTTAAATATCTTAAAATTCTATTTATAGCTTCTAAATGTGGTGTTTTTGGTGAGTGCATGAATTTACTAATTTGGCTTACGGAAAAAGAAATATCCGGACGGGTAACGGTTAGGTAAATTAATTTTCCGACTAATCTTTGAAATTGGTTTATGTCATCTAATGGTTCACCATCCTCACTATTTAATTTACACTTGTTATCAATTGGAGTAGAGGCCGGTTTGCAACCTAATTTACCGGTTTCTTTCAAAAGGTCTAAAGTATACTTTCTTTGGGAAATAAATAATCCTAACTTTGAATATGCTACCTCTATTCCTAGAAAGTATTTTAAGTATCCAAGGTCTTTAATATCAAATTTTTCTTTTAATTGACTTTTAACCTTTTTAATTTCTTCTATGTTATTTCCGGTAACTATAATATCATCTACATATACAAGTACAAGGGTTATGTTTTTTTTATCATTTTTGATGAACAAAGAATGATCGGCACTACTAATCTTAAAATTGCAAGAATTTAAATAAGAGCTAAGTTTTCCATACCATGCCCGTGGAGATTGCTTCAATCCATAAATTGATTTATTTAGCCTACAAACTAGATTAGAAGTATTCTCTAATTTATGACCGGGGGGTAGGTTCATATATACCTCTTCTTCAAGTGTTCCTTGAAGAAAGGCGTTTTTCACATCCATTTGGTATAAATCCCAATTGTTATTTACCGCAATAGAAAATAAAATTCTAACGGTATTCATTTTTGCTACCGGGGCGAATGTTTCATTGTAATCTATTCCATATGTTTGAGTGTACCCTTTGGCCACTAATCTTGCTTTGTACCGTTCTATGGTACCATCACTATTATATTTGATTTTATATACCCATTTGCAACCAACGGGTTTTTTGTTTTTTGGTAATTGTTCGATTACCCATGTCTCATTTTTTTCAAGAGCCTTTAGCTCTTCTTTCATGGCATTGCCCCATACCGGATTGGTTATGGCTTCTTGATAGGTATTCGGTTCTAGTTCTTTATCAATGGAAGTGAGGAATGCATTATAAGAACAAGAAATATTTTCATATGTCATGAATTTTTGTATGGGATAATTAGCGGTATAAGTTACAAAATCTCTAAGTCTAGTAGATGGTAAATGTGTTCTTATGGACCGTCTAACTTCTAAATTTTCCTCTCTTTCATTGTTATTAGTATCCATGTTGTCTATTTCTTCAAGGTTATTTGTCTCAACTTCAAGGTCTATGTGAGGTAGTATCGAATTTATTTGTTCATTTGTATGTAGTGTTTCACTCATTTCCATTTCTTTAAAATATGGTGTATCTTCACAAAATATTACATCTCTAGATGTAAATAATTTTTTTGCAATCGGGTCATAACACTTATAACCTTTTTTATATGAGGAATATCCTAGAAAAATAGTTTTTGTTGACATATAGTCGAATTTATCTTTTCTCTTAGTTTTTACAAAGCATACGCAACCAAATACTCTTAAATAATCAAAATTAATTTTTCGTTGATAAAGGATTTCCATTGGACTTATATTTTTTAAAATAGTACTTGGCAATCTATTTATTAAGTGAGTAGCGCAAAGGATGGCATCCGACCAAAATTTCTTTGGAACATTATTTTGAAATAATAATGCACGTGTCATTTCTAATAGATGTCTATTTTTTCTTTCCGACACTCCGTTTTGTTCGGGAGTGTTTATGCAAGTTGTTTGATGTATAATTCCTTTTTCCTTGAAAAGGGTTGTAAAATTTTTGTTCACAAATTCCGTTCCGTTGTCCGATCTAAAAATTTTAAGTTTTGCTTCAAATTGATTTTCTATGAGACATAGAAATTCTTGAAAACAATTAAAAACCTCATCTTTTGATTTTAACAAATACAACCAAGTAGCTCTAGAGAAATCATCAATAAATATAACAAAATATTTGAATCCATTATAAGAATTAATTGGGGCCGGGCCCCATACATCGGAGTGGACTAAATCAAACAATGCTTCACTTTTGCTATTTGATTGAGCAAACGGAAGCTTTGTTTGTTTTGCCAACTTGCATATATCGCAATTAATACAATTTTGGAAAGAAAAATCTAGTGCACTATTTAAAACTTTGTTGGATGGATGCCCAAGCCTCTTGTGCCAAACGTCGTGATTAATGGTTTTTGCGGAAGCACAAAAATTTGATTCTTGTAAATTCAAAAGATAATGTCCATTTTCAAGAAGACCTTCCCCAATCTTCCTCCCGGTTACCCGGTCCTGAAAGATAACATTTTTGCAAGAGAAGGTTGCGTTACAATTAAAATCATGTGTTAATTTTTTTACCGAAAGTAAATTTATGGGAAAAGCTTTTAGATATAAAATATTATTAATTCTCTTGCCACAAATATTAGTTTCTCCTATACCATCTATTTGTACTTTCATACCGTTAGCTACTAATACATATTGATTATTTTTGGTCATGACTAAATTGGTAAGAAGGTTTTTATTTCCGAACATATGATCGGTAGCACCGCTATCTATAATTATTTGATTATATAAATTTAAATTTTTTGAGTGAGAAACAATACCACAAGTGTTGTTTGAATTTTGTTTGGTCATCCACACAGAGAACTGCTCAAATAACTGCTGCATTGGATCTGACCCGCTTGACCCGCCAGCGTCCGACCCACCAGACCCGTTTGAGAAACTTGGTTCATTTGAACCGGTTGAGTTGTTTGAGATATGGAGGCCGGTTCGAGTTTGGGTCGAATACCCTCCACGCTGGTCTCTTTCACGCGGCTCCCTGTCTTTCTCTTTTCTCTTTCCCTCATTCCAGTCCGCCGCTCCTCCTGCCTTCTTCGAATCCCACCACTTTGGTCTGAGATGGGGGTGAAGAAAGTAGCATTTCTCGGCTTGGTGACCCTCCTTTTTGCAGTGAGAGCACACAAGACCCTTGTTATTTGGCCGATTTGAGAAGGATTGAAAGTTAGGGTTTTTTCCGAAATTGGGGTTTTTTGTGGCGAAGCTATGGGTTTCGTGTCCCTCGCTGCCACCGGCTTGTGGACCTCCCATAGCAAGCCGTCGGCTTTCTTCTTGCTCCACCATGGTGGTGATTTGTGCGAAAGATGGAAGGGTGGTTGTTAAGAGGAGTTGTGATTTCACGGCTTCGTAACTTGGATTGAGGCCAGAGAGGTATTGAAAGATTTTATCTTCTTCCTCCCTCTGGATTGCTACCGGATCTGTTATGGGTGGTCGATAGACCCGAAGTTCATGCCATTTTCTTTTAAGAGCACCCAGGTACTCTGTGTTACTCCTTGACCCTTGTTGTTCTTGTTGGATTTCTTGTTTCAGTTGGTATATGTGGGAGTAATTGTTTTGTCGGCTATACATGGTTTTTATGCCTTCCCACAATTCGAATGCTGTTTCATGGCCGAGAAATAAGTCTGAAATTCTTGGCTCCATTGATTGCAGAAGCCATGTCATGACTCTGTCATTTTTAGATTGCCACTGTTTTGCTGCCTTTTTTTCGTTCTCGGTTTCTTCGGCCCTTGCTGGCACAGGTTTTTTTGATTCTCCTGTGATGAATTCTAAAACTTCTCTTCCACTGAGAGACAATTTTGCAGAACTTGCCCATGAGAGGTAGTTTTGGCCGTTGAGCAGTGAATTTGTAAGTTTTGAGGTGTTGGTAGCCTCCTTGAAGTGCTGCCCCTCTGATGTCATTGCTTTGCTGTGCTAGACTTCTGTTTATGGGTTTTGTTTTTGCTATGTACCAGTTTTGCTGGTAAGGATTTGCGGGAATTTTTCGGTCACAGAGACTGATGCTCTGATACCATGTTAGTTTTATGAATTTCTGAGGAGAGAATTGTTATGATGAAAAGTATTTTATTTGATCTGATTTTTTACATCTCTGTCTATCGCTATATATATTGAACCTATCTAAGTTACCGTTACAAGTTACTGTTTGTACCTATGGTACCTATGTACAGTGTACCGCCTATGTTAATATATGCAAGGAGACCCCTTTTGACTCCTTGATTTAATCCTAGCCCTCTAATTCTAGATCTATGATGATTATCAATCTGAGATCCTATTTCTCAACAGATTAGTAATGGTGCTCGCTTTGATGTTTTTTTTTCTTGTTCTCTGTCTTGAATTTCTTTATGTACTATGGCACCGTTACCGTCTCCACCAATCGGCGCTTGCCGTCAAGAATTACGCACCTCTTCTCTCTGCTCCCTCTGCTGCTCCCGCTGCTTGATCGAGTGATCAATAACCTCTAAGGAACCGCATCTGAGTCGGGTAAAGAATTCGAGCCTGTTTAGATTTACAGGACCGCTTTGAGATTCGTGCTGAGACAGCGATGATTTGGATCTAACTTGCCGCGGTCAGGTACCTAAGGAGATATGAAATTCTGAATTCTCCTTGATCATGCTATAGTTGCTATTGTATGGGTCTTCATAGCAAAATATTGGATGCAATTTGAACCGTCCGATTAAAATCAAACACATTTGATCATGCTATTCTATAATGGTGGTGTCTGTAACTTCAAACAGGAGATGGATTTGAGTATGTACAGTTTTGTTTGTCATTTTATTTTAGAGGAGGGTTTAAATGCTTTTTATTTTTTAATTTTTTATTAACAATTTTTTTAATATTATAAATTCCGTTAGATTGATTTATATTGTTTTGTTTACTTGTACATAAAATTTTTATCATTTTTCTGTTTTGTTTTTATATGATTCAATAAGTTGAGAAAATCAACGTACATAATTTATCCATATTAATGTATTTTTGCAAGCTTTCGATACCGATCAAAATAAAGTCGAAATGTAATAAATTTTTTTTATATGCATGGAGAAAATGATATAGATCAAATCTAACAGTTTTATTTTAATATTTGAGTTTTTACTTTGAAGTTATTAACGCTTAAAAAATAAATGCACGATGAAAAACAAAAAATTGAAGACATTTGAATCCTCCTCTTTATTTTATTGCTTTTATTAAATTCATGATATTAAAATGTTCAGATTATTTGGTTATTAATTTAATGATGTTTTGGACTATAAGGGGGAAAAGGTTGATCCAGTTAAGTAAACACATGCTTTAAAAACCATCATTAAAAAATGTGAAAACAGAACAGTAGATTAGAGATTCGAATGTTAAAGAATATTTTTTCTTTATCTTTTGCAGCCTTTTACTTTTGTTAATGAAGCAACAATTATAAGAGATTCCGACGAGAAAAGAGAGATACGTACGTAGCACAGTTGGCTAGGAAGATAATTTTAAAATTGTTGATTACTCAAAGATTAAAAAATTAATTTTTTCTTACGATTTTGTAGTCTCTAAATTAAGACTTCAGAACAACAAGAATCTTACCGTCTACAGTAACTTCAATTTTGAATTACTGCAGTTAAAATCCTGACCTTCCATTTCAATTTGATACAAATATTAAAGAGATTTCGCGAAGTAAGATGAATTAGACACAAGTACTAGATTCCTCAATTTGCAGTTAGATTAGGTCTGGTTTCCAATTGTACGAATTTAGCAGACTATATTGCACTGAAACTTTAGATAAACCGTATTAAATTCAAGGACGGAGTCAGAAAATTGAGATTAAGAAAACTGAATATTTTAAGTATTATGTAATTTTATATTATGAAAGAGTTAATAATAGAGGAGAGTTCCAATACCTCATGTTTTTCATGTCTTGTAATATCTCATATTTTATATTTTTATTTTCAAAGTTAAAACTGTTGATCCAAACTGCTCAATATGATATCCATACTAAAATATATCCGTGGATGAAATATTATAATTTTTGGAATTTTTTTTTAATATTTTTTAAGATAGGTACAAAATTATTGTTTTTGGACTGTTCAAAAACAGTGATTTTGTATCAATCTTAAAAAATAGTAAAAAATTTCTAAAAATAAAAAAATTTCATCTCCAACCATATTTTAATATGGATCATGTTGAGCGGTTCTCATCGACAATTTAAACTTTGAATTGATAAAGAAGGTTTACATGAATAGTTGAAATGGAGTTTACATGAATTGATAAAGAATATCAAAAATGGAGTTTCTATTCATGAAAGCTTGTGAAGAGAAAATATTGATTTTGCACACAATAGAAAGCCTGTGAGGTGACATCTAGAATCTAGTGGTGAATAGATCACTAGACACCTGCAGTGTATATAAACTTTTTTATTAATACAAACGTGAGATGTTAATTAGATGGCAATTTGCCACTAACCTTAAAAATAAAGAATATATAGGTACCCGTGATACATGTGCAACTGTTTGTTCCATATAATAAATTGGAAATTAACGTGCAAAACAGCTGGTACGTATGTGCGAAGTCAACAACTAACAATTGTGGATCAAACTCATTATTTGTCTAAACTACTTCTGTTGAAATATATATGGGTATCATATATTTGTGGGGATTCATCCAATTCTGCTACCACTAGCGATTCCAAGTACAAAACCGCTAGAAGAAACTACCCTGTGGTTCTTGTATAGAACCACTAGAAGAAGTGTTTCCTTTGCTAGTGGTTTGAATGTGCTTGTTCTTTCGTGTTGACCACTAACAGTAGTAAAACCGTTATTTGAGACTTTTTTTACGGTTAGAAGAGCTCATATATGTAGTAGTGAGACAAGCTAGAGATCAGAGACAAGAGTTTGTAATAAAAAGGTATATTTGTCCATTGAATTTTTAACAAAATAAAATAAAAAGTAAAATAAATAAAAGGGGATAGAAGAATAAATGTAGTTTTTGTGAGAATTTGGATATTATGGTATTTTGATAGGAAAATTGACTACTCTCAAAGTTTATATGGGTACAATAGAAATTCTCCCAAAAACATAAGACTTGTTAATAAATGATAGCTAAGTGTTTACACATATAGTATATTTGTAAAAAATAATAATTTTAAATACTAATAAAAATACAGTCACATAACATGTTTTTTCATGATTACATATTAAAAACAACTAGCTTATTTATAAAGTTAACTCATTAATTGTTTACAGGTTAACATATTTGTTAATCAATATTAATTAATAGACATATATATAAATGTACGCAAGACAAATAATTTTAAATGGTTGACTAAAGTTTTCTATTAGAAAAAATCTATTCGGATTTCAGAGGATCTTGCAGCTAGAGGTTTGATATTATTACCAATTATAAGTTTTATTAATTATATTGTCAAAAAAGGAAAGAATTATAGGTTCCTGGCGTTTTGACTTTGTGTCTACTGGGTTCGAGTCTGACCTTCACCTAATATTTTTTGGAAAAATATTATATTTCGAATTAGTTCGGATTCAATCAAAGTATCAAGATTTCATTTATGTCAGCCGGTATTCACCAAAATACATCCATTTGCAGAAGAAATTTGCCTGAATTTGAACCGGAACAATATATATATATATATATATATAATGGCTAATATTAAAACGTTTGTTCCTAGGCCGTGGAAAAAATGCTTCGGTTTTTACATTTTCAAAGTCCAAACAGTTGATCCAAACCGTTTAACATTCAATTTATATTAAAATTTGCTTGGAGACCGAATTTTACATTTTTTTGAAATTTTTTTACCATTTATTAAGGCAATTTTAAAATCGCTGTTTTAAATGATTCAGAATTTTTTCACTGTTAATTCAAATCAGCAATTTTAAAAATGACTTAATAAATAGTAAAAAAAATTCCAAAAAATATAAAATTTGGTCTCCAAGCACATTTTAATATAGAGATCATATCTAACGATTTGGATCGACTGTTTGGATGTTGAAAATTAAAAAACCAATTGGTTGCAGCACGGCTCCGGAACAAAGAAAAATACACGGTTTCCACAAGGGTTTGTTCCTAGGCCGTGGAAAAAATGTATAGAGTGTGGCTAATATTAGAACGTTTGTTCCTAAGTCGTGAAAAAAATGCTTCGGTTTTTACATTTTCGAAGTCCAAACAGTCGATCCAAACCGTTTAACATTCAATTTATATTAAAATTTGCTTGGAGACCAAATTTTACATTTTTTTGAAATTTTTTTACCATTTATTAAGCCAGTTTTAAAATCGCTGTTTTAAATGATTCAGAATTTTTTCACTGTTTATTAAAATCAGCAATTTTATAAATGACTTAATAAATAGTAAAAATATTCCAAAAAATATAAAATTTGGTCTTCAAGCACATTTTAATATAGAGATCACATCTAACGGTTTGGATCGACCGTTTGGATTTGAAAATTGAAAAACCAATTGGTTGCACCACGGCTCCGGAACAAAGAAAAATACACGGTTTCGTAAAAAGGGTTATATACACGGTTTCCACAAGGTATCCGTGTATTATTTTGGAAACCATACACGGTTTGTTATTTAGAACCGTGTAGGTTTAAAAAAAAAATCAATTCATAATTGGCTACTATCCATATTTGCTAGTCATTAAACATACAATTAATTTTACACATTCATAATTAAATATTCAACATCACATCATACATAAAACAATAATCAATTATACATTACAAATCAACAACTACAAAGTCCCATCCACTACACATGAAACAACAACACAACAATTAACAAACAAATCACGAGTAACAATACTACTAGATGTTTCTTGAGAATCAAAGTGACTTCTTCTTCAATTTTATATTTTGCAACTTGTTTGTGTTGTTGAATATGAGTACTTATTAAATACACGGTTTCTTGAGAATCAAACTTGCGTTATTGAAATTGGTGGTGTTGTCACACCATTTGTCGCATCATTTGTCGCACTTGCCCATCCACTTATTGCATCCGGACATTTATAAAATTCTCTCTTCGGATTCTTTTTGGTCTCCAAAATCATCACAACATTTTGCTTAAGACATCTCTTGCAAGAAGGATTTGACGAGTAACGACTATTTTGGCTACTCATTTCGCCAATACAAAAGACAAAAATACATTAGAAAACTAAATTTTAACAAATATTAGCTATTTTGGCTACTCAGTTCAGACCAGGTCCTAAGGCCAAACCCTGACCATTTCTTTCATTTTTACATTATAAAGGTTTAACTTGTTTATTTTTGCAAACTTATTCAAAAGCTTGTTTAAATTAAGAATAAAAATGCTCTAAACAGTAAACTAAGCTTATCATAATTTCTAATTTCACAATTTTACAAACCCTAGTTTTTGAAAACTACAGAGAGTACATTCTAGTTTCAATCGTAATTTAAGCAACCCATATTAAATAACTATTAAAAGAAACAAAAAATAAAGGAGAAGAGAAATCTAGCATATATATTTAATCTACTAAACTAGCTGAAAGAAGTCATGTTGCGACATCGAGAAAGGAATGTTAGCTTCTGAATTCGCTGATAGGAAATCCTTTGTTTTGAGTCCACTGATGCGAAATCCTTCATTTTGAGTCTTCCACGCTTCGTCTTGGCCTTGATCCTACTTTGAATCTTTCCTACTAACGAAAAACCTAACATAGTGGGCTTTTAAAGAGAGTGGTGTTGATTTCAATAGCAAGCTTTCAAAGAGAGCAGCGACAAATCCTAAGAGTGAGGTTTGAACGGAGAATAGAGAGTTATTTTATTCGACAGGAGGGCGATGGGAATTAAAATAGAGGGTAGTGATCAAAGAGGTGCGAAAAAAAACCCTAATGACCACCATACACGATTAAGTTGTAAGCGCCGTTTATAATGGGAAATCATCAAATAGGCGCGAAACTAAAAACCCTAAGAGCATCTACATTCCTGAAACTATTAGAGTTTCTAAATAACTGTTAACTGTTTTTTAGAAATTAAACTTCTCTTAATTTTTAAGCCTCCACATCTCTGAAACTAAAATTAAAGTTTCCTAATTGCCACGTCACAGGTTATAAAATTTCTTATTAAGATATATTTGCAAGAGAAAAGAATCTCAGCGAATCATTTCGCCACGTCACAGTTTATAAACGATTTCTTATTAAGAAACTATTGAGCAAAGTTGCTAAATAAGAAATTCATCTACATCCTGAAACTGGTTTAGCAACTGCCACATCAGATTAGAAACTCTAAGAGTTTCAGGGATGTAGATGCTCTAATAGTATTTGTACACGGTCATTCTTTAAAACCGTGTTTGTTTTTTGCAAATTTTTTTTACTTTTTAGAATGTTCTAGCGTATCCATATGCATGTACATATAGATTTCGGATCAAAGTATATAGAAACACAAATAGTTATTAAATATTGGACAGATCGATCAAAGTATATTCATTCGGATGAAAGCATATCATTTTTTTACTTGCTAGTTATTGAATATTGGACAAATCGATCAATTCATGACTGATTTCTCTCTTCTTCCCTCTTATGATGTAAGACCAGATTTAGAGCTCATCATAACGGATAATGCTAATATAATAATTATTTTTAGTACTTATTAAATAAAATATTAAAACACTTTCATTTTACACATATATATATACGTGTTTTAAATATCTAAACTGCCGAATTTTTTATTTATATCCAAAAAATAAATTAAATTACAAAAAATAACCATGTTGGTGTTGAAATTCGAAATCTACCCAAACCGGAAAACAAATTTCCGGATTCAACATCTAACTATGGAAAAAGAAATTCCGGAAACTCAACTCTAATTCCGGAAAAAAAATTTCCGAACTCAACATTTTTTTTTTAACAGAAAAATAGCTAAATCCAGAAAAAAATTTCCGAACTCAACAATTTTTTTTTTTTTTGAGAAAAATAGCTGGAATACTGAAATCTAACACTAAAAAATCGAATTGTTTTTTTTAATATTTGTTAGATTACTTTTTTTGATAGCATATTTATACTAAAATACGCTAAATTACTTGAAATTGTGTTAATTTATGCTGATTGACACTAGATTACTTTAAATTATGTTAATTTTATGCTGATTGACACCAGATTACTTTAAATTATGTTAACTTTTTTTTAAGAGACAAATAGCTAAAATGCTGAAATCTAACACTAAAAAATTGAATTGTTTTTTTACTACGAATAGGGCCGATTTTGTGCTAAAATACGGTAAATTTACTAAAATGCTGAAATTACAATAATTATGTAGAATTATGCTAAAATACGGTAAATTACGCTAAATTACGTATGAATGGGACCTATTTTGTGGCATCTTTCATAAATCATAAAAAATAGTAAAAAAAATTCCAAAAATAATAAAAATTGGTATTCTAAAAGTTCATTACATAACTAATTTATTGAGCTACGTAGATTGAACAATATAAATGAAAATCTTAATCGGAAACTTCAACTGAAGTTTTGAGGCTCTTCCCTTTGTTTTTTGGCGATTCTGAATTTGGAAATCTAGCAAAGCTAGTTCGGACGCATGCGCATTTTCACAAGCTTTCCGAAAAGTGGTAATGTGCTAAAATCGGACACTCGAGCGCCGTTTTATGGCCGTTTGAAGTTTTGTCGTCATTTTTCGCTTCCTCAATGAATATATCATCCATATTCATACGTAATTTACCGTAATTTAGTGTATTCTAGCATAATTCTACATAATTATTGTAATTTCAAGTAATTTAGTCTAATTCAGTATAAATCAAGTAATTTAGCGTGTTTTAGTATAAATATGCTAATTATATATAAAAAAATGTAATCTAGCAAATATTTAAAACTAAATTCGATTTTTTAGTGTTAGATTTCAGCATTTTAACTATTTGTCTCTTAAAAAAAAGTTAACATAATTTAAAGTAATCTAGTGTCAATCAGCATAAATTAACATAATTTCAAGTAATTTAGCGTATTTTAGTATAAATATGCTATCAAAAAAAGTAATCTAACAAATATTTAAAAAAACAATTCGATTTTTTAGTATTAGATTTCAGTATTTTAGCTATTTTTCTCTAAAAAAAATAAAAAAAAAAATTGTTGAGTTCGGAAATTTTTTTTCCGGATTTAGCTATTTTTCTGTAAAAAAAAAAAAAAAAATTTGTTGAGTTCGGAAAAAAATTTTCCGGAGTTAGATGTTGAATCCGGAAAAAAAATTTCCGGTTTGGGTAGATTTCGAATTTCAACACCAACATGGTTATTTTTTGTAATTTAATTTATTTTTTGGATATAAATAATAAATTTGGTCTAAACTGTATGAGAAGAAATAAATAAATTTACAAGAATTAAAGTAACTCAAATAGAAAAGAATGATAAGGTTGTAACATAGAAATTGATTTTATAAATACAGTAGAGAATTTTATAAGGGAAAATACAAAAAATTATACGGTCATCAGTCATCACTAAAGCGCATAAATTTACATTGATATGATCATTTTTAATTAGTAAGCCACCAGAGCCGTGTAGCCGTGTAGGAGAGTATTTTTTATTGAAATTTGTTAGAATTTATTTATGTGTTTTAATGGTTAATTAACTGTAACACAACTACATATTCATTGCTCATTAATAAAATGTATTTTTCAAAAGATTAAGAGTAGTTGAAAAATAGATATTCATTGCTAATTAATAAATATAATATATATAATTTATTTATTTTTATAATTATCTAATCGGATAACGGATATGAAATAGGCTTTACCCGTACCCTTACCCATTTAGATAACGAAAAAAATATTTACCTATACCGTACCCGATAAGTTTATAAAATATATCTTGTCCGTATCCATTTTATAAAATACAGTATGGGCCGGGTAAACGGATAAAAGAGTACCATTAACGCCCCTACAAATTATCCATTATATAATATAATATTAGTATTATAATAAAAATAATATTCTTTAGTAACGCCAAAACAGTAAAAATGAATGCGGATACAAAGTATGTCCGGTCCGGAACATAAATTAGCAAATTAGTCCCACATCAAAAATTAAAGTATAAATTGAAGTCTTTGAGTAATAAGAGAATGCGAATACAAACAGAAAGGTCCCACATGGAGTAACCCTGATTTTGCGGAGCCTTCAAAAGGGAGTTCGCATCTTCTGCATTAACTCAGAAAATGCTCTTTTGAGTTTAATGCATCTCGGCCATCTGATCATAATCGGAGCCAATCCAGCCCACGCCTATGATGCAGATCTATTATTGTATGTTACGTTAATGCAGAGAAAACAAATTCTTCAAAAGGAATATCGGAGATCGACTTATCTGAATCTGGATAACCCGCATCCGTTTACACCCCTTACAGCGAATGTTGGATGCGAAAAACGTTAATTATAATAAATTTGCGTGGTAAAAGGCTTCATTGAAGAAAGATGATATTCGACATCAATGAAAAATAAAGCTTTTGAAAATTTGAAAGTACTTTTAAAGATGAGAGCAAGAAGAACCAATGAATAAGGTGGCTTTTAAAAAAAGTAAATATTCTTGTGCGGGGTTTTTGTTTTCTTTTCACTAGCTCGTCAATTATTTATGTCTTTTGAGTTTTTCATGTTGAGTTCTAGGACATATATATATATTTGAAGCAACTAGATATGTTTAATTTAATTATTCGCCATATAAATGTATTTTGCAACATTCAAACTTTACAACACCAGCTGAGCCTTCTCTTAGCTATTTTTCTCCTTGCTCTTTTTTGTTACAAACCTTAACAAATAAATTAATCAATTAATAACTAACAACAATTAATAAAAAGATTCACATAAAATTAAACTATGGGACGGTTAACACTGCTATCAGTTTTAGTTCCTTCTGTATTTTTTCTTCCGTCATGCGCAATTTTATGTTTAAGAATCGACTCCACCTTTACACCAAACTTGTCAAATATGTCATCACCCTTTGATAGAAAAAAGACAGGAAAAAAAATTATTACGGAGCAAATTTGCATCTTTTATTAGAATGATAGGGAGTTAATATATAATTAGGGACCACTTGTAGCTCTCCACGCCATTAATGATCTCTCAACTAAATTCCATTGCATCATATGTGCAACTTGGGCTAAATTTTTAATGTCAATATCGGTTATTGTATTGTTAAAGCACATGCTTCTAAGTTGAACATTTGACCTAGCTTATTGAGTCTTGGATATTGCACACAAGCATCCAAGAGATCTTGTGAGTATAATACATACTTCAATGTACTTTAAACGTTTCATGAATTGGCAAGTTATAATTATCTCAAAGATGTAATTGTTTGAGATGCATTCAATTGGGCGTATACAAATCCTTCATCCACAATTTTCTCGCATGGTCAATTCTGTATGCTGATAAATTGCATTTTGGTCTAATTGTACACAGTGTTTAATTTGTACATAGGAGATAGGGCAATATTGGGACTGTGCCTGTTTATTTTAGGTTTACAATTTGTAACTTTAGCGTAAACGAGATGTAAATATTTTTCTATTAATGAAATTGAAAGATGTCAACTTGAAACCTTACGTACCCTAAAACAAAATGTTATCCTAATCAAACACATTTCTTTACGTCTAGCTAGTTATGATAATGAAATTTCTGATCTGTCCTTTTCTAGTTTTCCCAACTTTCACAAGTATACACTAGTGGAAAAACTAGAATCAGGATCGGCCTATCTGGATCGGCTATATCAAACAACCGATACTAATATCTATCTGGATCGGTTTTCTTAATAAAACCGATCCTAAAAACTAATCAAATCGGGTTTTTTGATCAACCGATCCTAATTTATGAACTATTATGATCGGTTGTTTCTAAAAACCGATCTTGATACTATCAGAATCGGTTCTAACAAACAACCGATCCTGATAGTAGTAATTAGGATCTGTGAAAAAAAAAAGTATCAGGATCGGTTGTTTAAAACAACCGATCCTGATAACTACTATCAGGATCGGTTGTTTTAAACAACCGATCCTGATACTTTTTTTTTTTTTAGTAATTAGGATCTGTAAAAAAAAAAAAAGTATCAGGATCGGTTGTTTTAAACAACCGATCCTGATACTTTTTTTTTTTTACAGATCCTAATTACTACTATCAGGATCAGTTGTTTAAAACAACCGATCCTAATAGTAGTTATCAGGATCGGTTGTTTGAAACAACCGATCCTGATAACTCCCTAGGGTTCTTATTTTCATTCCGCACCTCTCATTTTCAACTTAGCGAAAATCAAACCCGCCTCTCAACTCCTCCGTCTCTCTCTTTGTCTCAGTCTCTCCCTCTTCTAGAGTTCTTATTTTCATTTCGCGCCTCTCATTTTCAACTTAGCAAAAATCAAACCCGCCTCTCAACTCCTCCGTCTCTCTCTCTCTGTCTCCGGCGCCTCTCAACTTAGCGATCTCTGTCTCTCTCTGTCTCGATCATGTCAAAAAAAGGCGAAGAAGACGAAAACTGATATTTTTTTCATTTGAGCAAGGCTTTTTGAGATTATTCCATCGGCGGTGAAGAGGTACACTTTGAGATATGCTAGCTAGGTTTTCCTTGTCTTTCAATTTAAATAATACATGTATCGAAGATGCACAAGCAAGCAATTAATGATATAAATATTTGTTCAGATTTTGAAGTTTGCACTGGTGGAGACGATAAAAGAGGGAGTGCCATACATGTGGCTGAATTTTATTTTGCTATTGCACCAAATTTCTTCAACTATTGTACTTCTTTTTGTGTTTCATAAATTTTATTTTGTGTTCTTAATTGGTTTTGAGCTCCAATAAATCAATGGTAAATAAAAAAAAAATTATGCTGGCCAACAAATATATATGGAAGCTGGCCAAATAAAAAAAATATTTTTTTTAGATCCAATATAACATCAGGATCGGTTGTTTGAAACAACTGATCCTGATAGTACAACATCAGGATCGGTTGTTTGAAACAACTGATCCTGATAGTAACTATCAAGATTGGTTGTTCTAATGAAACAACCGATCCTTCTAATGAAACAACCGATTCAGATTATTGTAGTATCAGTATCGCCTTTATCAGGATCGGTTGTATTCCGATACTAATATGCATATATAACTGATCCTGATTCCATATTTTCCACTAGTGATAGGTTAGAAAAGTATAGCCAAGAAATTACTATATATCTAGGAAAAGTTGGGTACAAGATCATTTTTCATACCTTCACAATAAAGGATTCTGCCACTTTTGCACCCTTATATATTTCTGATCTGTTCTAGTGCACTTAAATTGTTGAGCTCTACGGCTTCTTCGTATTTGGCCTTTGAGGTTCCTTGACCCCTTTGCAAATTATAGAGGCCAAAGAGCCACAAAGTTCAACTATAAAAAGAGTTGAGATTAATAGTTAGTTGCTCAAATTTGCGAATGATTGTCTTCCTCTTCGCTTTTGTTCATTAATTCCATAACTAGCGAATTTCCACTACTACAAAAAAGCTAATTCTACACTGCACATTGTACACAGTTTTTCTAATTTTATATAAAAACCGTGTATCAAATATGAATTTCTGAAAGGCCAAAAAATATGGGGGAATTATACATAGACATTTAGTTAAGAATCCGTGTAGAATTGTTTGAGAGAGCTACACGGTTTATTAGGGATCAAAAATCCGTGTGGAAAGAAGACCGTGTGGAAAAGATTGAGAGAGCTACACGGATATTATACTAAAATCCGTGTATGAATAGCTACACGGATATTTGATAATATATCCGTGTAGAAATAGTAAGAGAGCTACACGGTTTTTTAGTTAAATGTCCGTGTAGAATGGTTAGAGAGCTACACGGTTTTTTATCAAATATCCGTGTATAAAGGGTAATGCTACACGGATTGTTTAATAAATAACCGTGTATAAATTGTGAGAGAGCTACACGGATTGTTAAGTATAAATCCGTGTAGAAAAGGCTTTGTAGGGTTTTGTGCAGTATAAAACCCCATCTCTTCGAGAGGCCTTCTCCTTCCAGCGCCGTTTTGATCAAGTAATTAATACTCTCTCTCTGTATTGAACTGATCTGATTTCTGCAAAGGCTAGCAGCTGGAATCGATCTGACATCTTTGAAGTTTTTATTTTCTCCTCTCTATCTTTCTAAGGTTAGTATATACATATTTTCCTTTTCTCTCTCTAATTTTCTGTTCATTAATTATTATTGCTTACTTAATTAGGTGTGTAATATATTCATGCATGCTTGATTTAATTCTTAATTAGATAATGTAAATAATTAGTGTATTGTGGTCCAATAACCGACCTATAGATGCTTTTAGGTCCATGCCCGTTCAAAATTAATCCAATAGGGATTAATTTTGGACAATCCCTGTTTTGGAACTGCTCTTTGAATATTGTGTCTCATTTGGGATGTGAACACATATTAGCGGGATTTAATTAGTATTTGATGAAAGTTCGACAGTATTTTCCCTTATTGCTCCTACGAGTATGTGGTTCGTACACATACTTGGGGAGTTAAGGGGAAATGCTGCCGAATTTTTCTCAAATACTAATTAAATCTCGCTAATATGTGTTCACATATGGGACATAATATTCAAAGAGTGGGTTAGGATTGTAAACCGGCCCTTTGTAAGCCCAAAATTTGGTACAATTTAAATGTTGACCATGCATGATTAATTGATCAAATCATTTTTTTAATTTAATTTACAGATGGATCGAAGTTGGATGTATGAATTGCGACGTGACAGTGAAGAATATTTGGTTCGCGTTGATGAGTTTATAAAATTTGCTGAGAGGTATAGAGTGAAGAAAAAAGAAGAAGACATTTTGTGTCCTTGTAGAGATTGTAAAAATATTTTAAAATTTGGGGACTCCGAAGAAATTAGAGCTCATTTAATTTGTCGGGGATTTAAGAAGAGATATACATGTTGGATCATGCATGGTGAGAAATTTGGTGAAAGTAGTAGTACCAATAAAGATTTTAATCGTTGTGAATTGAATGATGAGAATGTAGAAATTTCTGATAATTTTGAACTTGATTGGAACGAGGATTATGAGGATTGAAATTTTTTATAATGTTGAACCCGGAAACGACGATGATGAGCTGGAGATGAATTTTGATGAAAATGTAGAACACGAGTTTATTGAAAATCTAGAGAAAATGTTTCGTGATGCGGAAGATGAAATTAGTGATAAAAATTATGAGAAATTCCAAAATTTGTCTAATGATTCCAAAAAGCAGTTGTATCCCGGGTGTACCAAATTTACGAAACTGGCAGCTGTGCTGAAATTATTAAACTTAAAAGTAGATAATGGTTGGAGCGATAAGAGTTTCACGTCCTTATTACAGCTTTTACGAGAAATGCTCCCAGATAACAACGAGTTACCTGGTACAATATATCAGGCGAAAAAATTAATATGTCCAATGGGGTTGAAGATCAACAGAATACATGCATGTCCAAATGACTGTGTATGGTACCGTAACGAGTACGAGGCCATGCATGTTTGTCCTAAATGCGGTGTTTCACGGTATAAATGTAAGGACCAGGACACTGATGATTGTAACGAGGACAAAAAGGGCCAGCCTCCGGCTAAGGTGTTGTGGTATTTGCCGATAATACTGAGATTCAAACGGTTGTTTACGAATCCCAATGATACGAAATTATTGCGTTGGCATGAAGAAGAGCGCAAAAAAGACGGTAAACTAAGGCACCTGGCCGATTCTCCTCAGTGGAGAAACATTCATAGACATTTCAAAGAATTTGGTTTCGAAATGAGAAACCTTAGGATTGTGGTGAGCACAGGTGGAATGAGTCTGTTTGGAAGCTTGAGCAGTCGACACAGTACTTGGCCAGTTCTTATATCCATCTATAATCTTCCTCCTTGGTTGTGCATGAAACGCAGATATATAATGATGCCATTACTAATCCAAGGACCCAGACAACCCGGAAATGACATAGATGTATATCTTGCACCATTAATTGAGGACCTCCAAAAATTGTGGCGTGATGGCGTCCCGGTCTGGGATGCGTACAACAAAGAGGTCTTTCAACTGCGGGCCATGGTGTTTTGCACCGTAAATGATTTCCCCGCGTATGGGAATTTATCGGGTTACACTTGTAAAGGAGAAAAAGTGTGTCCTATCTGTGAAGAAGACACGCAGGTGATGAGGTTGAAAAATTGTCAAAACAATGTTTTCATGGGGCATCGTAGGTTTCTTCCTGTTAATCACCCATACCGTAAGAAGAAGAGAGCATTCAACGGGAAAATTGAGCTTGGAGTGGCCCGTCGTCCATTAGACGGGAAGAGTGTCTTCAAGCGGGTAAAAAACCTTGAAGTTGTTTTTGGAAAATGTGCCGAAGCACCACCGAAGAATATTTGGAAAAAGAGGTTCATATTTTGGAAGCTACCGTACTGGGAATTTAGAAGTGAGACATTGCATAGATGTCATGCATGTTGAAAAAAATGTCTGCGACAGTTTGATTGGTTTATTATTGAACATTAAGGGAAAGACTAAAGATGGTATTAAAGTTCGAAAAGACATGGTAGAAATGGGAATACGACCCGAGCTTGCACCGCAGGAGAAAGGGAAGCACACGTACCTACCCCCCGCACTGTGTAGAATGTCGAAGAAAGAGAAAACAAGCTTTTGTGAATGCCTTCATAGTATTAAAGTCTCATCAGGGTATTCCTCGAATATTAAAAAGCTGGTGTCGATGAAGGACCTGAAATTACTTGGTCTGAAATCCCACGACTGTCATGTTTTACTGAGATGATTCCTGTTGCAATTCGAGGAATTTTACCAAAGCACATTCGAGAAACCATTACGAAGTTCTGTACTTTCTTCAATGCAATCAATTACAAAGTGATAGACCCTCTAAAATTGGACTCTTTGCAAAAGGAGGTCGTCGTTACTCTTTACCAACTTAAGATGTATTTTCTGCCATTTTTTTCGATGTTATGGTTCACCTTGCTGTTCATCTTGTGAGAGAAATTCAGATCTGTGGTTCCGTGTTCTTGCGGTATATGTATCCATTCGAGAGATACATGGGCATCTTGAAAAAGTACGTAAGGAACCGACATCGACCCGAAGGTAGCATTACAGAAGGATATTCCACAGAAGAGGTGATTGATTTTTGCACCAACTACATGGCCGGTGTGGATCCTATTGGCGTTCCGAAATCTCGATACGAGGGAAGGCTCCAAGGAGTCGGGACAATTGGGTTGAGAGCCGTAGTTGCTGATATAAATGATCTACAAAAGGCACATTTTATTGTACTACAGCACATGACAGATGTTGCTCCCTACATAGATGAGCACATGACAATCCTTCAACAACAGAACTACACGAGAAGTCAGAAGTGGCTTACTAACGAGCATAATCGTTCTTTTATAGGATGGCTGAAAGAAAGAGTGAAGTCACACCCCGTACCTGAAATTGTTAGACTGCTGGGCGAAGGACCCCAAATTGTTGTCAGAATATTCCAAGGATACGAAATTAACGGATATACTTTTTACACTAAACGGCAAAGTGAGAAGAGCACGATGCAAAATAGTGGGGTGACGTTGGTGGCGACGTCTCAAGAATTCAGTAGATCCGGAGATGGCCGGGCTGTAATAGCATCAAGGTCATATTATGGCGTTATTGAAGAAATTTGGGAGCTCGTTTACAATCCTCACCTGAGCATTCCCTTGTTTCGGTGTCAATGGGTCGAAGACCGGGGTGTTAAAGTTGATAACGACGGGTTCACACTCGTTGATTTTAACAAAGTTGGGTATGTTGATGATCCGTTTATACTCGCCAAGCAAGCCACCCAAGTCTTTTATGCCACTGACCCGAGTGATGAAAAGTGGAGCGTCGTCCTATCCGGAAAAAAGAAGAAGGATTGTCGGGATAGAAAATGTCGTCGATGAAGAAGAGTATGACCAGTTCAACAAAATACCTCCATTTTGTGCCGACATGCAACCTGAGGTAGCAACAATTGAAGAAAACGACGGAGCAAACTACATGCGATCCGACCACAATGAAGGATTATGGGCCGAGGGTAATGTTGAAAAGGATAAAAAAAAGAGAAAAAAGAAAAAAAAAAGCCGGTGTGTAATATTTATTTTTTGTTTAAAATTGAAACTTTTAATATTTCTTTTTTAGAAACAACTTTGTAATAATAAAACATTTCTAGTTCAAATATTAGTATTAGTTTTTAAAATATTAGTGAATTCTTAAATAATGAAAATAAAATATCAAATATTAGTATTATATTTTAAATATTAGTACAAATATTAAATATTAAGAAAAAAATATTTGTAGTTCAAATATCAAATATTAGATTTCTCTAGTTCAAATATTAGTTCATTTTTTATAATAATGGTACAAAATTTATAGTTCAAATAGTATTAGTTTTCAAAATATTAGTTAAAATATTAAATAATAAAAATAAAATATAAAATATTAGTATTAATTTTTAATTATTAGTACAAATATTAAATGTGTATAGTTCAAATATTAATAATAAAAAAAAACCAGGTATTAGTTAATATTAGTATAAGTTTTAATTATAAGATTTGATATACAGTTTTAGTTAATTTATTATTTTTTTAATAATATAACAAATAAAAAGAAACATTATTTAATATGTTTGAACTTTTTGTACACGGACTTTTAGTTAATAATATGTGTAGAAATAGTCATTGTACACGGATTTTACTATACAATCGTGTATAAATTAAAGAGAGCTACACGGACTTTAGTTAATAGTCCGTGTAGAAAGGGGAATTGTACACGGATATTTAAGTATTTGTTCGTGTAGAAAGATGTATTGTACACGGTTGTTAACTTAATAATCCATGTAGAAAGAGTTAGAAGATATAATTCAAAAGCCTTCTCTTCTAAATTTTCATAAGTCGCGCGCCGTTTGAGTTCCAAAAGCACGTTGATCTCTCCGGCCACTGCCACCACTCCGGTCCACTCCGCCATTGTCGGTCCTCTGCCACCTTTCCGGTCCACCCTCTCCTCTCTCGGTAAAATACTCTTCATTTCTCTGACTCGTTGGAATTAATTGCATTTGGGGGATTAATCCGGCCAGTAAAGAGCACTGGAGTTCGGGTTCTGATTTGTAAGTTTTTTTGCTTATTTTGCTGTGCTGTGCTGCCTTGCTGTGAGGCCTTAATTTTTGGGTGCCACTTTACTGTCCATAATACAAAAAAAAATCGGCTTGCACCATGTTTAAATTTCTGGTGGATATAGTTCAAAACCTATTAACTAAATTTGTTGGTATTAAATTAAAGGGTCTGTATTTAACAATTTGTAATATTCTATTAGTTATCTATATGATGGAACACTATATAATATTAATATTAATTTACATGCCATTAATCTTCTAAAAGTACTCCCACTAGTACAAAAAACTCCTTCACTGACCCCCAATCACTGACTGTTTTAATATGTAACAGTCAGTGTAGATACTGCGTGGCAAAATCGTAATTAAGAATAACTCCAACACTGACTGTTCAATTGTAAACAACCGTCAGTGAACCAACACTGACTGTTTTCTTAATAAAAGGGTCGGTGTAGGGTATGAGCAACACCGACCCTTCTATTGAAAAACCGTCAGTGTTGAGCAGTTCACCAACACTGACTGTTTTTTAAGCGAAGCGTCAGTGTTGCTCATACCTACACCGACCCTTTTTTTAAGAAAATCGTCAGTGTTGCACATACCCTACACCGACCCTTTTTAAAAAAAAACAGTCAGTGTTTCTCGTACCTACACCGACCCTTTTTTTAAGAAAACCGTCAGTGTTGGTTCACTTCCCTACACCGACCCTTTTAAAAAAAAAACAGTTAGTGTTGCTCCTACCTACACCGACTCTTTTTTTTAAGAAAACAGTCAGTGTTGCACATACCCTACACCGACCCTTTTTAAAAAAAAACAGTCAGTGTTGCTCATACCTACACCGACCCTTTTTTTAATAAAACAGTCAGTGTTGCACATACCCTACACCGACCCTTTTTTTTTAAAAACAGTCAGTGTTGCTCATACCTACACCGACCCTTTTATTGATAAAACCGTCAGTGTTGAGCAGTTCACCAATACTGACTGTTTTTTCAAGAGAAGCATCAGTGTTGCTCATAATCTACATCGACCCTTCTATTTAATAACAGTCAGTGTTGAGCAATAATTAAGTTTTTTTTAGAATAAAATATATAACTATTTGAGAATAACAATTTATGCATTGTGTATATTTTGTAAGATATTTAATAATTAAGTTTATTTCTTTAAATTGAATTTATAGATGCAATAAGTATTTTATTGTTGTTATTCATTAAATAGGATTGAAATTATATACGGTAAGACGTTCGTTGTATATATAGTGTTTAAAAGTTTGTTAATGATGGAATGAAAAACCTAAAATGATAAATTACTAATTAATTGTTCCATCGAAAAATTGCAATGCTTGTTTATTAGAATGAACATATTCTATTTAATAAGTATGATTAGTAATTTACTTGATGAGTGAAATTTAGGCAATTAACATCAAATTTTGACTTTAATTTTAGAAAATATTTTGTAATGAAAATTATATTAGTAATATTTATACAATAATTAATGTTATAACCTGTTTATTGCTTAATTAAATGATTTGAACACATTAAATTATATAGCATTACATGCATGTTGCATATATGACTCACATCTTCTATACATGAACATGAAACATAAACTCTTGTTTCATGAGTTATTGAAGACGCACAGGAATATGTCGTCCGTGGGTCGATCAAAACCGTTTAAATTAAAGAGCACTGCATTTATTGTCTTGCATCCAAGTTTGATCAAACTTTGTATTTATTTACCCATCCATCTAGTTGACCGAAAATTGAAGCATCGAATGGCCATAAATACTTCGTGTTGGATCGAAGCTCATACATAATAAAACTTCCAAACTTTTATGTTGGTTACGTTCAATGTTCTCCCTTAATCATTTTAAAAAAGATTTGGAATGATTTCACTGCAGATCGACCGTTGATTTTCCACGTGAAAATGAACGGTCCGATTCCAAACTTCCTTTTATGTTGATTTTATTGTCATTCTTTTTTGTAATTTTTGATTCACTGACTGTTTTTATTCCATAAACGTCAGTGTTGATACCTTTACCGACTGTTTTTATTTCGGAACCGTCAGTGTTGATATACTACACTGACTGTTTTTAATTAGTAACTGTCAGTGTTGAGGTCATATACTGACTGTTTTTATTTAAAAACCGTCAGTGTTGATATACTGTAGTGACTGTTTTTTATTTTATTTTTGGAGCCGTCAGTGTTGCTTCGTTCACTGACTGTTTTTCCAAAGCTGCAATTCGGAGCCGTCAGTGTTGCTTCGTTCACTGACTGTTTTTCCAAAGCTGCAATTCAGAGCCGTCAGTGTTTTCGTTTCTCTGAAAATGTTCCTTCCCGGGTTTCTCTTTCAATCTACCGCCAAACCCTTCTAAATTTCCCTCTTCTCAATTTCAATTCACTCTTCGATAAACCCTTCTAACCTGCCTCGCCCCAATTTCATTTCCCTCTTCTCAATTTCAATTTCAATTCTCTCCGTCTACGCTCCGCTCAGCCTCGCCTCACTTCTCCGACCTGCCTCCGCCTTCTCCGACCTTCCTCGCCCCGCTCGCTGCGCGTTCCTTTTCTCCATCCGCTACTCTTCGATGCGAACCCTGCCTCGCCCCGCTCAGACTCGCCCCACTCAGCCTCGCCTCCGCTACTCTTCAACGCAAACCCTGCCTCGCCCCGCTCAGCCTCGCCTCTGCTCCTCTTCGACGCAAAGCCTGCCTCGCCCCTCCGGTGTTGCATTTACCAGAGAAGCTCTGGTATGAGATTTCAAATTTGAGCTGAAAATGTCTAAAATTGTTTTAACTTTTAATTGTTAATGACTAAAATTGCATGCCAGTTTAATCTACTGAAGCACAACTTTTCTAGAATTCTTTAATTTAGGTTTTAGCCTTGGTAGATTGGTTTGCTAGTTGTGTGCTTTCTTGCCAAGGGACCCTACTCTGCGCTTGATGAAATCTCTTGTTCGATAATTCTCTAATCTATCATCTCTCCTTCCTCGATTACTTGTTATAATCATGAAATTCGTGCTAGTTTTGTTCCTTTTCTGAAAAGCTTAGTTTGAACTAAAATCAAGGTTTCAGATGGAAATTTATTGCTTTATCTTAACTAATCTGATATACCTTTCTAATTTTCATTCCTTTGTACTAGCATATGGTGCTTTGTAGTCTAATTTTTTTCTTTTGTACTAGCATATGATGTGTGTGTGTATGTGTGTGTGCAGGCTTGAAACACCTGGAGTTATATTCTAATTTCTTCTATTTCTTTCACATTCAGGTTGCAGCATTCGTTAGAAAAATTTCGTGCTGGATTAATTAAAGTTTATGTTTGTTGTGGGGAGATGGTACCAACTCAGGAGAGAACAAGAAGCATGGTAGTTATATACCAGTACCGAAACTCAAGTTGCCTGGTATTCACTATTGTCCTGTTCATGTCTCTTAATAACAATCACCAAAGCTCAGCTGCCTAGTATTCACTATTCCAATTCAAGTCTACCCAAGATGGCATGTATATATATTTTTTGGATTTGACCATGTTCAGCTTAGTTAAATTTTCATTTTTCTTTGAATTCAATTGAAAACCTTCTAGCTTATTTATTCCTGGTTAATTGTGACTAAGATGTGTCAATTGGTTTGGTGCACTGAGAGGCAAAGTTGACTAGATAAGTTTTGTATGAGTGGATCAAATATTAGTTAGTACAAGCTATTTGTATTGATTTAGTTCCAATTTTTCCGGCCATGAAGAATCATACAATCCTTTTGTAGAGTATATACCTATGAAGAGGAGAGAAACTCTTAATTAACAACTCATGTACGAGGAAGATCGTCTCAAATTCATTCCTAGAAGGTAATGAAATATCTTTGTCATTGTTATATAATTGTTCAAGAGTTGAAGAATTAACCTTTTTTTCTTACTTACTGTGTCACTGTTTGTATGGGACCTACACTGCTAATTGTGCTCAGTATCAGCACATAGTACATGGTACTTGTTAATAAACGATATACTTAATGATTGCCTTTTCATCTGCTACATTCTTAGGATCTGTCTCTTAGAAGTGTGCCAGCCTTTTCATATACTCCATGCTTATTAGTTCAGAACTATGAGAAGGGTTTAAATGGCTCATGTCTTTCATGCCTCAATCGTGCCTCACATCCTTGGCTAAGGTTTTGAAGGATAACGCTATGTTGAAATCAGTGAGTTTAAATAATTCTCTAATGTTTTCATCTTTTTTTAATCACTAGTTAAATTACCAAACTGATATGAAATGGATTGCATGCACAGCTGGAGTTGAGTAACAACCCGATAGGAGCTGACGGGGTGAAACCTCTAGGTGGTACAGAATTACTAGTACTAACTTAATTGCAAATAGGTGCCCAAGGTGCACAGTATGTTGCAGATTGTTTAAAGCATAATACAACAATTTCTACATTGGATCTACAAGCTAACGGTCTTGCAGATGAAGTAATTTTCTAAACACATACTTGGGAATATACCTAATCAAATTGTTGTTGAGTGAGGCTATGGTAATATGCATATTACGGATCGACCTATGCTATGGATCCATATCTCAATTTTTAACACAACTTCTAAACTATAAGAAATGTAATTTTGTCAAGTTAAGATGCATATTTTGTATATTTTGTAAATTTTGTATATGTGTTATGTAAATTTTGTTATAGTATGTTGTCTTTTGTGAATATGTTTGTGTTATCTTTTGTTTGTTGTTCAAATTATTGCATGCCATCTTATTTAATGTCAAGGTGTTCAAATAGTAATATATTGCTAGCAAAAAAATGGAGGCTAGCTCCGATACAAATAGAATTATGCCAAATTTTTATACTAACACTGACGGTTATAAAATCAACAACGACTGTTTTTAGAACTGACTACAACCGTTTTTAAGACCTACACCGACTATTTTTTCAATAAAACAGTCGCTGTTGGTGATTAACACCGACTGTTTTTTCAATAAAACAGTCGCTGTTGGTGATCTACAACAACTGTTTTTTCAATAAAACAGTCGCTGTTGGTGACCTACACCGACTGTTTTTTCAATAAAACAGTCGCTGTTGGTGATCAACACCGACTGTTTTTTCAATAAAACAGTTGCTGTTGGTGACCTACACCGACTGTTTTTTCAATAAAACAGTCGCTGTTGGTGACCAACACCGACTGTTTTTTTCCAAAAAACCGTCACTGTTGGTGACCAACACCGACTGTTTTTTTCCAAAAAACCGTCACTGTTGGTGACCAACACCGACTGTTTTTTAATAAAACCGTCGCTGTTGGTGACCAACACCGACTGTTTTTCCAATAAAACCGTCAGTGTTGGGTCTCTACACTGACTGTTTTTTAAAGAAAACCGTCAGTGTTGGTTACTTACACTGACGGTTTTTTGAAACAGTCAGTATTGGGTATCTACACTGACTGTTATTTACCCGTCAGTATAGATATACCTATACTGCCGGCGCCATCACTGACGCCTCAATAACAGTCGGTGTAGGGGTATTTTAACAGTCAGTGTAGGAGTTTTTTGTACTAGTGTCCAAACGGCCAAAATGACCTTTGCTGGTAAATTGATCAGTGCAGATCAATGCGGGGGCCAAAACAAATTTATGACTTGCCCAACAGACAGAGGACTCCAAAACACACAAAATGGACACAAATTTCATATTTTTCTGATTATATTTCAATTTTATATGATTTTTCAAAGTTCAGCTTTTTTAATTCATATTTTCTGCTATTTAAAGGTGCAGAATTTGCATTTTGAGAGGCTGAACTTTGGAAATTTATATAAAATCGATAAAAAATCAGAAAAATATGAAATTATTGTCCTAGTTGTGTGTTTTGAAGTCTTCCATTTAATTGTGGTGTTCATTTTGCATTTTATTTCTCTGTTTTCTCACCATTTTGCACATAGGTCCATTACTTTCTTTTAATATTTCTTTTTATGGCAGAACCATGTCAGTTGAGGGTGAGCACGTAGATATGATGGCAGAAGAGGATCAACAAGCTACTGCCCCATCAGAAAGAAGGAAAAGAGGTCCGACAATGTGCACAAGCACGTCCGAGAAGAAGCAGTTGGAAATCCGGTTCACGGCAGACGGGCATGCGCAGGGTCCAAATCGAATGGCGTACTCAAATTGGTGTTGCAATTTGGTGAAGCAAAAGGCAAGTATCCTTGTAGAGAGATGGAATCAGTTTGATAAAGAGGATAAGAACGACTGGTGGAACATGGTGAAGGTAAAGTACCTAACAACTCTTTGCTTTATTTTCATTGTTGTACATGAACTTAAATACATTAAATTTGGTGTCAATCAGGCTCAGTGGAACATCGAGAGCGATACCCCAAAGGCTAAGACTTTGATGACAATGAATGAAGGTTGGAAACAATTCAAGAGCACGTTGAAGACGAATTTCATGGAGAAAGGGAGAAATCCGGTAGGATACTATACTTGGCTAACACAAGAGGTGTGGGAGGAGTTTCAAGCTTTGAAGTCCACGGAAGAGTTCAAGGTGCATAACTTTAGCCAAATTAGTTTTTGTTTTTTATCGATCTGTACTTATCTTTCTAAAACTAATTGATTTTCTTACACTTGTGAAGAAAAAAAGTGATGAAGGCAGGAGGATCGTTGCCATGAACAAGTATCCGCACCATTTAGGGTCAGGTGGTTACGAGGGTAAGTCGGAAGAATGGAGGACAGTACTGGAGCAAAACAAAGATTCTGACTCACCCGTGGTTAGGATCCAAAATCCTAGGGGCCAAGATTGGTTCATGGGTAGATCCGAGTTAACCGCTGACGGGAGGATAGTACTCCTAGAGAAATTGCAACCCGTGGCTCAGAGAATGGTAAGAGTCATTTGTTATAACTTTGTGTCATTCAAACAAAATTATAACTCCGAATGTACATCACTTGGTCTTTTGCTATAACTAATTTTTCTATTAACAGTTGGAGGTGGAGCAGGAGGTCAATTCGGGTGCCCGGAGGGTCAAAAGACAAAATGATTCCTTGGCCGCAGCGCTCGAGAATCCATAACACACGGGTTGAGTAAGGGGTGGAGGGACCTACAGGGGTTGGAAGGAGGTGTTCCGAGTGGAGGGACAAAAACCTCGAAGAAAATATGGTGCCAAAGTTAATAAAGACGAGATAGTTGCGCAGATACGCGCGGAGGTCAGCAAAGAGTACGACGCAAAGCTGGCTGAGATGGAATCAAGGTTGTTGAACCAAATTACATCTCTTGCGCAGCAATCCGAGCAACCACCTCCCATTTTGCCGGGAATTCGGCGAAGTAGTCAAGCATCCGGGACTTGGGCCTTAGACGATTTGGAAAATCTAAAGG
The DNA here is from genome assembly GCA_025461125.1 of Carex kokanica. Taxonomy (NCBI): domain Eukaryota; kingdom Viridiplantae; phylum Streptophyta; class Magnoliopsida; order Poales; family Cyperaceae; genus Carex; species Carex kokanica. Next base: position 788,762 of record JAJGRX010001078.1, read on the forward strand.
TAATCACTACTTGTTCATAGTCTAAAGGTAATTAATACCTGTTTGTAACCTTGTTGGACAATATCGCACCATTAAAAATAACAACTTTTTGATAATTGCAGGACCCCAGAGCATGCGACCTCGTCCTGTGGCAGGGTAGTGTTCCTCTGACCGTTGCTAAGGGCGTTGTACTTCCAGGAGCCCCAAGTGTACACCATGCTCAGCTAAGGCCCGACCATGCATGCGTGCAGGTTGACTTAGTCATGGAGGGATGGGGGCGCGTACCTCTTCCTGTCCCTACCGACGAAATGTTTGCACTTGATGATGCCCGGTCGACATTTGTCCAATGGCCCAAGAGTCAGATTATTTTGGATCAGGTAATCTCTAAATAATTCATTTCTTTTGTTACATTCAAATCATTATTTTTGAAATACTTGAAGAAGGTTTCAAATTTTGATGCAGACACGAGGAGATGATGTCACCGGTACACAGGAGATGATGTCACCGGTACGGACTGTTGTGGCTTGCGACGTCGGGGCTGACGCGCCAGAATCACCAGACCGTCTTATGGTCACCGATGAAGAATACAGCCATTTGCCTGATGATTTGCGCCTTCTCCACGACCGCTTGATGTCGGCACTCGAAGGCATGAATGATATCATCATCCCGGTCCCACCTGGGATGTTTGTACACAAAGGCAGGAATCTCGTGCTGTCATTCAAAGACTTCAAGGACCTTCTCCACCACTCGTCATTCGATAAATGGCTCGATGTGTCATTCATCACCATTTTCCTCATGTTAGTGACCAAAAATTATTTTCATTATTGTATAGAACTCAAATATATATTCTAATGTAAAATGATGAGTTTTCAGGAAGCTAGTCCGAAACTGTAATGAGATGGTACAAAAGAAGAGCTTGTGCATATTTCTGGACCCCGAGAGAGTGAGTGCTACGTCACTGAGATGTTATCCGGATATGGCTATCGAGTACATGTGTTCAGTGATGCATCGTGCTATGGAGGAGGAGAAGAAATTCATTATCGTGCCATACCACCAGAGGTTAATTCTAACCTTAGCTTATGTATTGTTTATATTAGCAAACACTCGTGTCACTATTATATGCTAAAGTACTATAATTTTTCTCCTCCCACAGCAAACACTGGTGTTTGATTATCATTGTCCCTTACCTAAATACGAGCATAATCGTTGATTCTTGTAAGCCCAAAGGAAAGATCGCAATTGGCAAGTGCAAAAATATCTTCTCTTATGTCAATAAGTAAGCAATAATAATTCACTTGGTTTGAATTTTTTTCAATTATATCAAATTATAAAATTGCTAATTACATTCACTCAATTTTGTAAGGGCTTTTGTGAGATATGTTAAAGAGGGAGGATTGCATAGCACGCGCCTGAAAAATAAGTTGAATTGGAAGTGGTTGCTGGTGAGCACACTATAATTTTATAATTTCATATTTTGTTCAAAAAATTATTGTCATTCTAACATAGGCCGCTAAATGCAAATTTCAGGGCCCGCAACAGTTGGAGACTTGGGAATGCGCTTATTACACGATGATTTTCATGTTTGACTTTGTCGAAAGAATACAATTCCAATTCCCAAATTCGGTATGTAATTCATATTAATTGTTCCTATATAATAGCAATTGATATTTGCAACTGTCTTGCATCTACCTTTTCTTATTACTAACTAATACCAAATTGTAATTGTAGAATGTGACAAAGCAACCGCATTACACCAAGGAGCAGATCGACGATGTCAGGTGTATGTGGACAAGGTGGTTTCGAATGGAATTTTGTAATGCTCAATATGGATTTCCATAATTTTGTATAATTTAGTGTATATGAATATTGTATAATTTATTGCATATGGATTTCTGGCTAATCTGAAAAATATGAATTTCTTGCTAATCTGGAAAATATGGATTTCTTGCTATATGAATTTTGTATAATTCTGTAGCAAAACTGGAGGCTAGCCCAAAAACAAAAAATACAAAAAAAAATTGTTAATTATACATGGATATTTAACTAAAGTCCGTGTTTGATAGTTCAAAGAGCTACACGGATATTACCTAAACAACCGTGTACGATTCTTTTTATACACGGACTTTTAACTAAAAAATCGTGTAGCTTGCCTCTTTCTACACGGACATTTAGTTAAATGTCCGTGTAGAAATAGGAGAGCTACACGGACATTTAACTAAATGTCCGTGTAGAAAGAGGCAAGCGACACAGTTTTTTAGTTAAAAGTCCGTGTATAAAAAGAATCGTACACGGTTGTTTAGGTAATATCCGTGTAGCTCGGTAACATGGAGAGCGACACATGCTGGTCTTTGTACACGACTGTTTATGAAGTAATCCGTGTAGAACCGTTATAATTGCACACGGGCAAATGTCCGTGTGTAGTTATTGACCTAATCGTACACCCTCGATTTAAACACGGTAGAAAATCCGTGTAGCTCCTCCATATTTGTCCGTGTATAATCTTTTTTTTTGTAGTAGTGTTCTTTTATGGCAATGCATGTTTGTTGTTTGTTAAATCGTTTTGAATAAAAAAATTATTTAGATAAAAATGTTAATCAAATCATTTAATTTTAAATATCTCAAAAAAAAATATTTCAACAGAAGTAGTTTAGACAAATAATCAGTTTGATCCACAATTTTGAGTTGTTGACTTTGCACATACATACCAGCTGTTTTGCACGTTAATTACCAATTTATTATATGGAACAAACAATTGCACATGTATCAGGGGTACCTATATATATAGAGTCCGACTTAGCTAGGCCATGGAGTAAAACGGTTTGTACTCCAAATCATATTTTCAATTTGAAAATCCAAACTACCGATCTGAACCGCTCAAGTTGTTCTCCATATTGAAATGTGCTTGGATACCAAATTTTATATTTTTTGGAATTTTTTTACTATTTATTAAGCCACTTTGAAAATCGCTGATCCGGATGAATAGTAGCAAAACAGTAAAAAATTCTGGACCAATGGATCAGCGATTTTCAAAGTGGCTTAATAAATAGTAAAAAAATTCCAAAAAATGTAAAATTTGGTCTCCAAGCACATTTCAATATGGAGAACAACTTGAGCGGTTCGGATCGGTAATTTGGATTTTCAAAATGGAAATAATGAGGCGTGGAGCACCAAGTCGTTTTACACCATGGCTTAGCTAAGCCCAGCATTATATATATATATATATATATATATATTTTAAGGTTAGTGGCAAATTGCCATCTAATTAACATCTCACGTTTGTATTAATAAAAAAGTTTACATACACAGCTGGTGACCTATTCATCACTAGATTCTAAATGTCTCCTATAAAATGTACTAGGACTTGGAATCAATGAAAAGGAAAAAACATAGGCCACTAAAACACAAGAAAAATAAAAGTTGAATTAAAGTTGTTAGAACAGCCTGTGCTTAATTGAAGCCTGAAGCTGGAGCTCTAATTGAGATTCACATAATTATACAATGTACCTATATATATATATAGAGATGGAGAGATGGACTATGATGAGTTGCGAAGTAAAGATTTTGTTTTACTTCACGCTCATATCTCCGTTTTTAAAGACCAAACAGTTAATCCGAACGCTCAACAAGATATCCATATTGAAATGTGTTTGGAGAGCAAATTTTATATTTTTTTAAAAAAATTTACTATTTTTTTAGATTGGTAGAAAACCGCCATTTTTGAATGGTTCCGGACCATGCATAAAAAACAGTAATTTTGAAATATTTTTAAAAAATAGTAAAAAATTTAATTTACCAAAAAATATAAAATTTGATCAACAAGCACATTTCAATATGGATATCTTGTTGAGCGGTTCGGATTGACTGTTTGGTTTTTAAAAACGGAGATATGAGCATGAAAGAAAACAATATTCTTACTTCGCAACTCACCATATCCCATCTATAGAGAGATAGTTTTATTGACTCACCATAGCCCATCTATAGAGAAAATTGTTTTAGTATACCCATATAATCTTTGAAAATAGTTAATTTTTCTATTAAAATATCATAATATCCAAAATCTCTACAAAACAACATTTTGTTAAAAATTGAATGGAGAAATATACCTTTTTATTACAAACCCATGTCTCTGATCTCTAGCTTGCCTCACTACTACATATATGGGCTCTTCTAACCGTAAAAAAAGTCTCGACAATTGAACATGCATCCACTTGGAAGAGAGATGAGGGCATGTGCCACTACATCAAGCTCGCGGTTCTAATACAAATATTATATTATATTAAGAAATTTGGGAAAAAGGCAAAAATTGTACTTTTAATGAGTAAATAAGATATAAATATAAGTTTCGATAGAAGATTATGAACTTTTTAAAATTTTGATGGATATAAAAGAAAAATTGATCTTATAAATATGGACTTGCATGCAAAAGTAGAATTTTATAACTGATATTGATATTGGAGATCTGACCTATTAAACGGGCTTCAGCATAAGAAACGGTGGCAATCTGGTGATTAGTTTGAAGTTACGTTTCTACCTGTAGAATACTTCTACGGGAAAGTATAGCGTGTTTCTAATTGGTAATTTGATGTCAGACTACTATTTCATTTAATTAATAATTTAATCCGTTCAGTAGCAGGTCCTTTTAGTCAGACAGGACCACTTGCCTCTTTGTTAAAAATAATTTTCAACGTATATATATATACATGAGGAGGGATCCAATTACATCTTTTTTTGTGACACATCATGACACTGTTTTTTTTATAGGTCAATTTTGCGATTTCAAAATCCAAACAGTCGATCCGAACAATTCAACATGATCACCATATTAAAATGTGCCTGGAGATCAAATTTTATATTTTTTTGAATTTTTTTACTATTTATTAAGATGGTTACGAAATCACTATTTTTCAATGGTTTGAAAACAACGATTTTGTAACCATCTTAATAAATAGTAAAAAAATTCAAAAAAATGTAAAAAAATTGATCTCCAAGCACATTTTAATATATCCATCATGTTGAACGGTTTGGATCGACTATTTGGACTTTGAAAATGGTAGGTGTGAAAGTGTGTCACCAAAAAAGGTGTAATTTGATCCCTCCTCTATATATATTTTGAAGTTATACTTTCAAATATAAAGATTTGTACAAGTCTCCTTAATTTTAAAGGGTTAATATTGTATATGTCCTTAAATATTTCTTGAATTTCTTATTTACCCCTATACTCTATTACATTTAATATGTCTCTTGATTCTTTTATATTTTTCTATGAGGGGGGTTCAAATGCCTCCATTTTGTGTGCCTCCATCATACCTCTATTTTTAAAAACTTTAATAACTCAAAATTTAAAACTTAAAAGTCAAAATAAAACCGTTAGATATGATCTACATAATTTTATCTATGCATGTGTAAAAAATTATGATATTTCAACTTTGTTTTGGTTGTCATCAAGAGCTTGTAAAAACGTACTAATGTGGATAATTTTTAGACGTTGATTTTTTAACTTATTGATTCACATAAAAACAAAACCAAAAATGTGATAATTTTTTATGAGCACATAGAGAAAATAATATAAATCACAAAACCAAAATGTGATAATTACTTACTCACAATTAAATATTATTAAGATTTATTTTTTCTCATTATACCCTTGTTCTTACTTACAAAGTTTTGTATATTTATACCAGCAGATGAACTTGTAAAAGCTCGTTTAGCTGACAATTAATATTTAGATAACATTAAAGTATTCTTATTATTATAGTTGCTTCAAATTACACCTGTCAGTACTGTAAATAGAAGTTATCGTGCTCAACTACTTACACACAATTATTAAAATAAGTACAACTAATCATCTTTAAAGTTTTTGACAGCGGAATTAAGAATTAATTAAAAACAAATCAAAGACCTTAGAAATCATAGTTTCCACGTGATTTAACAATCAAATTAATTTCATACCTTTGTCCATAGTAAACTGTAGAACAACACTTGAGACGTTCTTCACAAACAGTCAGAAAAACTGTAAAACGATTTCTCTCCTCTTTCTCTTTCTAAGCAATGACAACTTTTTCTTTATGAATATTGATGAAGAGAGGATCAACCTTACTTTTAGAATTCGTATCTTTTTTTTTATTGCCTGTCATTAAAGCAATTATTTATAGGGGAGATGCACCTTTTAATCAAATGCACCATTTAATTAAAATATATATGTATCAATCAACGCATATAATTTTCTGAACAGAGATGTATACCCTTTAATTTATGCATGCACCTTTAATCAAATAGCACCTTTTAATAGCACATTTTAATTTGATGCATGCACCTTTTAATAGTCAATCCATATGGTATGCATCAACGCATCAGTCAGTATGCCATTTAATTAAATGGGCTGTTTTAATTTTGGGCCACTTAATTATATTTTCCTTACAAGTACAACCAAGCAGTTGCTTTTTTGACTAAACCATTTCATGAATAATAATAATCTTCAAATAGTCAGCTGTATTGAACAATTCTTCTAATATATAAATACGTACCCTTTAAATCTTTTGTACACATCAATCATCACCCGCTCCAAATCATCAACCGCTCCAAATACCCTTTAAATTCTCTTATGCTCATATACAATTAAAAAAATACGCAGAACTTGCTGATTTCTCCATTGAACATACTTGAGGACATTTGGGAAAGTTGGCACAAATTCCCTTTATAAATTATATAAAGGTTTTTTTGGAAAATTTAAGAGAGATAATGTTTCATGACCCATTTGTTAAGGTTTCAAACTTTCTGTTATGCTTTTTTGATTGTACCAATTTATACCTGCTATTAAATCAAATAATAGATAAGAGACTTTTAAATTCCATCTCCAAAAAAGAGGTCAACAACAAATAAAATGAAAGGGTGAAAGCTCAAGAGAAAAGAGGTCAATGGGGATGGACTTGGATGCTTGGAAATAACCGTGTATGAAGGCGTAAAACCGTACACGGTTTCTTAGTAAGATACCGTGTATGAATGTAGTGACCTTCTACAATTGCGTTTTAAATGACCATGTGTATACGGTTGAGCTCATTTTCACACGAATGCCTCCTCCCTCTACACACTGTTTATTTGAAGCTTTATGGCATCCGTGTATGATATGTCGTATATGATTGATGTTTTTGTAGTAGTGTTTAGCTCTCCAATGTTAGTCTATTCAGTTGAAAATAATGTTGTTTTGATATACCTTCAATTGGAGTTATACATTTTCTAATTTTGAAACAATCAAAACCCCCAAGGGTTGGACCCCCTTCTTACGGGTCAAAGGAATCTTTTTTTTATCAAAACTCTGATTCGAATAATTATTTATTAAAAAAATTTAAATCTAATTAATTTTTTACTTTTACAATAAGACATCATATGCAAACGGTAAGCAGCTATTTTGGCATCCCGATATAGACTGTTTGATTTTTTTTTTTAGAAAAGTCAACGTTGTGCTGGACCAATTCAATTATGAAATTAGTAAAGCTGGAGGGGAAATTTTTCTAGGAGAGATGGGAATCACTGTTGCAGGAGATTGGTTAGAAAATAAGAATCATCTCGGTCTAACTGAAATCATTTACGTACTTCGTGGAATCTGTTATTTGTTTTTATTTTGTTTTACAATTTCATATACTGAAAATATAAAACTTATATTGTCTGTTTCTGGATGGAATTAAAAGGTTTGTGATAAATAAAATCGGAATAGATGGAAGCTTAACGAAATGACTTTTGGAAATTGCTCCTGTCAAAGCATGACGAAACTATATCTACATTGCTGACAAAAATACACTACGTACACTCCATTAAGAAAACTTATTAAGAATATAATCTCTATCGCTTAATTAAGTTTGATTTATTCACCAGATAAATGTATTTTGCAACATTCAAACTTTACGACACCAGCGGAGCCTTCTCTTTGCTCTTTTGATTAACTTACAAACCTTAATAACTTCAGATAAAAAGAAATTAATCGATTAATAAATCAACAACAATGAAAACATCATTCACATAAGATTAAACTATGGGACGGTATTAATACTGCAACCAGTTATAGTTCCATCGATCATGTATTTTTGCTTCCGTCGACAAGCGCAATTTTATCTTCAAAAATCGGCTCCACCATTTCAAACTTATCGACTATGTCATCAACCTTTGACAAAGAGAGAAAGGACGGTAAAAAAAATTTGTTATGGAGCAAATTAATTTGCATCATTATAGGGGAGAGTTATATTTTAGAACCACTACTATAGCACTCCATGCCATTATTAACCAGGTTCATGCATTATATGCGCAACTTGGCTAAATTTTTTTTTGAGTAAAGGTTAGAGATCAAGCTACCCAACTATATAATACCTTTGTTATTACTACAAATGATTTCCTCCATCCGGATTTCGAACTCATGACCTCCTACATAGAAACCATGTGCCTTTGCCACTAGACCAAAGACTAGTTCTTAACTTGGCTAAATTTTTTATGCTAGCTATCGGTTATTGTGCAGTTTAAGCACATGATTCCACGTTGTGCAATTTCACTTGTAGCAAATTAATTGCTTGGTCAATGCTAGCTGTATGCAGATAAGATTGCATTTTGTCAAATTGTACCTCATCTTTATTATCATAGTCAAACACAATTGTTTGGTTTTGACGGGTTATTTTGCGGCACGAGTGAAGAATAAGAGAGAAAGATTATTTTTCATACCTTCTCCACATAGGATTCTAGCACTTTTGCATCCTTATCTACTTCTTCGGCAATTATCTCTACTATATGTGCAACTTTGCTTAGATTCGAGTTTTCGGGAAGTAACCATTGTGCAACCTCGGCCACCTTGTCTACCGTTTCTGCCACCGACTCCACAACATTTAACACTGTAGTCGCTGTTTTCTCAAATTTATCTGATTTTTCATATTTTATAAGAACAAATATAAGTAGTTTAATATTAATTCATTTAGTATATGAGTTTGAAAAAATATATAATATCTTGCAGAATTGCCTCTTTTGGAAACAGCATAATTAATTTCCTTAAATTATTGTACCTTCAATTTGTAGAACCGACCCCAATAACGATTTTCCCCTGCATAAAACTTCAAGGTTAGAACCCCAAACTACAAAACTATAATATCACTGAAAGATTAAAATTAAAATATAATCTAATTACATGCTACTCTTTTTTTTTTTTTGGAGAAACTCATGAGATGCCACTCTTTTATCAAAAACAAAGACAAAATGCTTGGTTTAAAATCAAAAGGTACAAACTACAAAATATCTATTTAAACATTAGAAGGAAGAAAGTACGTACGATGAGAGGATTGTTGGAATCGGTAAATTGGGTCCACCTCCAGCGTTACTTTTCTTAGAATTTATCCTGAAGGTGCATGAGTGATACAAAGATAAATATTAATGTCTGACATGTATGTTTCAGATAAAAAATTGAAACTTTATATAGAAATTATGTACATTTTGTCATCATCAAGGTTATTCCCTTGCTCGTGGTCTTGAGGGATGGCCGTTGTCGGTACTTGCTCAGCTCTTACCACAACCATTGGCATGCTGCGTAGTTGCGAAGCACAGTTTATCGTGATAACCGGCCATTTGATGTTGACACGATGAGACGGAGCGCTTAAGGGGGAATTATAGATATTTGGTTTTGAGGGGTTCTTTTGCGGCACAAGTGAATAACTCATTGTTTGGCTAGCCATCATATTTTGAGGAGCGATTTTGAACCGACGATTCTAAAGAAGTGAGTTGACTTCTTAATTTATTTTGTTAAGTGTAGAGGTGAAGTGGTCATATATAGAGGTCAGGTCGGTGGGGGAGGCTGCCAACCACTACTACAAAAATGGTAATTCTACACTGCACATTGTACACGGTTTTCCCTATCTTATATAAAAACCATGTACCAAATATGATTTTTTGAAAGCCCAAAAAATCTGCGAGAATTATACACGGACATTTAGTTAAGAATCAGTGTAGAATTGTTTGATAGAGCTACACGGTTTATTAGGAATCAAAAATCCGTGTGCAAAGAAGACTGTGTGGAAAAAATTGAGAGAGCAACACAGATTTTTGTTAAATATCCGTGTAGGAATATATACACGGATTTTTGATAATATATCCGTGTAGAAATGGTAGAAATGTACACGGATTTTATTATAAATAGCCGTGTATGATTATTGGAGAGCTACACGGATTAATAAGTATAAATCCGTGTATAAAAGGCTGTGTAGGGTTTTAATTAGTATAAAAGGCCTTCTCCTTCCAGCGCCGTTTTGATCAAGTCTTTTATACTGTCTCTCTCTCGCTCTCTCTGTATTGAATGTTGATCTGATTTCTGCAAAGGCTAGCAACTGGGATCAGAGATCTTTGAAGTTTTTATTTTCTCCTCTCTATCTTTCTAAGGTTAGTATATATATATATATTTTTTTTTTCTTTTCTTTCTCTAATTTTCTGTTACTTATTATTACTTATTTAGGTCATGTGTAATTCATGCATGCTTGATTTCTTAAGATAATGCAAAAATGGCGGAAAGTTCGGCTGAGCGGGAGCCAAGCGTAGGGGCAGCCACGCAAAAGCGGGGGGAAGTCGGCTGAGTGGGGAGCCCAAGCGCGGGGGCTGCCACGTTTGAAAAAAAATTGAAATTTGAAAAAAAATTGAATTTAAAGGAGAATTTTTATTCTCTATTATGCATGCATGCACATATATGTTGATAAAATGTATTTTTTTATTGGAGATGCAATATGTTGGAGACCTTTAACAAAGAGGGATCATGTCATGGATCACATGGGCACTCTCCTTTTTCATATGTTGGATCTAATACAACTAGTTTGTATGAAATTTTGGTCCAAACTAGATCATAGCCCAACGTTTTGGCAACATGAGCCCAACTTAGCGGAAATTGGGTGGGCCAAACCTTGATCACATTGTTACTAAGTGGTAAGGACATAACTTGATCTACAAACATTGTATTGGATCTTGAGGAGTATATGTTATATGTGGATCACATGGGATTGTATATGTACAAAAGGCAATGTCTATATATGTTGATGCTTTTATGCTTTCTTTTGTTATATATGTTGATGCTTTCATGCTTTCATGTTTTTTTGTTATATATGTTGATATTAGAATTTTATGCTTTTATGGTTTCGGTTAGAATTTTGTAATGATAAATATGGATTTGTATAATTTTGTATAATTTTATAATGCTAAATATGAATTTGTATAATTTTGTATAATTTCATGTACATGAATTTTAAATTGCTATCTGAAAATTTAAATACTGGCTAGCAAAACAGGAGGCTAGCTAAAAAAAAAAACTAAAAAAAAAATTATAAGACAATCCTACACGGATATTTAACAAAAATCCGTGTAAGAAGAGTAATTTCAAAAATAATCGTGCACGAATACAAAAAAAAAAAAATTTAGTTAATTCTACACGGATATTTAACTAAAGTCCGTGTATGATAGTTCAAAGAGCTACACGGATATTTAGTTAAAAATCCGTGTAGAAAGAGGAGAGCTACACGGATATTTAGTTAAATGTCCGTGTAGAAAGAGGAGAGCTACACGGATATTTAGTTAAATGTCCGTGTATAAAAAGAATTGTACACGGTTGTTTAGGTAATATCCGTGTAGCTCGGTAACATGGAGAGCGACACAGGCAAGTCTTTGCACACGACTGTTTATAAAGTAATCCGTGTAGAAATCATTATAATTGCACACGGGCAAATGTTCGTGTGTAGTTATTGACCTATTCGTACACCCTCGATTTAAACACGGTAGGAAATCCGTGTAGCTCTTCCATTTATGTCCGTGTGCAATCTCTTTTTTTGTAGTAGTGAACAGATCCAAATTTTATTGGAGAAACTCTGAATTATGTATCCGTTAATTAACAGGATAACAACACTAGTTAACATATAATTTTTTCTTACAAAATAAAGACTAGTCTTTAGTCTAGTGGCTAAAAATAATATTCTCTATTTGGGAGGTCGCAATTTCAAAATCTGAATATGGAGTCCTTTATGAATATTTAAAGGCGAGAGGATTGTTTTCTATCTTTACCTTGAATATTGTTGTTGTTGGGTGTGACTATGTACGAATCTTTTTTGAAAAACCTGGCAGAGGCTGCCTAGGCGACTATGTACGAATATTTATCTCAGAGATGAATGTTCGGCCTATCTTTCCTCAAAAATAATATTTAATTAAAAAAAAATATAAGCACATCTGAAGTACAATTAAGGAATGTAGACACGAAGGTGCAGTTATATATCACCGTCTTATAATTAATCTAACAGCTAGCTGATGGATAAAGTGAATAATTACTAAATAATGAAACAAATTTTTCAAGTTAAGATAGAAAAGAGAAATAATATTAATCAAAATTAATATAACACAGTTCAAGTAAAGTATTTTGAATTTATAAGACGACGAATATTATTAGTAGCATATAGTTTAAAAAAAGTTACACGATGTTTGTAATAATATAAGAGAGATAAGACGATAATTTTGTAACAATATAAGAGAGAGAGAGAGAGAAACCTGATCTGGCCGAAGTGTTGGGGAAAGGGGCCAAGTCCTCCTCTGAATTTTTTTATTTTTTTATTTTAATCCTTTTAAGTTTTTATAAATTTTACAGAGGTTTTTACAATTAGCTCCTTCATAAAGTTAAATTACATGAAATTTATTCATTTAGTCCCCATCTCAATTATTTGATTTCCGTCCCTGCATAAAAACTCTGAAACCAACACAAGAACTAGCATTTGGTCTAGTGGCAAATGCACATGGTCTCTATATAGGAGGTCATGGGTTCAAAATCCGAATGAGAGAAATCCTTTGTTTTAATAACAAAGATATTATATAATTGGGTGGCTTGACATCCAACCTTTATTCAAAAAAAACTTTGAAGCCAACACTTGAGTGTTTCACAATTAGTGTTTCTGAAGCCAACATGTAGGATAACGGCCACAAGAAAGAAGAGGCAACAGCTAAGATTTCGTCTTCAATGTAAAAAAAATAGAAGGGAGCACTAGTGGAAAAATTGGAATCAGGATCGGCCTAATAGTATCGGTTATATGAAACAACCGATTCTAATATCTATCTGGATCGGTTTTTTTAAGAAAACCGATCCTAAAAACTATTCAGATCGGGTTTTATGGTTAACCGATCCTAATTTATGAACAATTAGAATCGGTTCTAACAAACAACCGATTCTAATTCCTTTTTTTTTAATGTTGGTTCTGAAAAAAAAAGAATCAGGATCGGTTGTACAACAGAACCGATCCTGATACTTTTTTTTTTTTTTAATTTTGGTTCTGAAAAAAAAAAAAGTATCAGGATCGGTTTTTTCAACAAAACCGATCCTGATTTTTTTTTTCAGAACCAATATTAAAAAAAAAAAAAAGTATCAGGATCGGTTCCGTTGACAAAACCGATCCTGATACTTTTTTTTTTCAGAACCAACATTAAAAAAAAAAAAAGTATCAGGATCGGTTTTGTCAACGGAACCGATCCTGATACTTTTTTTTTTGTTTTTTAATTTTGGTTCTGAAAAAAAAAATAGTATCAGAATCGGTTCTGTGGACAAAACCGATCCTGAGATATATATATATATATATATATATATATATATTTTTAATGTTGGTTCTGAAAAAAAAAAAAAGTATCAGGATCGGTTCTGTGGACAAAACCGATCCTGATACTTTTTTTTTTTCAGAACCAACATTAAAAAAAAAAAAAAGTATCAGGATCGGTTTTGTCCACAGAACCGATCCTGATACTTTTTTTTTTTTTCAGAACCAACATAAAAAATAAAAAAATAAAAAATATCAGGATCGGTTTTGTCCACAAAACCGATTCTGATACTTTTTTTTTCTTCAGAACCAAAATTAAAAAAAAAAAAAAAAGTATCAGGATCGGTTTTGTCCACAGAACCGATCCTGATACTTTTTTTTTTTTTTTCAGAACCAACATTAAAAAAAAAAAAAAAGTATCAGGATCGGTTTTGTCCACAAAACCGATCCTGATACTTTTTTTTTTCAGAACCAAAATTAAAAAAAAAAAAAAAGTATCAGGATCGGTTTTGGTCAAAAGAACCGATCCTGATACTTTTTTTTTTTTTTTCAGAACCAACATTAAAAAAAAAAGTATCAGGATCGGTTTTTTCAACACAACCGATCCTGATTTTTTTTTTTTCAAAAACAACTTTAAAAAAAAAAAAGGTATCAGGATCGGTTGTTTTGAAATAACCGATCCTAATGCTAATTTGGCGCTAGGGTTTAATTCTGTTTCGCGCCTTTGTACTTACAAAAACAATCAGGATCGGTTATTTCGAAATAACCGATCCTGATAACTCCTGCTTAGTTCTTATTTTCATTTCGCGCCTCTCATTTTCAACTTAGCGTCTTTCTCTCTCTCTGTGTCTCCGTCTCTCCCTCTCAAACCCTCAGACCTCCGTGTCTCTCCTCTCTCTGTCTGCGTCTCGTCTCTCCCTCTCCTCCGTGTCTCTCTCTGTCTCCGTCTCTCCCTCTCAAAGCCGAGCCTCTCGAACCTCCGGCTCAATTGTGTCAATTTTTAATTTTTTGTATTGTTTCAAAAATTAATTAATGGTGTTTGTATATTGTTTTTCAGTCTTGAGGACATCTCGCTCAAGTTACTTAATCATCCGGCCGATCAACTATCACGGTATTAGCTTTATCTAATTTTCTCATTATTATACTTTTAAAACACTTTTTTTTTTGTATTTTCAATTTATTTATTTATCTTTTTTCATTTGAGCAAGACTTTTTGAAACTATCTTTTTATTTATCTTAATCATCCGGCCGATCAACTATCTTTTTTCATTTGTATTTTCAATTTTATTTTGCTATTGCACCAAATTTCTTCAACTATTGTACTTCTTTTTGTGTTTCATGAATTTTATTTTGTGTTCTTAATTGGTTTTGAGCTCCAATAAATCAATGGTAAATAAAAAAAAAAATTTATGCTGAAGCAAATATATATGGAAGCTGGCCAAATAAAAAAAAATATTTTTTTTAGATCCAATATAACATCAGGATCGGTTGTTTCAAAAAAACTGATCCTGATTCTTTTTTCTTTTTTTCAGAACCAACATTAAAAAAAAAAAAAAGGTATCAGGATCGGTTTTTTGAAAAAAACCGATCCTGATAGTAACTATCAGGGTCGGTTGTTTCAAACAAACTGATCCTGATAGTTACTATCAGGATCGGTTATTTCAAACAACCGATCATGATAGTATAACATCAGGATCAGTTGTTTGAAACAACCGACCCTGATAGTAACTATCAGAATCGGTTCTTTAACCGATCCAAATTATTGTACGTATCAGTATCGCCTTCATCAGGATCGGTTGTATTCCGATACTAATATGCATATATACCCGATCTTGATTCCATATTTTCCACTAGTGGAGAGACAACAATGGTAAGCTCTCTCTTCTTTTTTTTTTCTTGGTGGGGAAAAATTAGGAAAGAAAAAGATGGAAAATTACGGGAGAGGGGCACAACGAAACACTTTGAATTTTACGTTGGTGCACACGGTCATCAGAAAGATCAAGTTCAAGCCGAAGGCATTGAAGTTGAACTCATCAAAATTAAGAAATGACTTTGAAAGCCTCTTTGAGCAGCATGACGATAATCAATTAACTTAATTTAACTCATGACTAAAACATTGAAGCACTCCATTAGGCAAAATTAAAAATATAGGTAATCTCTATCTGATCTTTGTTTTGTTTTGGAAAAAAAATGTCAGAGGGATAATGAGTATGCACAGAAGAAAATTTTCTTTTCTCTAGCTCGTCAATTTAAGTTTTTTCAGTTCATCATGTTGAGTTCTACATATATATTTGAAGCAACTAATAATTTTTATGTTATTCGCCATATAAATGTACGTATTTTGCAACATTCAAACTTTACAACACCAGCGGAGCCTTCTCTTTGTTGTTTTTTATTACAAACCTTAACAAATAAATTAATCAATTAATTGTAAATAACAACAATTAAAAAAAATGAGTCACATAAAATTAAACAATGGGACGGTTAACACTGCTATCAATTTTAGTTCCTTCAGTATTTTTCCTTCCGTCAAGCGCAATTTTATCTTTAAGAATCGACTCCACTATTTCATCACACTTGTCAACTATGTCATCACCCTCTGTATTATCACGGAGCAAATTTGCATCTTTTATTAGAATGATAGGGAGTTAATATTTATTTTTTGACCACTTGTAGCTCCTCCACGCCATTAATAATGACCTCTTAACGAGGATCTATTGCGTTATTTGTGCAACTTGGGCCATATTTTATATCAATATCGGTTGTTGTATAGTTTAAGCACGTTCTACTAAGTTGAGCATTTGACCTAGCTTATTGAGTGTTCGATATTGCACATGCATCCAAGAGAGCTTGTGAATAATTCATACATGCTTCGATCGATGTACTTTAAACGTTTCATTGGAAAATTATTTTAAAAATGTAATTGTTTGATATGCATTCGATAGCGCGTATACAAATCATTCATCTACAATTCTCTAGCTTGGCCAATTCTGTATGCTGATTAGATTGCATTTTGGTCAAATGATACCAACTTTTTATTATCCTAGTCAAACAGTGCTTTGCTTTGTACATTAATTTTAGATTGCATTTTGGTCAAATTGTATCCTATGTTTTGCACATAGGAGATAGGGCAATATTTGGACTGTGCCTGTTTATTTTAGGTTTACAATTTGTAACTTTAGCATAGACGAGATGTAATATGTTTCTATTAATGATTCAGGTATTTTGATGGCGCTGAAATAAATATGAGTTTAATCTCGACGGTCTATGTAAATTCATAAATTGTTTGATTGTTTTAGAGTTATTAATTAATCGGTGTGGATGGAGTGGAGGACATGTCATTGTTCTAGTGCACTTAAATTGTTGAGCTCTACGGATTCTTCGTATTTGGCCTTTGAGGTTCCTTGACCACTTTGCAAATTATAGAGGCCAAAGAGCCACAAAGTTCAACTATAAAAAGAGATGAGATTAATAGTTAGTTGCTCAAATTTGCGAATGATTGTCTTCCTCTTCGTTTTTGTTCATCAACTCAATAACTAGCGAATAGTTAGTTGTTCAAATTTGCGAATGATTGTCTTTCTCTTCGCTTTTGTTCATTAATTCAATAACTAGCGAATTTCTTTTATGTCAATGCATGTTTGTTGTTTGTTAAATCGTTTTGAATAAAAAAATTATTTAGATAAAAATGTTAATCGAATCATTTAATTTTAAATATTTTAAAAAAATACTTGAACAGAAGTAGTTTAGGCAAATAATCAGTTTGATCGATCCAAAATTTTGAGTTGTTGACTTTGCACATACGTACCAGCTGTTTTGCACGTTAATTACCAATTTATGATATGGAACAAACAGTTGCACATGTATCACGGATGGCAAATTGCCATCTAATTAACATCTCACGTTTGTACTAATAAAAAAGTTTATATACACAGCTGGTGACCTATTCACCATTAGATTCTAAATGTCTCCTATAAAAAAGTTTATTACAATGATTGGGAGTTAATATTTATTTTTAGACCACTTGTAGCTCCTCCACGCCATTAATAATGACTTCTCAACGAAGATCTATTGCGTTATTTGTGCAACTTGGGCTATATTTTATATCAACATCGGTTGTTGTATAGTTTAAGCACGTCTTACTAAGTTGAGCATTTGACCTAGCTTATTGAGTGTTCGATATTGCACATGCATCCAAGAGAGCTTGTGAATAATTCATACATGCTTCGATCGATGTACTTTAAACGTTTCATTAGAAAATTATTTTAAAAATGTAATTGTTTGATATGCATTCGATAGTA
This sequence comes from Carex kokanica, assembly GCA_025461125.1. Classification (NCBI taxonomy): domain Eukaryota; kingdom Viridiplantae; phylum Streptophyta; class Magnoliopsida; order Poales; family Cyperaceae; genus Carex; species Carex kokanica. The sequence goes on from JAJGRX010001078.1 coordinate 806,607, forward strand.
TACAAATCATTCATCTACAATTCTCTAGCTTGGCCAATTCTGTATGCTGATTAGATTGCATTTTGGTCAAATTGTACCACCTTTTTATTATCCTAGTCAAACAGTGCTTTGCTTTGTACATTTTAGATTGCATTTTGGTCAAATTGTAAAGAGTGTTTTGTACATAGGAGATAGGGCAATATTTGGACTGTGCCTGTTTATTTTAGGTTTACAATTTGTAACTTTAGCATAGACGAGATGTAAGTATTTTTCTATTAATGATTTAGGTATTTCGATGGCACTGAAATAAATATGAGTTTAATCTCGACGGTATATATATGTAAATTCTTAAATTGTTTGATTGTTATAGTGTTATTAATTAATCGGTGTGGATGAAGTGGAGGGCATGTCATTGTTCTAGTGCACTTATATTGTTGAGTTCTACAACTTCTTCGTATTTGGCCCTTGAGGTTCCTTGACCCCTTTGCAAATTATAGAGGCCAAAGAGCCACAAAGTTCAACTATAACAAGAGTTGAGATTAATAGTTAGTTGCTCAAATTTGCGAATGATTATCTTTCTTTTCGTTTTTGTTCATCAATTCAATAACTAGCGAGTAGTTAGTTGCTCAAATTTGCGAATGATTATCTTTCTCTTCGTTTTTGTTCATCAATTCAATAACTAGCAAATTGTTAGTTTCTCAAATTTGCGAATGATGGTCTTCCTCTTATTCGCTTTTGTTCATTTATTCAATAACTAGCAAATTTCTTTTATGGCAATGCATGTTTGTTGTTTGTTAAATAGTTCTGAATAAAAAAATTATTTAGATAAAAATGTTAATCGAATCATTTAATTTTAAATATCTTAAAAAAATACTTCAACAGAAGTAGTTTAGACAAATAATCAGTTTGATCCACAATTTTGAGTTGTTGGCTTTGCACTTACGTACCAGCTGTTTTGCACGTTAATTACCAATTTATTATATGGAACAAACAGTTGCACATGTATCACGGGTACCTATATATTCTTTATTTTTAAGGTTAGTGGCAAATTGCCATCTAATTAATATCTCACGTTTGTATTAATAAAAAAAGTTTATATACACAGCTAGTGATCGATCTATTCACCACTAGATTCTAGATGTCTCCTATAAAATGTACTAGGACTTGGAATCAATGAAAAGGGAAAACATAGGCCCCTAAAACACAAGAAAAATAAAAGTTGAATTAAAGTTGTAAGAACAGCCTGCGTTTATTTCAAGCCTGAAGCCGGAGCTCTAGATTCACTTAATTATACAATGTACCTATATATTCACATAATTATAGGTGACTGGACGCTTCTCTCATATCAGATTTTCTCAAAATCTAACTGCTTTGAACGTTCGTTTTATAACCTAGAAGGATTATTTGTCTAATCATTTTTTTCTTTTAAAATAGAGTGGTATTGCTACTCGTTGGCATAATGAATGTATTTTTTTCTGTTGAAATTAATTTTATAACTTACTGTTATTAATCAATAATTTTTGATAATTTTGATTGCGCCAGCTTTCTGTTGTGTGCAAAATCAATATTTTCTCCTCACAGGCTTTTTGAATTGATAAAGACACTAGTGGAGAATCAGCAATCAGGAACGGTCAAAAAATGACATCAGTAACGGACCTAGGGGCGATACTGATCCAGGCGTTACTGATAGTACCAATAATCAGGATCGGTCAAAGAGCCGTTACTGATTTCATAATCAGGAACAATTGTTTGGATTAGCCGATACTGATGTTAATCATCAGGAACTGCCTTTTAATAAACAACCGTTCAGGTTACTTTTTTTTTTACACAGTGCATCACTAATTCAAATAACCGTTCTTAATATAACCATATCAAGAACGATTGTTTATAAACAACCGTTCCTGATATGTTTGGACAATTAAGAACGGTCGTTTATAAACAACCGATCTTGATAAGTCACTATCAGGAATGGTCATTTATAAACGACCGTTCCTGATATGTTCTGGACTATCAAGAATGGTCGTTTATAAACAGCCGATCCTGATACCTACTATCAAGAACGGTCTTTACATTTACCCGATCCAGATATATATCAATATCGCTTTTATGCTATGTCTGATCCTAATGTGCCAATACTAAATGTACATTTTTCACTAGTGAGAATACCAAATATGGAGTTTCTTACAAGATGTTATGACCGATCAAAGATTGGTTTCTAGTTTCAATTTTTTTTAAACATTACTCTTTTTTGTGGATTTTTTTTATGCACATTAACACTAGTGATTTCAAGTACAAAACCGCTAGAAGAAACTACCCTGTGGTTCTTGTATAGAACCGCTAGAAGAAGTGTTTCCTTTGCTAGCGCGGTTTGAATGTGCTTGTTCTATCGTGTTGACCACTAACGGTAGGAAAGCCGTTATTTGAGACTTTTTTTTACAGTTAGAAGAGCCCATATATGTAGTAGTGAGGCAACCTAGAGATCAGAGACAAGGGTTTGTAATAAAAAGGTATTTTGTCCATTGAATTTTTAACAAAATAAAATAAATAAAAGGGGATAGAAGAATAAATGTAGTTTTTGTGGGAATTTGGATATTATGATATTTTGATAGGAAAATTGACTATTCTCAAAGTTTATAGATTACAATAGAAATTCTCCTAAAATACAGTCACATAATCATTTTTTTCATGATTACATATTAAAAACAACTAGCTTATTTATAAAGCTAACTCATTAATTGTTTACAGGTTAACATATTTGTTAATCAATATTAATTAATAGACATATATATAAATGTACGCAAGACAAATAATTTTAAATGGTTGACTAAAGTTTTCTATTAGAAAAAATCTATTCGGATTTCAGAGGATCTTGCAGCTAGGTTTGATATTACCAATTATAAGCTTTATTAATTATATTGTAAAAAAAGGAAAGAATTATAGGTTCCTGGCGTTTTGACTTTGTGTCTACTGGGTTCGAGTTTGACCTTCACCTAATATTTTTTGGAAAATTATTATATTTCGAATTAGTTCGGATTCAATCAAAGTATCAAGATTTCATTCATGTCAGCCGGTATTCACCAAAATACATCCATTTGCAGAAGAAATTTGCCTGAATTTGAACCGGAACAATATATATATAGAGTGTGGCTAATATCAAAACATTTGTTCCTAGGCCGTGGAACAAATGCTTCGTTTATTACATTTTCAGAGTCCAAACAGTCGATCAAAACCGTTTAACATTCAATTTATATTAAAATTTGCTTAGAGACCAAATTTTACATTTTTTTTGAACTTTTTTTTACTATTTATTAAGCCAGTTTTAAAATCGTTGTTTTAAATGATTCATAATTTTTTCACTGTTTATTAAAATCAGCAATTTTAAAAATGACTTAATAAATAGTAAAAAAATTCAAAAAAATATAAAATTTGGTCTCCAAGCACATTTTAATATAGAGATCACATCTAACAGTTTGGATCGACCGTTTGGATTTTGAAAATTGAAAAACCAATTGGTTGCACCACGACTCCAGAACAAACGTTTAGATATTAGTCCACCTCTATATATATATGTACGTATATATATATATATAGAGAGAGAGAACGAGAGAGAGATGAGCTATTGTGCTTTGCAAAGTAAAGCGAACAGTTTACTTCGAGCTACTTTTTGGATTTTCAAAGTCCAAAACGTCGATCCGACCGTTCAAGTTGATCTACATATTGAAATGTGCTTGCAGACCAAATTTTACATTTTTTGGAATTTTTTTACTATTTATTAAGCCACTTTGAAAATTGCTGATCCGGGTGAACAGTAAAAACAGTGCAACAAAATTTTGGACCATGCATGTGATCAGCAATTTTCAAAGTGACTTAATAAATAGTAAAAAAATTCCAAAAAATGTAAAATTTGGTCTGCAAGCACATTTCAATATGTAGATCAACTTGAACGGTCGGATCGACGTTTTGGACTTTGAAAATCCTAAAAGTAGCCCGAAGTAAACCGTTTGCTTTACTTTGCAAAGCACAATAGCTCATCTCTCTCTCTCTCTCTCTATATATATATATACATATGTATGTATGTATGTATGTATATGTATGTATGTATGTATGTATGTATATGTATGTATATGTATGTATGTATATGTATGTATGTTTGTTTACATATGTGTGTGTGTGTGTGTGTGTGTGTGTGTGTGTGTGTGTGTGTGTATAGAGTTGGGCTATGGTGCACTCCAATGTATAGGCTCTCTTGTACATTGAATTATAAATTGTTAGTTTTGACTTCAAAACAACTAATTCAAACCGTTCAATTTGATATCCATATTAAAATGTATTTGGAGATCAAATTTTACATTTTTTGGAAATTATTTGCTATTTTCTTAGAATTTTGCACCATAACCCAACTCTCTCTCTCTCTCTCTCTCTCTCTCTCTATATATATATATATATATATATTTGTATGTATGTATATGGGGCGGGATCCACTTACAACATCTTACAACAATTCGATTTTGTGATTTTCAAAGTCCAAATAGTCGATCCAAACTGTTCAACATGATCTCTATATTAAAGTGTGCTTGGAGATTAAATTTTATATATATTTTTTAATTTGTTTACTATTTATAAATGATTTTACAAAACTGTTGTTTTTAAACAATTATGGACCACTGAAAAACAACATGTTCGTAAAATACTTAATAAATAGGAAAAAAAACTTTAAAAAAATATAAAATTTGATCTCGAAGCACATTTTAATATAGAGATCATGTTGAACAGTTTGAATTGACTGTTTGGACTTTAAAAATCACAAAACCGAATTGTTGTAAAATATTGTAACTTACAAATGTTGTAAGTGGATCCCTTCTCTATATATATATTATGCTTTCCATATTGAAATAGAAAGAAACAAATGACTGGGCTGAAAAAGAATAAATTTTACAAGGTTGTTCTCAATTTATTTTTAAAGATCCTAGCATAATTTTTGCACGGTACACTAGTACAGAAAACACGGCTATACATGGTCTGAAAAGCTAATGACACATGGTCGGAACATAAATTAACAAATTAGTCCACATCAAAAATTAAAGTATAAATTGAAGTCTTTATATAATAAGAGAATGCGGATACAAATAAAATGATCCCACATGGAGTAACGCGGATTCTGCGGAGCCTTCAAAAGGGAGTCCGCATCTTCTGCATTAACTCAGAAAATGCTCTTTTGAGTTTAATGCATCTCGGCCATCTGATCATAATCGGAGCCAATCCGGCCCACGCCTATGATGCAGATCTATTAATGTATGTTACGTTAATGCAGAGTGCAGAGGATACAAATTCTTCAAAAGGAATATCGGAGACTCTTATCTGAATCTGGATAACCCGCATCCGTTTACACCCCTTACAACGAATGTTGGATGCGAAAAACGTTAATTATAATAAATTTGCGTGGTAAAAGGCTTCGTTGAAGAAAGATGATATTCGACATCAATGAAAAATAAAGCTTTTGAAAATTTGAAAGTACTTTCAAAGATGAGAGCAAGAACCTATGAATAAGGTGGCTTTAAAAAAAGTAAATATTCTTGTGCGCGGTTTTTGTTTTCTTTTCACTAGCTCGTCAATTTAAGTCTTTTGAGTTTTTCATGTTGAGTTCTAGGATATATTTGAAGCAACTAGTTATGTTTAATTTAATTATTCGCCATATAAATGTATTTTGCAACATTCAAACTTTACAACACCAGCTGAGCCTTCTCTTAGCTATTTTTCTCCTTGCTCTTTTTTGTTACAAACCTTAACAAATAAATTAATCAATTAATAACTAACAACAATTAATAAAAAGATTCACATAAGATTAAACTATGGGACGGTTAACACTGCTATCAGTTTTAGTTCCTTCTGTATTTTTTCTTCCGTCATGCGCAATTTTATGTTTAAGAATCGACTCCACCTTTTCACCAAACTTGTCAAATATGTCATCACCCTTTGATAGAAAAAAGACAGGAAAAAAAATTATTACGGAGCAAATTTGCATCTTTTATTAGAATGATAGGGAGTAATATATAATTAGGGACCACTTGTAGCTCTCCACTCCATTAATGACCTCTCAACTAAATTCCATTGCATCATATGTGCAACTTGGGCTAAATTTTTAATGTCAATATGGGTTATTGTATAGTTTAAGCACATGCTTCTAAGTTGAACATTTGACCTAGCTTATTGCACAAGCATCCAAGAGAGCTTGTGAGTATAATACATACTTCAATGTACTTTAAACGTTTCATGAATTGGCAAGTTATTTCAAAGATGTAATTGTTTGACATGCATTCAATTGCGCGTATACAAATCCTTCATCCACAATTTTCTCGCTTGGTCAATTCTGTATGCTGATAGATTGCATTTTGGTCTAATTGTACACAGTGCTTAATTTGTACATAGGAGATAAGGCAATATTTGGACTGTGCCTGTTTATTTTAGGTTTACAATTCGGAACTTTAGCGTAAACGAGATGTAAATATTTTTCTATTAATGAAATTGTAAGATGTCAACTTGAAACCTTACGTACCCTAAAAAAAAATATTATCCTAATCAAACACATTTCTTTACGTCTAGCTAGTTATGAAATTGAAATTTCTGATCTGTCCTTTTGTAGTTTTCCCAACTTTCACAAGTATAGGTTAGAAAAGTTTAGCCAAGAAATTAATTACTATCTAGGAAAAGTAGGGTACAAGATCATTTTTCATACCTTCTCGATAAAGGATTCTGCCACTTCTGCATCCTTATATACTTCTTCGAAAAATATCTCTGCTGTTTGTACAACTTTCTTTAGATTTGAGTTCTCAGGAAGCGAATTTTCGAAATCCTTGGCCCCCTTATCTGCCACTTCTGCTACAGACTCCACCACATGTAACACAGTAGTCGCGGTTTTTACAATTCTATCTGATTTTACATATGTTTTCAAACACAAAAACACAAGCAGTATAAAATTAATTCATTAGCTAGTGTCTGATTTTGAAAGATATATAATATGCTGCAGAAGTGCCTCTTTTGGAAAATACAGAATTTTCTTAAATTAATTACTGTAGGTCTGTACCTTCAACTACTAACAAGTTCTTGTAGGATGGAAGAAACGCTAGAAAGGACCACACAAAGCATTTTACCCTGCATAAAACTTCTAATTTAGAACAAGAAACAGGAAACTATAATATCTCGGAAAGACTAAAATTAAAAAAGATCTAATGGCATGCTACTCTTTTATGAAACACGAACCATGAGAGGATATTTTGAATCAGTATATTGGGCCGCCCTCCATTCTTCCTTCCCTTAGAATTTATCCTGAAGGTGTATGAGTGATACAAAGATAAAGATTAATGTCTGACTTGTATATATGTTTAAGATAAAAAAAATTAAACTGTATATAGAAATTATGTACCTTTTTTCATCAGGGTTCACTTGCTCGTGTTCTTGAGGGATGGCCATTGTCGGTACTTGCTCAGCTCTTACCACAACCATCGGCATGCTGCGTAGTCGAGAAGCACAGTATATCGTGATAACCGGCCATTTGATGTTCACACGATTAGACCGAGCGCTGAAGGGAGAATTAGTGATATTTGGTTTTGAGGGGTTATTTTGGAGCAAAAGTGAAGAACTCATTGGTTGGCTAGTGATCATATTTGATAATTAATTAAGGGAAAATTTCTGGTGTGCCCATGCAAACTTTTGAAATAGCCAATTTTCCCATGAAAACACAATAATATCCAAAATCCCCATTTAATTATTTAACATTTTATTTAATTATTTTAAAATTTTAATTGACCAATTTGCCCTTAAATTTTAAATGGAGGTGTCCTTTCTAATTATCTTCTTCATCCTCCTCCCTTCTATTTCACGTCTAATATCTTGTTTCTTCTTTCCTCTGTACAGAACTCACCGCTAAATTGATCTAATTCTGACATCAGAGGCTATAGATTAAAAGAACTATGCAAGCCATAAATTATTCCTCCCCTCCCTGTCCTTAATCGATTAGGTTTATGTATTTTGGTAAGAAATTTATCAAACCATGCTTCATGAATTTGACTTTTTTGACTTACTCATCTCAAATCAAATGGTTCATATCAAATTTGATCTTTTACATAAACAAAATAAAAACAATATAATCAAGTGTATATGGCTTCCATCCCCACTACACTACAGTAACATTCCTATTAATTACGTACTGTTGAAGAGGAGATCCAGAGCACCATCCCCTTAGATCTAAAAATGTCAGAAATATCTAAACTTATTTCTTTCTTTCTTTTTTCCTGAAAGAGTAGAGAATATTCCTGGTAGCGTCAACTAGTCTATGATGAATTAAAGTCACGTCGACCTAAAGGATTGCTAAAAATTGGAGCAGGAAGAAGCTGTGCATGGAAAGACTTATGTACTTGGGTTTAGTAGCAGAGATCAGGGAAAGATAAAAGTAAAAATAAATGAAGAATTTAGAGAATATGCTCTACAAGGTGCAAATGCGAGCATGAGTTATGTTATATAGAGGTAAGGAAAAGATGGTGATAGAAGATGATTTGAACCATAAGTAACAAGTTTTGTATGCAATCGACAATTTTTTCTTGGTCAAAGAGCAAGCAACAATGTCAAATGTTAATAGATGCCTTAGAGTAGCCAACAGAGGTCAAGTAGGTATGGGCCATGAAATTATCCGAGAGAAGCTGGAGTGAGACCATGTGAGATCAATTTTCACAAGGAGATGAAACGAACCAATCAGTGTTAATTCCTCTGATGCCTACTATATGCCAGCCACAATAGACTAATTTCAGCGGTGGCATCTGCACAGAGGAAGGGAGAAACAAGACAATTAGGCGTGAAATAGGGGGAGGAGGATGAAGAGATAATTATAAATAAAGGACACCTCCATCTGGAACTTCTATGTGAATCTGATGGGAATGGAATCAGAGAACATTCCAAACATTAACTGGTGCAATCTATATGAGACAAACTCTGTTCTACAAGAAATAGCAAGTGCAATAACAATGGAGGAAATTGAAGAAGTGATTAAGGGAATGCCAAGCAATAAGAGTCCAGGACCTGACGGGTTCACTGGAGAATTTTACAAGGAATTCAAAGACAACATAGTGCCAGATTTATTTAGAGTTCTAAACAACATATTGGACAGGGGATTGACTCTAGAAAATCTTAATACATCCTATATTGTACTTATACCAAAGAAGGAAGGAGCCAAGAGTCCAAAGGACTTTAGACCAATCAGCCTAGTTCATAGTGTACAGAAAATTCTTTCTAAGATTCTGGCAAAAAGGTTGCAACCACATATACAACACCTTGTCAAGGACAATCAAACAGGATTTGTCAAGGGAAGGCAGATAACAGAAGGTTTCTTATATGCCCAGCAGATCATTCAAACAGCAAAGAGTAAACACATCCCATTAGCAATGTTTAAGGCTGATATACACAAGGCCTTTGACACTATCAAATTGGATTTTCTGCTCAAAGTGATGGAAGGTTTAGGATTTCCTATCAAATGGATCAGATGGATATCTGAAAGCGTACTAAAGGGAAGTTCACAAATAATTGTTAATGGATGCCTGAGTAAGAAGATTGAATTAAGAAGAGGAGTTAGGCAAGGAGATCCATTATCTCCTTTGTTGTTTATATTGGCAATTGACTTTATATCTAGGTGGTTGGATAAACTGGTTCAAAATGGTACTTGGCAACTTCCATTTCTAGGAATGAAACCTTGTTTGCTGTATGCAGATGATTCATTGTTCTTCCTAAAGCCAGAAGTAAGACAAGTGCAAGCATTGAAAATACTCTTCACAACATTAAGTGTCAGGGTTAGCAATCAATATGGAAAAATCTGAAATAATAATTTTGGGAGAAAATCAAAATCTTTCTCAGCAATTGGTGGACATGCTGAGCTGCACAAAGGGTTCCTTTCCATTTACATACCTTGGTTTGCCTTTATCTGACAAGAAACTACCTAAAGCATCATATTTTCCCCTAATCCAAAAAGTCAACAACAGACTCCAAGGTTGGGCAGCTTCTCAGCTGTCAATTGCTGGCAGGCTAGTACTCATTAATGAAGTTCTGTCTTCAATACCAACCTATTTTATGTCTGTGTTCAAAATTCCGCAATGGGTAATTTTGGAAATAGATAAAACAAGAAGAGGATTTTTATGGAAGAAATGAACCCTAAAAGAAAAATGATTTTCTTTAGCAAATTGAGAATCAGTTTGCAAACCAAAGAAGTTAGGGGGACTTGGTATTATTGATTTGAAGGTTTTCAATGATGCTCTCTTAGCAAAATGGTATTGGTATTGGGTCAAACCTGAGATGAGACTATGGAAATCTTTGATAATGACAGTATACGAATTGGATAGACCAAGTGCACTTCCAGATTGTAAATTTTTCAAGCAAACTCTGAGGAATGTGCAAGTCTTCAGTGATTGTTTCATGACACGAATCATAGGAGATGGTTCAACTATACAATTTTGGAAACATAATTGGGGGCAAGGATTATTATATTCGAGTTTCCCAGAATTGTTCAAGGAAGCTAGAGACCAAGATATTTCATATCAGGAATTCATGCAGGCGCAAAACATTTTGGACATGTTTCATAGTGTAATGTCAGAGGACTCTGAGAAGGAGCTAACTTTGCTTCAATGTCTACTAGAACAACAAGATGGTGTTCATACAGATCAAGATGATGTCAGGTGGAACTTGAACAATTCAGGGATCTTCTCAGTCAGATCTGCTTACTTAGGCCTGAAAGGGGAACCCATGATTACATCACAGGTCCATAGAATTTGGAAGTTGAAGGTTCCTCCAAGGATACAGATATTTGGATGGCTTGTACATTTCAGGAAAATCTTAACAGCTGAGAATTTACAAAGAAGAGGATGGAATTTGTCAAGTATATGTGTTATGTGTAGATCAAATTGTGAATCAGTGATGCATCTTTTCACTGAGTGTATCTTTACACAGAACCTGTATAGTGCAGTAACACACAAATTTGGTCTACAATCTAGGGATTGGAAAATGGTTCTGAGAAATGAAGGGGCGCACAAATGGATTGTCAAGAAAGGGGAGGATAAGAAGATTAGAGAGGTAATACTCTTATCCATGTTCATCTGTTGGAGAGAGAGATGCTCTAGAATTTTTAGAGATCAAGTCAAAGAGATGCAAGTTTTGATTGAAGAAGTGCAACAGCAATGGCAATATCTCCAGTAACAGAAGAGTTTTAATATTCTTTTTCTTCTTTTTTAGTTTTTGTTTTAGTTTTCTATTAAGGATTTCAACAATGTTGAATAACTTTTAAACTGTAATCTGGTTTCATCTTGAAACCTATTATCAATAAAACAAATAGGGACTGGATCTCTATTTTTCATCAAAAAAAAATTCAAGGACAAATTGGTCAATTCAAATTGTAAAATAATTAAATAAAAGGTTAAATAATTAAATGAGGATAGAAGGAAGAAAATTGAGTGTTTATGGAGATTTTGGATATTATGGTGTTTTCATGGGGAAATTGGCTATTTCAAAAATTTGCATGGGCACACTAGAAAATTTCCCATTAATTAAACACCTTAATTTGTTTTGATGTGCTGAAGGAGGAGAGATTTTGAACCGACGATTCAAAGGAAGTAGATGCTTTCTTTTGGGATGCATGTGGAGAGGTGAAGGGGTCATAATGTCATATATAGAGGTCAGGACCGTCAGGTCAGTGGGGGCAGCAAACGGATTCTTCTCTTTTGAAGAAATGTTGAATTCTGTATCCGTTAACAGGTTAACGGATTGTAACTAGATATTTGTTATTAGAAGAAGTATTTCTTTACATTTGAATCGTCAATAGTTTATATATAGCTAGTGATCAAAATTATTTATATTTGAACTCAAGAGTTTATATCTAGTGGGTAAAGTATATATATATATGCTTTAAGAATAATTATAAAAATATTTAAATTCAATATTGTGACGAATAAGTAAAAATGTAATTTTCAAAATATTTTACCCCGAGTAACATAAGTTATAAACAATTTCATCATAATGTATAAAACAAGATGAGGGTTCCAATGCCTCATCTCCTCATACCTCATCCATACCTCATGTTATATATCTTCATTTTCAAAGTCTAAACTATCGATCCGACCGTTCAACATGATATTCATACTAAAATATGCTTGGGGATGAAATTTTATAATTTTTGCAATTTTTTTACTATTTTTTAAGATAGGTACAAAATCAGTGTTTTTTGAATGGTCCAGATACAGTGATTTTGTACCTATCTTAAAAAATAGTAAAAAAATTGCAAAAATTATAAAATTTCATCCCCAAACATATTTTAGTATGAATATCATGTTGAACGGTCAGATCGATAGTTTAGACTTTGAAAATGGAGATATATAACATGAGGTATGGATGAGGTATGAGGAGATGAGGCATTGGAACCCTACTCATAAAACAATTTTCGGTCAAATGTAATATTAAGCACACATATATATATGAGTGCTGGTAAAAAATGTATATAGAGAGATCATGCAATTATCACTCGTGTTATAATTAATCTCAAAGAAAGCTGATAAATAAAGTGAATAATCACTAAGTAATCTTATATTTGTAATTTTTATAGTCTAGTTGGAAAACAACTAGATGAATAGATAAATAGTAAACCAAATTGTCATTTAAATACATAAAATAAATAGTATGTTAACAAAATGTTATATAACACACTTCAAATAAAGCATTATGATCAATTTATATGTGAGAATGATTTTTAATGAGATGCATATAATTTTGAAAAGTTCAATGGTGTTTGTAATAATATAAGAGGAGTGAGACTATGATACTATATAAGCATAGCTCAGATCAGTAATTATTTGAAAGTTCAAATAGCTGATTTGAACTGTTCAATATGATTTTCATATGAAGATGTGTTTGCAGACTAAATTTTAAGCTTTTTACAATTTATATACTATGTTTTTAGACCGAAATTTTTAAATCTAGCACAGTTGAAAAAAAAAAATACCAAAACGGCACTTTTTTAGCCGGAATTCCAAATTTAGCACGACCGTAGATCGGCTGAGCGACCCCATTTATTGGGGACCGCAGATTGGCTGAGCGGACCCCGGGGCCGCAGATCTGCTGAGCGGCCCCCTTTTTTTTTTTTTTTTTTTTAGAGATAAAAATTCAAATTTTGTTTTAAATATTTGTTAGATAGATTACTTTTTTTGATGTATCCGAAATTTTTTTAATTAATACTAAAACACGCTAAATTACTGAAATTATATTGATTTTTGCTGAATTACACTAAATTAATTGAAATTACAATAATTATGTAGAATTATGCTAAAATACGCTAAAATACGCTAAATTACGCTAAATTACGTATGAATGGGGTCCTATTTTGTGCCATCTTTCATAAATCATAAAAAATAGTAAAAAAAATTTCAAAAATAATAAAAATTGGTATTATACAAACTGAAAGAGAACTGATTCCATTCATGAAGGACCAAATCCACAAAAATAGTAAATTGCGCTAAATTACGTATTAATTGGGATGATATTTTCACTGAAAAGGCAAAAAATGACGACGAAACTTTAAACGGTCATAAAACGGCGCTCGAGTGTCCGATTTCAGCAAATGACCACTTTTCGGAAAGTTTGTGAAAATGCGTAGCTCAGCCGAAAAACAAAGGGAAGAGCCTTAAAACTTCAGTTGAAGTTTCCGATTAAGATTTTCATTTCTATTCTCCAATCTACGTAGCTCAGTAAATTAGTTATCTAATGAACTTGTAGAATACCAATTTTTATTATTTTTTGGAATTTTTTTACTATTTTTTATGATTTATGAAAGATGCCACAAAATCGGCCCCATTCATACGTAATTTAGCGTAATTTACCGTATTTTAGCATAATTCTACATAATTATTGTAATTTCAATTAATTTAGTGTAATTCAGCATAAATCAATATAATTTCAAGTAATTTAGCGTATTTTAGTATTAATTAAAAAAATTTCGGATACATCAAAAAAAGTAATCTATCTAACAAATATTAAAAACAAAATTCGAATTTTTATCTCTAAAAAAAAAAAAAAAAAAAAAAATGGGGCCGCTCAGCAGATCTGCGGTCCCCAGTAAATGGGGCCGCTCAGCCGATCTGCGGCCGTGCTAAATTTGGAATTCCGGCCAAAAAGTGCCGTTTTGGTATATTTTTTTTTCAACTGTGCTAGATTTAAAAATTCGTGGGGACCGCAGATCCGTTGAGCGGAAAAAATGTTGTGCCACCATTTCCTGGGGACCGCAGATCCGCTGAGCGGCCCCAGGGGCCGCATATCAGCTGAGCGGTCCCCTGGAGGCCTATATAAGGGGGCCGCTGGTTTGAGTTTTTTCATTGATTCAAGAAGTCCAATTCCCTTCGTACTCGGGTAAGTTTTCTCTTCTTCTATTCTTGTTTAATTTTTTAGTTTAGGGTAGTAATTAGGTGTAGGATTTAGGTTTAGGAGTAGGGTTTAGGATTAGGGTGTAGGATTAGGGTGTAGGATTAGGATTGATAATTAGAATTTAATTTAGAGTTAATAATTAGAATTGTACCAAATTTTAATTGTCCCACCAAAATTAAAATAGACTTGTACCAAAAATTAAATAGGTATATTTTACCAAAATCAATTGTTGTAGCACCAATACTTAACTAGATTTGTACCAAAAATTAAATAGGTATATTTTACCAAAATCAATTGTTGTAGCACCAATACTTAACTAGATTTGTACCAAAAATTAAATAGGTATATTTTACCAAAATCAATTGTTTGAGTTAACTATACTTAACTAGATTTGTACCAAAAATTAAATAGGTATATTTTACCAAAATCAATTGTTTGAGTTAACTAGACTTGTACCAAAATTTAATTAGGTTTATTTTAAATACAGCATGGCATCTGGTAGAGATATACCGTCTTCCAGTAGGGGTGTGCCATCTTCCAGTAGAGGTACACACCATGGCCCTCCACCTACTCTGTATCAGATGTCCCAGCACATCGATAGTGCTCCTCACAGGCAGATATTCCGGGTATCCGAAGTCGCACTGACAGGGTCAGCGACTTCTTGTGGTACCCGAATGCGGAGCACCGGATTCTAGAGGCTGCCATCGGGGTAAGTTATAAATTAGTCAAATTTATAAAAATACAGTAAAACATAATCTTTTTTTATGAATGAACTTGATCTGATTTCTTACATAAATGCAGGGGTTGGATGCGGTTACGGTTCGTCACAACCGCATGTGGCTACAGTACCAGCCGGCGTACGGGGGGACGTTACGCTCGATGGGATTATTCCAGCTATCCCAGATGCGGGAGGAGAACCATGACGAGGGGTTATCTTCCGGCCTCATTGAGCGATGGCGTCCCGAGACGCACACCTTTCATCTCCCCCATGCTGAGATGACAGTCACCCTACAGGACGTCAGCTGTCTGTGGGGTATGACTATTATCGGGGAGCCGGTGACGGGTGTCGAGTACGGGGACTTCTGTTCGTTGTGCGAGGAGTTGCTGGGTATCCCGCACGACCAGCTCCAGAAAGAGAAGAAGAAAGGTGAGAGGTTTGCGATCTCGCCCAGTACCATCAGCTTGAGAAGTTGAGGGCCAAATTCAAGGACTATCCGGATTATCCAGATCAGGTATGTAAATTGTACCTTATTTAATTCAAATAATATCATATTTACTTGTAAACAATGTTCTAATTTATATAAATAACAGGTGGTTGTTGACCAGCACATGCGCGCGTATATTTTGGAGATGATCACCTGTCGGTTGTTTCCGGATTCACACGGAGATCAAGTTCGGCTGTGCTACCTTCAGTTTCTGCGCGATTTGCCCAGCGTCATAGGGGCTACGATAGCCGTGACCACGATGGCCTTGATAGGCATTATATCTGGTCAAGAGTTGCGTCATAGGGGCTACGATGGCCGTGACCACGGGTTGGAAGAGGCTTGGGAAGGTGTGCCAGTGTGGGTACAGGGCGCGTCTCGACGCTCTACTGAGATGCGCTGGCTTGGGCGGAGTTGATGCGGTGGACGACATATCCGACGAGCCTGAGCCTGATGTCTACGTCCCGTACACTGGCGATGAGGCCATGTTTAGACCCGTCCATGACGCTGAGACTGTTGGTCAGGTGTTCGACCGAGCTGCTGAGTTGATGCGCGACTTCGGGCGTATGGGCATGGGATCTCAGGCTGATACGGCTGCCGAGGTATAATTGTAATTAAAATATAAAACAACTGTTTTTGTTTTCCAAATTTCTTGATTAACTAACTTGTAAGTTACTGCTGCAGGGTGAGGAGGGGGAGCGCATTCCGGAGTACACTATCTCGGCAGACGGACTGTATTCTCCGGGTTACAGTCTGACTCAGACGGATCCTCCTGCCTATCAGCCAGGGTATGTTCAGACAGAGCCCTTCCCGGAGTTTCCTGGACAGTCCTCACAGCATGCCACCCTTGATGACCCCATTGCCAGACAGGCGTATTTATTCACGCATCCTGAGTCTGCACAGACTACTGTTTTTGGTCCTGGAGTACAGCAGACATCCGAGATTGAGGAGGTTCGTGATGAGCCGGTCCAGTCTGCAGATGTCCAGGCGGAGGACTCCACAGACACTACAGACTCAGGAGGTACTGACGAGACGCCACTCTCCAGGCGGGGTCGAGGGTTCAGAAAGAAGAAGCAGAGAAAGATGTATGATTTGTAGACTATGTCAGATACTGGACTTATTTGTTATATTATGTCTCTTATTTTTTTTGTT
The DNA here is from genome assembly GCA_025461125.1 of Carex kokanica. Taxonomy (NCBI): domain Eukaryota; kingdom Viridiplantae; phylum Streptophyta; class Magnoliopsida; order Poales; family Cyperaceae; genus Carex; species Carex kokanica. Next base: position 823,379 of record JAJGRX010001078.1, read on the forward strand.
AGTTTGTTATTTGTTTTGGTTATTTATTTATTTTGTTCATTATATCACTATCTCCTCATACAAAAAAAATATTTGAACCACACGACATATATAAAATATTTCAAACGAACGACATTTCTAAAATAATTTGCGACAAAATAAATAAAATAAAACAACATTACAAACTAAAACACAAATACAATTATTTTTATAACACAATCACACAAAAAAATATATTTCGTAATAAATAAAAAAAAGGGACCGCTCAGCTGATATGCGGCCCTGGGGCCGCTCAGCCGATCTGCGGCCGTGCTAAATTTGAAATTCCGGCGAAAAAGTGTCGTTTTGGTATTTTTGTTTTGAACTGTGCTAGATTTAAAAATTTCGGACTATTTTATAAATAGAGCTAATTATTTAAGTGACCTTTTGAATCAATTTAATTAAAATAGTACTAATCTTTTTTTTAATAAAGAACCTCGATATACTCCAACATTTTTTTAGATGCTATTCTCGAGAGTTGAACATGCTTCCACTTGGAAGAGAGATGAGGGCTTGTGCCACTGCATGAAGCTCACGGTTCTAATACAAATATTATATTAAATTAAGAAATTTGGGAAAAAGGCAAAAGTTGTACTTTTAATGAGTAAATAAGATATAAATATAAGTTTCGATAGAAGATTATGAACTTTTTAAAATTTTGATGGATATAAAAGAAAAATTGATCTTATAAATATGGACTTGCATGCAAAAGTAGAATTTTATAACTGATATTGATATTGGAGTTCTGACCTATTAAACAGGCTTCAGCATAAGAAACGGTGGCAATCTGGTGATTAGTTTGAAGTTACGTTTCTACCGGTAGAATACTTCTACGGGTAAGTATAGCGTGTTTTTAATTGGCAATTTGATGTCAGACTACTATTTCATTTAATGAATAATTTAATCCGTTCAGTAGCACAGCCTTTTAGTCAGACAGGACCACTTGCCTCTTTGTTAAAAATAATTTTCAACGTATATATTTTTTTTTTTTGAGAAACAATAAGGGTCACGCCCTCATTTAGATTAACCATAATTGGTTACAAGGGTGTTAGGTTTCTGGGAGAGGAAACCTTGTGATGTGTACAGGGGTAACGTATATATATTTTGAAGTTATACTTCCAAATATAAAGATTTGTACAAGTCTCCTTAATTTTAAAGGGTTAATATTCTATACGTTCTTAAGGACTTCTTGAATTTCTTATTTATTCCTATACTCTATTACATTTAATATGTCTCTTATTTTTCTATTTACCTATAGAATTACTTACTCACAATTAAATATTATTAAGATTTATTTTTTCTCATTGTTCTTACTTATAAAGTTTAATTTGTATATTTATACCAGCAGATGAACTTGTAAAAACTCGTTTAGCTGACAATTATTATTTAGATAACATTAAAGTATTCTTAGCGGACCCTTATAGTCTAATAAAACTAGCTGCACGGTTACATTTTTTGTTTGAGCGGCAATAGAAGGATGAAGGAAAACATATCTGAACCAGATACACACAAATTTTAAAACAAATCAATGGTCCAAAACAAGCTCGTTGTCAGGGATGTCCCTAGGTTTAAAACATATCTTATTGTGCCGCTTTCACTAGAGTCTGACAATCTGAAAAAATAGTGTACCAATTGCTACCAGTGGTACCGGTTGCATACTGTACCGCTTGCCACAACGCCTCTGCCTCTGCTTGGAATGGATATCTTTATATTATAGTTGCTTCAAATTACACCTGTCAGTACAACCAAGAAGTTGCTTTTTTGACTAAACCATTTCATGAATAATAATAATCTTCAAATAGTCAACTGTATTGAACAATTTATCTAATATAAATACGTACCCTTTAAATCTTTTATACACATCAATCATCACCAGCTCCAAATCATCAACCGCTCCAAATACCCTTTAAATTCTCTTATGCTCATATACAATTGTAAAAATATGAGAACTTGCTGATTCTCCATTGAACATACTTGTGGACATTTGGGAAAGTTGGCACAAATTTTCTTTATAAATTATATAAAGGTTTTTTTTGGAAAATTTAAGAGAGATAATGTTTCATGACCCAGTTGTTAAGGTTTCAAACTTTCTGTTATGCTTTTTTTATTGTACCAATTTATACGTAAGGGGTGCAATTTCAATTTAGGTTACAGAGTCAAATACCAAATTCCTAAATTAACTAGCAATTGCAATTCCTAAACTCAAAACTCCGCGCAAGAAAAAGAATTAAAATACACAGCGGAAGCATTAGTTACTTACTTGGATCCATGCTTTGCAATCTCACTTGCAAACTTCACTTGATACGAGTTGACTTGAGATGGTGCTTGATTGGTACGCTTTCGAGTCCTTCCAAGCAAGCCCTGGTGCCTTTCTTCTCTCTCGAGTCACGAACGGAGCTCAAGAGTATTATTCTCTAATGGAGGGAGAATAAGGTGGCTATGCACAACACATGAGCCCTAAAAATTTTCTTACCCCGGATTGCTTGGAGACCCAGCGCCTTTTATACTAGTGAAAATATATCTTTGAGAGATCTTATAATTCATGTCAAAAATTATACATAATATACGAATATATTTTCTCAAAGATATTCGTTTGTGCATTTTTGGTAACCAATCAAATATGCATAACATATTTTCCTTTTCTATTCAATTATACAAATCAATTATATTAGGCTGACAAACAAATCGTATAATTGATTGATATAATTGATCAAATATGCATATTATAATTAATTTACATAAATGTTATATATGCATAACATGCATAACATTTCGTATAATTAATTAATTCTTACATTTATCACTAGTATTAGTTGAATTAATTATAATTGGTCCATCAACAATTATAATTAATTTACATTATGTTCTATATGCATTCGTGCCCCAAAACTTAGCGAAATTACGTACTATGCCATTATTCAGTCAATCACATTTAGGCATATCTTATATTATTCCTCACAATATTATTGATAGTATGTGATATATTAATCATATAACACGTAGTCCAAACTTAATTAATTGGAATTGACGTCTCAATTCCAACAATCTCCCACATGGACAAGTGTGGTCCTTTTGATTACATATATCTGAATCTGCGCAGATTACTTTAACTTTTATGTCTTTCTTTTCGTACTTTCTCAAACAATTCGGTCCACTAATCATACCAACAAGGGACTTAAACGACAGTTGTCACATTTACTTCGTGACTTTATCGATAGAAATCACAATGCCAAATATAATTAGATGATATGAATTAGTTTTGGTCATATAGTTCAGAAATTACACGAAGGTGTGATTATACATGCCTATTTCCGAATGGGTCACCCTTATTCTTTACTTTAGTGAGGTCAAAACTTTTAAAGAAAGAAACTAATTGAGACTCAAAATATAATTTGCATATATCAAAACTTATTACAAATTACATTGCATAGAACTTTAAAATAAAATCAGACTCCCGCATTTTCCTTAACTATCCTAAACATGCACTACACCCATATGAGCAACATGCTCATGAAACTTCTTAGGCGGTAGTCCTTTTGTAAGGGGATCTGCTATCATGGAGTCTGTACCTATATGTTCTATTTCCAACTCATTGTTTTGTACTCTCTCTTTTACAGCCAGAAACTTGATGTCTATGTACTTGGACTTAGTCGAGCTTCTGTTGTTGTTTGCATAGACTACAGCTGAATTGTTGTCACACAGCAGTTTCAACGGCTTCTTGATAGAAGGAACAACTTTCAGCCCAGTGACAAAATTCTTGAGCCATAATCCATGGTTCGAGGCTTCGTAGCATGCAATAAACTCGGCTGCCATTGTGGAAGGTGCTGTCAATGTCTGTTTAGCACTTTTCCACGACACAGCGCCGCCTGCCATCATGAAGATGTATCCTAGTGTTGACTTCATGCTATCCACGCATCCTGGGAAATCAGAGTCGGTATATGCTATGACCTCCAGCTTCTCCGACCTCCGATATGTGAGCATAAAATTTCTGGTTCGCTTTAGGTATCTGAGTACTCTCTTGGCTCCCTTCCAGTGTTCCATACCTGGGTTGCTTAAGTATCGCCCTAGCATTCCAGTGATGAAGGCTATGTCTGGTCTCGTGCACACTTGAGCATACATGAGACTGGCTACAACGGATGCGTAAGGGATGTCTTTCATGACTTCCTTTTCTGGATCAGTTTTGGGACATTGATCTAGACTGAATTTGTCTCCTTTTGAAACAGGGATATCTCCTGCTTTACAGTCTTTCATGCCATACCTACTCAAGATTTTATCGATATAATTTCTTTGGGATAGTCTCAAAATACCTTCGGATCTGTTCCTCAGTATTTCTATCCCTAGAACAAATGAGGCATCACCAAGATCTTTCATCTCGAAGTTTCTAAATAGAAAATTCTTGGTTTGATGCAACATGTCTTTATCGTTACTTGCAAGTAATATGTCATCAACATATAAGACCATAAATGTAAATTTACTCCCACAGAACTTAAGGTATATGCATTCATCAACTAAGTTAGATTTGAAATCAAATGAACTAATTATGTCATGAAATTTTAAGTACCACTGTCGAGATGCCTGTTTGAGCCCATAAATGGATTTCTTTAGTCGGCAAACCATGGACTTTGGGTCACCGATCACAAAGTTTTCCGGTTGCCTCATATAAATTGTTTCATTAATGTCTCCATTTAGAAACGCTGTCTTTACATCCATTTGATGGAGCTCAAGGTTGTAATGCGCTACTAGCGCCAGTATAATTCTCAAGGAATCTTTTGAAGAAACTGGAGAGAAAGTTTCCGTATAATCAATGCCTTCTTTCTGTGTGAAACCTTTTGCGACAAGACGTGCCTTGTATTTTTCAACATTGCCTTTAGAATCCTGTTTGGTTTTAAATATCCATTTGCAACCAACGGGTTTCTTGCCTTTAGGCAACGGAATGATATCCCAAACGTCATTGTCATACATAGATTTCATCTCTTCATTCATGGCATTAATCCACATTTGAGAGTTAGAATTTTCCACAGGTTGTTTGATATTAACAGGATCATTTTCAAACATGCCAATGTCAAACTCATGTTCTTGAAGATATGCATAATCCTTCGATTGTGTAGATCTTTTCTCTCTAGTAGATCTTCTTACTGGTTCTATTATTTCATGAGGAACAGGTTCGTGAACATCATTACCAACTTCCGGATCTCCCACAGGCTCAGGGCCATTGACATCGTTCATAACAACGTCATTATTTGAGTTTGATTCGGGTCCATTTGTATTCACGTTATCCTGCGGAATTTGAGTAGGGAGTGTAGTTTGCCTATTGACATGAGATGCATTTTCAAGGCTTACCGGTACTGGAATAGTGACAGAGTCCGGACGGAGGCCCGAAGTATCATCAGGAATAGTGACTAAACCTGGACTCAAAAAATTTCGCATTACCGGACTCGAAAATTGTGTGTTCTGTTGGATTATAAAATTTGTACCCTCTGGATCTTTCAGGATATCCAATAAAATAACAACTAACTGTTCTTTCATCCAGTTTCCTTTCTGTCGGCTTGTAAGGTCCAGCCTCTGCTGAACATCCCCAAATCCGGATGTGACTTAGGTTGGGCTTACGTCCAAACCAAATCTCATATGGGGTTTTGTTAGTTGCTTTAGTTGGAACTCTGTTTATAATATAAGCTGCAGTCTTTAAGGCTTCTCCCCACAAATTCTCAGGTAGAGTCGTACGAGTAATCATACTTCTCACCATGTCTTTGAGAGTGCGATTGCGCCTTTCAACAACACCATTCATTGCAGGTGAACCTGGCAATGTATATTGTGGTACAATTCTGCATTCCTTTAAGTATTTTGCGAAGGGTCCTGGACATTGTTCTCCTGATCCATCATATCTGCCGTAGTATTCACCACCACGATCAGATCTGACAGCCTTTATGCGTTTGTTAAGTTGTAATTCAACTTCCGCTTTAAAACTTTGGAACATGTCTAATGCTTCAGCCTTTTCTTTAATCAAGTAAATATAGCCATATCTTGAATAGTCATCTATGAAGGTGATAAAATACCGGTGACCATTTCTAGTGGCCTTTGGAAAAGGACCACAGATATCGGTATGTATCAATTCTAAGACATCATTACATCTTTTGGCTTCATACTTGCGTTTATTAGTTTGTTTTCCCTTTATGCAATTTACACATTCATTTAAGTTTGTGAAATCTAAAGGTTTGAGAATATCATTGGATACAAGTCGTTCGATTCTTTTCATAGAAATATGTCCCAAACGCTTGTGCCATAATGTAGCTGAATTCTCATTAGTTAATTTACGTTTTCTGTTATCAATATATAGAGCTTCTAAGTGTGAAGTGTCTAATTTAAGAAAATAAAGATTATCATAGGAAGATAAAGAACCAGAAGCAACTTGTTTTGAATTCTGATATAAACTGAAATTTCCATTACCAAAAGAACATACATAGCCATTTTTGTCCAAATAGGAAATAGAAATTAGGTTCCTTCTGAAGGAAGGAACCACTAATGCATCAAAATACAAATAAAACCCAGTCCTACATAATAATCTAAATTTTCCAATGCCTTCAACTTCGACTTTCCTCCCGTCCCCTACATAGATGTAGCGTTCGGCCTCATTTGGCTTGCGGAGGTTTAGGCAGCCTTGCATAGATATACTGATGTTAGATGTTGCACCTGAATCTAACCACCAAGAATATCTTGATACAGTACTTAAATTAACTTCAGAACAAACTAAAGCAGAGCACATACCTTTCTTCTTTAACCACGAGTGGTAGTTGGTACAGTGAATTTTGATGTGCCCAGGCTTCTTGCAGAAGTGACAGATGATCTGATCTCCCGATTTCGCAGGAGTATTGTCCTTCTTCTGTTTCTTAGCATTGTCTGCAGCTTCTATAGCGGGTCCTTTTCCCTTAGAATTCTTGCGCTTAGACTTATTCTTATTCTTAGAGCCAGTACTAGATGTTGCAACATGGGCCTCCTCTCTCTTAGCTATCTTCTGTCTCTCTTCCTCCTGCACCAGCTGAGCTTCAAGCTCAGTTACTGACCAAGTTTCCTTGATGCAGTTGTAAGTCATACTGAATTGACTGTATGAGGAGGGGAGAGACATAAAAATATATTCTATGAGAAGGTCATCTGAGATGTCAAAACTATGCGACTTAAGTGCACGTTGGAGCTTAACCATCTCAGTAATGTGCTCTCTAATTCCAGTCTTGCCCTTGTACTTCAGAGTATTGAGTTTGACCATGAGTGTACGAATGTCTGCCTTTTTACTCATGGCAAACTTTTCCTCTAGAGTTTTAATGTAGTCCTTAGCACCAGAATCTTTTTCAGGTACACAACCTTGAAGTGTTACGTGGGTTGTCAACTTGATGATCATGCAACACATCCTGTCATTATGATCCCAACCCTCAATGTCAGCCTTTTCAGTAGGAGTTTCCTCCCCTTGCTTGGCTGGCTTTGGTCGATCATAACGTAAGGCACGACCATATTTCATCATTCCTAGAAACAGCCTCAGTTTTGATTCCCATTGCTTATAATTTGATCCATTGAGATAAGAAATTTGACTTATGGCAGTCATGTTGCCTAGAATTTTTGAACAAGAGAACTATTAGATTATGCATCACAATTTTTAATCATAATTTCAAAGGTTTATTAAGAGGCTTTGACAAAAGACCTAGAAATTCTCCATTTAAATTTCATATTAACCAACAATAATGGCCAGCATGAGGCCCCGGAGGGAGCAGTCAGTACTCTTAGGTATTGTGGTGTTATGCACAAGTATTAAATGAACCTCTGTCGCTCTACCGGAGGGTAGATTGACATACCCACATGCTAATGACCAGGCCAGTCAAGTGGGGAAGGTGAGTCACAAACGGATTACTTAAGTACCAAAACTCCAAATGCTTTTCTTAGACATCACTAGCACACAGTATCTCATTTCCTTTCTTGATGCACCTTACTTTATGTATATTAAACAACTAACTTTGTTTAATTAATCCTCCGGAGGGAGAAATTAATAATTTGTTGTCAATATACGTCTTTTTAACTTATCATGGGTCATCTTGCCCTAAAAACTTTAGCAATAATGTTCCGGAGGGAACAATATTGTTTGGCAAGATGAGGCATGTACTCCTAATTGCGTCTTAATAAGGTTTTGAAATCATGTATCTGTTTATTTTGGGACGTATCCTAATTGAAAACTACTCGTCCTAAATATACATATATATATACATATTTAACTAATTCATATATATATACATATTATAAATATACATATATAAATATACATATATATATACATCCTCACTACTAATATCACGCATTTTTTTTTGAGATCCAACCCTCTATTTGTCCAGAGAGAATCTGAGCCGTTCATCCAATCGATCTCAGCCACTCATCAAAAAGAGATCTAAATCTCAGCCATTTATTGTAATTATGATTTTATGCATCTGTTTCATATTGTCAAGCGTGTAGAGGTCTAAATTTAATTAGAGACGTACCCGTTTCAAAACAAAATATAACATAAGCGCCGCATATTTTTCAATTATTTTTGTTATGCGCGGAACGCGCTTTCGTTTTTCCCGATGCAGAGACGCGTTTTTTTTTTCTTTTCTTCTCTCCTTCCCCACGCTGTCTCCTTCCTTTTTCCTCTGCTTCCCTCTTCTCACCTACCTCGCGACGAGGCAACAACAACAGACAAACCGGCTACTGTGCTACTCCGCACCGCGAAATCTTTTCACCTAGCTCGCGACTCTTCTCACCGACCTCCGCTGTGCCACTCCGCACCACGAAATCGGCTACTGTGCGCCAGCCCTCTCCGGTGCACCACCTTCACACCGCGAAATCGCCTACTGTGCACCAGCTCTCCGCTGTGCTCCTCCGCAAGAAGGTGACCTCCTAATGTGCGAAATTGCCCAACTCTATTTCCTTCCACTTTTGATTTTTAGGGATATCGCACCTCATTCTAACTCTTTACCCGGCTTGATTTCGAGCAACTGAATTTCCCTTGCTCTCGTGAGGTACTTCACCGAAAACCCGCACCTTTGCTTCTCTGGGGACCACCCCTAACCACAGCAGCAAGCTTTCTCCTCTTCACCTTCTCCCCCGCTTCCTTCCGTCCCTCCTACCTTTGACACTATCTATCTCCCTGGCCACCATAAACTCTCCAGCCCGCGCGACACGGCGGAGTGTTCTTTCCGCGATTTCCCTCTCCTAAACACTGTCCGTTGTCGCAGCCTCCACTCCAAGATTTTGACTATCGCGAGGCCGAGGTAAGATTTCAAAGTGTTTTTATTCCCTTTTTTTTCGCTTTTTTAGATGTTTTCCTTCTAATGTAGCTGAAAAATGCTTTATTTTAGGTTCTAGACGATTTTAAGATTTAGGGTTCATTATTTTGTTTCAATTTTATCATTTAGGATTTTGAGGTAATTGTTAGTGTCAGTGATTTTTTCAAGATTTGGGGTTTATGATTATGAAGAGACGGCTGATTTTAGGGTTTTGGGTTTAGTGGTTATGATTTATGTTTGTAGTTGTTTTAGTGGTTAGAGTTCATGGTTTTGATTCAATTTTGTGGTTTAAGATTTACGTTGTGATTCAATTTTAGGTAGATTCTTCTGATGAAGATGAAAGCAAAGATGAAGAACCTACCAAAACTCCTAAGAGCAAAGATGTCGAAATGGTTGATGCTCAGCAAACTGTCACAAAATCTGAGAAGAAAGAGGTAACTAATACCTTCTCAAGTGCAATTTTGATTTTCCAATCTGTAATCTTGTTCTTAACTTGCAATTTTTGTGCAGCCCAAGACCCCAGCTAGCAATCAAAATCAGACTACAAGCACTATTTTCACAGGAAATTTGCCTTATATAGTTGAAATAGATGAATTGTATGCCTATTTTCCTTTTCCTTTTCCGTCTCTTTGACATTATAATTGATTTAATTCGTCTAGGTACTAATTTTAATTTAGAAACTGTTATGATATATCAAGAGAAAGGAAGCTAATCTTGGGACAATTTAGAGAGGATAGAAAAAAGAGAATTTTTTGAAAACAAATTGAATAAATAGGTGAAAATTTTGACCTTGTTTAAATTATATATGTGGCAGTAGCCTAGAAAGAAGGATTTGGAGAATTATATATATGGCAGTGGCATAGAAAGAAGGATTTGGAGGCACGTTGTAAAAATTGTGCAAAATTTGAATTTATGTGGCAAGAAGTTAATTATAAACCTTGGCTCAAGCTAATTCAATTACCAATTCCCCCTTTATATATCTGATATATTTTATTGCCTCTCATGACAAGCATGGTTCTTAGATCAGTATGGGGTACTTCAAGACAAGAAGAAACCATATCCTGGTGCTCATCAGTGCATGTATGTTCATTTATTTCATTACGATTTTCTTTTTAGGTAATTTCTGAAATACCCTACATAAACAGCAATAACTTCTTTTATCCAACGAGAAGTTTAAATATAGACTGATAAAGGGGTAAATTTTCCAAAAAGGTTAAGAAGGATTAACTTGACATTTCGATTTTTACTTTTTAGTAAAAGCATACAATGTAGTATCTTATATTTTGTTAATTTAGATAGTAATATTTTTTCAATTTTTTCTGAATTTTGCGCCAAACATTCTTGTGATAATTTGCTTGCTGATATTGCCTTGGTAGTAGAGAAGCTATCAGCAATAGGGGCAAAAATGGTAATTATAAGCAATTCATCTAAAAGAGCAGTTCTTACCGATGATAAGCTTAAATCTCTTGAGTTCGACATGTCTCTCTTCCTTGGGGCTGTTACCAATGGAGAACTAACCCATGAATTTCTTTTGAGGTATTATATTTATTCATATAGTTTAGTAAGAAAATTTACCTTTTGTTAGATCTAGCTCTTAATGTATAATTATAATAATAAAAGTGAATTAGGAGAGATGATCTCTGGTTTGCTGCTCTGGGAAGAAGATGCATCCACATGGCGAGGGGCAATCTCTCGAGGTAGTCTTCTATATTAAATTATCTATTTTAGCTTAACATATGTAATAATGTGAATTATTGCAAATGCTTTCATGTGTAAATTATTCATAGGGATTAGGTTTAGAGGTGGTGAGTACAGTGGATATTGCTGAGTTTATACTGGCACATGGCACTGAAGCACTAAGTTTACCATCTGGCGGTTCAAAACCTATGGATTTGGAGGGACTTGAGCAGATTTAAGAACTATGTGCAAAGAGAATGAAACCGATACCTATGGTGGTTGCTAATCCAGATTATGTCACGGTCGAAGCACGCAACTTGCGTGTGATGCCTGGTACTTTACTATAATTCTATTATTTCTTTTGGCTATTCCATATAAAATAGTATAATACCAACCAGAATGAGGCTACGACACTATGCATCACGCACAACAGTCCGTACTATTGCTCCATATATCTGTTTTCAGATTTCAAACGGTCGATCGAATCCGCTCAACATGATCTCCATATGAAAATGTACCTGGTGATTAAATTTTATATTTTTTAGAATTTTTATACTACTTTTTTAGATAGGTAGAAAATCACTAAATTTTAATGGTCTAGAATCTTGAGTCTGAATCCTCTGAGGTAACAGAATAATTGAGTTTTAATCTGGACTGTCCGATCATAATCCGGGTCAATCCGACCCGAGGTGGAATGCACGGGCCCTTTTAATATTCATGCTAAAGCAGATTGGACAATCCGAATCTAAACTCAAAATTTCTATTACCTCAGGGATATGAATTCTAGAATCTTTAGATCAAGTGATTTCTTAGCTCACTAAAAAAATAGTAAAAAAATTTCTGAAAAATATAAAATTTGGTCTTCAAGTTCATTTTCATATAGAGGTCATGCTGAGCTGTTCGGATCGACTGTTTGGACTTTGAAAATGGAGATGGAGCGCGGGATTTGTCGTGACTGTAGTGACAAATCCATGCGTTTAGGGTATGTAATATTATTTAGCAAAGTGTATGTCCTATTAAGGGTAAAATGGTCAATGTGAAGACATACAAGTTTACTCTGGTACAAATGCAAGCTGGTATATACCCAAATACAAACAAAATATGTAAATAATAAATCATCCTTTTTTTTTGTAATGGCATGTGGTACCTTAATTATTTTTTTCTTGGTATTTAGAAGGGATGAGTTTCTTTCTTTTGAGTTGTAACAGCAGCTATTAAATAATAGCTGGTAAATATTTGACTATATCACTACTAATTTATAATCCTTTTTTACCAAAAAAAAAAGTGTTTAGGGTATGTTAAGGGTAAAATGGTCAATGTGAAGATATATAAGTTTACTCTGGTACAAATACAAACTGGTATATACACAAATAGAAAAAAAATATGAAAGTATTTTGTTTTCAAAGTTTGAATAGTCGATCTGAACAGTTCAACTTGATCTCCATTTTCAAATTGTGAAGTTTGATCTGATAGTACATTTTCATATGGAAACCATGTTGAATGGTTCAGATTGACTGTTTGGACTTTGAAAGCGGAGATGTTGATCCATAGTACAGACCAATCCGCGTTATGCATAGTACCATAGCCTCACTCGCAGACATAAACTTGCTTGAATAGTACTTTATCACGTTTGTGTTATATCAATCAATCAAGTTCACAATTATTTCATTAACCAAGAGCATTCTTTGTTTTTTTTTTTTTCTGATATGCAACATTCAACAGTATTAAAGCAATTGGAGACAAGGCAAGAATTGAAGAGCAATTCTTAAAAGCACTATATATAATATATATGATATTACTCTAAAAAATTATTAGATTGGATAGAAAATTGTGTTTTCAAATTGAGATCTTAAATGATTTCTTAATACAGGCAAATGCCTCTCAGCCACTTCCATCCATTTCGCTTTGGGTATGATTTGCATATTTTTTTTTCTGTTTTGTATTTTTTGTTCTGATGTTAGTTTTGTGCTTATATTATAATTTCAAAGTAGTTCCTGAAAATAGTTTTATTCATTTTATGCCGTTCTACAAAAAATATTTTATTCATTTTTAGTTTTTAAAAATTCATGTTATTCATTCTATGTCGCTCCTCAAAACTTATTTTATTCAATGCTGAATTCTGACTTATTTTTTACTCTCAACTTAGGTATAATTGACATAATTGTTGGCTTAAATTTGTCTTTATCTTTATTTGTTTAGTGATAGGTGTGGACCATGTCAGTTCATGGTACCAGTCCTAGAAGAAGTGAGTGAGAAGCTTAATGACAAGATAGTAGTGGTGAAGATTGACCCAGAGAAATATGTTAATATCATGAGCAAATATAGCATTGAGGCTTTTGCCTACTTCCATCATTTTCAAGGATGGCAAACCATGCGACCGATTTGTAAGTTATAACATTGTCACCTCATTTTTATTAACTTAAAGGCTTTCCAGTTCAAAATCCTCTTTAAATTTTCTTTTAGTTTCTTAAGATTTTCTGTTCAGAAGGAGAAAGGTATTGTTATGGCTGGGAGGAGAGGAAAGAAAACCATACGGAAATTTTCTTATAACAGTGCTAAACTGTTGCAAAGCAATCCCCAATTTAGAGGTTGAGTTTGTGTAAACGTCTGTCAGTATGTTCTTCTAAGAATTATGAATCTCTTAGTTCTAACCATTTTTGGTACTGGTGTAGTCAAAGCCAATGCAAGACCTCAGGGAGTAAACCGTATGTTTTCATTGTTTTGGTTTTTAGCCCCAACCAGTTTTATAGTTTTGGTGGAAGAGGGGCACTGTACATCAAAGATATTAGGCCTACTGCTATCTTTGAAGAAACAAAACTTGGAATGCTAATCGGGCCCAAAGGAAAGACAAAAAATAAAAATTGGAATTATGAATACATTGATAAATGCAACGATTACTTAATTTTGCTCGCATTTGTTTCTTATAATATATCAACAGGAGGGAGCTCTGACAGCTTATCAGCTCATTCAACATATTGAAGAAGCTCTTCAAGTTACCAAGTAATTTTGCTCGAATAAGTTTAGTTTTGCTTTGCTTTCAGCATTTGTTTCTTTCTGTCATTTTGAACACAGGAATTAGTAGTCAATTGTGGTCCTGCGAATTGTTGTGTATGGGACGCTACTATCCTTCAAATTTGTATCTTTGTTCTGGGACCTCTGCTATACTTTGTTTTTCGATAATTTCATTAAATTTATGTTTAATTGTAGTCCAGGAATGAGATAATTTTTGAATTTCTTAAAAAAATACAGTTGTGGAAGAATCAAGTATTGATTGGAGGAACGAGAAGCACAAGGGTGGATCTATTCGAATTCCATTAACATTTGAACTGGTATGTAGCACCTCAGTGCATTTTTCTTGGGTGTAGTCAATTTTATGTTTTTACTTTTTATTGTGTGTTTTCTCTCTCCACACACACACAACGTCCAGATCCTTAAGTAGATCCCCTTTATGTAACTCGAAACAGATCTTCTTTCTTGCATGATGCATTTTTCGGGTTCCATTTTAGAACTAGGATTTTGGCAACAACAGTGGTTCTGACTATCCTCTATTTCTGACTATCCTCTTTCTATCTCAATGTATTAAGTAAATCTCTCTTGTTTTTGTAATGCAGCCTTTTCTGATGTCAGCATTACTAATTTTTAAGCTCTTTATTCCATACATACTTGTCATGTAAGTTTTTTTTTTTTCTTTTTTTGAGACAAGAAAGGCCTAAATCACGGGTTTCATTGAACATGTAAATCAAAATTGAGTACATACTACATTTTTCCCAAAACCAGCCCCTGGTACATGACCAAGCAAGGGCTCAGTAGCTAAGCACAATATAGGTGCTACTGGTACAAGACAAACACCAAAAAACCAAGAAATTGACCTGTTCTGTTAAACCAGTCAGTGCGGACTGATACAGGGACCAAAATGCAAAACAAACGATACTGGTAAATAAAGGACTCAAAAACACACACTTTAGACCCAAATTTTACATTTATACCATTTTTATATGATTTACTAGCTATTTTTGAAGTTCACTTTCTGAAAAAAAAAAAAACTGCTGTTATCTGCATCTTTTACTAATCTGCCCCTGCATTCAAGCATTTGTTAAGGATGGTTAGAGAACTGCAAAAGTCCTGAAATAATAGCAGTTGTCTATTGGATAAAATGACTTATATATCCTTAGCATCCAAATAATAGCAGTTGTCTATTGGATAAATATGGTCCATCAAATTTTTTTTTTATGTATCATCAGTTCAGACAACATGACTTTAAGCTTGTATCGGCTTACCTGCTGGTGTTGTATTGGCATATCTCTTGATCTCTTAAGTGAACTGTGATTAAATATTCTCTCTGGTCTTTGAACTGTGATTTAACTGATTTGCATCCTTTCCGTTTGCTTGGCTCTTACCCTTCTTGCCTCTAATTGCATGAGTTTGTCCGACTAAGTGATCCATACTGCATGTGCAACAAAAATAAATGAAAAGAAAGATAGTGAACTGCATATTGTACATGTATTTAGGTACATGGTACAGTGCATCTAATGAATTGAACTGGTACATGAGTCATAAACTGGTAAGGCCTATAAATTTAATTATAAATTTATTTTTAATTTCATAAACTGGTACATGCATCTAGCAAGGCCGAAGGCCAATCAATTTGTTTCCAATTTCAATCATGTGAGTGCTCAATTAATTAGATAGGTCCGGACTATATCAAAATTAGTTGAATCGAATTTTTCACAGTTTCACAAAAATTTAAAGTTACATGTTACATGTATCAATTTTTCAAGTTGCATGTTGCAGTATCTCATAACTGAGTTAAACTTACCAAGATCTTAAAAGAGTTAAGACCTTATATTTAATATAAATATTTTGTCTGTTGTTCCAGGAGCTGCAACCTTGATTGACAGCTTGAAACAACTTCGTCACAACTCACAAGCAAGAGATTGGAAGGTACATTATTATTTGAGAAATTTATGTATATGCCCATCATAACTTCTCAAAGCCTGATTATAGATGATAAATTTATGGAATTACCGTGCCTAACAAAAAAATATGGTGACCATAGTTGATTATTCGTTGGTAGTGATAAATGGTGATTATTCATCCTGTATTAAAATCTTGAATCTAAATATTCAACTGGTTAGTTTCATTGATGGTACCATTAGAACAATTACTGTTCACCGGTACCTTCTTGAGGTTACGGCCAAATGTCTCCAAAAGAACAATATTTTTTTCTATGTATTTTTTTTGGGGATAGTACTCATATTTAGTAGCATCAGCATCTGAACTAACCCTAAAAGCGCCAAAACGCTAAAACATAGTCGGGTACCAGTAAAGCGCAGTATACAGTTTGCATTTTAATGCTAATGTTTTTCACTATTTTAAATGCTAATGGATGAGGCTGCTGCTGCTCTGGCCTCTAGCACAGTATACAGCGGCCAAAACGCTAAAACATAGTCGGGTACCAGTAAAGCACAATATTTTTTTTTAATGCTAATGTTTTTCAGTATTTTGATATCATTTGCATTATTTTGAAGATGGTAAAATAGAATATTGTTTGCATTTATTTGATATCATCATTATATAGTTCAGATTAATTAACTTAGTTATCATCATTATATAGTTCAGATTAATTAATTTAGTTATTTTAAACCAATTCTAAACCAATGCGGCTATGTATGATGCTAACTTGCGTAGGTATGCCATCAAAAGCCAGACTTCAATTTCTAGCTCCATTTGCAAGCCAGTGTGGTTGGTGAAGTGCTTGTCTCTCTATATGCTTCAATTCAATCCAGTGTTGTGTGCTGTGCATTCCTCTAATACTCAAAGCAACCGCTTCAGCAGCTTTCCAAGATGGTACCTGATTGATATCATTTTTTATTACCGCCTATACCAATCCTTTGCAATCAGAGAAAAAAGTAAAGTGTACCCCTGATTATGCTCATCATCAAAACATGACTTGTGTAAAGAACTGAGACAAAAATGGCCTGAAATGCCCCTCTGCAAAAATAATAATAGTAAAGATAGGGACCTAACTGTAAAAAACCTTGCCATGGCCACTGATTGTGATTTTGGTTCATGTATTCTCATAAATTAAATATAAATAAGTTGTTTCTATTGATCTTCTCATTTCTGCATTTTCTGTATTTGCAGATGTAGGTTTTCTTACCTACATATATATATATCCAAATTGCCTTTTATACAAGGTGAGAGTATGACCAAATTACTGGTTAATTGCAAGGAAATGTTTTCAAATTGCTAAAGCAAAGTTGAGGAGGAGGAACATTAAAAAAGGAGTTGTAAATTAATTTGTACAAAATTCAAAACAGTACGCTAAAAAATGCCAAGACTGCCCCCCAAAAAAATCTTAGTACCAACTGTGGTACCAGCACCCATTTGAAAAAAAAAAAAAACTTTTTACAAGTTATTCACTGCAAATTCTTCATCAACAGACACCACTTAGCAGTTCTTTGACCAGAGCATCGCATCGAGCAATATTCTATCTACAAGTTTGTCAGGCGGCAGTGTCTTCTTTCTGAAGACTGTTTCGTTTTGATGCTTCCATATGGACCAGCATGTACACGCAAACAATACTGGCACAAACTTCCTCCATGCTGCATTAGAGACTTCTTCCACTGATTTGTGCAAAGTTGCCTCCATTGTTTGCTCCGGCTTGACTATTCAACGACCTATCTTAGCCTCAACCCCTTGCCAAACTCTCTGTGCATACGACATGTAAGCATTAGATGCATTGCTAATTCTTTTTACCAAAACATCTTGGTTTTACCATTTTATCATGATATTATTTAATTTGTTAAATATTAAATGAAATAGTTCATTCATTGGAATATAATTCTCCACAACGTTTTATATGTTTTATATGTAGTTGCATCGGAATCTGATTGATGTTATGCACTATAATAATAAATCAATTAATTTAATTGGCAAAATAAAATATCATTTGCATTATTTTGATATCATCATGATATAGTTCAGATTAATTAATTTAGTTATTTCCATCATCTTCCGTAACATCAGATGCAATTATAAATAAATAGATTTCAAGATTTAACTTATCTAACTCATAAAATTAAAGACATTCTTAAGCCCTTCTTCATGCAATTTAGAAATTCAAAAACTATTTGTGGTGACATTGTAAGTTTAGAATTTAAAAATTAGTGAATAAATATTTGATAACTAAAAATTTTGTTTCCCCGTTGCGAAGCACGGGCACTTGACTAGTATTATAAATATAAATATACATATATAAATATACATATATATATACACATATTATAATTAATTTACAGCTACTCCTAATTCCAGATTTGGTTGTTTTTGCATAAAAGGCACAATTCAAAAATATCCAAATCTGGAAATTTCAGCAAATTCTGGAAATTTTGGCACAATTCAAAAAGGTTCCCTGTCAGTTCAGATTTTCTTTGCCAAATTTCCAAAAAAAAAATAGATATCTTGCAAAAGCAAGAGATCTCTTGTCAAGTCAATTTGTGCGCACATATCAAAAATTCCAAAATATTTCATAATTTGTAAAATTTAAGTCCTTAAGGCAATATGTTATTTTGGTAATTTTGAATCATGATTTTGTGAATCAAAAAAAAAATTCTTACATCAGTTTATGATGTGTGGATGAAGATTCAAAAATAAAACAGAGATTTTAGATTGTTTTAATAGGGTAAACAAAAATGACAAAACGAGTACAGCACTGGTTTTCCTGTATCCAGTTTTATGTTTTTGTTAAGATTCAAAATAGCATATCTCGAATTTGGCTGAATGGATTTTTGTGTGCCACATATCATTAGAAAGATAATGAAATCTAGTTTCTGGAAAACTATATTTTGTAATACACGGATTTTGTGTAAAATTAAAAATTACAGAGACAACAACAATCTGTTTTCAGAATTGAAATCCAAGATTGAAATGTAATTTTCTTCCAAAATAAGAGGTCAACAACAAATAAAATGAAAGGATGAGAGCTCAAGAGAAAAGAAGTCAACGGGGATGGACTTGGATGCTTGGAAATAACCGTGTATGAAGGAGTACAACTGTATACGGTTTCTTAGTAAGATACCGTGTATGAATGTAGTGACCTTGTATCCATGATTGCATTTTAAATGACTGTGTGTGTACCGTTGAGATCATTTTCACGCGAGTGCCTCCTCGCTTTACATACTGTTTATTTGAAACTTTATCGCATCCGTGTATGATATGTTGTATATGATTGATGTTTTTGTAGTAGTGTTTAGCTCTCCAATGTCAGTCTATTCAGTTGAAAATAATGTTGTTTTGACATACCTTCAATTGGAGTTATACATTTTCTAATTTTGAAACAATCAAAACCCCCAAGGGTTGGACCCCCTTCTTACGGGTCAAAGGAATCTTTTTTTTATCAAAACTCTGATTCGAGTAATTATATATTTTAAAAAATTTAATCTAATTAATTTTTTACTTTTAGAATAAGACATCATATGCAAACGGTAAGCAGCTATTTTGGCATCCCGATATAAGACTGTTTGATTTTTTTTTTAGAAAAGCCAACGTTGTGCTGGACCAATTCAATTATGAAATTAGTAAAGCTGGAGGGGAAATTTTTCTAGGAGAGATGGGAATCACTGTTGCAGGAGATTGGTTAGAAAATAAGAATCATCTCGGTCTAACTGAAATCATTTACGTACTTCGTGGAATCTGTTATTTGTTTTTATTTTGTTTTACAATTTCATATACTGAAAATATAAAACTTATATTGTCTGTTTCTGGATGGAATTAAAAGGTTTGTGATAAATCAAATCGGAATAGATGGAAGCTTAACGAAATGACTTTTGGAAATTGCTCCTGTCAAAGCATGACGAAACTATATCTACATTGCTGACAAAAATACACTACGTACACTCCATTAAGCAAAATTATTAAGAATATAATCTCTATCGCTTAATTAAGTTTGATTTATTCACCAGATAAATGTATTTTGCAACATTCAAACTTTACGACACCAGCGGAGCCTTCTCTTTGCTCTTGATTAACTTACAAACCTTAATAACTTTAGATAAAAAGAAATTAATATATTAATAAATCTACAACAATGAAAACATAATTCAAATAAGATTAAACTATGGGACGATATGAATACTGCAATCAGTTATAGTTCTTCGATCATGTATTTTTGCTTCCGTCGACAAGCGCAATTTTATCTTCAAAAATCGGCTCCACCATTTCAAACTTATCGACTATGTCATCAACCTTTGACAAAGAGAGAAAGGACGGTAAAAAAAATTTGTTATGGAGCAAATTAATTTGCATCATTATAGGGGAGAGTTATATTTTAGAACCACTACTATAGCACTCCATGCCATTATTAACCAGGTTCATGCATTATATGCGCAACTTGGCTAAATTTTTTTTTGAGTAAAGGTTAGAGGTCAAGCTACCCAACTATATAATACCTTTGTTATTACAACAAATAATTTCCTCCATCCGAATTTCGAACTCATGACCTCCTACATAGAAACCATGTGCCTTTGCCACTAGACCAAAGACTAGTTCTTAACTTGGCTAAATTTTTTATGCTAGCTATCGGTTATTGTGCAGTTTGAGCACATGATTCCACGTTGTGCAATTTCACTTGTAGCAAATTAATTGCTTGGTCAATGCTAGCTGTATGCAGATAAGATTGCATTTTGTCAAATTGTACCTCATCTTTATTATCATAGTCAAACACAATTGTTTGGTTTTGACGGGTTATTTTGCGGCACGAGTGAAGAATAAGAGAGAAAGATTATTTTTCATACCTTCTCCACATAGGATTCTAGCACTTTTGCATCCTTATCTACTTCTTCGGCAATTATCTCTACTATATGTGCAACTTTGCTTAGATTCGAGTTTTCGGGAAGTAACCATTGTGCAACCTCGGCCACCTTGTCTACCGTTTCTGCCACCGACTCCACAACATTTAACACTGTAGTCGCTGTTTTCTCAAATTTATCTGATTTTTCATATTTTATAAGAACAAATATAAGTAGTTTAATATTAATTCATTTAGTATATGAGTTTGAAAAAATATATAATATCTTGCAGAATTGCCTCTTTTGGAAACAGCATAATTAATTTCCTTAAATTATTGTACCTTCAATTTGTAGAACCGACCCCAATAACGATTTTCCCCTGCATAAAACTTCAAGGTTAGAACCCCAAACTACAAAACTATAATATCACTGAAAGATTAAAATTAAAATATAATCTAATTACATGCTACTCTTTTTTTTTTTTTGGAGAAACTCATGAGATGCCACTCTTTTATCAAAAACAAAGACAAAATGCTTGGTTTAAAATCAAAAGGTACAAACTACAAAATATCTATTTAAACATTAATTAGAAGGAAGAAAGTACGTACGATGAGAGGATTGTTGGAATCGGTAAATTGGGTCCACCTCCAGCGTTACTTTTCTTAGAATTTATCCTGAAGGTGCATGAGTGATACAAAGATAAATATTAATGTCTGACATGTATGTTTCAGATAAAAAATTGAAACTTTATATAGAAATTATGTACATTTTGTCATCATCAAGGTTATTCCCTTGCTCGTGGTCTTGAGGGATGGCCGTTGTCGGTACTTGCTCAGCTCTTACCACAACCATTGGCATGCTGCGTAGTTGCGAAGCACAGTTTATCGTGATAACCGGCCATTTGATGTTGACACGATGAGACGGAGCGCTTAAGGGGGAATTATAGATATTTGGTTTTGAGGGGTTCTTTTGCGGCACAAGTGAAGATCTCATTGTTTGGCTAGCGATCATATTTTGAGGAGAGATTTTGAACCGACGATTCTAAAGAAGTGGTTGACGTTGGTTTTTGGTTGACTTCTTAATTTCTTTTGTTAAGTGTAGAGGTGAAGTGGTCATATATAGAGGTCAGGTCGGTGGGGAGGCTGCCAACAGATCCATATTTTATTGGAGAAACTCTGAATTATGTATCTGTTAAATAACAACATAAGTTAACATATAATAAATAAAGACTAGTCTTTGATCCAGTGGCTAAAGACAATATTCTCTATTTGAGAGATCGCAGTTTCAAAATCTAAATATGGAGTCCTTTATGAATATTTAAAGACGAGAGGATTGCTTTCTATCTTTACCTTAAAAATTGTTGGGTGTGACTATGCACGAATCTTTATCTTAGAGATGAATGTTCGGCCTCAACACTAGTGGAAAAAGTATAATTAGTATCAGCCCATCAGTGTCGGATTAACATCAAACCGATACTAAATACATATCAAGAACGGTTAAATTAATAGGCGGATCTTAATTGTAGTTATCAGGTATGGTTGTACATAAAAAACCGTTCCTGATAAGTGCTGGAGGAATCAGGAACGGCTATATTATAAAACCGTTCCTGATTCTTGTTTATTAGTATCGGTTATTTATAAAACCATTCCTGATTGTTAGTTTTTAGTATCAGTTGATAATTAAAAACCGTTCTTGATTGTTCAGGCCGAATCAGGAACGGCTATAACTTTAAATGGCCGAATCAGGTATTAGTGGAGAAAAGTAAAACAATTTAGGATGTGTTATTTTAATTTGTAATAATTTTGGATGATTTTATATGTATGTAATAATTTAGGATGTGTTATTATAAATGTTTGTAATTTAGGATGTGTTGATCTTATTTTGAGACCAGTTTGTGAGATATCCTGATGCTTTTATATATATAGGCCAGCAAAAATATATGGTAGCTGGCCAAATATAAATTATTTTTTTTAAATAACAAACAAATCAGTATCGCCTTTATTAAGAGTCGATCCTGATAGTGCACAATCAGGATCGGCTGTATTTTACTTAGCCGTTCTTGATTACAATCTGGATCGTCTATTGAATAAAGCAGTTCCTGATTGTGAACTATTAGGATCGGTTCATTTGATAGCTGTTCCTGATTAATTCCTGCATATATCAACAATATAAATTAGCAAGACTATTGGTATCCGTTCCTAATTCTCACCAATTAGTATCGGTTCTTCATTAAATCCGTTCCTGATACTCACCTATTAGTAACGGTTTTTTATTAAACCGATCCTGATTATTACCAATTAGTATCGGTTTTTTTTATAATCCGTTCCTGATACTCACCATTTAGTATCGGTTTTTATATTAATCCGTTCCTGATACTCACCAATTAGTATCGGTTATTTTGTAGTCGTTCCTGATACTATCAGTAACCGCTGGGTCAGTATCGCCCCATTTCCGTTCCTAATAGGTGATTTTGACCGTTCCTAATAGGCAATTTTTCACTAGTGAATAATTACTAAATAATATTTAATTCAAAAAATATATAAGCACATCTGAAGTACAATTAAGAAATGTAGACACGAAGGTGCAGTTATATATCACTGTCTTATAATTAGTCTAACAGCTAGGTGATGGATAAAGTGAATAATTACTAAATAATGAAACAAATTTTTCAAGTTAAGATAGATAAGAGAAATAATATTAATCAAAATTAATATAACACAGTTCAAGTAAAGCATTTTGAATTTATAAGACGACGAATATTATTAGTAGCATATAGTTTAAAAAAAGTTACACGATGTTTGTAATAATATAAGAGAGATAAGACGATAATTTTGTAATAATATAAGAGAGACAACAATATAAGAGAGAAAGAGAGAGAAACCTGATCTGGCCGAAGTGTTGGGGAAAGGGGCCAAGTCCTCTGAATTTTTTTATTTTTTATTTTAATCCTTTTAAGTTTTTATAAATTTTACAGAGGTTTTTACAATTAGCTCCCTCATAAAATTAAATTACATGAAATTTATTCATTTAGTCCCCATCTCAATTATTTGATTTCCGTCCCTGCATAAGAACTCTGAAACCAACACAAGAACTAGCTTTTGGTCTAGTGGCAAAGACACATGGTCTCTATGTAGGAGGTCATGAGTTCAAAACCCGGATGGAGAAAATCATTTGTTGTAATAACAAAGATATTATATAATTGGGTGACTTGACCTCCAACCTTTACTAAAAAAAAAACTCTGAAGCCAACACTTGAGTGTTTCACAATTAGTGTTTCTGAAGCCAACATGTAGGATAACGGCCACAAGGAAGAAGAGGCAACAGCTAAGACTTCGTCTTCAATGTAAAAAAAATAGAAGGGAGAGACAACAATGGTAAGCTCTCTCTTCTTTTTTTTGTTCTTCGCGGGGAAAAATTAGGAAAGAAAAAGATGGAAAATTACGGGAGAGGGCCACAACGAAACACTTTGAATTTTACGTTGGTGCACACGGTCATCAGAAAGATCAAGTTCAAGCCGAAGACATTGAAGTTGAACTCATCAAAATTAAGAAATGACTTTGAAAGCCTCTTTGAGCAGCATGACGATAATCAATTAACTTAATTTAACTGATGACTCTCTAAAACATTGAAGCACTCCATTAGGCAAAATTAAGAATATAGGTAATCTCTATCTGATCTTTGTTTTGTTTTGGAAACAAATGTCAGAGGGATAATGAGTATGCACAGAAGAAAATTTTCTTTTCTCTAGCTCGTCAATTTAAGTTTTTTCAGTTCATCATGTTGAGTTCTACATATATATTTGAAGCAACTAATAATTTTTATTTTATTCGCCATATTAAATGTATTTTGCAACATTCAAACTTTACAACACCAGCGGAGCCTTCTCTTTGTTCTTTTTTATTGCAAACCTTAACAAATAAATTAATCAATTAATTATAAATAACAACAATTAAAAAAAATGAGTCACATAAGATTAAACAATGGGACGGTTGACACTGCTATCAATTTTAGTTCCTTCAGTAATTGTTCCTTCCGTCAAGTGCAATTTTATCTTTAAGAATCGACTCCACTACTATTTCATCAAACTTGTCAACTATGTCATCACCCTCTGTATTATCACGGAGCAAATTTGCATCTTTTATTAGAATGATAGAGAGTTAATATTTATTTTAGGACCACTTGTAGCTCCCCCACACCATTGATGACCTCTTAACAAGCATCTATTGCATTATTTGTGCAACATGGGCTAAATTTTATATCAATATCGGTTGTTGTATAGTTTAAGCACGTGCTAAGTTGAGCATTTGATATAGTTTATTGAGTGTTCGATATTGCACATGCATCCAAGAGAGCTTGTGAATAATTCATACATGCTTCGATGTACTTTAAACTTTTCATTGGAAAATTATTTAAAAAATGTAATTGTTTCAGATGCATTCGATAGCGCGTATACAAATCATTCATTTACAATTCTCTTGCTTGGCCAATTCTGTATGCTGAATAGATTGCATTTTCGTTATACCTCTATCCTAGTCAAACAGTGCTTTGCTTTGTACATTTTAGATTGCATTTTGGTCAAAATGTAAAGAGTGTTTAATTTGTACATAGGAGATAGGGCAATATTTGGACTGTGCCTGTTTATTTTAGGTTTACAATTTGTAACTTTAGCATAGACGAGATGTAAATATTTTTCTATTAATGATTTAGGTATTTCGATGGCGCTGAAATAAATATGAGTTTAATCTCGACGGTATATGTAAATTCGTAAATTGTTTGATTGTTTTAGAGTTATTAATTAATCGGTGTGGATGAAGTGGAGGACATGCCATTGTTCTAGTGCACTTAAATTGCTGAGCTCTACGGCTTCTTCGTATTTGTCCATTGAGGTTCCTTGACCCCTTTGCAAATTATAGAGGCCAAAGAGCCACAAAGTTCAACTATAAAAAGAGTTGAGATTAATAGTTAGTTGCTCAAATTTGCGAATGATTGTCTTCCTCTTCGTTTTTGTTCATCAATTCAATACACAACAACAAAGTAGGCACTTTTCGCGACGGAACTTCGTCGCAAAAGAAAAAGCACGTTTATGACGGTACTCCGTCGCGAAAAGTCAATTTTTATCCTCGCGAAAAGTGTATGTCTTTTGTAGTGATAACTAGCGAATTGTTAGTTGCTTAAATTTACGAATGATTGTCTTTCTCTTGGCTTCTGTTCATTAATTCAATAACTAGGGAATTTCTTTTATGGCAATGCTGTTTGTTTGTTAAATCGTTTTGAATAAAAAAATTATTTAGATAAAAATGTTAATTATTTGATTTCCGTCCCTGCATAAGAACTCTGAAGCCAAGACTTGAGTGTTTCACAATTACTGTTTCTGAAGCCAACATGTAGGATAACGGCCACAGGAAAGAAGAGGCAACAGCGAAGACTTCGTCTTCTTCAATGTAAAAAAAATAGAAGGCTAGGGATAGACAACAATGGTAAGCTCTCTCTTCTTTTTTTGTTCTTCACGGGGAAAAATTAGGGAAAAAAAAAAGATGGGAAATTACGGGAGAGGGACATAACGAAACACTTTGAAAAAATAACAACAAATAGATTAATCAATTAATTATAAATAACAACAATTAAAAAAAATGAGTCACATAAGATTAAACAATGGGACGGTTAACACTGCTATCAATTTTAGTTCCTTTAGTAATTTTTCCTTCCGTCAAGCGCAATTTTATCTTTAAGAATCAACTCCACTATTTCATCAAACTTGTCAACTATGTCATCACCCTCTGTATTATCACGGAGCAAATTTGAATTTTATATTAGAATGATAGGGAGTTAATATTTATTTTTAGACCACTTGTAGCTCCTCCACGCCATTAATAATGACCTCTTAACAAGGATCTATTGCGTTATTTGTGCAACTTGGGCTATATTTTATATCAATATCGGTTGTTGTATAGTTTAAGCACGTTCTACTAAGTTGAGCATTTGACCTAGCATATTGAGTGTTCGATATTGCACATGCATCCAAGAGAGCTTGTGAATAATTCATACATGCTTCGATCGATATCGATGTACTTTAAACGTTTCATTGGCAAATTATTTTAAAAATGTAATTGTTTGATATGCATTCGATAGCGCGCATACAAATCATTCATCTACAATTCTCTAGTTTGGCCAATTCTGTATGCTGATTAGATTGCATTTTGGTCAAATTATACATACTTTTTATTATCCTTGTCAAACAGTGCTTTGCTTTGTACATTAATTTTAGATTGCATTTTGGTCAAATTGTATAGAGTGTTTTGTACATAGGAGATAGGGCAATATTTGGACTGTGCCTGTTTATTTTAGGTTTACAATTTGTAACTTTAGCATAGACGAGATGTAAATATTTTTCTATTAATGATTTAGGTATTTCGATGGCGCTGAAATAAATATGAGTTTAATCTCGACGGTATATGTAAATTCATAAATTGTTTGATTGTTTTAGATTTATTAATTAATCGGTGGAGTGGAGGACATGTCATTGTTCTAGTGCACTTAAATTGTTGAGCTCTACGGCTTCTTCATATTTGGCCTTTGAGGTTCCTTGACCACTTTGCAAATTATAGAGGCCAAAGAGCCACAAAGTTCAACTATAAAAAGAGATGAGATTAATAGTTAGTTGCTCAAATTTGCGAATGATTGTCTTCCTCTTCGTTTTTGTTCATCAATTCAATAACTAGCGAATAGTTAGTTGCTCAAATTTGCGAATGATTGTCTTCCTCTTCGCTTTTGTTCATTAATTCAATAACTAGAGAATTTCTTTTATGGCAATGCATGTTTGTTGTTTGTTAAATCGTTTTGAATAAAAAAATTATTTAGATAAAAATGTTAATCGAATCATTTAATTTTAAATATCTTAAAAAAAAATATTTCAACAGAAGTAGTTTAGACAAATAATCAGTTTGATCCACAATTTTGAGTTGTTGACTTTGCACATACGTACCAGCTGTTCTGCACGTTAATTACCAATTTATTATATTGAACAAACTGTTGCACATGTATCACGGGTACCTATATATATTATTTTTTTAAGGTTAGTGGCAAATTGCCATCTAATTAACATCCCACGTTTGTATTAATAAAAAAGTTTATATACAGAGCTGGTGACCTATTCACCACTAGATTCTAAATGTCTCCTATAAAATGTACTAGGACTTGGAATCAATGAAAAGGAAAAAACATGGGCCACTAAAACACAAGAAAAATAAAAGTTGAATTAAAGTTGTAAGAACAGCCTGCGCTTAAATGAAGCCTGAAGCTGGAGCTCTAATTGAGATTCACATAATTATACAATGTACCTATATATATATAGGGATGCACTAGGTGAGTTGCAAAGTAAGGATTTTGTTTTACTTCACACTTATATCTCCGTTTATAAAGACCAAACGGTTGATCCGAACCGCTCAACAAGATATCCATATTGAAATGTGTTTGGAGACCAAATTTTATATTTTTCGAAATTTTTTACTATTTTTTTAGATAGGTAGAAAACCGCTTTTTTTTAATAGTTCCGGACCATAAAATACAGTCATTTTGAAATATTTAAAAAAAAATAGTAAAAATTACCAAAAAAATATAAAATTTGGTCAACAAGCACATTTCAATATGGATATCTTGTTGAGAGGTTCGGATCGACTGTTTGATTTTTCAAAACAGAGATATGAGCTTGAAAGAAAACAAGATCCTTACTTCGTAACTCACCATAGCCCTTCAATAGAGAGATAGTTTTATTCACCATAGCCCATCTATAGAGAAAATTGTTTTAGTGTACACATATAATCTTTGAGAATAGTCAATTTTTCTATTAAAATATCATAATATCCAAAATCTCCACAAAACTACATTTTGTTAAAAATTGAATGGAGAAATATACCTTTTTATTACAAACTCTTGTCTCTGATCTCTAGCTTGCCTCACTACTACATATACGGGATCTTCTAACCGTAAAAAAAGTCTCAAATAACACTTTTCCTACAGTTAGTGCTCAACAAGATAGAACAAGCACATTCAAACCGCTAGCAAAGGAAACACTTCTTCTAGCAGTTTTATACTAAACTGCAGGGTAGTTTCTTCTAGCGGTTTTGTACTTGGAACTGCTAGAAGAGGGTGGTAACGTGCATAAAATAACCCTCAAACAAAGGGTAATGTTTTAAAAAAAAAAATTGAAACCAGAAACCAATCTTTGACTGGCCATAACTTCTTGTAAGATACTCTATTTAAAGAATTCTTTATCAATTCAGAAAGCCTGTGAGGAGAAAATATCGATTTTGCACGCAACAAAAAGCCGGTGCAATCAAAATTACAGTTAATGATTAATAATAGTAAGTTACAAAATTGATTTCAACAGAAAAAAAAAAATCTTCATTATGCCAACAAGCAGCAATGCCACTCTATTTTAAAAGAAAAAAATGGTTAGACAAATAATCCTTGTAAGTTATAAAACCAGCGCTCAAATCAATCTACCTTAACCAAGTTGTTGAAAGACCGAAATCTGAGAAAAACAGTTAGAGTTTGAGAAAATCTGATATAAGATGAGAAGCGTCTAGTCACCTATAATTATGTGAATATATATATATATATATATATATATATATATAGGAAGTGGCTACGGTGCTATGTGTAGCATAGGGCCTCCGTGCTACGGCTCAATATTTGAGTTTTCAAAATCCTAACGGTTGATCCGAACCGTTCAACATAATCTCCATGTGAATATGTACTTGCAAACCAAATTTTACATTTTTTAGAATTTTTTTACTATTTTTTTTAGATAGGTAGAAAATCACTTGATCTGAATGGTACAGAATTTCCAGATCAAGTGATTTTCTACCTATCTAAAAAATAGTAAAAAAATTCTAAAAAATGTAAAATTTGGTTTGCAAGTACATATTCGTATGGAGATCATGTTGAACGGTTCGGATCAACCATTAGAATTTTGAAAACTAAAATATTGAGCCGTAGCACGGAGGCCCTCTATGCTACGCGTAGCATATTAGCCAGATTCTATATATATATATATATATATGAAATGGGCTATGGTGAGTTGCGAAATAAGGATCTTGTTTTACTTCACGCTCATATCTCCGTTTTTAAAGACCAAACAGTCGATCCAAACTGCTCAACAAGATATCCATATTGTAATATGCTTGGAGACTAAATTTTACATTATTTGGAAATTGGTTTTGTAACTTACAAGGATTATTTGTCTAATTATTTTTTTATTTTAAAATAGAGTGGCATTGCTGCTCATTGGCACAATGAAGATATTTTTTTCGGTTAAAATTAATTTTATAAGTTACTGTTGTTAATCATTAACTGCAGTTTTGAGGCCCTAAGTTAAGTTGAGCATTTGACCTAGCTTATTGAGTGTTCGATATTGCACATGCATCCAAGAGAGCTTGTGAATAATTCTTACATGCTTCAATGTACTTTAAACGTTTCATTGCAAAATTATTTTAAAAATGTAATTGTTTGCACTAGTGGAAAAACAGGAATCAGGATCGGCCTATCTGGATCGGCTATAATAAACAACCGATCCTAATAAGTATCTGGATCCGTTTTCTTAACAAAACCGATCTTAAAAACTTATCAGATCGGGTTTTTAGGTTAACCGATCCTAATTTCATACCTATTAGGATCGGTTTTTATACACAACCGATCCTAATAAGTCACTTGATCTTTTCTGTTCAGCAAACCCCATATCCGTTTTTGCAGATGATTATGCGGCCTTGCTTACACCAAAGGAGTGGCTCTCTGCACCAGTTGTTCAGATCTGGATGCTGTGAGTTAATATTTGTAATAATTGCAAAATTTAGTATTTAAATCCAAATTTCACATAATTGAGATCACCTGTAAACCATTTTTTTGCAGGTATTTGCACAAATTCATGAAGGAGGAACTTCCCGATGAGCAGGTTGGTTTCATGGACCCCGGTCAAACGAATGCCATGATATTGAATGATAACCGAGGAGTAGTACTTCAATACATCGGGAAAACACTCAGAGAAAATCGGGACAAGAGATTGATATTCATACCTTACCATCAGATGTTAGTGTTATATATATATTCTAATTTTATTCTATTTCTTTCAATTCATATAAATTATAGAATATGAGATGATACAAACCTAAAATGCAGAAATCATTGGATATTGGCCGTGCTTATGCCAAGAGAACGTGCATTGTACGTGTACGATTCGGATAAGAGGAGCAATAAAATGCTAATGATCACTGCTGCGGTCGAGGAGTAAGTGCCTTCCTAAATTTTACGTTTGTTTAGAATGCTAATGTTTTTTTATTATTTTATCATTTTAAATATCTCTCGTAAGTACTGATTGTTCAATGTGTTCATATTTCAACAGTGTCTTCATCAGGGAAATGGGTACTTCTTTAACGGTTCACAAGGATTGCAAGGTAATAGTTTCTATTATGATATGATTATAGGGACCTATATGCAAAAATTTGTGAATTGAATAAGCCATTTGTATTCTCATTAACGTACATTTGAATTTTTTCAAACTTGTTATATAGTGCCCACAACAACCAGCCGGCTGGGAATGTGGATATTATGTCATGTTTCTCATGCAAGACATAATAAGTGAATTCCTCGATGACTTTCCGAACTTAAAGGTATATATGTATTTATATATTTTTCAATAAGCATCGTCGCTTCAAACATAACAAAATACACAATTAAATGTGCATTCTTCTATCTTTTCAATTATGCAGAGTCTTCCCGCGAAACATACTTCACAACGCTTGAGCGACTTTCGCCAAATGTGGGTTCAATTTTTGATGAAAGAATTAAAGCCGAGAAGAAGTACAACAATTTAGGATGTATACTTAATTTGCATAAACATGAATTTTTTGTAATAATTTAGGATTTGTATGATTTGTGTGTGATATTTAATTTATGATGTTGTATGTGATAATTTAGTGTGTATGTGATATATTTGTATGCAAAAAACAACAATTTAGGATGTGTATGTGCATGTATATGGCCAGCAGTATATGGTAGCTGGCCAAATAAATAAAAATGTTTTTTTTAGATTCAATATAACATCAGGATCGGTCCTATTAAAAAACCGATATAGATACTAATTTTTATTAAAAAAAAACCTCCAGATAAACAATTAAGATCGGTTCTTTGGTAAAGAACCGATCCAGATAACTATCAGGATCGGTTTGTAGCTGAAGAACCGATCCTGATAATTATCTGGATCGGTTCTTTATAAAAAACCGATCTTGATTGTTATTAAAGGTTTTTCAATAAAATAATCTATTAGGATCGGTTCTAATTAAAAACCGATCTTGATAATTATCTGGATCGGTGCTTTATAAAGAACCGATCTTGATTGTTATATCTTAATGGGATTAAAAAACGGATAAAAAAGCTATTAGGATCGGTTCTACTTAACAACCGATCCTGCTATATACTAATCTGGATCGGTTGTTCAAAAGAGCCGATCCAGATTCGTGCATATGTGAGTGGTTAAATTAAACAGCCGATCCTAATAGTTTCTACCAGGATCGGTTCATTAACCAATCCAGATTATTGTAACTATTTGGATCGGTTTTTTAACCGATCCAGATTATTGTAGTAATCAGTATCGCCTTCATCAGGATCGGTTGTATTCCGATACTAATATTCGTATATAACCGATCCTGATTCCATATTTTCCACTAGTGTTGATATGCATTCGATAGCGCGTATACAAATCATTCATCTACAAATCTCTAGCTTGGCCAATTCTGTATGCTGATTAGATTGCATTTTGGTCAAATTATACCTCCTTTTTATTATCCTAGTCAAACAGTGCTTTGCTTTGTACACTACTACAAAAAAAATAGATTATACACGGACAAAAATGGAGGAGCTACACGGATTTCCTACCGTGTTTAAATCGAGGGTGTAAGAATAATTCAATAACTACACACGGACATTTGCCCGTGTGCAATTTCAACGATTCTACACGGATAACTACACAAACAGCCGTGTAGAAAGCCCAGAATGTGTTGCTCTCCATGTTACCGAGCTACACGGATTTCCCAAAACAACCGTGTAGGATTCGTTTTATACACGGACATTTAACTAAAAAACCGTGTAGCTTGCCTCTTTCTACACGGACATTTATTTAAATGTCCGTGTAGCTCTCCTCTTTCTACACGGATATTTAACTAAATGTCCGTGTAGCTTGCCTCTTTCTACACAGATTTTAGTTAAATGTCCGTGTAGAAAGAACATTATTTTATTTTTTTTTGTATTTTTTGTTTCTGGGCTAGCCTCCAGTTCTGCTAGCCAGTTTTTCTACCGAATTATACAAAATGCATATAACAAGAAATCCATATTTTTCAGATTAGCAAGAAATTCATACATTTCAGATTAGCCAGAAATCCATATGCACTAAATTATACAATATTCATATACACTAAATTATACAAAATTATGGAAATCCATATTGAGCATTACAAAATTCCATTCGAAACCACCTTGCCCACATACACCTGACATCGTCGATCTGCTCCTTGGTGTAATGCGGTTGCTTTGTCACATTCTACAATTACAATTTGGTATTAGTTAGTAACAAGAAAAGGTAGATGAAAGACAATTGCAAATATCAAATGCTATTATATAGGAACAATTAATATGAATTACATACCGCTTTTGGGAATTGGAATTGTATTCTTTCGACAAAGTCAAACATGAAAATCATCGTGTAATAAGCGCATTCCCAACTCTCCAACTGTTGCGGGCCCTGAAATTTGCATTTAGCGGCCTATGTTAGAATGACAATATTTTTTTGGACAACATATGAAATTATAAAATTATAGTGTGCTCACCAGCAACCACTTCCAACTCAACTTGGTTTTATGGCGCTTGCTATGCAATCCTCTCCCTCTTTAACATATTTCGCAAAAGCCCTTCCAAAATTGAGTGAATGTTTATAGCAATTTTATAATTTGATATAATTGAAAAAAATTCAAACCAATTGAATTATTATTAGCTTACTTATTGACATAAGAGAAGGTATCTTTGCACTTGTCAGCTGGGATATTTCCTTTGGGCTTACAAGAATCAACGATTATGCTCGTATTTAGGTAAGGCACAATGATAATCAAACACCAGTGTTTGCTGTGGGAGGATAAAAATTAAAGTACTTTAGCATATAATAGTGACACGAGTGTTTGCTAATATAAACAATACATAAGCTAAGGTTAGAATTAACCTCTGGTGGTATGGCACAATAATGAATTTATTCTCCTCCTCCATAGCACGATGCATCGCTGAACACATGTACTCGATAGCCATATCCGAATAACATCTCAAGGACGTGGCACTCACTCTCTCAGGGTCCAGAAAGGTGCACAAGCTCTTCCTTTGTACCATCTCATTGCAGTTTCGGATTAGCTTCCTGAAAACTCATCATTTTGCATTAGAATATATATTTGAGTTGTATACAATAATGAAAATAATTTTGGGCCACTAACATGAGGAAAATGGTGATGAATGACACATCGAGTCATCTATCGGATGACGAGTGGTGGAGAATGTCCTTGAAGTCTTTGAAGTCTTTGAACGACAGGATGAGAACCCTGCCTTCGTGTAGAAACATCCCAGGTGGGATAGGGATGATGATATCCTTCATGCCTTCGGGTGCCGACATCAAGCGGTCTTGGAGGATGCGCAAATCCTCAGGCAAACGGCTGTATTCTTCATCAGTGACTATAGGACGGTCTGGTGATCCTGGCGCGTCAGCCCCGACGTCGCAAGCCACAACAGTCCGTACCGGTGACATCATCTCCTGTGTACCAATGACATCATCTCCTCGTGTCTGCATCAAAATTAACTAACCTTCTTCAAGTATTTGAAAAAGAATGATTTGAATGTAACAAAAGAAATGGATTATTTAGAGATTACATGATGCAAAATAATCTGACTCCTGGGCCATTGGACAAATGACTTCCGGGCATCATCAAGAACAAACATATCGCCGGTAGGGACAGGAAGAGGTACGCGCCCCCATCCCTCCACGACTAAGTCAACCTGCACGCATGCATGGTCGGGCCTGAGCTGAGCATGGTGTACACTTGGGGCTCCTGGAAGTACAACTCCCTTGGCAACGATCAGAGGAGAACTACCCTACCACAGGACGAGGTCGCATGCTCTGGGTTCCTACAATTATCAAAAAGTTGTTACTTTTTAATTGTGGGATATTGTCTAACAAGGTTACTTTTAGACTACGACCAAGTAGTGATTACCTTTAGATTTTCCAAATCGTCTAAGGCCCAAGTCCCGGATGCTTGGCTACTTCGCCGAACTCCCGGCGAAATAGGAGGTGGTTGCTCGGATTGCTGCGCAAGAGATGAAAACCGGTTCAACAACCTTGATTCCATCTCAGCCAGCTTTGCGTCGTACTCTTGGCTGACCTCCGCGTGTACCTGCACAACTATCTCGTCTTTATTTACTTTGGCACGAGATTTTCTTTGAGGTTTTTGTCCCTCAACCCGAAACACCTCCTTCGAGGGCTTTATTTACTTTGGCGTGTAGTTCTGTTGTTGAAGGATTGTCATGTGCTCATCTATGTAGGGAGCAACATTTGTCATGTACTGTAGTACAATAAAATGTGCATTCTGTAGATCATTTATATCAGCAACTACGGCTCTCAACCCAATTGTCCCGACTCCTTGGAGCCTTCACTCGTATCGAGATTTCGGAACGCCAATAAGATCCACACTGGCCATGCAGTTGGTGCAATAATCAATCACCTCTTCTGTGGAATATCCTTCTATGATGCTACATTCAGGTCGATGTCGGTTCCTCACGTACTTTTTCAAGATGCCCATGTATCTCTCGAATGGGTACATATACCGCAGGAACACAGGACCACAGATCTGAATTTCTCTCACAAGATGAACAGCAAGGTGAACCATAACATCGAAAAAAGATGGCGGAAAATACATCTCAAGTTGGCAAAGAGTAACGACGACCTCCTTTTGCAAAGAGTCCAATTTTAGAGGGTCTTCACTTTGGAATTGATTACATTGAAGAAAGTACAGAACTTATTAATGGTTTCCCGAACGTGCGTTGGTAAAATTTCCCGAATTGCAACAGGAATCATATGTGTCAGTAAAACATGACAGTCGTGGGATTTCAGACCAAGCAATTTCAGGTCCTTCATCGACACCAGCTTCTTAATATTCGAGGAATACCCCAATGGGACTTTGATACTATGAAGGCATTCACAAAAGCTTGTTTTCTCTTTCTTCGACATTGTGCACAGTGCGGGGGGTAGGTATGTGCGCTTCCCTTTCTCTTGCGGTGCAAGCTCGGGTCGTATTCCCATTTCTACCATGTCTTTCCGAACTTTAATATCATCTTTAGTCTTTCCCTTAATGTTCAATAGTAAACCAATCAAACTGTCATAGACATTTTTTTATACATGCATGACATCTATGCAATGTCTCACTTCTAAATATTCCCAGTACGGTATCTCTCAAAATATGGACCTTTTTTCCAAATATTCTTCGGTGGTGCTTCGGCACATTTTCCAAAAATAACATCAAGGTTTTTTACCCGATTGAAGACACTCTTCCCGTCTAATGGACGACGGGCCACTCCAAGCTCAATTTTCCCGTTGAATGCTCTCTTCTTCTTACAGTATGGGTGATTAACAAAAAGAAAACTACGATGCCCCATTAAAACATTCTTTTGACAATTTTTCAGCCTCAGCACCTGCGTGTCATCTTCACAGATAAGACACGCTTTTGCTCCTTTACAAGTGTAACTCGATAAATTCCCATACGCGGGGAAATCATTTACGGTGCAAAACACCATGGCCCGCATTTGAAAGACTTATTTGCTGTACGCATCCCAGACCGGGACGCCATCACGCCACAATTTCTGGAGGTCCTCAATTAATGGTGCGAGATACACATCTATGTCATTTCCAGGTTGTCTGGGTCCTTGGATTAGTAATGACATCATTATATATCTGCGTTTCATGCACAGCCAAAGAAGAAGATTATAGATGGATATAAGAACTGGCCAAGTACTGTGCCGACTGCTCAAGGTTCCAAACGGACTCATTCCATCTGTACTCACCACAATCCTAAGGTTTCTTATTTCAGAACCAAATTCTTTGAAGTGTCTATCAATGTTTCTCCACTGAGGAGAATCGGCCGGGTGCCTTAGTTTACCGTCTTTTTTGCGCTCTTCTTCATGCCAACGCAATAATTTCACATCCTTAGAATTCGCAAACAACCGTTTGAATCTCGGTATTATCGGCAAATACCACAACACCTTAACCGGAGGCCGGCCCTTTTTGTCCTCGTTACAATCATCAGTGTCCTGGTCCTTATGTTTATACCGTGAAACACCGCATTTAGGACAAACATGCATGGTCTCGTACTCGTTCCGGTACAATACACAGTCATTCGGACATGCATGTATTCTTTCGATCTTCAACCCCATTGGACATATCAATTTTTTCGCCTGATATATTGTACCGGGTAACTCGTTGTTATCTGGGAGCATTTCTCGTAAAAGCTGTAATAAGGACGTAAAACTCTTATCGCTCCAACCATTGTCTGTTTTTAATTTTAATAATTTCAACACAGCCGACAGTTTCGTAAATTTGGTACACCCGGGATACAACTGCTTTTTGGAATCATTAGACAAATTTTGGAATTTATCATAATTTTTATCACTAATTTCATCTTCCGCATCACGAAACATTTTCTCCAGATTTTCAATAAACTCGTGTTCTACATTTTCACCAAAATTCATCTCCACCTCATCATCATCGTTTCCGAGTTCAACATTATCAAAAATTTCGACATCCTCATAATCCTCGTTCCAATCAAGTTCCAAATTATCAGAAATTTCTACATTCTCATCATTCAATTCACAATGATTAAAATCTTTATTGGTACTACTATTTTCACCAAATTTCTCACCGTGCATGATCCAACATGTATATCTCTTCTTAAATCCCCGACAAATTAAATGACCTCTAATTTCTTCAGAGTCCACAAATCTTAAAATATTTTTACAATCTCTACAAGGACACAAAATATCTTCTTCTTTTTTCTTCACTCTATACCTCTCGGCAAATTTTATAAACTCATCAACGCGAACCAAATATTATTCACTGTCACATCGCAATTCATACATCCAACTTCGATCCATCTGTAAATTAAATTAAAAAAATGATTTGATCAATTAATCATGCATGGTCAACATATAAATTGTACCAAATTTTGGGCTTACAAAGGGCCGGTTTACAATCCTAACCCACTCTTTGAATATTATGTCCCATATGTGAATACATATTAGTGAGTTTTAATTAGTATTTGAGAAAAATTCGGCAGCATTTCCCCTTAACTCTCCAAGTATGCGTACGAACCACATACTCATAGGAGCAATAAGGGAAAATACTATCGAACTTTCCTCAAATACTAATTAAAACCCGCTAATATGCGTTCACATCCTAAATGAGACACAATATTCAAATAGCAGTCCCAAAACGGGGACTGTCCAAAATTAATCCCTATTGGATTAATTTTGAACGGGTATGGACCTAAAAGCATCTATAGGTCGGTTATTGGACCACAATACACTAATTATTTACATTATCTAATTAAGAATTAAATCAAGCATGCATGAATATATTATTAATTAATGAACATAAAATTAGAGGGGGAAAAGGAAAATATGTATATACAACCTTCGAAAGTTAGAGAGGAGAAAATAAAAACTTCAAAGATGTCAGATTCCAGCTGCTAACCTTTGCAGAAATCAGATCTCAGTTCAATACAGAGAGAGATATTAATTACTTGATCAAAACAGCGCTGGAAGGAGAAGGCCTCTCGAAGAGAAGGGGCCCTTTTATACTGCACAAAACCCTGCGAAGCCTTTTCTACACGGATTTATACTTAATAATCCGTGTAGCTCTCTCACCATTTATACACGGTTATTTATTCAAATTGTTCGTGTAGCATTACCCTTTGTACACGGATATTTGATAAAAAACCGTGTGGCTCTATAACATTTCTACACGGACATTTAACTAAAAAACCGTGTAGCTCTCTTACTATTTCTACACGGATATATTATCAAATATCCGTGTACTATTCATACACGGATTTTAGTATAATAACCGTGTAGCTCTCTCAATCTTTTCCACACGGATTTTTGATCCCTAATAAACCGTGTAGCTCTCTCAAACAATTCTATACGGATTCGTAACTAAATGTCCCTGTATAATTCCCCCATATTTTTCGACCTTTCAGAAATTCATATTTGGTACACGTTTTTATATAAAATTAGAAAAACCGTGTACAATGTGCAGTGTAGAATTAGCTTTTTTGTAGTTGTGGTACATTTTAGATTGCATTTTGGTCAAATTGTAAAGAGTGTTTTGTACATAGGAGATAGGGCAATATTTGGAATGTGCCTGTTTATTTTAGGTTTACAATTTGTAACTTTAGCATAGACGAGATGTAAATATTTTTCTATTAATGATTTTGGTATGTCGATGGCGCTGAAATAAATATGAGTTTAATCTCGACGTACGGTATATGTAAATTCATAAATTGTTTGATTGTTTTAGAGCCGACATTTTTAAAAATACCCTAAGTTAATTATAGATTAATAAATATGCCCACGGGTTGCTGGGAATTTTAAATATGTCCAAACCGGCCATTAAATGGCCGGTCTTGTGCCTTTTTTTTTTTTTTCCCTTTTTACACCCTACTAATACCCCACAGCCAAATCCTTCCCTCCACAGCTTGAGAAGAAGCACCGCCGGAAGACAGTTTTGCAGAGGTTTCTTTTTTTTATTTAATTTGAATTATTTTTATTATTAATTAAATTAAATTAATTTTAATTAATTTTAATTAATTTTAATTAATTTAATTAATTTTAATTAATTTTAATTAATTTTAATTAATTTAATTAATTTTAATTAATTTTAATTAATTTTAATTAATTTTAATTAATTTTAATTAATTTTAATTAATTTTAATTAATTTTAATTAATTTTATTTAATTTTATTTAATTTTAATTAATTTTATTTAATTTTAATTAATTTTAATTAATTAAATTTAGTTAATCAAAATTAATTTTAATTAATTAAATTTAGTTACTCAAAATTAATTTTAATTAATTAAATTTAATTAATTTTAATTAATTAAATTTAATTAATCAAAATTAATTAATTAAATTTAATTATAAGTAAATTTTTTAATTATTCATTAACTGTGTAA
Source organism: Carex kokanica (assembly GCA_025461125.1). Lineage (NCBI taxonomy): Eukaryota > Viridiplantae > Streptophyta > Magnoliopsida > Poales > Cyperaceae > Carex > Carex kokanica. The sequence continues at coordinate 863,463 of JAJGRX010001078.1, forward strand.
ATTAGTAACATAACAATTGTTTACCACTTTCAAAATGTAGTTTGATTACAATGCCATTGATTTCAGTACATTGTGGCAGTAAGCTTTGTAATAATGCAAACGGGCCTTATTACAACAAAGAATCAATTGGTTCAGTTATGGTTAACAATGATATATCTCTTTTGGACTTGAAAGTCATAATTTACGATTACACTCGTTTTAATTCAGAAATGTGCAATCTTGAATTGGGGACCCGAGTTTGTAATGGAAACACCGGGAAATATTCACTTGCGAAAATTGCAGATGAAAATACCTGGATAGGGTTGTGTGGGTATTTTAAGGCCAACGGAGATTTTGTAATAGATATCTATGTTATAAGAGTTTCGTGAGAGGCAAGGGTTGGAAGTTCCAGCCAATGCTCAGTTGCCATGAAAACTCCCGTCGTTCCTCCAACACAACCAGAAACCTACTATGAACCTACTCATCCAGCAACCTACTATCCACATACTCACCCAGAAACCCAATATCCACCTACTAACCCAGAAACCTACTATCCACTTGCCCTGCAATCACGACCTCAACCAATACTCCGAATTTGTTCCCCACCTAGACCTGTGCATGAGACGCCTTTACCATTCCCAGGACCAATATACAATGAAGTTGGGTCAGATTTTGAAAATATCAATGATATTCCGGGTGAATATCTGCAAAGTGGGGATGAATATGATGGAGATGACTGTGACTCTGATCACCTAGAGGGATGTGGTGGAGATGGTCCAGTTGAAACAGCCGAAGGGCCCATTTGAAACAGCTCTGGCTCAGTGCCACTTAGCGGGCGGAGTGGTACGCACCCGTTCCCAAGCTTCAATGATGTATCTGAGTTTAGAGAAGCAGATACTGGTTCCTATGAGTAACGGATCGAGTACACAAGTGAGATGGCCGCAAACCAATTTTTTAAAATCAAAGATGAATTAATGAAGAAGATTAGAGAGCATCATGTTCATTCGAATCAGGAGATAAGAATGAAGAAAAGTGACAGCCGCCGGATTCATGTGGTGTGCAAAGATCGGCGTTGTGGTTACGAGCTCAGGGGACAACCATCGGGATATGGAGATGCGTGGGTTATAACGAAGCAAGACAAGTCTCACACATGCAGGACAGAGTATACAAGGACCGACAATGAATGTCTGACGGCATCAATCATTGCCGATATCATCCAGAACAGCATTAAGACTGACCCCTGTATGAGCATCCAGTCAGTGGCAAACTGTGTTATGGTTGTGTATAACAACGTCACCCCGAAATACAACCGACTGTGGAGGGGTCGTGAGCTTGCAATAGCCCGAGAATTTGGGAGTTGGGAGGGTTTGTACAACTTGCTGAGACCACTACTGATGGCAATTTGCGTCAAGAATCCCGGATCAAAGTACCATCTTTTGACCAGTCCGATACGAGACAAAGACACAAGAGTAATAAAGGAAGGCGAAGTTCAATTCAGGGTCGTCGCTTGGGTGTTTGGTCCATGCATTGCAGCGTTTCAGTTCTTGAGACCGGTGATCAGCATAGATGCATGCTTCTTGTCAGGGCGGTACGAGGGGAGGCTCTTGATAGCTTGTGCCTATAATGCCGAGAACCAATTGTTGCCTCTTGCATTTGCAATCGTGCATAAGGAGGATGCCGAGAATTGGGGTTTCTTCTTGCAATGGTTGAGGAATGAAGCGCTTGCATATAACCAATTCATCTGTGTTATATCAGACCAGCACAAGGGGATCAAAGCTGCACTGACAGCAGAATACGGATGGTCTCCAGAGCTTTTTGTGCACAGGTTTTGCATTCAGCATGTTGCCGACAACCTGGTCTAGAACTGTGGAAAAGACAGGTGGTACGGCCAAAGGTTCAGAGAAGGAGCCAAGAAGAAGAAGCCAAGAAAGTTGAAAGAGATGTTCGAAGAGTTTGCTAAGGTATTTGTAATGTATAACATTTCGTTTAATTTTTTTGTAACTCTACTCTGAAAATAAAATAACATCTGTTAGTTTTGTGCAGCTAAATCCAAGGTGCAATGCATATTTACGGAAGGTTGGCAAAGTTCGTCCGAATGATCCGAAGGAGCCGTCCAATTATGAGAAGATTTTCCAGACCTGTAATGGAGGATATCGGTTTGGTATAATGATAACAAACGGCTCTGAGTGCCTCAACAATGTCTTCCGGGATAGCCGTAGAATGCCCGTTGCTGCTATAGTGGAGGATACGTTCTACAAATGCAACCAATGGTTTGTTGACCGGCGACAGCGAACCATGGAATTAAAAGACAATGGTCAGAAGATTTCCAACCGGGTTTCGGAGAAGTTTGGAAGAAAATGGGAGAAAGCTGCAAGAATGTGCTTGGTGCCTTACACGCACGGCCAAGGTCAGTACCAAGTTTCAGTTTCAAATGAGTATATTCCTTGCCGTCGCAACGACTTGAGAGTTATGGAGTTCACACGCAGGGAGTGCATGTACATTGTGAAATGCGGTTCCGGCAACCAAATGGAATGTGATTGCAGAGGTATCCAGTTAATCTCTATTCCGTGCGCTCATGTGTTAGCGGTTTGTCGGAACCAAAACTGGTGCGAGGACGACTTTGTTGCACACTGGTAAAATGTGAACTACCTCGAGAGTACTTGGAGTAGGGTGTTTGCTCCCATTGGCAATATGATAGATTGGCCTCCTAATACTGAACCAAAAATTCTCCCTGCAAAAGGATGGATTAGGAAAGGGCGGCGAAAACACGACCGTCGTGTAATGACAATGGATGAATTGGAAGGTAGGTGAAGGGGGCATCAACATCGATGTTCCACTGTCGATAGGCAACAAAGAGGTACATAACATTCATCAAAAATTATATTTACTTTCAATTTGCACCAACTTACTAAGTAACATATACAAATGCAGATGCAAGAAACGCAGCCAATGAGTATGAGAATGACCCAGCTAGGGCAAGGGCAAGTGTATCCGGAGGGTCACGGCGTTCCCCCTACATGTCATTTAAATGCTTCTGTTATGTTTGCAGAAGCAATGAGAGATGCTATTATTTTAGGAGGTGAGGCGGTTGGACTGCAAAGGGAGCCATCTGGAAGCCAACTGAGAATGTCAACTAGTAGGCGTACAACAAGGGCATCTGGAAGCCAAGCAGGGCCGTCTGGAACCCAAGCTGAGCCCTCTAGTAGGCCATCTGCTGGAAGCGGTTTTTTTCGGGGATTTAGTTTTAGGCGTGGTAGTAGTAGTAGGAGATGATTTATCCCTATTATCACACTTTTTTATTTATATGTTGTGAACTTTTTTTATTCCAATTTGTGTGGATTTCTTAATAACACATTTTGTGTGGATGACATTGAATTCAATGATACGTCTGCGAATTTAATTGTGACTCTGAATTCTTTCTCACGCCTGTATTATCAAACGAAAGTACTTCAAATCACAGAACCTCTACAATTTCATATATCTCTGCAACACATTCCTGCTTGTGTAAAACCTGCTTGTGTATGTACTTATCCATGAAATTTTTCTTAACTAAATGTGTAAAACAGGAAAAAGAAAAAAAAAGGCACGGGATCGGCCATTTAATAGCCGATTGGGAATTTTAATCGGGACCGGCCATTTAATGGCCGGTTTGGGCATATTTAAAATTCCCAGCGACTCGTGGGCATATTTATTAATCTGTAATTAACTTAGGGTATTTTTAAAAATGTTGGGTTTTAGAGTTATTAATTAATCGGTGTGAATGAAGTTGAGGACATGTTATTGTTCTAGTGCACTTAAATTGTTGAGCTCTGCGGCTTCGTCGTATTTAGCCTTTGAGGTGACAAATTTACTGGTATAAACTAAAATAACACCAAACTCTCATGAATCACCCTTCCCTCCCATGTTTTATTTAATCAAAGAATGAAATGTTACAGCTTACACAACTTCAATCAACACGTATATATCACAAAGATAAAATCCTATCACATCTTCTAACTTTAGAATGTAAATCTGATAAAATACAACAAAATCTATTCTTAGCCTTCTAATGTAACCTACAGGAGAGATGCCCACCTATGATTGATTCCATTCCTTCTTTACTTGATATCAAATCAATTTGTTTCCCTTCCTGGTTTTATTCGGATCCCACAGAATTATTTCACACTCCCCCTCAAGTTGGCAGGAAAAGATCGAACATGCCTAACTTGTCCAATACACTGTGAAACACCTTGCTTGGTACTGCTTTGGTTAAGATGTCTGCGAGCTGTTGATCAGATTTCACATATGGGAAGTTGATTATTTTTGTTTCTAAGTTCTCCTTTATGAAATGCCGATCTACTTCAATGTGTTTCATCCTATCGTGTTGGACAGGATTTTGAGCTATAGTTATGGCAGCTTTGTTGTCACAGAATAGACTTATCTCCTTGCATGTGGGATATCCCAGTTCTTTCAAGAGTTTCCGTAACCACAATAACTCACAAATACCTTTTGACATGCCATGAAATTATGCTTCAGCACTTGATAAGGCCACCACATTTTGTTTATTGCTCCTCTATGTCATTAGGTTGCCTCCCACAAACGTAAAGTAGCCGGATGTAAATCTTCTATCTGTGTTACTTCCAGCCCAATCCGCATCCGAATACCCCATAATGTCCAGGTGTCCATGAGATTTAAATAAAATACCCCTTCTGGGTGACCCTTTTAGATATCTCACAATTCTAATAACCAGATCCATGTGTTCTTTACTAGGAGAGTGCATAAATTGACTAGCTACCCCTACAGCATACGCAATATGTGGTCTCGTATGTGACAAGTAGATCAGCTTTCCATCTAATTTTTGGTATCTTTCCCTATTCTCAGGTATTTCATCAGGTTTTATCTCAATTTTAGTGTTAGGTATCATTGGGTTGTCTGCGGGTTTGCATTCTAACATCCCTAAATCCTTCAAAAGGTCAAGTACATATTTTCTTTGAGAGAGAAATATACCTTCCTTAGATCTCATTACCTTTATTCCCAAAAAATATTTGAGTCTTCCTAGGTTTTTCATTTCAAATTCTTGTGATAGTTTTGCCTCCAATATGTGCATCTCTTCCTCATCATTTCCTATGATAATCATGTCATCAACATTGATAATTAGCACTATTAGTTTATCTCCTATTCGTTTAATAAATAAGGTATGATCTGAATCACACTGATCAAACCCATATGTTTTCATTGCTCCAGAGAATCTTTCAAACCATGCTCGAGGAGATTGCTTGAGACCATATAGTGCCTTTTTTAGTTTACATATTGCATTTGTAGATCCCAAATATTCAAAACCGGATGGCAAATCCATATAGATCTCTTCAATTTCTCCATGCAGGAATGCGTTCTTCACATCAAATTGATGCAAAGGCCAATCCATATTGCTGCTAGGGATAATAAGACTCTTACAGTGTTCAACTTTGCAACTGGAGAAAATGTCTCTTGAAAGTCTACTCCATACACCTGTGTGTACCCCTTTGCAACAAGTCTTGCCTTGTATCTCTCAATGGTCCCATTTGCATTGTACTTGATGGAGTATATCCACCTGCATCCAACTGATCTTTTGCCCTCAGGTAATTCTGTGACAGACCACGTCTCGTTCTTTTGAAGTGCCTCCATCTCAGTCTTCATTGCCTTTCTCCAATTTGGATCACCAAGTGCTTCTTCTACTTTATTTGGAACCTGTATCAAGGACAAGTTCAAAGCAAAAGCTTCTGCTTCTTCTATTAGTTTATTTAATGTCACAAATTAGACATTGAAAATTCAGTGGGGTTTTTTGGATCATAATGCGGATCATACCGCATTGGAGCCTTCCCACGATTGACTCTAAATGGTAACTTTCTCGAAGGTTCAGGAGCACTTACCTCAGGAGATGGGCCATGTGGTTGAGAGGGGAAAAATTATATTTCTTCATCACCTAACTCCACCCATATATCAAGTCCAGCAGTACTCCCCCTTTCTTCTGTTCTACTCTCTGACTCAGTCCGAATCTGCTATTACTCGGGTGATCAGTTTCAGCCCAATTAGACTCATTACCCGGCTGATCAGTTTCAGCCCAATTAGAGGAGGTTGCCGAATTTTCTACTGGACTTTGGGCTGAGTTATGTAGAGGATCAGAGGTTGGCACGGTTTGGAGTGGGAGATCGGTTTGCACAGTTTGTGGGAGTGGGAGATCGGTTTCATTAAAATCATTTGATATGTAGGGTGCTTCAAGAAACAAGATTTCCTGCTCAATATTACTCTCCTCCTGAGAAGGAAATTCATTATTTCGGAAATATGGCTCATCTTCTAGAAAATCAACATCCATCGTTATGTAGGTTCGGTTTGAAGTGGGGTTGTGGCATCTATATCCCTTTGGATTGGTTCCGTATCCAAGGAATGCACATTTTTCTACACAAAGGATCTATTTTTGTTCTTTTATTCTTATGAATGTGTATATAAACCATACAACCAAAGATTTTCGGAGGCAAAGTAAGAATGGAAGGAAGATGGACAAATGAGGCCAAGATCTGACGAGGAGTTTTGAAATCCAAAGTATGTGATGGCATTCTATTAATGAGGTAAACTGCTGTGGTAATCGCCTCTTCCCAAAATTTGTTTGGAACATTATTGTCAATAAGTAAAGCTCTGGTTGTTTCCAAAATGTGCCTATTTTTTTCGCTCTGCCATCCCATTCTGTTGTGGTGTGTTAACACAAGATGTTTAGTGGATTATTCATTTTTCCATAAAGAAATCTTTTAATTCCTTATTTAGAAATTCTCCCCCATTATCACTCCTTAAAACCCGTATTTCTTTCCCATACTAATTCTTTATTAGATTACAGAAAGATTTTATTATACTTGCAACTTTCCCTTTTGTTTTTAGCAAATACAACCATGTCATACGAGTACAATCATCAACAAAGAGAACAAAATATCTATTACCAGTCAGGGTTTTAACCGGGAATGGTCCCCAAACATCTGAATGCACAAGAGCGAAAGGTTCAATACTTTTATTGTCAGTTCTTTGAAAAGAGACACAGTGGTTTTTTGCTTTAATGCACGTTGTACAATCAAAAGATTCCTTATTACATTTTTCAAAAATACCGGGAATAAGCTTTTTCATATACCCAAAAGAAGGGTGCCCTAACCGTTTATGCCACTTGATAATTTGGTAAGAGGTGCTTTCTCGAGAATTAACATGATGTACTATTCCTTCACTGATATCTTCCATAACATACAATTTTCCCCGTCTAGTACCATGCCCTAAAATCTCCTTCGTATGTACATCTTGAAAAAGACAAAAACGTGGGTACATGAGTACAATACAGTTCAAATCATCTAAAATATGTCCAATAGAGAGTAGTTTTGATGACAGTGAAGGAACAAGTAAAGTATTAGACAATGATATTGAAGGTGTAAGAGATACTCTTCCTGCACCCATAACCGGGCATTTTTCCCCATTTACATTTACAATCTCGAGTCTTCGCAGAGTAACCAACCCGCAAAAATCCTTTGGATCATAAGTCATGTGATCTGATGCGCCCGAATCTATTATCCATTTAGAGGTTTTATTAGTACCAATACTTAAATTACCTTCACCCAAATGAGTATGGTTGGCCACAGGTGGTATTAGGGAAAAACCATGTTGTTGACTTGCACATGCTACTGCCTCGTACTACTTCTCTTCAGTTTTTTTCGCACCTTGTTCTGTAATCCCAGCGGCTTCAGTGGTTCATGTGGACTGAATCATATTCGCACTTGATCTTGCACGGTTGTACCCTCCAGTTTTCTTCTTCCCTTCTCACCACCATTCAGGATATCCATGGATTTCGAAGCAAGTTTCTCTAGTGTGCCTTGTGCCACCACAATGAGTGCATTTTAGATGCTTCTGGTGATCAAATTTCTGGTTGTTGGGTAGCATCTCAGAGGGAGATTTTAGAGTAGGTTTAGTTTCGGCGTACATGACTGCAGCCGATATATCATTTCTTCCTACCATTAGATTATGGCGCACTTCTTCTCTCCTAACCCAGGCGAAAGCTTGTTCTGTGGTGGGAAGTGAAGAAGTTTGGAGTATGTGTGCTCTCATTTGGTTCAGCCGGTCACTAAGACCATTCATAAAATTAAACAACCTCTCTTCTTGAACTATTTTGTTATATCTTTCGATATTCTCAATGCCAGTAAAGGTATTGGGTCTACGATAGTCTATATCTCTCCACAAACCCTGAAGTTCTTTGTAATATGTTTCTACAGAGCTGTCTCCTTGTCTCAAGTTATAGGTTCTATGCCTTGGATCATAATACTGGGCAGAATCACTACTATCAAAAAAAGTCGTGGCGAGTGCTTCTCAAACTTCTCTTGCAGTGGAACAATTAATAAAGCTGCCAACTAATGAGTTGTCGAGGGATTTTATCAGCCAACTCTTCACTATGTTGTCTTCGATCTCCCACCGTTTGTATGCCTCGTCGGTTGGTAGCAGAATTTCCTTGTCCCCTTTCACATGTTGGGTTTTGAGGCTACCCAAAGCCATTAGGCTTAAGCTGCGGAAAGACCGTAAAACAAAATTTTTACTTCTAACTTAAGCCAAAAGGATTGAAGTGGTATGTCGGATAATCTACCGAGAGTTACATACATATTCAATCATTTTCTTAGATTAAAAACCGTAAGTAAAACTTTACTTATTCAGATCATAGATTAAGTAGTATGTCGGATAATAACCGAGAGTTACATACCAGATTAATCCTGTATAGACCCAAAGTAGTAAAACCGTATTTACTTGATTTTAATCAGTTTATAGATCTACTCCTTTGATTGATTTCTTAAAGATTAAATCTATTTAACAATTAAATAGATTAATATAACATTTCTTTACCTTGTTTCCAAATTCAAATTGGAATGCAGTCTGACCCGACTGTCTGACCCGGCTGTCTGACCCGGTTAAGCAAGCACCAAAAATATAGTGCCTCTGTCGGTTATTCACCAGGAACTAATCGAGAGAGCGGTTTATTTCTTTTACCAGAAATACCGTAAACCGTGGAATCTGACAAAAACACTATTCACAAGAAAAAGCAAATAATAATTACGACTCTTGTAAAATATTATTTCTAAAACCCGTAAACTCTGATTAGAACGAATCTGAGGAAAGAGAGAATTATCGTTCGATCGGATCGAATCGGTATTCAGGAATTGAATTAATTTCTCTCTAACCTTGATCACCTATTTATATATTTTGAAATGTATATAAAATACTATTTTAACCCTATATGTCGGCTAAAACCAACGGCCAAAATCAAGTTGGCAAAATTATTACTATTTTGCCATTGGCCCATTAATACTTGATTAATTTTGGGCTTTGATTTGGGCTTTGATTTGGGCCTTTAATCTTTAATTAGTGATTTATTCTTAATGGGTTTCAAGCCCAAAATATAAATCCAATAATTAAATATTTTAAGTCCAAATCAAATACATATTTTCTCGATCGTTCGTTCGGTAACTTTTATGCAACGTGTCAAACACGTTCATAAATTAACCAATGTTTCTGCTTGTCATTTAAATGACATTTATAATTTAATTATATCATATATAATTAAATTTATCCATCTTATTATTAATTATAATCATTATAATTAATCAATAAGATTCTCCGACTAGTTCCTATATGGTGTGACCCAATAGGATCTGTGTTATGTTGGCAAAATAGAATTAAAACTATTTTAACTTCTATTTATCATAGGTGGCACCTGGCAAGTACATTATGACACCAATTACACAAATGATGCTGTACCGTACAATATCATGATCCAGTAAACGATTTACTTCGTGTTAATTCTTTTGTCTCATAGCTATCATATTAGTTTCAAGGTAGGTGTGTGTCATCCTTGCAAACTTAATATTTTCTTGATCCTGAATAGATTATCAAATATGTTTACTCTTGTAATCATACTGGATCCAGATAATCATATTCTATCAAGGGGCCCAGTGATGCTATAGCTCGTATTGAGATACGAGGGACAATAGTACTTTTGATAAATCATCTTTTTCTCCGCATAAGCTATGTATACCGAAGAACTACCCTTATAGCTACTTTTTACGGATAGCGTTAGATAGCAATTACACATATACATCTCTTATGTAGGAAAAATGAATATCTCATACTTTAGAACTTAACACTAAAATAAAAACATTAATGACGCAAACACAATTCCATTTAATGTTTCATTTGCGGTCTGTCAAATATCATGTTCTCTAACATGTATCTGTGTGATTAAAATGACAACTCTTTGTCTATAGTTTGTAAAACTTAACCATCATTTAATCCACACACTAACCTTATCGCGGTAATTAGTGTTCCTGCTAATTACCTTGGTTAGAGACTTTTAAGAGTATTATCATCTATATTATGAAGTTTCACAATTCCAGTCATGAACTCGAAATGATTCATAAATTCAATAATACTCAAGGTAACAAAATAATTAAACACAAAATGATTAATCATTCAATTCATGAACAAAATATATATGATATATTTATCGTTTTATTGACTTCTAGATTATTACACTAACAATCTCCCACTTAAGCTAGGAGCCAATCATCGTAGGCCCTACTTTATACAAGTCTCTTTATTCTAAAAGATCTCATAGATCTCAAGAAAATCTCACAGCCTAGCTCCTATGTGTCTTAAGTACATAGAAACAGTATGCATCCAATGCATGGCTTGAGTAAGAGGTTCTCGTGAGTGGATCAGCTGTGTTGCTGATTGTGTCAATTTTTGCAAATCTTTACTTCACCTTTATGTTAATTATATCTTTTATAATTAATTATAATCATCTTATTATTTTAACGATCTTTCGTTTTTAGGTGATAATGTCGTAGAACACGTTTGGATCTCGAGTGCGATCTCGGTTCCTTGGCCTAAGCTATAGCTCTATTGTTGTCTCAATAGAGGTCCTCAGAGCCTTTGAACACTTGGAACCACTCCTAGTTCGCTAAGGAACTTTTGATCCAGAAACTCTCTTAGTAGCATTCCTATGCTCCAAGCCTGGATTAGCCTGATATCTACTCGTCACACTCAAAGCGTACGAGATATCAGGGCGAGTGCACAACATGGCGTACATGATAGAGCTAATAGCCGAAGCGTATGGCACTCTACTCATTGCGCTTTGCTCATTAGTTGTCTAAGGACACTGAGTCTTGCTAAGCTGTACACCATGACTCATTGGCAGGAATCCCTTTTTAGAATCCTGCATGCTGAACTTATTCAGCACTTTGTCAATGTACGTGCTTTGACTCAATCCTATGAGTCTTTTTGATCTATCTCTATAGATCTTGATGCCTAATATATAGACTGCCTCGCCCAAGTCTTTCATTGAGAACACTTTCTTTAATGAAGACTTGGCTTGTTGCAATAACGGAATATCGTTTCCCATCAGGAGTATGTCGTCTACATATAAGATTAGAAAGGCGATGGCACTCCCACTAGTTTTTCTGTATACACAAGGTTCTTCTTCGTATCTGACAAAGTCAAACTATTTTTTTTTTATCTCTTCGTCAAATCGAAGATTCCAACTCCGTGACGCTTTCTTCAATCCATAAATGGATTTAAGAAGCTTGCACACTTTCCCAGCATTATTTGGATCTTCAAAACCCTTGGGCTGTATCATATACATGTCCTCTTCTAAATTTCCATTTAAGAAGGCGGTTTTGACATCCATTTGTCATATTTCATAATCATGATATGCGGCAATTGCTAGGAGCATCCGAATTGACTTAAACATAGCCACGGGCGAAAAAGTTTCATCATAATCTACACCGAGAATTTGTTTGAAACCTTTCGCTACTAGCCGTGCTTTGTATATAGTCATATTACCATCCATGTCTGTTTTCTTTTTGAAAACCCACTTGTTATCTATGGGTTTTACCCCATCAAGTGGTGCAACTAGGTTCCAGACCGTGTTGTCATACATGGATTGTATTTCGGATCTCATGGCCTCCAGCCATTTTTCAGAGTCGGGTCTATCCATTGCTTCCGCATAGGTCAGTGGATCTTCAGTGTCAAACACTGAAATCTCGTGTAGTCCCATGTACCTTTCAGGTGCATGGACTATCCTTGCTGACCTACGTAGTACTTGTTCTTCTGGCTGTTGAACTTCATCCACAACTGTTTGTGGGTTCAGTTCTACTTCAACTTGAGTCGAAGTATCTGAGCTCGGGACTAGAACCTCTTCCACAACTACTTGTGGATTTGGTTCTTCCAGATGCTCATCAGCTGAAGTAACAAGTGATGGGTTTATCTGATCTTGTTCAGATATTATATTGTGTGATGTATCTTGAACTTCTTCAAGTATTACATTACTCCCACTACTTCCTCTTGTAAGAAAATCTTTCTCCAATAATATACCATTACGAGCAACAACTATTTTGTTCTCGGATTGGTAATAGAAGTAATATCCTCTTGTTTCCTTAGGATACCCTACGAAAAAGCATTTATCAGATTTAGGACCAAGTTTGTCAGACGTCAGGCGTTTGACAAATACTTCGCAACCCCAAATTTTAAGAAAAGATATGTTTGGAACTCTTCCAAACCATAACTCGTACGGAGTCTTTTCTACTGATTTAGATGGAACCATATTTATCGTTAGTGCAGCAGTTTCTAGTGCATGGCCCCAAAACGATTTTGGTAGAGTGGCGGTACTCATCATGAAACGAACCATGTCTAACAGAGTTCGATTCCTTCTCTCAGAAACAACGTTCCATTGCGGTGTCCCTGGAGGCGTGAGTTGTGAGACTATCCCACATTTTCCTTTAAGTACGTTTTAAACTCATAACTTAAGTATTCGCCTCCACGATCTGATCGTAAGGCTTTAATACTTTTATTCAGTTGATTTTCTACTTCAGCCTTGAATTCCTTGAACTTTTCAAAGATTCAGACTTATGTCTCATCAAGTAGACATAACCATATCTACTGTAATCATCAGTAAAAGTGATAAAGTAGTAATAACCGTTTCTTGTACAAGTACTCATAGGTCCACATACATCGGTATGTATTAGACCTAATAAGTCACTTGCCCTTTCTCCCTTTTTAGAAAAAGGCGCTTTGGTCATTTTTCCTCGTAAACAGGATTCGCATGTGTTAATTGATTCAAAATCAAACTTACCAAGAAGTCCTACTTCTTGTAATTTCTTAATGCGTTTCTCGTTTATATGACCAAGGCAACAATGCCACATGTAAGTCGTACTTTCATGAGATGTTTTGAGTCGTTTGTTATTATTAATGTTAAACACAGGTTTATCCATTTCCAGCATATGAAGATCATTTATCATATAAGATGATCCATAATATAATTCATTTTTATAAATATAACAACGCTTGTCTTTTATAACAAATGAAAAACCATTCATCTCTAAACATGAGATTGATATGATATTTCTGGAAATGCTAGGAACAAAATAAACATTTTCCAGTTCCATTACAAGCCCGCTGGGCAAACACAACTCTATACTACCGACTGTAATGGCTGCAACACTTGCTCCATTTCCAACTCGGAGTTGTACTTCCCTATTGCCAAGTTTCCTTCTATTCTTTAATGCCTGCATATTTGAACAAATATGAGCACATGATCCAGTATCTAATACCCAATCATTAATAGAGGTATCAACATTAACTTCAATAACATAAATACCTGAGGTTGAAGCATTGGAAACCTTTCTAGACTTTACATCCTCCAGATACTTCGGGCAGTTTCTCTTCCAATGACCTTTGCTATTACAATAATAACAGTCAGAGGAAGCAGAGACCTTTACCTTGGGAGCATTCTGTTTAGGAACCTGCTTCCCTTTGCCCTTGTACTTCGGAACCACTTTCTTCTTTGCCTTATTGATCTTTTTCTTACCCGCTTGGATCATGAGAACAGAAGAACTTTTCTTCATGTCTCCATCTGCGATCCTAAGCATCCCCTGCAGCTCCTGTAAGCTCCTTTCCATCCCAAGCATGTGGAAGTTCATGATGAACACTGAAAAGCTGGGTGGAAGCGAGTTCAGGATAATATCCGTAGCAAACTCTTTGCTCAACGGACTATTAAGCTTATGCAGCTGCTCAATATCACTCGTCATACGGAGCATATGAGTGCCCATAGAGCCGCTTTCGGCCAACTTGTGACCTAGTAGGGACTTGGTTACCTTGAATCTCTCCACACGTGCCTGCTCTTGAAACATGTTCTTAAGCTGGACACACATGTCGTTGGATTTGGTATCCATGAATCGCCTCTGCAATTCAGGACCCATAATCCCAACTATGAGACTCTGTACATCAAGCACATCTTCCTTGTGCTTGTTGTACGCTGTTAACTCATCAGCAGTAGCACCTGCTTTGAGTTCATCAGGGTAAGGGGTATTTAAGACATATTCCCTTTTCTCGCGTCTTAGTACGATCGTGAGAGCACGAAACCAATCAGTAAAATTAGTCCCGTCTCCTTTCAGCTTTTCTTTCTCGAGTAGGGAGCGCAACGAGAATGACGTTTCTTTAGACATGTTCTACAATGTTAAATGTAAAGATTTAAGCTTTGTTCATGTAATGTTTTATTTTTAACAATAAAACTCCCACTGCAAATCTGTTCTATTCCCATTTTGCAGAAGGACCAAGATCCCTATCTTTCATTAATAGACAAGTCGATTAAGAAGCTTGCCTATTAATTATTTTTAGGTAAGCAACTCTTTGCTAATCATATCTCTATATGACTCTTGGTTTCGTTAAACATCGTATGTTTTAACGAAGACTTTGCCCCGAGCCCAAAACGATTTTGGAAATCACCGGTAAGTAACCTCACTCTATTTGGTTTGTTATGTCGAACATAACCCTCGACCACCAAAGGTAAAAGGCGACGTCTGCTGAGCAGTCCGTCAACCAATGAACAATGGTTTGAGAAGGATAGAGTAGGAAGGGCATACTACTTAATTAGATGGGTTTGTTTTATGCTTTAAACCTTGTAAGCAACCTTTAAAAGAGGTCTTGCCAGAAAGACAACCGAAGGTATCCACTTCCAGTCTTCCTTTGACTAAGACACTCTTTCACATGCTTGACTTTGTTTTAAGCATGTTTATCTCGTAAATCTGGTTTTAGACAGTCTTACGGATACGTGAAAAGAGTCTGCCAGAAAGACAACCGAAGGTATCCACTTCCAGTCTTTCTTTGACTAACGGCTAATTTCACGGTTCCTTGAAAGCGATAAATCTAATTTATGCATTTCATATCAAAGCAGTAAATCCTATTTATATACGTGACCAAGTTACGTATACAATTTATCAGTTCCTAATTCTTTATTTTGCATCTATGCTCAATTCTTTAGTTATACCGTTTGAAAGCATATAAACAGTTTATATGTTTTTAAAGTAGATATTTTTTTTGGCATGTAAAGCAATTTGGTAATGTGACAAAGTTCCTTTTGGGCCAGCCATTAGGACACGAAAAGGGGCTCCCAGGAAAGACCGGGGTCACGAGGACTGCTTTAGATTCGGTCTTTCCTAGACAGAACCATCTCTTTTACGGTGTGGAAATGACAGCTCTTACTCAGGTACTTTATTGCTTCATCACATTCTTCGATGAACTTTACAAAACCAAAGGTTTTCGAAAAGGCGAAAGAATTACATTTTGCCATGCTTCGACAGTAGTAAAGCAATTTGGTAATGTGACAAAGTCCCATTTGGGCCAGTTTATGAGGACACATAAAAGGAATAGGATTGGCCAGAAAGAAAACCGCTTTTATCCAAGACCATCTTTCTTTGACTCAGCATTTTCCTTTTTACGGTGGAGATAAACAGCTCTTACTTGGGTACTTTATTGCTTCATCACATTCTTAGATGAACTTTACCACAGTCGAAAGTTTTTGAAAACGAAAACATTAAGAAAACATTAAAGAAAGCTTAAATCTAATTTAACTTTCTCAGTCGGAAAACAGAACCAAGAAAATCTCATTTCTAATCGGTTTTGGACTTAAGCTGCAAATCTAAGAATTAAACCGATACGCAGTATATGCAAACAATTTACATAAGTTATAACTTTTAAAAAATCAATCAGCAGGAGAGCCTTGTGCTCTGATACCACTGTTGGGTTTTGAGGCTACCCAAAGCCATTAGGCTTAAGCTGCGGAAAGACCGTAAAACAAAATTTTTACTTCTAACTTAAGCCAAAAAGATTGAAGTGGTATGTCGGATAATCTACCGAGAGTTACATACCTATTCAATCCTTTTCTTAGATTAAAAACCGTAAGTAAAACTTTACTTATTCAGATCATAGATTAAGTAGTATGTCGGATAATAACTGAGAGTTACATACCAGATTAATCCTGTATAGACCCAAAGTAGTAAAACCGTATTTACTTGATTTTAATCAGTTTATAGATCTACTCCTTTGATTAATTTCTTAAAGATTAAATCTATTTAACAATTAAATAAATTAATATAACATTTCTTTACCTTGCTTCCAAATTCAAATTGGAATGCAGTCTGACCCGACTGTCTGACCCGGTTGTCTGACCCGGTTAAGCAAGCACCAAAAATATAGTGCCTCTGTCGGTTATCCACCAGGAACTAATCGAGAGAGCGGTTTATTTCTTTTACCAGAAATACCGTAAACCGTGGAATCTCACAAAAACACTATTCATGAGAAAAAGCAAATAATAATTACGACTCTCGTAAAATATTATTTCTAAAACCCGTAAACTCTGATTAGAACGAATCTGAGGAAACAAAGAATTATCGTTTGATCGGATCGAATCGGTATTCAGGAATTGAATTAATTTCTCTCTAACCTTGATCACCTATTTATATACTTTGAAATGTATATAAAATACTATTTTAACCCTATATGTCGGCTAAAACCAACGGCCAAAATCAAGTTGGCAAAATTATTACTATTTTGCCATTGGCCCATTAATACTTGATTAATTTTGGGCGTTGATTTGGGCTTTGATTTGGGCTTTTGATTTGGGCCTTTAATCTTTAATTAGTGATTTATTCTTAATGGGTTTCAAGCCCAAAATATAAATCCAATAATTAAATATTCTAAGTCCAAATCAAATACATATTTTCTCGATCGTTCGTTCGGTAACTTTTATGCAACGTGTCAAACACGTTCATAAATTAACCAATGTTTCTGCTTGTCATTTAAATGACATTTATAATTTAATTATATCATATATAATTAAATTTATCCATCTTATTATTAATTATAATCATTATAATTAATCAATAAGATTCTCCGACTAGTTCCTATATGGTGTGACCCAATATGATCTGTGTTATGTTAGCAAAATAGAATTAAAACTATTTTAACTTCTATTTATCATAGGTGGCACCTGGCAAGTACATTATGACATCAATTACACAGATGATGATGTACCGTACAATATCATGATCCAGTAAACGATTTACTTCGTGTTAATTCTTTTGTCTCATAGCTATCAGATTAGTTTCAAGGTAGGTGTGTGTCATCCTTGCAAACTTAATCTTTTCTTGATCCTGAATAGATTATCAAATATGTTTACTCTTGTAATCATACTGGATCCAGATAATCATATTCTATCAAGGGGCCCAGTGATGCTATAGCTCGTATTGAGATACGAGGGACAATAGTACTTTTGATAAACCATCTTTTTCTCCGCATAAGCTATGTATACCGAAGAACTACCCTTATAGCTACTTTTTACGGATAGCGTTAGATAGCAATCACACATATACATCTCTTATGTAGGAAAAATGAATATCTCATACTTTAGAACTTAACACTAAAATAAAAACATTAATGACGCAAACACAATTCCATTTAATGTTTCATTTGCGGTCTGTCAAATATCATGTTCTCTAACATGTATCTGTGTGATTAAAATGATAACTCTTTGTCTATAGTTTGTAAAACTTAACCATCATTTAATCCACACACTAACCTTATCGCGGTAATTAGTGTTCCTGCTAATTACCTTGGTTAGAGACTTTTAAGAGTATTATCATCTATATTATGAAGTTTCACAATTCCAGTCATGAACTCGAAATGATTCATAAATTCAATAATACTCAAGGTAACAAAATAATTAAACACAAAATGATTAAACACAAAATAATTAATCATTCAATTCATGAACAAAATATATATGATATATTTATCGTTTTATTGACTTCTAGATTATTACACTAACATCACATACCCGAGTTTGTCCCGAGTTTTTAGTTCCATCTCAACCATTTGCGCTCAAATTCGATAATTATTGCCATCCAACATGGTGATGCCTGAATTCGAGTTTTTGCTTGAATGAGATAGTCCCACTCCTTCAGAAGGCTTATTCTGACTTTGTGCCATGATTAGGGAGAGTTTCTTTGAGAATTCTTCGATGAGAATTTTTGCTGTATCTCATATGTCAACACTTGATTCTGAAGGTGTATTCGTCATTTCTTATCTAGCAGCGGAATACCAGAGAAATAGGAATGAATGAGGTATCTAGATCACCTTTGGTATGACCATCAGCAATCAGTACCTTCAAACAATTCCCGCTCTGATACCATGACAAATTTACTGGTATAAACTAAAATAATACCAAACTCCCATGAATCACCCTTCCCTCCCAAATTTTATTTAATCAGAGAATGAAATGTTACAGCTTACACAGCTTCAATCAACACGTATATATCACAGAGATAAAATCCTATCACATCTTCTAACTTTAGAATGTAAATATAATAAAATACAACAAAATCTATTCTTAGCCTTCTAAGGTAACCTACATGAGAGATGTCCACCTGTGATTGATTCCATTCCTTCTTTACTTGATATCAAATCAATTTGTTTCCCTTCCTGGTTTTATTCGGATCCCATTCAATTATTTCACATGAGGTTCCTTGACCCTCTTGCAAATTATAGAAGCCAAAGAGCCACAAAGTTCAACGACAAAAAGAGTTGAGATTAATAGTTAGTTGCTCAAATTTATGAATGATTGTCTTCCTCTTCGTTTTTGTTCATAAATTCAATAACAAGCGAATTTCTTTTATGGCAATGCATGTTTGTTGTTTGTTAAACCATTTTGGAAAAAAAAAAAAAAATTTAGATAAAAATGGGAATCAAATCATTTAATTTTAAATATCTTTAAATATATATTTCAACAGAAGTAGTTTAGACAAATAATCAGTTTGATCCACAATTTTTAGTTGTTGACTTCGCACATACGTACGTGCCAGCTGATTTTGCATGTTACCAATTTATTATATGGAACAAACACTTGCACATGTATCACGGGTACCTATATATTCTTTATTTTTACGGTTAGTGGCAAATTGCCATCTAATTAATATCTCACGTTTGTATTAATAAAAAAGTTTATATACACAGCTGGTGCTCAATTCACCACTAGATTCTAGATGTCTCCTATAAAAAAGTTTATTAGAATGATAGAAATTAATATTTATTTTTAGGGAAAATTGGTTATTTGCCACTCCAAAACCTTCTAATTCTAAAAATGTCATTCTGAAATTTGAAATTGTAAAAATGCCACTCTAAACTTCATTAATTTCTAATTTTGTCATTTATACTGTATTCTTATGCTATTTTTATTAAAAATTAACTGAAAAATACTATTTTGGTATACGTATTTCTGTATTTCCGATTATACCCTTCATACAATTTTAAGGTTATTTGCCAAAACAATATTTTTCAGTTAATTTTTAATAAAAATAGCATAAGAATACAGTATAAATGGCAAAATTAGAAATTAATAAAGTTTAGAGTGACATTTTTGCAATTTCAAATTTCGAGATGGTATTTTTAGAATTAAAAGATTTTGGAGTGGCAAATAACTAATTTTCCCTTATTTTTATACCACTTGTAGCTCCTCCACGCCATTAATAATATCCTCTTAACGAGGATCGATCTATTGCGTTATTTGTGCAACTTGGGCTATATTTTATATGAATATCGGTTGTTGTATAGTTTAAGCACGTTCTACTAAGTTGAGCATTTGACTTAGCTTATTGAGTCTTCGATATTGCACATGCATCCAAGAGAGCTTGTGAATAATTCATACATGCTTCGATCGATGTACTTTAAACGTTTCATTGCAAAATTATTTTAACAATGTAATTGTTTGATATGCATTCGATAGCGTGTATACAAATCATTCATCTACAATTCTCTAGCTTGGCCAATTCTGTATGCTGATTAGATTGCATTTTGGTCAAATTATACCTACTTTTTATTATCCTGGTCAAACAGTGCTTTGCTTTGTACATTTTAGATTGCATTTTGGTCAAATTGTAAAGAGTGTTTTGTACATAGGAGATAGGGCAATATTTGGACTGTGCCTGTTTATTTTAGGTTTAAAATTTGTAACTTTAGCATAGCTAGACGAGATGTAAGTATTTTTCTATTGATGATTTAGGTATTTCGATGGCGCTGAAATAAATATGAGTTTAATCTCGACGGTATATGTAAATTCATAAATTGTTTGATTATTATAGAGTTATTAATTAATCGGTGTAGATGAAGTGGAGAACATGTCATTGTTCTAGTGCACTTAAATTGTTGAGCTCTACAACTTCTTCGTATTTGGCCTTTGAGGTTTCTTGACCCCTTCGCAAATTATAGAGGCCAAAGAACCACAAAGTTCAACTATAACAAGAGTTGAGATTTTAAGCCAATTTGAAAATCGCTAATCCATTGTGAACAGTAAAAAACAGTAAAAAATTCTGGACCAATGGATCAGCGATTTTCAAAGTGGTTAATAAATAGTAAAAAAATTCCAAAAAATGTAAAATTTGGTCTCCAAACACATTTCAATATGGAGAACAACTTGAATGGTTCGGATCGACGTTTTGGATTTTGAAAATGAGAATATGAGCGGGAAGTAAAACTTCGTTTTACTTCGCGAAGTACAATAGCACAATTCTATATATATGTATATGTATGTATGTTTATATATATATATATATATATATATAGAGTAGGGCTATTGTACTTCGCGAAGTAAAACTTCGTTTTACTTCACGCTCATACTCCTATTTCTAAAATCCAAATCGTCGATCCGAACCGTTCAAGTTGTTCTCCATATTGAAATGTGCTTGGAGACCAAATTTTACATTTTTTGGAATTTTTTTACTATTTATTAAGCCACTTTGAAAATCGTTGATCCATTGTGAATAGTAAAAAATAGTAAAAAATTCTGGACCAATGGATCAGCGATTTTCAAAGTGGCTTAATAAATAGTAAAAAAATTCCAAAAAATGTAAAATTTGGTCTCCAAGCACATTTCCATATGGAGAACAACTTGAACGGTCGGATCGACGATTTGGATTTTGGAAATGGGTGAATGAGCGTGAAGTAAAATATTGGTTTTACTTCATGAAGCACAATAGCAAAATTCTATATATATATATAATTTTGCTATTGTACTTCATGAAGTAAAACCAATATTTTACTTCACACTCATATTCCCATTTTCAAAATCCAAAACGTCGATCCGACCGTTCAAGTTGTTCTCCAAATTGAAATGTGCTTGGAGACCAAATTTTACATTTTTTGGAATTTTTTACTATTTATTAAGCCACTTTGAAAATCGCTGATCCATTGGTTTAGAATTTTTTACTGTTTTTTACTGTTCACAATGGATCAGCGATTTTCAAAGTGGCTTAATAAATAGTAAAAAAATTCCAAAAAATGTAAAATTTGGTCTCCAAGCACATTTCAATATGGAGAACAATTTGAACGGTTCGGATCGACGATTTGGATTTTGGAAATGGGAGTATGAGCGTGAAGTAAAACTTCATTTTACTTCGCGAAGTACAATAGCCCTACTCTATATATATATATATGTGTGTGTGTGTGTGTGTGTGTGTGTGTGTGTGTGTGTGTGTGTGTGTGTATGTATGTGTATGTGTGTGTGTGTGTGTGTATATAGAGTTGGGCTATGGTGCACTCCAATGTATAGGCTCTCTTGTACATTGGATTATAAATTGTTGGTTTTGACTTCAAAATAACCAATCCAAACCGTTCAATTTGATATCCATATGAAAATGTATTTGGAGATAAAATTTTACATTTTTTGGAAATTGTTTGCTATTTTCTTAGAATTTTTTAAATTCATTGTTTTTCTATGGTCCAGAAATTTCTGAAAAACAATGATTTTCAAAAATTCTAAAAAATAGTAAAAAATTTCCAAAAAATATAAAATTTGGTCTCCAAGCACATATTGATATGGAGAACATGTTGAACCCTTTAGTTCGTCTATTTGAACTTCAAATCTAATGGTTTGCAGTCAAATTTATAAGAGGGCATATATACATTGCAATGCATCATAACCCAACTCTCTCTATCTCTCTCTCTCTCTCTCTCTATATGTATGTATGTATGTATGTATGTATGTATGCATATGGGGAGGGATCCACTTACAACATTTGAAAGTTACAACATCTTACAACAATTCGGTTTTGTGATTTTCAAAGTCCAAACAGTCGATCCAAACTGTTCAACATGATCTCTATTTAAAATGTGCTTGGAGATTAAATTTTATATTTTTTTACTTTGTTTACTATTTATTAAGGATTTTACAAAACTATTGTTTTTAAACATTTATGGACCACTGAAAAACAACAGGTTTGTAAAATACTTAATAAATAGTAAAAAAAACTTTAAAAAAATATAAAATTTGATCTCAAAGCACATTTTAATATAGAGATCATGTTGAATGGTTTGGATTGACTATTCGGACTTTAAAAATAAAAAATTGAATTGTTGTAAGATGTTGTAACTTACAAATTTTGTAAGTGGATCCCTTCTCTATATATATATCCTGTTTTCCATATTGAAATAGAAAGAAACAAATGACTCGGCTGAAAAAGAATAAATTTTACAAGGTTGTTCTCAATTTATTTTTAAAGATCCTGGCATAATTTTTGCATGGTACACTAGTACAGAAAACACGGCTATACATGGTCCGAAAAGCTAATGACACACGGTTATACGACTGTGTCCGCGAGCGTTGTGTATGAATAGAGGGTGCATTTTACATGGTTACTGAACCGTGTCTATATAGTACTAATATTCACGGTTAATAGAAATCCAAAAAAAGGCGCTCAAAATGGTGATCTATACACGGTCAAAGTAACCATGTATGGTAAAAAGGGTTACATACACGATTTCCACAAGGTATCCGTGTATTATTTTGAAAACCATACACGGTTTGTTATTTAGAACCGTGTAGGTTTTAAAAAAAAAATCAATTCATAATTAGCTACTGTCCATATTTGCTAGTCATTAAACATACAATTAATTTTACATATTCATAATTAAATAAATATTCAACATCACAGCCTACATAAAACAATAATCAATTATACATTACAAATCAACAACTACAAAGTCTCATCCACTACACATGAAACAACAACACAACAATTAACGAACAAATCACGAGTAACAATACTACTAGATGTTTCTTGAGAATCAAAGTGACTTCTTAAATTTTATATTTTGCAACTTGTTTGTGATGTTGAATATGAGAATTGAAACTTGCGTTATTGAAATTGGTGGTGTTGTCACACCATTTGTCGCATCATTTGTCACACTAGCCCATCCACTGATTGCATCCGGACATTTATAAAATTCTCTCTTCGGAATATTTTTGGTCTCCGAAATCATCACAACACTTTGCTTAAGACATCTCTTGCAATAAGGATTTCACGAGTAATGACTATTTTGGCGACTCATTTCACCTATACAAAAGACAAAAATACGTTACAAAACTAAAATTTTTACATATATTAGTTATTTTGGCTACTCAGTTCAGACTAGGCCCCAAGGCCAAACGCTGATTATTTATGTCATTTATACATTATAGACTTTTAACTTGTTTATTTTTGCAAACTTATTCTAAAGCTTGTTTAATTAATAAAGAAAATGCTCTAAACAGTAAACTAAGCTTATCATAATTGCTAATTTGACAATTTTACAAACCCTAGTTTTAGAAAACTAAAGAGAGTGAATTCTAGTGGGAAATCATCAAATAGGCGCGAAACTAAAAACCCTAACAGTATTTGTACACGGTCATTCTTTAAAACCGTGTTTGTTTTTTGCAATTTTTTTACTTTTTAGAATGTTCTAGCGTATCAATATGCATGTACATACAGATTTCGGATCAAAGTATATAGAAACGTAGATAGTTATTAAATATTGGACAGATCGATCAAAGTACATACATTCGGATCAAAGCATATCATTTTTTTACTTGCTAGTTATTGAATATAGGACAGATCAATCAATTCATGACTGATTTCTCTCTTCTTCCCTCTTATGATGGCAGACTAGATTTAGAGCTCATCATAATGAATAATGCTAATATAATAATTATTTTTAGTACTTATTAAATAAAACATTAAAACACTTTCATTTTACACATATATATAAATGTTTTAAAGATCTAAACAGTATGAGAAGAAATAAATAAATTTACAAGAATTCAAGTAACTCAAATAGAAAAGAATGATAAGGTTGTAACATAGAAATTGATTTTAAAAATACAGTAGAGAATTTTATAAGGGAAAATACAAAAAATGTTTTAATGGTTAATTAACTGTAACACAACTACGTATTCATTGCTCATTAATAAAATGTATTTTCCAAAAGATTAAGAGTAGTTGGAAAATAGATATTCATTGCTAATTAATAAATGTAATATATATAATTTATTTATTTTTATTATTACCCAATCGGATAACGGATACGAAATAGGCTTTATCCGTACCCTTACCCATTTAGATAACGAAAAATATATTTACCCGTACTGTATTGGCCGATAAGTTCATAAAAAAATTCTTGTCCGTACCCGTCTTATAAAATACAGTACGGGTCGGGTAAATGGATAAAAGAGTACCATTAACACCCCTACAAATTATCCATTATATAATATAATATCAGTATTATAATAAAAATATATATATTCTTTAATAACGCAAAAACAGTACAAATGAATGCGGATACAAAGTATGTTAGGTCCGGAACATAAATTAACAAATTAGTCCACATCAAAAATTAAAGTATAAATTGAAGCCTTTATATAATAAGAGAATGCGGATACAAATAAAATGATCCCACATGGAGTAACGCGGATTCTGCGGAGCCTTCAAAAGGGAGTCAGCATCTTCTGCATTAACTCAGAAAATGCTATTTTGAGTTTAATACATCTCGGCCATCTCATCAAGAAGAACCAATGAATAAGGTGGCTTTTAAAAAAGGGTCCAACTAATTGTATCTAAAGAGTTGTACCCAGTTTTTACCCAAAAAATTATCATTTGACTTACGCGAATACTGTAAAACTCTATAATCAATACTGTAACTTCAACAACAAATCATGTATAATACCTAGTTCAAAATTCTAACAACCCAGGTGGTCCCAAGTTAGTTGAAAACTGTTAGCAACTTAAAAACTAACTGTACTTTTGGTTGTACTTCCAACTTCTAGAAGATTTTGAAAAACAAACCACTTCCAAAACTGTCATTTGACTTGAGCGAATACTGTAAAACTCTATAATCAATACTGTAACTTCAACAACAAATCATGCATAATACCTAGTTCAAAATTCTAACAACCCAGGTGGTCCCAAGTTAGTTGAAAACTATTAGCAACTTGAAAACTAACTGTACTTCCGGCTGTACTTCAAGCTTCTAGAAGATTCGTCATTTTTTTTTAAAATTTTTAAATTTTTTTTAATTTTAGAAAAAAATTCGTCATTTTTTTTCTTCAATTATTAATATTTATATATGGATCTATATTACGTAAAATGAGATTTCAATACTGTAAAATTAGCATATGCAAACTATAAAACTAACAGATGTGAACTACAAAACTTCAATACTGTAAAATTGACACCTGAAACTATAAAAATAACATATACAAACTATACAATTTCACTAGTCACAAAAATAACTGTTCGCAAGCATAAACTAACTGTAGCAAACACAAACATAAACAATGATTGTTGACACGCATAAACTAACAGTAGCAAACACAAACAACCACAAACAATAACTGTTCACTAACATCAATACAATAAAACACATTGGAATTTTTTACTTCATAACCCTCTGGTGCACGTTATTTGGATGGGTGAGAAGCTTCATCGCTAGAACCACACGTTCTTTCAAAATATCATCCTGCAAAAAAAAATAAACAATTGTGTATATTACATAATGTGAAACAATTGTTAGATATATATCCTGTAAAATAATACTTATATCATGTAAAACTGTTAAACATATCATGTAAAAACAATATACTTCAATACAATGCATCTTGTAAAATAATACATATATCCTGTAAAACTGTTGAGTATATCCTATAAAATACTGTACATAACCTTTAAATTTGATTGATAGATCCTGTAAAATAATGTATATATCATGTAAACATATTGAATAAATACTGGAAATTAAAATCAGTAAAACCTTTAAACATATTTTGTAAATTTTCCATAAATCCTGTAAAACACAATATATATCATGTAAATCTATTAGATAAATACTGCAAATTTAAATGAGTAACACTGTTAAACAGATCCTGTAACTATTGAATATAACCTATAACTATTGAATATATGTTGTTAAAAAGATATACTAAAGTATAACAATATGTCATAAAACCACTGTAATTGTCTATATTACATCATGTAAAACAATTGTATATATCCTGTAAAATCAGACATTTAGATAACAAGAGATCAGTGAAAACAATTGCATATATAATGTAAAATAATAGCTATATCATGTAAAACTGTTAAGTATATCCTATAAAATACTGTACATAACCTTCAAAATTGATTCATCATGTAAACACTGTATATATCCTGTAAACCTATTAGATAAATACTGGAAATTTAAATCAGTAAAACTGTTAAACATATCCTGTAAATTTTCCATATATCCTGTAAAACACTGTATATATCATGTAAAACACTGTATATATCCTGTAAAACACTGTATATATCCTGGAAAACACTGTATATATCCTGTAAGCCTATTAGATAAATACTGAAAATTTAAATCAGAAAACTGATAAACAGATCCTCTAACTTAAATATGAGAAAATCAATGAATCATAACTGGATCAAAGTTTAAGATGCAATAAAGCGATTGTATGATTTTGAGGCATGAAATCAAAATTAAATCGGCTCCGAGAGGGACGAAGTTGTAGCGTGACATCACCGCTGTATTCTTCGTCATCCAAGTGGTCCAGTACTTCGTCGCCGTTGCTGCCGTCGATAGGTAACTTTATTTTTCTTCGTTGTTGCTGCCGTCGTGTGTCGCAATCGCTGCCGTCGCGTGTCGCTGCCATCACGCGTCGCCGTCGATACCGTCGCGCGTAGTTGAGAGGAGAGGAGAGGAGAGGAGAGAGAGCAAAGTGGAGGGAGCAGAGAGATCGGGAGGAGAGATCAGAATTTTTTGTTTTTGTAGAGGGAGAAGATCGGCAATTTATTTTAAATAAAATGGAGAGAGAAGATCAGATCGGGGAATTTCATTAAAAAGGAAGATTAGAAAGGAGGATTTGATATCGGAGTCCGCAAATAGAGAAAGCTGTTTTTGCAATGGATGCTAAGTAGAGATTAGGCAATTTACTTGCGCACTCTCCACCTCATCTCACTCCAAAACATCTGAGTCAATCGAAATATCCCTATTTTACAACAAAATTTAAGGAAGAAAGTACAAATGGCAACATGGGAACCAATCCATCTCTCAGACATTTTATCAAGCAGTTGGCGTGCAGAGATGATATTTACCTCCATAAGTGGGAAGAGTACATATATATTACACCAATTTACAAGTAGCTATTAAAAATCCAAAGTAAAACCATTAATTACCACAAATTACCAAATCAAATATCCAAGAGATGATATTTACCTCGTCTCTCGTTAATTTTAGTCTCCAAATCCATGTCTCAGACGCTCCGTCTCATATTTGGATCCAATCGTCAGTGCTGTTCATGATTGAAGTTACCGATTCGTTTACAACCGGTGCTGCTCTTGATTTGAATCCATGTCTTTTGCAATATTTAAATATCAATGAGTAGTGAAAGACGAGTTAACAACCAAATTACCATCAAGCCATCATCGATTAGCAGAGGATGATCTTCCTCACAGAGTCTTAAGTAAAGTTCTTTTTTCAAAGCGTACTCCACCGGATCAACAGCCTGAGATAGGAACGAGGCGTAATTGGACGGCAAGAAGCTCTGCCACGTGGCTACCGAGTCGGCTACTGACCGTATAGAGCAGGACACGGTGGAGGGGTGATGCAGAGAGAGAAACGACGGAGCACGGTGTGGAGCTCGTGCGTACGACGGTCAGAGCGTGAGGGAGATGGGGGCGGCTAAGATTCGGTCGCCTTGATCTCCTCCGCTATCTGAGAGAGCTTATTTCTTTAGATTCGGAAGGACTCGATTTTCTTGGATTACTTTTTGTTGATTAATTCATCGGAGAAGAAGGAGACCGATCAGATAAATTGAGAAAGAGAAAAGAGATCCGAAAAGTTAGTTTGGGAGAACCGTTAAAAGCAATTTGGAAGGCGGACTGGATAGCGTGGGTAAAAACCGGGTAAAACGTATTGGGTATAGAAACCTTTACTCTTTAAAAAAAGTAAAAATTCTTGTGCCGGGTTTTTGTTTTTTTTCACTAGCTCCTCAATTTAATTCTTTTGAGTTTTTCATGTTGAGTTCTAGGATATATATATATAGAATTTTGCTATTGTGCTTCATGAAGTAAAACCAATATTTTACTTCACGCTCATACACCCATTTCCAAAATCCAAATCGTCGATCCGACCGTTCAAGTTGTTCTCCATATTGAAATGTGCTTGGAGACCAAATTTTACATTTTTTGGAATTTTTTTACTATTTATTAAGCCACTTTGAAAATCGCTGATCCATTGGTCCAGAATTTTTTACTATTTTTTACTATTCACAATGGATCAGCGATTTTCAAAGTGGCTTAATAAATAGTAAAAAAATTCCAAAAAATATAAAATTTGGTCTCCAAGCACATTTCAATATGGAGAACAACTTGAACGGTCAGATCGACGATTTGGATTTTGAAAATGGGTGTATGAGCGTGAAGTAAAACGAAGTTTTACTTCGCGAAGTACAATAGCCCTACTCTATATATATATATATATATATATAGAATTTTGCTATTGTACTTCGCGAAGTAAAACTAATATTTTACTTCACGCTCATATTCCCATTTTCAAAATCCAAAACATCGATCCGACCGTTCAAGTTGTTCTCCATATTGAAATGTGCTTGGAGACCAAATTTTACATGTTTTGGAATTTTTTTACTATTTATTAAGCCACTTTGAAAATTTCTGATCACATGATCCAGAATTTTGTTGCACTGTTTTTACTGTTCACCCGGATCAGCAGTTTTCAAAGTGGCTTAATAAATAGTAAAAAAATTTAATAAAAATGTAAAATTTGGTCTCCAAGCACATTTCAATATGGAGAATAACTTGAACGGTTCGGATCGACGATTTGGATTTTGAAAATGGGAGTATGAGCGTGAAGTAAAACGTCGTTTTACTTCGCGAAGTACAATAGCCCTACTCTATATATATATATATATTGAGGAGGGATCCAATTACACCTTTTTTGGTGACACATCATGACACCGTTTTTTATATAGGTCAATTTTGCGATTTCAAAATCCAAACAGTCGATCCGAACCGTTCAACATGATCACCATATTAAAATGTGCTTGGAGATCAAATTTTACATTTTTTTGAATTTTTTTACTATTTATTAAGATGGTTACAAAATCGCTGTTTTTCAATGGTCTGAAAACAACGATTTTTGTAACCATCTTAATAAATAGCAAAAAAATTCAAAAAAATGTAAAATTTGATCTCCAAGCACATTTTAATATATCCATCATGTTGAACAGTTTGAATCGACTATTTGAACTTTGAAAATAGTAGGTGTCAAAGTGTGTCACCAAAAAAGGTGTAATCGGATCTCTCCTCTATCTATATATATATTTGAAGTTACTAGTTATGTTTAATTTAATTATTCGCCATATAAATGTATTTTGCAACATTCAAACTTTACAACACCAGCTAAGCCTTCTCTTAGCTATTTTTCTCCTTGCTCTTTTTTGTTACAAACCTTAACAAATAAATTAATCAATTAATAACTAACAACAATTAATAAAAAGATTCAAATAAGATTAAACTATGGGACGGTTAACACTGCTATCAGTTTTAGCTCCTTCTGTATTTTTTCTTCCGTCATGCGCAATTTTATGTTTAAAAATCGACTCCACCTTTTCACCAAATTAACTTGTCAAATATGTCATCACCCTTTGATAGAAAAAAGACAGGAAAAAAAATTATTACGAAGCAAATTTGCATCTTTTATTAGAATGATAGGGAGTTAATATATAATTAGGGACCACTTGTAGCTCTCCACACCATTAATGACCTCTCAACTAAATTCCATTGCATCATATGTGCAACTTGGGCTAAATTTTTAATGTCAATATCGTTATTGTATAGTTAAAGCACATGCTTCTAAGTTGAACATTTGACCTAGCTTATTGAGTCTTGGATATTGCACACAAGCATCCAAGAGAGCTTGTGAGTATAATACATACTTCAATGTACTTTAAACGTTTCATGAATTGGCAAGTTATCTCAAAGATGTAATTGTTTGAGATGCATTCAATTGGGCGTATACAAATCCTTCATCCACAATTTTCTCGCATGGTCAATTCTGTATGCTGATAGATTGCATTTTGGTCTAATTGTACACAGTGTTTAATTTGTACATAGGAGATAGGGCAATATTTGGACTGTGCCTGTTTATTTTAGGTTTACAATTTGTAACTTTAGTGTAAACGAGATGTAAATATTTTTCTATTAATGAAATTGAATGATGTCAACTTGGAACCTTACCCTAAAACAAAATGTTATCCTAATCAAACACATTTCTTTACGTCTAGCTAGTTATGGTATTGAAATTTCTGATCTGTCCTTTTCTAGTTTTCCCAACTTTCACAAGTATAGGTTAGAAAAGTTTATCCAAGAAATTACTATCTAGGAAAAGTTGGGTACAAGATCATTTTTCATACCTTCTCGATAAAGGATTCTGCCACTTTTGCACCCTTATATATTTCTGATCTGTTCTAGTGCACTTAAATTGTTGAGCTCTACGGCTTCTTCGTATTTGGCCTTTGAGGTTCCTTGACCCCTTTGCAAATTATAGAGGCCAAAGAGCCACAAAGTTCAACTATAAAAAGAGTTGAGATTAATAGTTAGTTGCTCAATTTTGTGAATGATTGTCTTCCTCTTCGTTTTTGTTCATCAATTCAATAACTAGTGAATAGTTAGTTGCTCAAATTTGCGAATGATTGTCTTCCTCTTCGCTTTTGTTCATTAATTCCATAACTAGCGAATTTCTTTTATGGCAATGCATGTTTGTTGTTTGTTAAATCGTTTTGAATAAAAAAATTATTTAGATAAAAATGTTAATCAAATCATTTAATTTTAAATATCTTAAAAAAAATATTTGAACAGTAGTTTAGACAAATAATCAGTTTGATCCACAATTTTGAGTTGTTGACTTTGCACATACATACCAGCTGTTTTGCACGTTAATTACCAATTTATTATATGGAACAAACAATTGCACATGTATCACGGGTACCTATATATATATATATATATATATATATATAGAGGAGGGATCCAATTACACCTTTTTTGGTGACACATCATGACACCGTTTTTTATATAGGTCAATTTTGCGATTTCAAAATCCAAACAGTCGATCCGAACCGTTCAACATGATCACCATATTAAAATGTACTTGGAGATCAAATTTTACATTTTTTTGAATTTTTTTACTATTTATTAAGATGGTTACAAAATCGCTGTTTTTCAATGGTCTGAAAACAACGATTTTTGTAACCATCTTAATAAATAGCAAAAAAATTCAAAAAAATGTAAAATTTGATCTCCAAGCACATTTGAATATATCCATCATGTTGAACGGTTTGAATCGACTATTTGGACTTTGAAAATAATAGGTGTCAAAGTGTGTCACCAAAAAAGGTGTAATCGGATCCCTCCTCATATATATATTTTTTTTTTATTTTTTTTAAGGTTAGTGGCAAATTGCCATCTAATTAACATCTCACGTTTGTATTAATAAAAAAGTTTACATACACAGCTGGTCACCTATTCATCACTAGATTTTAAGTGTCTCCTATAAAATGTACTAGGACTTGGAATCAATGAAAAGGAAAAAACATAGGCCACTAAAACACAAGAAAAATAAAAGTTGAATTAAAGTTGTTAGAACAGCCTGTGCTTAATTGAAGCCTGAAGCTGGAGCTCTAATTGAGATTCACATAATTATACAATGTACCTATATATATATATATATATATATATATATCGAGATGGACTATGGTGAGTTGCGAAGTAAAGATTTTGTTTTACTTCACGCTCATATCTCCGTTTTTAAAGACCAAACAGTTGATCCAAACGCTCAACAAGATATCCATATTGAAATGTGTTTGGAGAGCAAATTTTTTATTTTTTTAAAAAAATTTACTTTTTTTTAGATTGGTAGAAAACCGCCATTTTTGAATGGTTCCGGACCATAAAAGACAGTAATTTGGAAATATTTAAAAAAAAATAGTAAAAAATTACCAAAAAATATAAAATTTGATCAACAAGCACATTTCAATATGGATATCTTGTTGAGCGGTACGGATTGACTGTTTGGTTTTTAAAAATGGAGATATGAGCGTGAAAGAAAACAAGATCATTAATTCGCAACTCACCATAGCCCATCTATAGAGAGATAGTTTTATTGACTCACCATAGCCCATCTATAGAGAAAATTGTTTTAGTATACCCATATAATCTTTGAAAATAGTCAATTTTTCTATTAAAATATCATAATATCCAAAATCTCTACAAAACAACATTTTGTTAAAAATTGAATGGAGAAATATACCTTTTTATTACAAACCCTTGTCTCTGATCTCTAGCTTGCCTCATTACTACATATACGGGCTCTTCTAACCATAAAAAAAGTCTCGAGAATTGAACATGCATCCACTTGGAAGAGAGACGAGGGCACGTGCCACTACATCAAGCTCGCAGTTCTAATACAAATATTATATTAAATTAAAAAATTTGGGAAAAAGGGAAAAATTGTACTTTTAATGAGTAAATAAGATATAAATATAAGTTTCGATAGAAGATTAGGAACTTTTTAAAATTTTGATGGATATAATAGAAAAATTGATCTTATAAATATGGACTTGCATGCAAAAGTAGAATTTTATAACTGATATTGATATTGGAGATCTGACCTATTAAACGGGCTTCAGCATAAGAAACGGTGGCAATCTGGTGATTAGTTTGAAGTTACGTTTCTACCTGTAGAATACTTCTACGGGGAAGTATAGCGGGTTTCTAATTGGTAATTTGATGCCAGACTGCTATTTCATTTAATTAATAATTTAATCCGTTCAGTAGCAGGTCCTTTTAGTCAGACAGGACCACTTGCCTCTTTGTTAAAAATAACTTTCAACGTATATATATATATTTTGAAGTTATACTTTCAAATATAAAGATTAATTTGTACAAGTCTCCTTAATTTTAAAGGGTTAATATTCTCTATGTCCTTAAAGACTTCTTGAATTTCTTATTTACCCCTATACTCTATTACATTTAATATGTCTCTTGATTCTTTTATATTTTTCTATGAGGAGGGTTCAAATGCCTCTATTTTGTGTGCTAGCTCCATCATGCCTTCATTTTTTAAAACTTTAATAACTCAAAATTTAAAACTTAAAAGTCAAAATAAAACCATTAGATATGATCTACATAATTTTATCTATGCATGTGTAAAAAATTATGATATTTCAACTTTGTTTTGGTTGTCATGAAGAGCTTGTAAAAACGTACTAATATGGATAATTTTTAGACGTTGATTTTTTAACTTATTGATTCACATAAAAACAAAATAAAAAAATGTGATAATTTTTTATGAGCACATAGAGAAAACAATATAGATCACAAAACCAAAATGTGATAATTACTTACTCACAATTAAATATTATTAAGATTTATTTTTTCTCATTATACCCTTGTTCTTACTTACAAAGTTTTGTATATTTATACCAGCAGATGAACTTGTAAAAGCTCGTTTAGCTGACAATTAATATTTAGATAACATTAAAGTATTCTTATTAGTATAATTGCTTCAAATTACACCTGTCAGTACAACCAATCAGTTGCTTTTTGACTAAACCATTTCATGAATAATAATAATCTTCAAATAGTCAGCTGTATTGAACAATTCTTCTAATATATAAATACGTACCCTTTAAATCTTTTGTACACATCAATCATCACCCGCTCCAAATCATCAACCGCTCCAAATACCCTTTAAATTCGATCTCTTATGCTCATATACATTTGGGAACTTGCTGATTCTCCATTGAACATACTTGAGGACATTTGGGAAAGTTGGCACAAATTCCCTTTATAAATTATATAAAGGTTTTTTTGGAAAATTTAAGAGAGATAATGTTTCATGACCCATTTGTTAAGGTTTCAAACTTTCTGTTATGCTTTTTTGATTGTACCAATTTATACCTGCTATTAAATCAAATAATAGATAAGACACTTTTAAATTCCATCTCCAAAAAAGAGGTCAACAACAAATAAAATGAAAGGATGAGAGCTCAAGAGAAAAGAAGTCAACGGGGATGGACTTGGATATGCTTGGAAATAACCGTGTACGAAGGAGTACAACTGTATACGGTTTCTTAGTAAGATACCATGTATGAATGTAGTGACCTTGTGTCAACGATTGTGTTTTAAATGACTGTGTGTGTACTGTTGAGATCATTTTCACGTGAGCGACTCCTCGCTTTACACACTGTTTATTTGAAACTTTATCGCATCCGTGTATGATATGTTGTATATGATTGATGTTTTTGTAGTAGTGTTTAGCTCTCCAATGTCAGTCTATTCAGTTGAAAATAATGTTGTTTTGATATACCTTCAATTAGAGTTATACATTTTCTTAATTTTGAACCAATCCAAACCCCAAGGGTTGGACCCCCTTTTTACGGGTCAAAGGAATCTTTTTATCAAAACTCTGATTCGAGTAATTATTTATTTAAAAAATTTAAATCTAATTAGTTTCTTACTTTTACATTAAGACATCATATGCAAACGGTAAGCAGCTATTTTGGCATCCCGATATAGACTGTTTGATTTATTTTTTTAGAAAAGTCAACGTTGTGCTGGACCAATTCAATTATGAAATTAGTAAAGCTTGAGGGGAAATTTTTCTAGGAGAGATTGGAATCACTGTTGAAGGAGATTGGTAAGAAAATAAGAATCATCTCGGTCTAACTGAAATCATTTACTTCGTGAAATCTGTTATTTGTTTTTATTTTGTTTTACAATTTCATATACTGAAAATATAAAACTATTGGTTGTTTCTGGATGGAATTAATAGGTTTGTGATAAATAAAATCGGAATAGATGGAAGCTTAACGAAATGGCTTTTGGAAATTGCTCCTGTCAAAGCCTCTTTGTGCAGCATGACGAAACTATATCTACATTGCTGACAAAAACAACTAACCACCCCATTAAGCAAAATTATTAAGAATATAATCTCTATCTCTTTTTGTTGTGTTATAACAGTTGTTTTGATCTAGCTGTAATTTATAAATTTGAAGCAAGTAATTAGTTTGATTTGTTCACCAGACAAATTTATTTTGCAACGATCAAACTTCAGATAGTTCAGATACAAATAAATTAATATATTAATAAATCAACAACAATGAAAACAACATTCAAATAAGATTAAACTATGGGACGATATTAATTCTGCAATCAGTGATAGTTCTTCGATCATGTATTTTTGCTTCCGTCGACAAGCGCAATTTTATCTTCAAAAATCGGCTCCACCATTTCATCAAACTTATCGACCATGTCATCAACCTTTGAGAGAGAAAGGACGGTAAAAAAATTATTATGGAGCAAATTAATTTGCATCATTATTGGGGAGAGTTGTATTTTAGAACCACGTACTACTATTGCACTCCATGCCATTATTGACCAGGTTCATGCATTATATGCGCAACTTGGCTAAAATTTTAATGCTAGCTATCGGTTATTGTGCAGTTTAAGCACATGATTCCACGTTGGGCAATTTAACTTGTAGCAAATTAATTGCTTGCTCAATGCTAGCTGTATGCAGATAAGATTGCATTTTGTCAAATTGTACCTCAACTTTATTATCATAGTCAAACACAATTGTTTGGTTTTGAGGGGTTATTTTGCGGCACAAGTGAAGAATAAGTGAAAGAAAGATAATTTTTCATACCTTCTCCACAAAGGATTCTAGCACTTCTGCATCCTTATCTACTTCTTCGGCAATTTTCTCTACTATATGTGCAACTTTCCATAGATTCGAGTTTTCGGGAAGTGACCGTTGTACATCCTCGGCCACCTTGTCTACCGTTTCTGCCACCGACTCCACAACATTTAACACTGTAGTCGCTGTTTTCTCAATTTGATCTGATTTTTCATATATTACAAGAACAAATTATATAAGTAGTTTAATATTAATTCATTTAGTATCTGAGTTTGAAAAATATATAATATTTTGCAGAATTGCCTCTTTTGGAAACACATAATTAATTCCTTAAATTATTATACCTTCAATTTGTATGAAGTTCTTGTAGAATGGAAAAAACACTAGAAACGACCCCAATAACCATTTTGCCCTGCATAAAACTTCAAGGTTAGAACACCAAACTAGAAAACTATAATATCGCTGAAAGATAAAAATGAAAATATAATCTAATTACATGCTACTTGCTCCTACTTTTTCTTTTTTTTTGAGAAACTAATGAGATGCTACTCTTTTATCAAAAACAAAGACAAAATGCATGGTTTAAAAGAAAAAGGTACAGACTAGAAATAAAGAATATCGATTTAAACATTAGAAGGAAGAAAGTACCATGAGGGGATATTTGGAATCTGTAAATTGGGTCCACCTCCAGCGTTACTTTTCTTAGAATTTGTCCTGAAGGTGTATGAGTGATACAAAGATAAAGATTAATGTCTCACTTGTATGTTTCAGATAAAAATTTAAACTGTATATAGAAATTATGTACCTTTTGTCATCATCAAGGTTCACTTCATGGTCTTGAGATATGGCCGTTGTCGGTACTTGCTCAGCTCTTACCACAACCATCGGCATGCTGCGTAGTCGGGAGGCACAGTATATCGTGATAACCGGCCATTTTATGTTCACACGATTAGACCGAGCGCTGAAGGGGGAATAAGACATATTTGGTTTTGAAGGGTTATTTTGCAGAACAAGTGACGAACTCGTTGTTTGGCTAGTGATCATATTGATAATTAAACACCTTTGTTTTTATGTGTCAAAGGAGGAGAGAATTTGAACCAACGATTCTAAAGAAGTAGATGCTTTCTTTTGGAATGCATATGGAGAGGTGAAGGGGTCATAATGTCATTTATAGAGGTCAGGCAGGACAGGTCAGTGGGGGCAGCAAACGGATTCTTCTCTTTTGAAGAAACGTTCAATTCTGTATCCGTTAACAGGTTAACGGATTGTAACTAGGATATTTGTAATTAGGAAAATTATATCTTTACATTTGAATCGTCAAGAGTTTATATATACCTAGTGATTAAAATTATTTATATTTGAACTCTCAATCTAGTGGGTAAAGTATATAAGCTTTATGAATAATTATAAAAATATTTAAATTCAATATTGTGACAAATAAGTAAAAATATAATTTTCAAAATATCCGAGTAACACATAAGTTATAAATAATTTCATCATAATGTATAAAACAAATTTCGAACAATTATATGCACACATATATATGGAGTGCGGGTAAGAAATGTAGATAGAGCTAGAGTTGCAATTATTTTATTTGTAATTTGTAGAGTGAATAAAGTGAATAATCACTAAATACTCTTGTTGTACTTAATCTCAAAGAAAGCTGGTGGACAATGTGAATAACCACTAAATACTCCTATTTTTTTTTTAATTTATAGTCTAGTTGCATAGTACAACTAGATTTAAGTATTTTACAATTTATATATTATGTTTTTAGAAAGGTAGAAAATCACTACATTTGAATGGTCTAGAATTTTTAGCTCAAATGATTTTCGACCTATCTAAAATATAGTATATAAATTGTAGAAAATACATAAAATTTAGTCTGCAAACACATCTTCATGCAAAAATCATGTTGAACGGTTCAAATCGGCTATTTAACCTTTAAAAATAAAAAATGTTCGTAATACGGACTGATCTGCGCTATGCCTATATACAATGGTCTAGAATTTTTAGCTCAAATGATTTTCAACCTATGTAAAATAATAGTAAACAAATTCTAAAAGAAGTAAAATTTGATCTACGAACACATTTTCAAAATAGAGATATTAATATGAATTACAGACCCATAGCACCATAGCCTCACTAATATAAAAGAGATAAGAAAGTAGTTTTTTGTTTTATTAGAAATTTGTAATAATATAAGAGAGAAAGCGAGAGACCTTACCTGAGTTAAAACTTACAGCCAACATTTTTAGGGTTTTAGAATCAAGGTTTCTAAAATCGAGGAAAGAGCTTGAAGGGCGACCGCTATAGAAAACGAGAGGCAACAAAGAAGAAATCACCTTTAACATCAAGAATATGGTAGGGAGAGACGATAATGGCAAGCTTATCTTTGTCGAGGAGAATTAAGGAAAGAAGAACATGTGAAATTACGGAATGGGCGTAACGAATAAACACTTTGAAAGTTTATGTTGGTGCATACGTTTATGAGAACGATCAAGTTGGCGTTGAAGAGTAATTATAGAGCACTGAAGTTAAAATCATCAAAATGCTTGGTGAACATATGGACATTCTTGTTGTACCGCTATTTTATAGATAGAGCTAATTGGTTAAGTGAGATTTTGAATCAATTTAATTAAAATAAATACTAATATTATATTAAATTAAGAAATTGGGAAAAAAAAAAGAGCCAAAAGTTGTACTTTTAATGAGTAAATAAGATATAAATATAAGTTTCGATAGAAGATTAGGAACTTTTTAAAATTTTGATGGATATAAAAGAAAAATTGATCTTATAAATATGGACTTGCATGCAAAAGTAGAATTTTATAACTGATATTGATATTGGAGTTATGACCTATTAAACGGGCTTCAGCATAAGAAACGGTGGCAATCTGGTGATTAATTTGAAGTTACGTTTCTACCCGTATAATACTTCTACGGGTAAGTTTAGCGTGTTTCTAATAAGCAATTTGATGTCAGACTACTATTTCATTTAATTAATTTAATCCGTTCAGTAGTACTAGCCTCTTTATGAAAAATATTTTTCAAAGTATATATATTTTAAGTTATACTTTCATATAAAGATTTGTACAAGGCTACGTTTTTTTTTTTTTTTTAAAGAAATGTGGAGGTCAAGCCTCGTGATTTCATTATTCAAGGCTGCTTAATTTTAAAATCAATTATCAGTTATGTTTCATTTTATAAAATATACTTTGTAAAATGTTCATCTAAAATTATACTTCTTTTCATACAAATTATATAAATGTTTTTAACTTATAAATTATATAAAATTATGCTACTCTCTAAATTTTTGTCTCACTTTGTTTCACATCGTACCTCGGCACTTGAATCCGTCTAACGGTTTCTTACAAAGAATGTTTTATTTTAGTCGATTCGATTTTACGGACCGTTCTACTTTTTTATCATTATTATTTATGTTCCACTTTAATAACATATCATTACATATTTATCTTTTTGTGTTTGTTCTACGATCAGCTCATAAAAGAACTGAACATTCACGATTAAATTTAAATAGAGACAACTTTATTGTCCAATAAGAATCAATTAATTTTTAATTTAGTAGCAAAGAATGACACATCTCCGTATGGACTCATATAATAGTTTTTTAAAGACATTAAATAAAAGTTGACATTAAAGGCTAGATATTTAAATTTTATCTAAAAAAATTATCGTTCAATAATTTCAAGAGGCAATGGACATCGACAAAAAACTTGTAACGTAGAGACAAAATCAATTTGCGGTGCAAATTATATTGTAAAATAAAATTTATGCAATAAGTTTTGAAACTATAAATAGTCTGATTTTTTTTATTACACCCAAATTTAGCAACTATACATCCAAAACCTTAGCTACAACTACACAATCTTTATACACAAACTACGAATTTATATTGAAACATCCAATCAATTACAACATCTACACGACCACACAAAGATATAT
The DNA here is from genome assembly GCA_025461125.1 of Carex kokanica. NCBI lineage: Eukaryota > Viridiplantae > Streptophyta > Magnoliopsida > Poales > Cyperaceae > Carex > Carex kokanica. Next base: position 903,831 of record JAJGRX010001078.1, read on the forward strand.
TGGCATATCAAATCTAATTATCTAATTATAGAGACCATGGTGAAGTTTGAACAAACAATTTAATTAGATAAAGAAGGGAATCGAATCATTTAATTTTAAATATCTAAAAAATAATAATTCAACAGAAGTAACTTAGACAAATAATCCGTTTGATCCACAATTTTGAGTTGTTGACTTTGCACATACGTCCAGCTGTTTTGCACGTTAATTTCCAATTTATTATATGGAACAAACAGTTGCACATGTATCACGGGTACCTATATATTATTTATTTTTAAGGTTAGTGGCAAATTGCCATCTAATTAACATCTCATGCACGTTTGTATTAATAAAAAAGTTTATATACACTGCTGGTGATCCAGTGGCGAGGCTACATGGGGCCAGGGGTAGGCACTTGCCTACCCCTGAAAAAAAAAAATTCGCTTTGGACCGGACTTTAGTTTTGGTTTGCCTACCCCTGGATATTCGTTTTGCCTACCCCTGGATTTTCGTTTTGATCCATAATACTTCTGGTCTTGTAAATAATGTATTACCAAACTAAACCAGCCTATATCATGTCAGTACCAGCACTAAACTCAAGTTTAAATCAATTGGAAGCCTTACTGGTACAACATAAGTATCAAAAGTAATCAAAAGACCTGTTGTCACAAATCAGTCAGTACAGTTTGACTCAAAATTCAAATCAAAAATTTGCTTGAATCCGATTCCGAACCCGAACCCGAACCATGTTTCTTATATTTCTTGCTATTTTTTTAAATTGTGTCTTGAATCCGAACCTGAATCCAAACCCGTTAATTTATTCGAACCCAAACCCGATTTTTGCCTACCCCTGGCTCAAATCCTAGCCTCGCCACTGTGGTGATCTATTAATACACCACTAGATTCTAGATGTCTCCTATAAAATGTACAGGAATCATTAAATTAAAGTTGTAAGACCAGCCTGCGCTTAATTGAAACCTGAAGCTGGACCTCTAATGGATCGAGATCACATAATTATACAATGTACCTATATATATTCATATAATTATAGGTGTTTAGACGCTTCTTCCAGATTTGAATTTCTCAAACTCTAGCCGCTTCTTTGAGATTTCAGTCGTTCAACAACTTGGTAAAGGTAGGTTGATTTGAGTGTTGCTTTTATAACTTACAAGGATTATATATCCAATCAGTTTTTTCTTTTGAAATAGTGTAGAATTGTTGCTCGTTAGCATAATGAATGTGTTCTTTTTTGTTGAAATTATTTTTATAAATTACCGTTATTAGTCATAAATTGCAGTTTTGAGCCCCTAAATGATTTTTTTTTTTACAAGGCTTTCCGTTGTAAGGGACTTTTAGCCCCAAAAAACCCTATGCAAAATCAATTATTCTCTCCAAAAGCTTTCTGAATTGATAAAGAATGTTGAAAACGGATTTCATACAAAAAGTTATGGCCGATCAAAATTTGGTTTCTAATATCATATTATTATTTTTTTTAAAACAATACCCTTTTGTGAGAGTTTTTTTATGCAGATTGCCACCATCTTCTAGCGGTTCCAAGTACAAAACCGCTAGAAAAAAATCTACCATGCGATTTTAGTACAGAACCGCTAGAAAAAGTGTCTCCTTTGCTACCGGTTTGAAAGTGTTTGTTCTATCGTGTTGACCACTAGTGGTAGAAAAACCGTTATTAGAGGCAATTTTTTTACCGTTAGAAGAGCCCATATATATATGTAGTAGTGAGGCAAGCTAGAGATCAAAGAGAAGGGTTTGAAATGAAAAGGTATATTTTTGTCCATTCAAATTTTAACAAAATGAAATAAAAAGTAAAATAAATAAAAGGGGATAGAAGAATAAATGTAGTTTTTGTGGTGATTTTAGATATTATGGTATTTTGATAGAAAAATTGGCTATTCTCAAAGTTTATATGGGTACACTAGAAATTCTTCCAAAAAAATAAGACTTGTTAATAAATTATAGCTAAGTGTTTACTTATATAGTATATGAGGATGGATCAGATGACACTCTTTTTTGGTGACATCGGATGACACCCTACATTTTTAAAGTACAAACGGTTGATCTAAATTGTTCAATATGATAGATATAATAAAATGTGATTGCAGATTAAATTTTACATTTTTTTTTTGAATTTTTTTACTATTTATTAAGATGGATACAAAAATTCAATGGTCTGAAAACAACGATTTTGTAAAATACTTAATAAATAGTAAAAAAAATCACAAAAATGTAAAATTTGATCTGCAAACACATTTTAATATATCCATCATATTGAACATTTGGATCGACTGTTTGTACTTTGAAAACTTTGAAAATGGACAGTGTCATCCAATGTCACCAAAAAAGGGTGTCATCCAATCCCTCCTCATAGTATATTTGTAAAAAATAATAATTTTAAATACTTATAAAAATACAATCACATAATCATTTTTTTCATGATTACATATTAAAAACAACTAGCTTATTTATAAAGCTAACTCATTAATTGTTTACAGGTTAACATATTTGCTAATAAAAATTAATTACTAGACATATATATAAATGTACGCAAGACAAATAATTTTAAAAGGTCGACTCAATAAATTTTTCTATTAGAAAAAATCTATTCGGATTTCAGAGGATCTTGTAGCTAGGTTTGATATTACCAATTATTAGTTTTTTAATTATATATTAAAAAAAGGAAAGAATTATTAGGTTGCTGACGTTTTGACTTTGTGTCTACTGGGTTCGAGTCTGACTTCCACCTAATATTTTTTAGAAAATGATTATATTTCAAATTATAAAGATTCTGCATTTTAGGTCAGATGTCCTTCTATAAGTTGATCTATCAGGAATTAATATTTAAGGGTGTAAACGGAGCGAATTCAGAGCGGATAATGCTTAATATCAAATTTATATCTCTATTTTAATGAGTGGATACGAATACAAATACGGATAATAAAAATATATATCAAAGTGTAAAATCAAATTCATCTTAAACAGATACAGAACAGATAATTACGAATATATATTAAAATACGAATACGAAACGAATAATATGCTAAAAAGATAGATGTTTTGGTGTCAATCTGTACTAGGGGGTGTCAATGACACTCTTTTACCCATTTATTAATTTGAAACGTATCGTATCCGAAAAGACGGATAAGGATAATATTTTTTAGTTAGCTTATCGGGTATGGATAAGAGTAATTATTTTTTTCATTATCTTACCTGTTATCTTACAAGATAATTTTCAAAAATAAAATTATATATAGAGATATATATTTGGAGTAGAACTAGGGTGTTCCTAAGTTCACCAAACCCCTTTGTGAACTCAACTCTAAAACCTATCAGATTGACTTCAAACGACGAATCCAAACCGTTGAAATCCTTCTATCTTACGAGTGATGGATCTACATGTGAAAATTTTAAATTTTAAAATTAGTTTTCTATGGAGTCAAGTGGTCAAAAAGCGTCCAAAAAATGAATGCATTAAAATTAATTTATAAATTTTCTAATTTTGACCACTTGACTTTATACTAAATTAATTCGAAAGTTTAAAATTTTCACATGTAGACGCATCACCCGTAAGGTAGAAGGATTTCAATGGTTTGGATTCGTCGTTTGAAGCCAATCCAATAGGTTTTAGAGTTGAGTTCACAAAGGGGCTTGGTGAACTTAGGAACACCCTAGTTCTACTCTATATATTTGTATGAAGATAATACATGATACAATGAAGTTTTGTATTTTACTAAATTTTCATAATAGAAAATAGTTGTATTCATTATTATTATTTTCTTTTTTTTTCTTGTTTTGAAAAAAAAATTATAGAAAGCATAAATCGAGATGTCAATGGCACTTTTTTATCCGTTTTTCTAGACTCGTACCGTATTCGAAAAAATGGGTAAGGGTAAAGATTTTTTTCGTTATCATAATGGGTACGGGTATGAAAATGCCTCCACCGACACCCGTATCGTACCCGTTGACACCCCTAATCCGTACTCTATTTTTATCCTCTACGAATTACATTATTCGTATTCTATTCTTACATATTATAGTTGTCGGATAATAAAATGGTAGCAGATAAATAACAAATAATATTAATATAATAATTATTTTTATTATTTACTAAATAAAACATTAAAACACATTTATTTCACACATATATATGTGTTTCGAATATCTAAATTTTATTGGGATTTGCTAGAATTTATTTACATGTTTTAAAGATTAATTAAGTGTAACACTACTACCAAGAATAGTTGGAGAATGAATATTCATTCCACATTAATATAACTTATATATAGAGAGGTTGGCTAAGGTCAAAGTGGTATGACCAAGGCCTTGGTACTACCGATTCGTTTTTGTGATTTTCAAAGATCAAATAGTTGATCTGAAGTGCTTAACGTGTTCTTCATATTAAAATGTACTTGGAGACCAAATTTTATATTTTTTTAAATTTTTTTACTATTTTTTATGGATTTTTGAAAATCACTGTTTTTCAGATTTTATTTTTTTATTATGAAAAACAGTGATTTTCAGAAATGAATAAAAAATATTAAAAAAATTAAAAAAAATATAAAATTTGGTCTCCAAGGACATTTTAATATAGAGAACATGTTGAGCACTTCAGATCAACTATTTGAATTTTAAAATGCAAAAACTAATTGGTAGCACCAAGGCCTTGGTCATACCACTTTGATCTTAGCCAACCTCTGTGTGTGTGTGTGTGTGTGTGTGTGTGTGTGTGAGGAAGGATCGGATGACACTCTTTTTGGTGACATTGGATGACAACGTGCATTTTCAAAGTTTTCAAAGTCCAAACAGTCAATCCAAACCGTTTAATATAATGGATATATTAAAATGTGCTTGCAGATCAAATTTTACATTTTTATTTATTTTTTACTATTCATTAAGTATTTTACAAAATCGTTGTTTTCAGACCATTGAATTTTTGTATCCATCTTAATAAATAGTAGAAATTTTTTTTAAAAATGTAAAATTTGATCTACAAGCACATTTTAATATATCTATCATATTGAACAGTTTAAATCGACTGTTTGGACTTTGAAAATGTAGGGTGTCATCCGATGTCACCAAAAAAGAGTGTTATCTGATCATGTTGCGAAGTAAGGATCTTGTTTTACTTCACGCTCATATCTCTGTTTTCAAATACCAAATAGTTGATCTGAACCGCTTAACAAGATATCCATATTGAAATGTGCTTGGAGACCAAATTTTACATTTTTTTTGAAATTTTTTACTATTTTTTTAAATATTTCAAAATCACTTATTTTTATGATCTAAAACCATTCAAAAACAACGACCCATCTAAAAAAATAAGTAAAAAATCACTCTTTTAAAATCACTCTTTTTGTATATGGGCCTATGTCCTTTAATCATTAGTTGAAAGATCTTTTATGGGCCTCTAACTATGACAATGTAGTAAACTTCTTGTTGGGCTTTGGGAACAAAAAGAAATCCGCAATTATGTGAATTCGCATTCTCGCTTATTTTATTTTTTTAAAGAAGAGCTCATGTAGTAATTTAAGAACAGTTGCAATGTACATTTATTAGTATATATATTTACTAATTTAATATCGATTATTATTGAGGTTTTAAAAATAAATAAATAAATTCATAGACAACAAAGTCGTACAAGTATAAAATTGAAATTTTTTAATCTTTTATTGATCGTTAAGATTGGCCATTAAACAACTCGAAAGTTGGTCCAATTTTGATATAAGTTGTATCTAAATTTTGAAGAATATACTTATAATTTTAATTGTTTATATTTTGGGTCATATTGATAACAATAACAAATAAGTTTACTATAAAAAGAGATGGATATATCATATAATTTATACTCTAGACAGGCACTTTTCGCGAGGATAAAAATTGACTTTTCGCGACGGAGTACCATCATAAACTTGCGTTTTCTATTGCGACGGTACTTTTTGCGACGAAGTCCCGTCGCGAAAAGTGTCTACTTTGTTGTTGTGTCTTTATATAATAGCAGTTATATTTTAAAACTTTGCAATTTGTTTTTTTCTTCTTAAATATCTTCATCGGAGGTATCATATTTCCTTTTTCTCTCTTCTCATCATAAGCATGTTTGATGTGTAATGAAATTTTTATAGTATTTTTTTTTTGGAATTACTCTGTAGAAGTTATCACGCAATTGATTGTGTTGCTTACATAGCATAAATATTTTGAAAAAAAAAATGTTTGTATTTCTAAATTAACTACATGTAATTCCACATTTCTTTACTAAACATATTTTTATTCGAGACAGAAGTTTAAGATAGGTATTTACTCATGAACGTTCGAGGTTCACAGCACATAAACAAGCTATTAAATTGGTCGGTAAATAACTTGTCCCTCATTTACTATCTTACGGTTAAAAAAATTCACCATTTTCCTCTGAATCATGTTACATCTGTAATATTAATCGTATGTTTTGCGGCAGAAAAAATTAGAAAAATTAGGAAATAATTAATCTAATCCCAAATGGGTATTCAGTTGTGCCCAAGCATGCATATTACTGTATACAGTCTAGTAAATTTTAATTGTTTACTGTTGAATTCAAAAGATGCTCAGAAAAGCCTACTAAAAAATTTGATTGTGCAACCATCCACAATAACAAAACCATTAATTTTACATATATATTGAGGTTTATCCGTGAACTATTTGATTATGGCAGAATCATTCGCATAAATGTGATTAGCTGTAACATATAGCTAGATGAGTTAAAAGTTTCGTAGATAAAAAAAAAACATAGATGCCATAAATATTTTTTATGTAAATATCTTATTTCATATTCAGAGAAAACTCAGGGTCACATACTGGCACGTACAGTATACAGAACAGTAAAAAATTTGATAACTTCTTCCAAAAATAGCAAGAAGCACTTAATCTTAGCATCAAGCACCAAGTGGTAGTGTTCTTAATTTTTGAATTTGTTTTGGAGGACTGTTTGCACGTGGACCGGATCTGCACCTTTTGTCCATGCACCAGCAATCTTGCCGTTCAAGAAACCCGATCCCACCAAGGCATGTGCCCCACTTGTACTGTTTATGCAACTTGCACCACCATTCGCATATGGAGTTCACGCAAACTAAGGTTTTGTACCACCCGTTCATGAACATGTGATACTCGCACGCTTCTATCCCTGCATTAATTCAAAACCTTCATATTTTATAATACACTCTTGTTTTGAGGCATATATAGTTCCTTTTGCTGTAAAATTTCCATAATTCAAAGGAAATACATGTATACGGTACATATATGCGGTACAAATATTCATGGCTCAAGTGCCACATGAATTTTAATTTATCAAGTAATTTAATGGTGGTAAAACAAATGTTAGAAAGGTGAAAAATGTTGGAATTAATTTCAATTAATTACAACATATATGGGCTTATATGTTATATAAATATATATTGAATAATAGACTGTCAAATATCTAATTAGACCTGTTATGAAGTGATCAAATTAAGTATTATTTATGGGGTTCAATATGTGTCATGAGAAGTGTGGTCATTAATGTGTATTAATATCTTTATGATTTAGTGGTGGTCTAAATTATATAAAGTTTTGAAATAATACAATTATGTTTTGGTCCCTGGAAAATATAATTAAATATGACAATGTTCTGTAAATAATAAAATACACAAATATAGGCAAGTTCTGAATTTAGATCCGCTAAGGATCCAATAAGAAAATATCCAATAAGGAAGATAGGCTACAGATAAACACTGTATATACAGAGGCACCTATTCAAATGAAGAGATCGCTCTTTCTCATTCTATTCCGTCCCTCTCTCTCTTTTTACGTTTCTCCATCTCTCTCTCTAAAAAGAACAGAGATTGGTATTGAGTGATTAGAGAAGAGCCTTTTGGTCAAGAACTTGCGTTCGGGTGTCTCTCCTTGTGCAGAAGAGAGCGTTGCCGCTGCTGCCTCTCTCGCTCTCTCCATCGGACTTGAGAGGGATTACTTGAAAATCTAAAGGCTTTCGGTGATCAACGACGATTGTGTATCTCTGAAAGATCATGGCTATGGACCAAGGTAACTTAGAATTTCATATTAGGGGTTCACTAGAGGATCAAGACAAATCTAGAGTTTATGAATTGCAATATGGTTATGCATAGATAAATCTATCAAAAAATATATACCTGAGGAGAGAGCAAAAGTCACAAGGATGCAAAGAGCAACAATTTTGATTTCCATTTCAATTTTTCTTGGTTTTTCTTTTGCTGCTTATGTTTCAGCCTCTTGGTATGTGGCTATTTATAGCAGATTTAGCATATTTGAGTTTCAAAATCTGGAAAACTTAAAACATTAAAGAGTCATCACTTAAAAGAGTTTCTTAATTCCTTCCCCATTTATTCATCGCATTAATTAATTATGTTTTAGTTTTTTTCTGTAATTAAGTAAAGCCCGTACGTAGGATCAAATTCGGTTTCTCAAGATTACTTTTAATTAGAAACACTGTTATTGACACTTATATTTGTTTTGTTGTACATAGCTTCCATGGTTTTCAACTTTTGTGGTTCTCAAATACCCTAAATAATGACAATAACACAACCTGAGTAGAAGTAGTGTGGTCTTAAGCTCACCACTGATCTAAAATCTTTTGTATTGACTTCATACGAGATACAACGAACCCAAACATACCGTTAAAACAAAGATTTACTTCGCGAGTGATGTATTTAATTATATGCAAAATTTATAAACTTTCGAATTAATTTAGTATAAAATCAAGCGATTCAAAAAAAAAGGTTTACAAGTTAATTTATGCATTCATTTTTCATCATTTTAATTTGACCGCTTTACTTCACACTAAATTAATTGAAATATTTATATTTTTTGTATGTAAACGCATCACTCGTGAAGTAGTTTGGTTTCAATGGTTTGAATTTGTCATTTAAATTCAATACTAAAGATTTTAGAGTTACTTGGTTTTAAGAAGTTCTACTTCAATGACTTATTTATAACATAAAGACGAGGATCACTTATCATGTAATCGTTAGGATTTAGAAATCAATATTAAGTATGCAATTAAATCAAGTAAAATAAAAGCTGAAGAAAATAGATTTGTACTTTTCTTCCATAGAAAAATAATCATATTTTAAAAACTTATAATAAGATATATGTCTTACACAAAATAGATTAGCTAATAAACAATTGGGTTGTTAAATTATGTGTAATAATAATTGTCTTTTGTATGTGTGTATTTATATATGAGGAGGGATCCAATTACACTTTTTTTTGTGACACATCATTACACCCTTTTTTATATAGGTCAATTTTGTGATTTCAAAATCCAAACAGTCGATCCAAACCGTTCAACATGATCACCATATTAAAATGTACTTGGAGATCAAATTTTATATTTTTTTGAATTTTTTTACTATTTATTAAGATGGTTACAAAATCGCTGTTTTTCAATGGCCTGAAAACAACGATTTTTGTAACCATCTTAATAAATAGCAAAAAAATTCAAAAAAATATAAAATTTGATCTCCAAGCACATTTTAATATATCCATCATGTTGAACGGTTTGAATCGACTATTTGGACTTTGAAAATGGTAGGTGTCAAAGTGTGTCACCAAAAAAGGTGTAATCGGATCCCTCCTCTTTATATATTTAATATATTGTATGTTTAATAACTTATGTGTAAAATTGTTTATTTAATATTGCCTGTTTTAGTCTTCTCTATGTGTAATATTGTATGTTTAATAATAGTAAATATGAATACTAGTTCATTATAAACAACAGTAAAAAGAAATCATACACAGTTCATTCATATAAATCGTGTACAAGGTAATCATACTACACGTACGTATATTAATTCTAAAGGAACTGTGTATGATTCCCTTGCGACATACACGGTTACCCTGCCCATGTGTAAATCTTATGTTCAGTGTCCCTTTTTGGAGATCTGATACGGTTCCATTGGAGAAACTGTGTATATAAAGGTTAAAGAAAAACCAATAAAAATTGAAAATGGAAATCACAGTTGTTGCTCTTTGCATCCTTGTGACGTTTGCTCTCTCCTCGGGTATATATTTTTCACCTTTCTAACATTTATTTCACCATTAAATTACTTGATAAAATTATAATTCATGTGGCACTTGAGTCATATACATGTATTGCATACATGTGTATGAGAACACCAAAAGTTGAAAACCATGGAATTGAGCTACAACAAAACATATACAAGCGCGCGTCAATAACGGTGTTTCTAAAAGTAATCTTGAGAAACAGAGAATTAAATCCTACGTACGGGCTTGTACATAAAAAAATAAAACAAAAACATAATTAATTAATGCGATGAATAAATGGGGAAGGAAGAAACTCTTTTAAGTGATGACTCTTTAATTTTTTAAGTTTTCCAGATTTTGGTAACTCAAATATGCCAAAACTGCTATAAATAATCACATACATGCAAGAGGCTAAAACATAGGGAGCAAAAGAAAAACCAAGAAAAATTGAAAATGGAAATCAAAGTTGTTGCTCTTTGCATCCTTGTGACGTTTGCTCTCTCCTCGGGTATATATTTTTCACCTTTCTAACATTTATTTCACCATTAAATTACTTGATAAAATTATAATTCATGTGGCACTTGAGTCATGAATATTTGTACCGCATACATGTATATTGCTGACTTTTGCATATGTATAGCCCAGGTTATAATTTTAGCATATTTTTAGTCAACAAACTGCTTTGAAAAGCTAATTTGCATGAAGTTTGAAGAAACTTTGAAACTAGAGTAGGCATATCAGGAATTTTGCTATTGCCTTTGTAAAAATATACTTTTTAAAATTTGAATAAAATTACAGTAGGCTTAATCGCCTTTATTTGGAGAAGAAAATTCCATTAAAGTATGTGAAGTTTACCGAAAAATTAAGGAACTATGCCTCATGAACAAGAGTGTTTGGTTCTAAAATATGAAGGTTTTGAATTAATGCAGGGATAGAAGCGTGCGAGTATCACATGTTCATGAATGGGTGGTACAAAACCTTAATTTGCGAGAACTCCATATGCGAATGGTGGTGCAAGCTACATAAACAGTACAAGTGGGGTACATGCTTCGGTGGGACCGGGTTTTTTGATCGGCGAGATTGCTGGTGCATGGACAAAAGGTGCAGATCTGGTCCACGTGCGAACAGTCCTCCAAAACCAGATCAAAAATTAAGAACACTACCACTCGGTGCTTGATGCTAAGATCAAGTGCTTGTTGCTGTTTTAATTGGGAAGAAGTTGTCACAATTTTTAGTGGTCTGTATACTGTACGTGCCAGTATATGTGACCCTGATGAGTTTTCTCTGAATATGAAATAAGATATTTACATCAAAAATATTTACGGTATCTATGTTTTCTTTTTTATCTAGGAAACTTTCTACTTATCTATATGTTACAGCTGATCTCATTTATGCGAATGAGCCTGCCATAATCAATATATATGTAGAATTAATTGCTAGGAACTTTTTTACGAGGCTTTTCTGAGCATCTTTGGAATTCAACAGTAAACAATTAAAAGTTACATACAGTAATATGCTTTGGGCACAACTGAACTGAATACCCATTTGGCAGTTCCTTGCAATTTTCGATAAAAAGAATTGAGACTCTAACAAAGTCCCGAACTCGTAATATATATAACCATAGTTTCTTCTCAGCCAAATATATTTTTGGTCTGTTTAGGAAATGAATAAAGGAATGAAGAGATAATTCTTATTATCATATATATTTTTGCTCTGTTTTTCGCCAAATCCAGTTTTTTCTCGGCCAAAACATACGATTAATAGTTACAAATGTAACATGATCCAGAGGAAAAAGGTGAAATTTTGGTTTTATTGCTGAAAAGAACATTCAGTAGGTATTTGGATTAGTTTTTACCGTAAGATAATAAAAGTTATTTTACTGATTAATTTAATAGCTTGTTGAAGTGCTGTGAAACTCGAACGCTCATGAGTAAATACCTATCTTAATAGACCTAGACAGGCGATACGGATACTTAACAAGCAAATGAAATCGTTTAGAGTAATGTTTTATATAGATTTGGTGCTATAATTCATGTTTTTTGTTGATAATTGTTGGAATCAGTGTTAATTGTAAAGAACGCACGTTTAGGCTGATTAATCAACTGATTAGTCGTTAGCGGTGACCAAACCGTCACGGATTTTCCCGACTAATAATCAGCCGATTATTCCCAATTATGACCAATTATTCTCGATTATTTCCGATTAATTGCTTGACAGTACCCTACCCGTCCGACGAGCACATACCGTTATTTACAACACTTGCTTGGAATATAGTGTATTTTTTATATATTTATTTAGTCCTAGCAGCGTGTTGGAGTATTAGAAATATAATTGTAAATATTATTTAAATTTGGGTAACTTTTGTAAAATTTCGAATTAAAAGTTTGAAGTGGGAACTGAACCAAGTGAAAGAAACCAGTTTGTCTTTACATTGCTGTTCTTATTTTTTTCACTTATATTATTTTCTTTTGCAAGCCCTAATACTCAAATCACCAACAATAAATTTATTTTGGTATATGGTAAAAGACTTTTCTGTTGGTTTTTTTTTTTATGGAGTCAGTATATTTCAATATTTTTGAAATGTTATTCTCGAAAATTGAACAAAGCATTCTTTTGAAAGGGAGAAGAAGGTTTGTGTCCTTGCATCAAGTCCGCGATTCATTTTTTTGTTGGATTAATTGGAAGGTTTGATATTTCTTTCCCAAACATATTTACACAATGTTTAATTTATGCACAAAGTTATCGAGAATAAATATAAGCATTTAAAAATAAGAAAAGGTTATAATGTGTAAATGAAAAATGAAACTCTCAACAGTAACTTGCATAATTTGTGGAGTTGCTATGACAAATTGAATTATTTTAGTTAGTTACTTAATTTAAATGAATACTTGCTTTATATAAAAAAAAAATACATTTAAACAACAAAGATAAAAATATATATCCAAAACAGAGATCATGTTGGTGACGAAGTGACGACTTGCATAACTCCTCTTTCGGTGTCAAATTAAGATACAGATTTCAAATTGGAGGACCAGATTGCAAGTGTAAACTCGCTAAACAAAAAAAGAATTTGAGATTAATTAAGAATTGTAGGGTCCAGCACCAGAGTGGGACCCTTCCAGAAATTCTCAGAGGCACACAGTCAAGCCGTGGCCAATGAGGGGGTTTGGAAATAGTTTTCAACCAGCAATTGACGCGCTTCGGTATTACCTCACTAGCTGCGTCATTGCCCCAAGCGCAAAGATACCTTCTACCTCAGCTGTGCCGCTTAATTTATAGCTCGCAGGTCCGACCGCTGCTCTTTACTGCGACCTGGTGGGACTATGTTTTCTCTGCACATGAACGAACCGGTTAAAAGACTCATCCGGGCTTTTATGGGCCTAGGCCTTGTACTTGTTGTTAGAGGCCAGAAGACCAGCGGGTCAAAATTCCTTCATTTCATAGTGGAGGCTTCGTTTTAAAATTCTAAAACAAAAACACAACAGAAGGGGTGCAAACGGATCAGTTAGTGGTAAAATTATATTTTTATCCATTTAACGGATATGGATCGGATATCTGTAGATTTATATATTATTTTTTTCATAATATGTATTAAATTATATGATATATATGTACTATTTGAATATGGATAATTAAAATTTAGCATTTGCTTCGGTGCACACAAGGACTTATTTGTAAAATGAGACATATTTTCATTTTCAAAGTTCAAACAGTCGATCCGACCGTTCAACATTATCTCCATATTCCTTGGAGGTCAAATTTTACATTTTTTTTTTGAATTTTTTTTTTATTATTAAGTATTTTACAAAAAACTAGTCAAATTCAGACCATTGAATTTTGTAAAATACTTAATAAATAGTAAACAAATTCAAAAAAATGTAAAATTTGACCTCCAAGTACATTTTAATATGGAGATAATGTTGAACGGTCGGATCGACTGTTTGAACTTTGAAAATGAAAATATGTTCATTTTACAAATAGGTCCTTATGTCCATAGAAAAATTTGCCTAAAATTTATATATAATTTTTTTCTGTATATGTATCCGCACTGATATTCGGATATCGGATATCCGTATCTAATTTTTGGATACGGATCCGAATACGGACGAATAATATCCAACCCGTTTACACCCCTCCGGTACCTATTCAGAGCTGGCATAGTGGCCAGTATTATTTTGCTTTGAGATTCGTGCAGAACATATTTGAACGGTTGAGACTTCTCAAAAAAACATACAAAATATGAGATATCTCAGAGGATGCGAATTCTAACACAACTACACAAGCACTAACTCCAAATTCCAAGAATAGTAAGTCAATTTGATGATGCAAATTATAAAATTACGAAAATAGGTCGTGCCTAAAAGTGAATATATTTATTTTAGCATTAATCGTTTATTCATAGTTATAATTATAATGGTTCCAAACTTCCAATCTCGACCACTCTCGTTTGTTTCTCATAAAAGAAAAAGGTGCTCTATTAATCTACTCGCTAAATTATACAAGGCTAATATTAAAACTCCTTAAATTGCACCGCGGACACAACATACCGAGTGCCATCTCTTCTATCTGGCGAAACAAAACTTCTACACTTGACTCTCTTTCTTTCTCTCTCTCCTTCAAATCCAACAATGGCGGCCCCAGCGACGCCTGAGGCCTTCTCGCTCACCTACTCTCTTCGCTTGCGTTGAGCTCGGCGACGCTGCATCCGCCGTACACGTGTACCGCTTGATCCAGTACGATCTGGCAGGGGTACCTCTCGGTTCCCGTATCTCCGGCCTTAACCACCATGCCGTTTCGTTCCCGCTCGACCCCGATGCGGATCTGTCTCGCTCCGCCTTGGTCGTCCCCTTGCTCGACCTTGATCTTTCCTTTCTCAGAGGTACTATAATTTTTTATCCATTTTGATTCAATTAGTAATGTTGTTCAGGTTTATTGAGAGTGAAATAAGAAATTGATTTAGAAGGGTTTTTAAATCAGGTAAACTACTAAATCGACAGTTACAGTCCTACTCTGGTTCTGGCATGGCTCACTTAGTATAGAACTTTGGATAATACCTCCCTGACCTGCATCTGTAGCTGCTTAGTTTCTGTAGGTGAAATCAGAATTGTCCGATCCCTTAATTTGTACAGCTGGAGAGGATCCCAATTGGCCTTTATTGTAATCCTTTCCTAGCTTCTTATAGTAAAAGGAGTGCTGTACCACTTTATTATGGTTTCCATACCTGGACCTTTTTTACTATAATGTTGATTCCAATTTGTTGTTTTTCAGGACAGACAATAGTCATCAATTAAATATTTAATGAACATAGAGTTCCTCAATTACGTCCCAATTAAGAATATTACAGGCATCGGATTAGTGTCATACAGCAGTACCATGGACTGTACATGAATCGAATTTAACTGATATTGTATAGTGTTGTGTCCACTGGTACTCTTTTCTGAAGTACTCTTTCCTCTATGCAACAAAGGTAACCTTGGTTTAATTTTATTGTCCTTGTATCAGATTACATATCTAATAAGAAGCCATTGGGTGGTTTGGTGATTCTCCTCCCTCAGAAGCTCAGTTCCAAATTTGGTGAGTTCGGGAAAAATGTGGATCTCAGCCGAGTTAAGAGTGTATTGCACGAGTTGGAAGATCTGCTTGTTCATTCTGAATTACCAGTAAGGCCCCACCCTCTCTCTCTCTCTCTCTCTCTCTCTCTCTTCCCTGTGCGACTAGGTGACAAGTTGTGCAGATTTTTATTTAATGGTAATAAGTCGAAACATCAGATTTTTAAATTGAACATCAAAAAGCATCATGAGAAAGATAGGAAGTAAATTTTCTTTCTATAAAGGTTTTAATGTAAGTTTTAATGTACCAATGTTTGTTTGTTTTTTGGGAGTTACAGTTCTATCTCATCTTAGGAAACCTCTAAACACTACTAAGCCTAAAATATATATGAAGTACCATCAGATGAGTGGCAAAGGGTGGATAATTTGAACATTCTTAGGAAAAATGGGAGGGCCGAGAAGTATAGTCTACCTTCTATATTTGTAATCGAAGAAATTACAGTTTTGTATGGTTATACCAAATAATTGTCCCTCATGGTAATTTTTCTAATTATTCTGCTATTACGTGCTGTGCAGTATCCGGTGTATTTTGCGTATGAGAGTAGCACATTTGATAGCTTGTTAGGAGATATTCGTGGAAACAACTATTCTACCCAACCTGCGACTTCCACAAATGGAGGGTAAATTGTTACTTTCTTTTCTAAACATAATATCCAATATTTTCTTAGATTTGCAAAAAAAAATAAAAAAAAAAAAAAAAAAATTCTAAGATTGAGCCTTACTTAAATACAGTTTGATTCAAACTAACTACTAATTAAACAAGCTTTATATATACCCTCAAGAAGATACAAGTTGCATGGAATTTGCTTATTTGTGGATAATATCTCATATTTTATTTTCATATACCATCACAAGTACTGTGTTTTGGCTGAATATAGGTAAAGTTTGGGTGATCCTTACAAGTGTTGCAAAGTTTTAACTTAGCATCTTATGACTCAGTTTTTTCTTTTATATCTAAGCATGGCATGAATCCAAATTAACTTCTGAACACTATTACGGAACTCTACTGTTACTCGGTGCTCAGATGTCTAATTTAGATTTTTGCCGTGCTTAATAAAAAAAAAGAATGTTATGGAACTCTACTGCCATTGCTTTTTAATCAAGGCTTCTTTTGTTTCTTTCTTGCAATGTTTTTCAATCATTAATTCGTACTGTTTTATCTTATGTTTCCTCCTAGTTACAAGTTGGTGATATCTGCACCTGAGGCTAAGAAGCTATCTCCGCCAACCATTTCAAATTTTCAGGTGCAATAAAAAGATACAAATTATATCTAATCTAACTTTAAAAATAATTTCAGTTAAACTAAAACAAGATTACTTCCTTACAGGGATGGCTTCCAGGGCGAAAAGATGGAGATTCGGATCAGCTCCCTACTATTGCTATTGTTGCAAGCTATGACACTTTTGGCGCTGCACCGGTATGAATTTTTCTCAGTGCATTTTTTCAAGTATGCCTTTTAAAATAAACCAATGTATACTGTAAACGATAAATATTTTACTTTTACATCGAAATGGTGTAACTTTTCAATTTTGTTTTTAGTAATCTGAAAAGGGATATGTGACAAAAAGATGCTAATTTGTTTTCATTCTTTTTTTTCCTTTTCGGAAATTTTATAGTCTCTGTCAGTGGGAAGTGATAGCAATGGAAGTGGGGTTGCGGCTCTTCTAGAAATTGCGCGCCTTTTCTCGCGCCTCTACTCAAACCCTAAAACTAGGGGAAAGTACAACCTCCTCTTTGGTTTAACCTCTGGTGGTCCCTACAACTATAATGGTACTCAAAAGGTACTTCTTCCAGAATTGAGTTCCACATCTTTTGTATTTTATTTTATATTTATATCCACCATATAATGTATAATATTACCAATTAAACCCCAATTTTTTGTAGCACCTTACCAGACTACTTAGCTGGTACAGCAGCAATCCAAAAGTCTTTTGTTTTTCTTTTGAATGAAATTATTGCTTTCTGCTAGATTTGATACTTTTGTTTTGATTGATATGCCACCAGCCAAAAAAAGATAATATTGAAGGGGTTCTTGGCATGTCTTATTTTTTAAATTATTAGTAAATTATGTGACCAAATTAATTTTTCAGTGGCTCAGAAGCTTTGATCAGCGTGTAAGAGAGGGCATAGACTATGCAATTTGCCTAAATAGTGTCGGAACGTGGGAGAATGACCTTTGGATGCACGTTTCAAAACCCCCAGAAAATGTGTACATCAAGGAAATCCATGAAGTATGTCTTTTTTTTCTATGCCCCCTACTTTTTTAAATTTTCTATCTTGATCCTGAATGCATGATTCAGCAGTAGGTCATTCAGGGCACATACCAAGGGGTCACAGTGAGGCGAAAATTGTGTAACGGCAGTTATTGTGCCTTAGCAAAATTTCAGAATCTCATGCATGCACCTATGTATCCTGGAAACATAATGTATATACATAGAATGCATTGAGTGTGAATTTATATCCTAGAATGCATGAAGCACCTTAGGAAAATTTCAGAATCTCATGCATAACAGGTTTTATCCCTCTAAATGCACTCGTATTCTCAGGATAACCTTAAGTGTCGCTCCTTTAACTTCATCTCTTCGTCAATCAGGAATAAAGTTGTTTAGTATGGGTCTCTCTGAAGACATTACAGAGTGTTGTAGGTGATAAACTTATATTGACAATTTTTTGAAGGACTTATATGGGCAGACATGAAATTCTTGTGTCCCCCTCTGTTTATTAATTTGTGCTATTGTTCAGTGTTATTAATTTTGCCAGGGTTTGTGCTTAGACACTTTGCATACAATTTGGTGACCTTATGGAAAATTTTCTTATTATTATTTTATATGAATTTCGATGAAAAATCATTTATAAATCTCTAATGGTCCTTTTTGGCAGGGTTTTTCGGAGGTTGCTAAAGATATGGGCTTCTCAATTAATGTCAAGCACAAGAAGATTAATATTTCGAATCCCCGGGTTTGTACCCAGCCTGATCTATTTTGTTTTATTAACCAGTATCAAAGAGCATGTGTGTTCATGTCATGTGCATTATGAAATAATTGAGTTTTCCTATGATGAAAACAAGAAAATACATGTATATGCTTCATGCATGTACTTTCTCCTCTGAAAAGTTATTTTCAATGTTTGGTTTTTAACTTTTTGTCTATAAACAGGTAGCTTGGGAGCATGAACAGTTTTCTAGGTTTAGGGTTACAGCCTTGACACTTTCTGGGCTTTCAGCAGCACCAGAGTTTTTGCAAAGCACAGGCAACTTACATGATACTAGGTAGGGAACTGTGTATACACCATTTTTTTATTTTTTTTAATGGATACATTACAGTTTTGCTCTGGAAGGGATTAATTTAAAACTTAGAAGTAGTTGCAAATAGTTTCTGTTTTGACTTAGTATTTTTTTTCAATTAAATATAGGAAATCAGTGGATGAGAAGGTGGTTGCCAGAACTGTCAAATTGGTTGCTGAGAGCCTTGCAGTACGATTAGTAGTTTGTGTTTCAATTTTTTCCATTTTATTTTCACATTATAATAGCTAGTGAAGTACTAAAAAATATATGTTGCTTTGTTCTTACATTAAAGAAACAACAGCCAATTACAATTTTAAAAATTTTCCCATTTGTTAACAGTAATTTTTATTGTACATATGACATACTTTTGACTTGACTATGAATTAGCAAATATGTTTACTCTTTTTCTACTTTTTCTTTTTTTTTTTCAGAGACAAATTTATGGACATAAAGGAAAGAACATAGATATATTTGCAGATAGCAGCAGCTTGGCAGTGAACTCTCATCATATCAGATCATTGTTGGATCTCTTATCGCGAACTCCTCGGGTGGCACCTTTTCTCTCCAAAAATGACCCTTTCCTAGGCGCTCTTAAGAAGGTTTTTTTTTATTTTATATCTCCTTAAAAATATTATACTAGTAGTTAAATCATAGAGTAATAATACATATTGAATACTGACCATGATTTTTAGTTCTGTACCTATAATACCCCAAATGAAGTACAAATCGGACAAAAGGGAAAAGATCTTTAGTTTGGTACATGTGCAGCAAAAATGACCAAGTTGCTTTGAAGTTTTAGTAAATAGTAATTCAATCAACCGTCTTTTTGTATTTAACAAGTATATATCCTGAAATCAAAGATGTAAGTCTGCTTGCTTTGTTTTTTTAAATGAAAGTCCAAGCTTAATAAAAGAGAAAGAACTGAAATTACATGTGCAAGGGCTGACTTGTCAATATTAGGCAGATACAGCTTTCTATTAGAATAAACTGGCACATTTTATTTCTATAAAAGAATTAACTCAACCAATCTCTTATAACTAGTATAGATAAGTATCAATAATGTAATATTTTAGGTGCTATGCAAATACAATAAAATGTTATATTTGAGAACTCAAAACAACACCGAGAAAGGTGATTGGCACAACGGCCATAGTGGTTGGCCTATTTTCTTTTTTCTTGATTAATCTTTTTCTTTTTAAACTGGAATGCATGAATCCATTAATTTTGATGAATAAAATTTATTAATTCTGTGCTGCAGGAACTATCTGACCACACAGTAGAGGTACACGTGCAAAATGAGCTCCTTGATGGTGCTTTCACCTTCTATGATTCCATGGAGGCCACGCTAAATATATACCAGGTAATATTTTTTTTAGTTTGAAATAAACTTACTCTTAACCATCTAATTATTTGGTGTTTCAATAATTATTATTATTAGTTGGTTTACAAAATAATATGCCTTATTTTGGTTGTAGGTGGCGGGTGTTACATTCGACTTTTTATTCCTGATGGTATTGGGATCTTATTTGATAGTGCTCTTTAGTTTCCTCGTTATCACCACAAGGGTAACTCTCTCTCCCTCTCTCTATCTCTTGAGCTAACATGATAAAAAAAATTGCATGGAACATATATAATGAAGATTCAAGAGAATAATATCACATTTGTGCAGGAAGGATCTCAAACTATCAAATCTCTATATATTTGATAGAATTTTAGTAACAAACCAATACATTTGAACAATTGAGAATAATGTGAAGGACCAATACAATAGATTGAATTAATATAATATCCATACAGCCCTTGCTTTATTGTGTTCAATTAATACCCAAACTACCCCTCCTTTTCTCTTAAATGGATATTATGCAAAAGTGTTGTTTGGGGCCTTCTGTTTTGTAAAAGGTGGTTCCATATATTGAGACATTGTTGCTATGATCTCTGATTACACCAGATATTTCAGTAAATACCCAAACTACCCCTCCTTTTCTCTTTTTTAGCTTAGCAACACCCTACTTCCACTGGAAACATACTAAATTTTACCAGAGTGAGGCTATGGTACTATGCATAACGCGGATTGGTCTCTACTATGGATCAATATCTTTGTTTTCAAATTTCAACTAGTCGATCTGAACTGTTCAACATGATCTTCATATGAAAATGTATTTGCAAACTAAATTTTACATTTTTAGAATTTTTTTTTACTATCTTTTTAGATGTGTAGAAATCACTACTTTGGAATGGTCTAGAATTTTTAGATCAAGTGATCTTTTAACTATCTAAAAAAGTAGTAAAAAAATTGTAAAAAATGTAAAATTTGATGTACAAGTATTTTCCTATTGAGATCATGTGGAACAGTTCAGATCGACAGTTTGGACTTGAAAAAGGAGATATTGATCCATAGTACGGGCCAATCTTCGCTATGCATAATACCATACCCTCACTTATTTTACCTTAGTTAAAATTTTAAAGGCAGAAGACCAGTTACCTTAAGTTTTCTCAGATATGACTTAGATTTTTTTTATTTTATAGGGACTTGATGATCTAATTAACATATTCCGGCGGCCTACTGTGCGAAAATCAAAGTCAGTATAGACCCCGTGCGATGTAATAATAAATATTTATTTTGCCAGTGTGTACTTCTGGACCTAGATTAGAAACCAAGCGACTCTTATCAGGCAACGCATCCAAATTTTACACGCTCTTTGCTTAGAAATTTTCGAGTCAATTTTGTTTTGATCTGAATGTTTAATTTGTAACATTGTTTTATCTTTTGTATGCTGTCTTTTTTTCCCCCTCTTGTTCAAATTTGTTTTATAAACATTTAGTTATCTTTTAAACGAGGCGACTTGTTTTGTGGTGTATGCTCATATACAAGAACTCAAAATAATTCCTTTCAATGAGATGATTCCCAGAGAAATTATAGGCCACTCAGAATATATACTTATGAGGTGGAATTTTTTATTTTGGAATAATGTCACCGATCTTTTAGGAATTCGAATCCAGTACCTGACCTGTGCAATGAGATTTGGATTGTTTATTTAAATCTGGCACGAATTTCAAAGACCTGTGCATCTGAGGCATGCTAGAAAAAAGATTGTTCGGTTGGGATTAAACCTTGAGGGGATACTCTCTCCTGACAGGACAGTTTTAATTTCAATATTTTATTCTTATTTTTCCACAAAAAAATAATAATATTTGTGATATAATTTCAAATGTACAAAAATAAATTTGGAAATGTTGTATTCATATGAATATATACATGTTCTTCCAAAAATGACTTCACATTTACTGATATATAACTCATCGACATCAAGTGTCAATAAATCACCAAGTAAAAAAAACTTTAAGATCCTGTTTAAGGTGTTTAAGATCCTGTTTAAGGTGTTTAAGGTGTTTAAGGTGTAAAAAAACATTTAAATGGTAAAAATAGGATTCAAATAAAATCAAATTTAATGCAATGTAAATTGTGTTTTGCCATTCCTACATTAGTAATATTTTCAAAAATAAATGCATAATTAGAAGCGAGGGCAGAATCAGAAAATTAAGATTGAGAAGCTAGATAAGTAAATGTCCGTAATTTTATTTTATGAGGGCTAATAATATTAAAAAAATTAAAATTTAGAAACTTAAAGGATAAAAATAAAATTTTCAATTTATTAAGGACTAGGACCCTTTTCCGGAATGAACTCCGCTGCTCTCCAAAAATGCTACTATTCCCTGCTATCATCTCTTTCTCTCTCTATCCTCTCTCTCTTTCCTCTTCTTTTGAAGATAGAGAGAAAAGTGAAGAGCATGAAGCTGCTATTCTTCTATAATAGCAGCAGATTCGGATCCCCTTTCCCTATGCCTCCCTCTGCGCTAAATAGAAGACTACTACAAACTAAATTGGACTTTTAATAATCTTCCGACTAGGGGCGAAGCCAGGAATAGAATATATAGGATGGGACAAAATTTTCATTGTATGATTAATGGTATTATTATTTTAAAATAGAAGCATATTTTTATAAGTTTTTCGAAAAAAAAAATGACAAAACAAGAATATTTTAAAAAAAAATTTGGGTCGATCAGCTAGGAGTAAATAATACTGAAACACACTTCTAATTAATGCACTCCTAAGATTGCTCCAAGTACTCTTTCAGCTCAGAGTTGGAATGATAAGAATAAAGGATCACTGAATTTCATCGAGGGCCTGACAACACCGAAGCAGGAAGGGGAACTGACTGATCCACTAGGCCAGATAAATTCAATATAATTGGAACTGAAGAAACAAAATTATAATCCAATGATGTTTCTACCTCCATTGCTCCATCTAAAACCTTAATTACCGTTACCATTGAAGGTCTTCTGGTACTATCCCATTGCAAGCACCACATTGCAAGCTTCATCACATTCACAATTTCATTTTTGTATAATTCGACATCACCGAGATTTTTGTCAATCAAATCTGATAATTCATTGTTCTTAGATTTATCTTGTAACAGTTTAATCAGATGGTGATTCTCTTCGGTCTGAGAATTATCAATGTTTCTTCTTCCAGATAGAATCTCCATTACAATCACACCAAAACTGTAAACATCAACCTTCTCAGTGACCATTGTTGTCAGGCATTCAGGTGCCATATATCCGGGAGTGCCCCGCATTTGAGTCATTACTCCGCTCATGTCCCGATTGATCACCTTGGATAACCCAAAGTCAGAAACTTTAGCATTAAAGTTTTCATCTAATAGAATATTTTCCGGCTTGATATCGAAATGCACAATTCTTTGCCTGCATTCCTCATGCAGATAACATAAACCCTTGGCTATGTCGGTTATAATTTTGAACCTGATCGACCAATCCAAAGGAACTCTCCCATCTCTGCAGCTGATCCATTTATCCAACGATCCATTACACATGTACTCGTAAACTAAAAACCTATTCAACCTGTCAGCACAAAAACCGATCAGCCTCACCACATTGATGTGATTGATACTGCCAGTAGCCTCGACTTCTGCCAAGAAATCCTCCTTTCCATGTCTGACGTTATCCAAACGTTTTACTGCTAATCTCTCTTCACCCCACCTTCCTTCAAACACAGTACCAAATCCACCTTCTCCGAGCTTTCTGACGAAGTTTTCAGTGGCCGCTCGTAGTTCTTCGAATGTGAATCTGATTGGCATCCCTGGTAATTCTACAATGGAATCCTCATTTTGCGCTTTTTCACGTCTTCTCAAACACTCTCGGTAAATACTATTTAAGGTGAGAATAAAGAGCAGAACTACCACCATGGCACCTGTTTGAAGGAGAAACAATGTTCGATTTGATAAAAGCAGGCTTAGAGAAAGCCATCTTTCCTCCTCAGGTCGATGATTCTTGCGAGAAAAAACCTTTGTTAGTGTTAAACACTTACCATCTAATGAGTTCCCATTAGACAACTGAAACAGAGCAGCTTTACAACTGCAATTTCTAAGACATGCCTTTTTGCAACTCTCCTCGTCAATTGTGCTAAATGCAACAAGGTCACTACAGGAATAGCATACCTTGTCAAGTTCCGACAAAAGGCTCCAATATGCATCTCGACATGTTATAGGAGTCACTGCAGAGCAGCTAAGCGTCGCTAGCCGGTTATCAACCGGCACAAAGTAATTTCCTGTGCATTGTTCATTATTGCAAATTCCATGTTGCCCACAGACAGTCAGGTAATCATACTCCTTCAGATAATAATTGAACAAATCATGCACACTAGTCCAATATATTCCGTTAATATAATTAACATCAGACTCTGATCTGATGTACTGTTTTGATTGAGCAGGTGGTAAATAAAATAAAGTTTTGTTCTCATTAGGATTTGATAGCGTGAAGAACATAGTTAGGCTGCCATTTAGGGATTTCATGAAAGCAGATTTGTGCACTGCTCTGTTTGGAGATGAGATATGTGAGTTGGGATAGTATATCAGCAGGGGACCTGAATCGACAAATCCGAACAAACCGGCAATATTCCTCATGCCTCTTGCCAGCATTTGACCCATTACTAGAGAATCAATTGGGTGGTCAATAAATTGCCAGAATATGAAATTATATTTATCAAAAAGCACCAGTTTATCAGACCCAGTAATGTTCATTCTGACCACAGATTGATTGGCCACATCAACTATCCAAACCATGCTGCCATCACTGTCACAGAGGGTTAGACCATCCTGAGATGTCAGTTGAAATGTGACATTTTTGCCGACAGGTTGGGCTCGATTTGTTGACCAGATAACTTTTTGAGGAGAGTGTTTCGTTATACCTCCACCGCTATTTGCATATATAATGTATATGGAGAGAAAACAATTCTTACAAGGAGGGAAGCAGTAAAACCCAGTGGCAACCGATAGGCCGCCAGAACCTTCTGAGTTTAGCCGGAGGAGGAGGGATTGGACAATTGCACCATTTGAGGTATTCCTGTTGTGTGGGAGAGATAATTGTGAGTTGGTCAATGATGTCAGAGCAATTGCAATGGGATAGTCATAAGGTTGTGGATTAACAGAGAAAGAGAAGCATAGGAGAAGTGCAATGAAGGCAAGGCAAGAAGTCAAAGCCATTTGGGGTTGCATTGGTTTGCTACTGTAGGGATATAAATCATATAATCATAGCAATAGACACAGCAAGCAGTTATCCCTTACAAAATCATAAGATGGTGCGTTGACAAAACCATTTAGAATGAAATCTATGAAAGCTCATAATTAATCAAGAACAAGGAATAGGTCTGATGCCTTTTGGACTGTCCAAAGGGTTCATTAATCATATGATTGACTGATTATGTATTGATAGGAAATATTTGCCCTTTCACTATTGTCTAATCCAAACAAATATATATTCTTGTTTGATACTAAGGTCGTGCTCCATAACGTCTTCATTAAGGGTGGAGTTTTTGTCCAAAGGACTTTGGACAAAATCCTATCCAAAGTCAGTCTTAAACCATCCGATTTGATTTAAAATTTGCATCAACAGTTTTACGAAATTATTTAAATTTATTAAGTTTTAAAAATATTTACACGAATTTTAATGCAAATCAGACGGTTAGGTCCAGCATTGAATGAGATTTTATCCAAAGCCATTTGAACAAAATCCAATTCCCTTCATTAAAGAAAAAAAGGAAAACATCTGGCCGATGTCAGTTACTTTACTGTTACAACTCACATATCTCATCTCCAAATAGAACAGTGGACAAATTTGCTTTCATGAAATTCATGATTCGCAGTTTAATTGTGTTCTCCACGTTATCAAATTCTAATGAGAACAAAACTTTATTTTATGTAACAGCTGCTCAATCAAAACAGCACATCAGATTAGAGTCTGATGTTCATTATATGAATGGAATATATTGGACTATGGTGCATGATATGTTCAATTATTATATGTATAAGTATGATTATACGACTATCAGCGGGCAATGTGGAATTTTCAATATCTGTATTAGTATGATTGTAACCGATATAGCCAAGGGTTTATTAATGTAGGTAAAAAATTGTGCATTTCGATATCAAGCCGGAAAATATTCTATTAGATGAAATTTTAATGCTAAAGTTTCTGATTTTGGGTTATTCATCGATCGAGAAAAAGCATGAATGATACAAGATCTGTCGTGGAAAATTTATATGAGAATAATGAATGATAACGAAATGAGATATTATTGTAGAAGTATAGTAGAAGTATTATAAAATGAGTGAGGCTATGGTACTTCGGCTAGTGTACTATGGCTAGTGTACTACGGCTCAATATAGTACTTTTTAAAATTATAATGGTCGATCCGAACCGTTCAATGTGATATCCATATGAATATGTACTTGCAAACTAAATTTTATATTTTTCGAATTTTTTTACTATTTTTTTTTAGATAGGTAGAATTTTGATGGTCCAGAATTTGTATAAAACACTGAAAATTCTACCTATCTAAAAAAATAGTAAAAAAATTCGAAAAAAATATAAAATTTAGTTTGCAAGTACATATTCATATGGATATCACATTGAACGGTTCGGATCGACCGTTAGGATTTTAAAAAGTACCATATTGAGCCGTAGTACACTAGCCATAGTACACTAGCCGAAGTACCATAGCCTCACTCTTATAAAATTATTGTAGAGCTCTTACCATATTTTTATAAACGCGAAACTATATGTACATATTAAATAAAATTCCAAGTAAAAAGTTATTAACTGCATTTTAATGTAGGTCGTTTTGATATGATTAGAGATTAAAGAGAGAGAGATTACATATGATTAGAGATTAATTAAAGAGAGAGAGAGAGAGAGATTACATATGAGAGAGAGAGAGATGAGCTATTGTACTTAGAGAGAGAGAGAGAGAGAGAGAGAGAGCTGTCAAGTGGAGGGAGAGAGAATCAAAATAGGAAAAAGAAAGAAAGAGCGAAGGCGATGGAGAAAACACAACAAGGCGGTGGAGAATGGCAACTGGTGCAAAGACGTAAGCGGTTTCCTGAGGCTTGGAGGTCCGGCCATGCAAGTGCTCCTGGAGTCGCGGGCTACCAGCCTATCTGTCAGAGGCCGACTTATGCGCAGATGCTTCAAAGGCCGGCCCCTCTCCTCAGAAGAGAAGGCATGCAGCAGCTCCTCAAGCAAAAGTTCACCGACCTCTTCCAGGCCATCTTCACCCATTACCCCACCAGGCACTACCTATTACGTGTCTCCTCACAGTCCTTCTCGCTTACGGTTCCCACCATCGTCTAGGTTCAGCGAATGAAGAGGCCGCTGCTTCCGTTGCTGCAGGACCGGCCACACCATGGCTCAATGCCGTAACCCTAAAAGGTGCGGGAAATGCTGGCGTAGTGGACATATCGGAATAAACTGCAGACGTCTGGCAGTGCAACCGGCAGTACAACCGGCAGTGCCACCGGCAACTAACACAAGGCAGGTTCCAGTCAAAACACCGGTTAGAAGTGAACCGGGGTTTGAAGAGTTATTGAGGGACTCTTACCCTTACGGTATTCCGGAGATGCCGGTGGGGAGACCTCGGAGAATCCACTGTTTTATAGACCGCCATGAAGGACATTTCCAAGAAATAGAACGGCTACAGCGCCATGCAGTGGTAATGCACATGGGGAGTTTCCAGTGGGATTTTTCACCGGAAAATGCCGCTGCTTACGCGGTCAAGACGGGTCTTGTTTCAAAGGAAGAGATACAGGTGGGCTGTCTTACTGGATCGCAGTTTCTAATCACACTACCATTAGGAGTTGACCCCGACACCTTCATTAATGCAACACCGCAAGAGGTATGGGACGAAGGATTCAACTATTAGCTGTGGTCTCCTCTGGAGGGAGCATCTATCGCTATCCCTGAATACAAGGTTTTGGTGAGCCTTGGTGGCATACCTCCCTACCTATCAAATGAATCGGACGTGATAAAGGCGGTGTCCAAATTCGGGGTTTATCTCGGCACAGTGGAACAGGAACACCCCTCCCATAGGGCTCACTGGTGGGCAGCGGTGGGGGTAGATGACTTGCTTCATGTTCCAGAGCAGGTGGCTATGCATGCTGGAGGATTGGTGTATGATATATCAGTGACACCACTCAAATGGAAGAAGGTTAGAATGTATTCATCTCAGGATCTGCCTCCCACACCCCCGTTATATAAATTTCCTCAACCACCGGAGCGGTCACCGACAACTTCACCACCGGCCTCAGAGGGGGACCACACATCGGAAGCCGACTCGGAAATAATTCCGCTTTCGAGGCAAGTAATCCGCGATATTTGTCGGGGCCGGGATCCACAATCACTACCAGAGGAAATTCGACATTTGGCGGCTCCTCTCATACTGGAGAATGTCATACCTCGGCAACATCGAAGCCGGCCAACGGCAGAGGAGAAGGGAAAAGGAGTGGTGGCCACACAGAGGTCACACTGCCACAGGTTGCTAGCGGCCACGGAAAATCCGGGTCCATCACAAATTCAAAGTCATTCAAGGCAGATTAACACGCTGGTTGGTCATGCAGATAATGGGGGAACGGGTCACCTGAGTCAGCCTCGTTCCGACCTACACCACACATATCACAGGGGAAGGGATGTAGGATATCCGAAGGAGGTGCGTCTCCTCACTAGGCCGAGCCAACAGGGGACAGCCACGTCCCTAGGCCTGGCAGGAAACACAGGAGTCCGTACCTTCTCAGGAACAGTGCAAGAGTCAAATCAGAAGGGAAAAGGAGTCTTACAGAGCAACGGTCCACGAGATAAGACCCAGAGATGGAATGTTTGGCAGAAAGGAGAATTTGATACAGCACGCCTTACTACAAAAGGAAGTCACGAGAAAGGAAGTAAGGTGAAAAAAACAATTGTTTTGGGAAACGCGTCAGCAGGTTCTCCAAGCAGTGATGCATCAGCTAATTTAACATCTCTAGCCCACTTGAAGAAAACAGTTAGATTTAAAAAGAAATCGGGCCACAGGGCCCAAAAATCGGGCCCATTAAAGAAGCAGCAGCTCCACATGACTTGTGGCCCAGCAGGTGATGCCCAACTTCACAGCCGAACCAGCTTCGCAGAGGCCCAACTTCACAGCCGCACCAGCTCAAGCCCATCCACCTTGCAACAGCGGCCCATCCACCTTGCAAAACCGAAATCTGGCCCCCTCTTCCCAAGCCGCTGTTGTTGCCCCCCAAAACTTGGCCTGTGAATTGGGTCCGGATGGCTTTTACAAAGTCAACATTTCTTATGATTTATGTACTGATATAGCTAAATTGGTTGGGGTTAATCCTCAAGAGGTCTTAATGACAGTGGATGAGGATAATAACGAAAGAGCCTCACAACAGAATACCCATCTACGTTTCGAGACAACTGGTGACGCGGACACGGAGTCCGAGGAGGAAGAGGATTGATGAAAGAGTGGTTTTTTTCCTTGCTGTTGATGTAGTTGCTGAAAATATTTAATGAATCCGAAAAAAATCAAAGCCTTTAGTTGGAATGTAAGGGGGTTAGGTGATGTTAACAAGTGTGACGTGGTTAGAAATGTTATTAAAAACTCGAGATGTGACATATGTTGTTTGCAAGAATTAAAATGGAATTTTTTTGATTATCGGTATGCCAACCGGGTGCTTCCATCCTTTTTTGAGAAAAATTGTTGTTTCGTGTTGGCTAAAAATTCCTCGGGTGGGATGTTGATTTCTTGGAAAAAGATGTATAGCCAAGTGAGTAGTTGGGCGACCAAACACACTCTATCGGTGCTATTAGTGCAAGAGTCCACGGGATGGCATTTCTTGGTAACCACGGTATATGGACCGTGTGTGGAGGGGGAGAAAAGTGAGTTCATCAATGAATTAAGATCGGTTCAGCTGCTGGTGAGATATCAGTGGGCGTTGATGGGTGATTTTAACATGGTGCGATGGTACTCCGACCGCTCGGCGGATCTACGCGGTTACAGCATCATGTGTGAATTTAATGATTTGATTAGAGACCTTGAGCTAATGGATGTAGAATTAAAGAACAGAGCATTTACTTGGAGTAACAAGCGCCCCAATCCAGTATTTTCCCGTTTAGATAGAGTGTTCTTATCTAGCCAATGGTCTCTGTTGTTCCCGGTTATAAAAATGCATGCCTTGGAGATGATTGTGTCGGATCACGTGCCCCTGCTGATGACCTGCTGCATGCAAACCACAACCAAACTACCTCCCAGACTGGAGACCTTTTGGTTTGATTATGAAGAGGCGAGACAGGTAGTGCAAAGAGTGTGGAGTGAACAAGCAAACTCTGGTTCGGCCTCTGCCAATTTTATGGCCAGATCTAATGCAGTGCATAGGGCATTAAGGCAGTGGCACATGGCAAAATTCTCCAAAATAGAGGGACAGCTAGAATACTGCAGAAAGTTTCTAAAGCTACTAGATGGGATAGAGGAGAAGAGAGTGCTCGATAAGAGGGAATTTAATCTCCGGCTGAAAATCAGAGCTCGCGCATACGAATTGGCGCACGTCACTGAAAACAGATGGAGACAGAGATCACGGGTGACGTGGCTACAGAGCGGGGACAAGAATACTCGCTATTTCCACGCCTATGCTTCAGCACGGGCAAGGAAAAAAGCAGTTGCTACAATTCAGCATGAGGGGGTCACCTACTCGGAAAAAGCAGAGATAACTAGCATTTTCTGCAAGCACATGGAGCAGATCCTAGGGAAAGAGGGGGAGGCGATGGACTTCGATCCAGGAACACTTTACCCTAACAAAGCGGATTTGTGTGATTTGCAGGTACCTTTCTCGGAGTATGAGATAGAGCAGGCAGTACGGCAACTAGCTAAGAACAAGGCTTCGGGACCGGACGGTCTACCCAGCGAGTTTGCCCAAACGTTTTGGCCTTTGATCAAGGAGGAGGTGTTAATAATTTTCAACTCTTTCTTTAATAATCAATACAATTTAGCTACCATCAACAGAGCTAATATTGTTTTTATCCCAAAGAAAGAAGGGGTGGAAGAGGTTGGAGATTACCGCCCTATAAGCATAATAAACATTGTGCCTAAGTTGATATCTAAGGTGTTGTCCAATAGATTGAGGCCAAAACTCCCTTCTATTATATCCAGTGAGCAAACTGCATTTGTAAAAAACAGGCATATAGCCGAAAATTTCATTGCTACACGGGAACTGTTGCATGAGATTGACTCAACATATGCCCAAGCAATTTTTTTAAAACTGGATTTTACCAAGGCTTTCGACTCGATTCATTGGCCTTTCTTGCTAAAAGTCATGCGAGCTCGGGGATTCCCGGATAGATGGATACAATGGATCTCAACCATCCTATCTACTTCGGCTTCAAGGGTGGTGGTCAATGGGGAAATGTCTGATTATTTCACTCATAGACTGGGGCTCCGGCAGGGGGATCCGTTGTCCCCAATGCTTTTTATTATTGCGGCGGATGTTCTACAACAAATGATACAGGTGCTGAATTCTCGGCTGCCTCGACCCATTTTTGCAAAAATCCCGGAACCCATCTTGGCACTGCAATATGCCGACGACACGGCCATAATCGCCAATGCAACAAATGATTTGGAGGTGATCATAACACTCAAGATTGTGCTTCGGCTCTTTTCAAAGATATCGGGTTTACACATAAACTTTGCAAAAAGTTGTTTCGTTCCCTTCAATCTTTCCAACCCGGTTTTGACCAGGTGTTGCGCCATTCTAGGGTGCCCGCAAACAAACCTGCCGGTGACTTACTTAGGTATGCCCCTCACGATAAAGAGACCCACAAGAGACCTATTCTTACCTCTAATCGACAAGCTAGAAAGGAGGCTACAGAGCTGGAGACGGAAATTCGTCTCGAGGGGTGGTAGGCTGCAACTGGTCAGATCTGTTTTATCTTCTATCCCGATATATTTCATGAGTTGCTTCATGTTGCCAAAATGGGTCATAGCGAGAATGGATCAAATTCGTAGACAATTTTTGTGGGGTAAAAATGATGAAAAGTCGGGTATCTCTCTAATCAATTGGACGGTTGTATGTATGCCAAAGAAGAATGGTGGAATGGGAGTGATGGATTTACATATTCAGAACATGTCGCTTCTGTTAAGGTGGTGGTGGCGCCCTTATGCAGTTCCTGAAGCTTTATGGTCGGTTACAATTAAAAGGCTAAGAAGAACGGGGCCATATGAGAATGGCCTGAGATTTTGGGCAGCACGAGGCTCCTTCTTCTACAATCAGCTATCAAAAATCCGGTTTTTGTTTCATTGGTCCACTGAATGGAGCATTGGCACAGGAGCTCGGATTTCCTTTTGGCAAGATGCATGGAATGGTAGACCACTCAAACTGGACCAAGTCGAACGTTTGTCACAGCCTTACCTTTCCCTGAGGGACGCAGTACCGATTATCCAGCCGGTAGCCCCGGAACAAGCTCACCGGGTACAGGGGCTATTTCTGTCAGATGGCATTGATGAGATACGCTGGAAATGGGAGCCAGGAGGACAATATACGGCTAGCTCCATTTACAGAGTGATGAAGGCAGGTGGACTCACAACAGACAGACATGCAAAACTGTGGAAAATGAGCATTCCTCCTACAGTCAAAGTTTTTCTATTCCTGTTGCTGCAGAATCGGATTTTAACACATGAGGTAATGCTAAGGAGAAATATGACATGCTCCCTTCCCTGTGCTCTATGCGACAATTGCCCGGTTGAATCGGCCATGCACCTTTTTTTCTTGTGCCCATATGCGGTGCATGTCTGGTTCATTCTGTGTAGGAAGATTGGGTTCGAACTTCGAATACTTGGATCAGATCTAGAAACCACATGGTACCGGTCTTGTGTTTCTCTCGGAAAAAAGGGCGAGTTTTGGAAGAAACAAGGGGCGCCTTTGCTAGCCTGCACGCTATGGTGGTTGTGGAAAACTCGGAACTCCAAGATCTTCTCTAATGAAAGAATACCGCCCTGCATATTGGTGGACAGAGTTTGGCAAGAGATGCAGTTGTGGGTGCAACATTGTTGATCACTCATATGATTGTATGATTGTAATAGAGATACAACTCTTTCGTTTGTTTTACAGTGATGTAGGTTTGTAGGCGTTTTAAATATTTACTATGAGGTTTTTCATGATGTAACAAACAGTTTAATAATATATGACTTGGCAGCCGCTGTCAAGATTTTCAAAAAAAAAACAGAGAGATTACATATGATTAGAGATTACATTTTAATGTGGAAGTTAAGAAGGTTAAGCCTCTGATACCATGATATGATTAGAGGTTAAAGAGAGAGAGATTGAATGAATCAAATGTATTTCCTTAGTCTCAAAGTGATACAGACTCGATCTGTGCTTATATAGCAGCAGCTATGCTAAACATTCAATGTAACTGACAGCTATAACTAACCAATACAATTCTATTACTTAGTCTTCTAACTAACAGTGTTACTATCTGCTTTATCTAATACGTTTGTAAATTCAATATAGAGCCATTGCCATATATGTTGTAGGTGTATATTTATTATTGTAAGAAAAAAAATATTAATTAAATATTAATTAACTCCATTAGAATATAGGTCCTTTATGAAATTAACTTTAAGGAAAGCTTTGCATGTGTAAAGTGAGAAAAGAGATCAAGTATTGCATGAGTGATCTAAGGGTAGAGAAAAGTTTTGCATGATTGCTCATTTTTACAAAATTTTTTGCATGTTTGTTCATATTTATTTGTAAGTATCTGTGAATTACATGAACGATACTAGTTACCATTTACTATATATGGAATTGAGAGAGGATCACTTGACAATATTTTATTTGGACAATTTCAAAATCTTACAAAATTAAATTTAAATTTGAAATCTAACATTGTAAAATG
This sequence comes from Carex kokanica, assembly GCA_025461125.1. Taxonomy (NCBI): domain Eukaryota; kingdom Viridiplantae; phylum Streptophyta; class Magnoliopsida; order Poales; family Cyperaceae; genus Carex; species Carex kokanica. The sequence continues at coordinate 938,016 of JAJGRX010001078.1, forward strand.
AACCATATTATTTATATATCATTAGTAAATAAAGTCTAACTTATCTTATATGCATGATTTTGAATCTTGATAAAAGATATTAGAGAAAATGAAAACAAAAATAATAATTTTATCCAAATAATTCAACAAAACCCTCTATTTGAAAAGTTAAACCTTTCTCAATCTCGATAGCATACTGAAATGGTTGGATTATTCCACTTTCATTGTCATAATTAACTAATTTATCTATTCATGCCACTTGATTAATGTTTTGTCGATATATACAAAACTCTAGTATCTCGAATGGCTAGAAATTTACACAGTTTTAACTATGTCATAATTATTAGAAACAAATATACGTATTCTATATCTCTATGTTGTCTAGATGATGACACCAATTTTTTTCCTATAAGCAATCAATCCAGTACAATTCTCCATTGCAGTAAAAAACAATGTTTTTCATTAATTCAATCTAAAATATCAATTTAATTACGGGACTAAAAAATATATTTACCACTTCGATCAAAATTATGAATTAGATTAATATTCTTATTGATATATAAATCATTGCTATCTCCTTAAAAAATTCAAAATGTGAGAACCAACAATTGCATCTTACATGTTTTTCTTGTTATTCAGGTAATTTTAGTAAACAAAAATTATTGTAATTATTCGAACATCGATATTCTTAAAATCGTTCATATAAATTACTTGTATTTGGTTAGTTTTATCTTTTATTTAAAAAATCAATATTTATGCGGTATTAATTAATCTTGTGATTAATATTTAATAAAATCAATTTTATTTAATGTTTTTATCTAAAAACTTATGGTTTATTTTGTAATAGCTTTAAACTGCTATGAATAAATTCATTGAAATCAGTGTTTATTATTACATTAAACATGCATCATGACCGTATATAGTCATAAAAAACAAAAATTAAACATATATAGAGAGTACATTTAGGTGGTAACCATAGTTGGCAAATAATATTAATAGGAGAATAAGCAAAATAAATTAAAGAAGAACCACAATGAGTTTTACTTCAATTGAAATCACTTGACCTAAAAAAATATTATACCGGTATGTTAGCTGTTTTTATTTTTCAATTGAAATATGTGCTAAATTTAAATGACAAGTATACAGCACAGGACCGTTATGATTTTTCGTTTTTTTTATGATCTGAACCGTTTGTATGAGGTCAGATCGTCTAGAGTGCAGAATTTTTTTAGCAAATAAAAAATTATATTTTAATAAAAAAGGTTGATACTTTTTTCTTCCAAAAATAGTTAAAGTAAAATTAGTTCGGTATACCCGCCACAATTGATTTGGTACCTCCTATACCGAATTAAATTTCAATCATCTTAGGGTGTATCGAAAATTTTGATTCGGTACACCCAATTGTGCTTTTTTTTTAAATAATTTTTATAATTGTTTGTTATATGATTAATTATTTGACATATATTTTGGTTATTTGATTCATTTGTAACAATTAATTATTTTATCGACAATTAATATTCATCACATGATCTCAATTCGGAAAGCTCGTAAAGATATTTATAGCAGTACTTCTAGGGCATAGTCTGAAAGTTATATGGTAAAAAGTTAAAAAAAAATACATCATCTTAAGTCTCAAATTTTGAGTTTGAAGTTTATTTGAATTATCAATAATACTCACACACACGTATACATGCATATATACAAATTACAATCAAATTATAACAATACTAATACAAAAACAGAAATAGAAATAAACTTAATTATTTTCGTTAAATTTATTTATTTTTATGATTTATTTATATATATTAAACCTAAAAACAAGAAAAAATGGGGTGATCAGGTCAAGTTTTTGTTCCGGAGGGTGGACCAAATATTTGACTCGGTCACCCATTTTTTTGCATTTCCTATGACATGTTCTGTGAAAACAAAAGGAGGTGACCGAATAGGTGTATCGAAAATTTAATCCGGTACTTGCTAATTTGTAAGAAAAAAAAAAATTCAACCTCTTTTATTAAAATATAATTTTTTATTTGCTAAAAAAAGATTTTTTTAGTGCTCCACTGCAACTGACCAGTGTAAAAGATGTTCATTTAAATTAATTAATCGGCCGATTATTTCTAATTATTTCTAATTAATTATTTGACAGTATCTTGTCCGTTTGATAAGCGCATACCGTTATTTAAAAAAAAGAAATGAATAACATAACAGCAGAGCCAGACTGGGAAACTGTAGGTGAGCGAAGCACTTTCAGTGATAATTCATTATTTTTGTAGCTGACACATTTAATTGGCAACAACTCACGCATGGCCAATTTATGGCAACCATAATGCAATGTCAGAAATATTGCTCCTTTATTAATTTAACTATATATCACACATTCACACTCACTAGTCACTACTAAACTAATGATTCCTGTTTCAAGACTTCTCCTCTCAAAAAGAACTATAATATATTTGGCAAATTAAAATAGTACTATTCAGAAGAACAATTTGGAAAGAAAAATATGATTCAGTGAATCAGTTTTTCGTTAAGTGATAAAGCTAATACTCTTTGTATATGAGATTGCGTGTTCAAAAATTCAGATGAAAATTCTTATAATATATTGGAGTTGTTTAAAAGTGATGCTATAGTAATATGTATATTGTGGATAGACGAGTAAAGCTAAGGTGCTCTTAAGTGTACCGTACTCCTAAATGTAGGCCGTTGGATTTCTTTAAAAGTCGTGTAGATTCTTTAAAAGGCGTGGTAGCACGACTTTTAAAGAAATCCAACGGCCTACATTTAGGAGTACGGTACACTTAAGAGCACCTTAGCTTTACTCGTGGATAGACATGTGTTATCTATATATTTATATCTTTTTTAAAATTCAAACAGTAGATTTGAACAATTAAATATAATTTTTATATGAAAAAGTATTTGGAGACCAAACTTTTCATGTTTTAGATTTTTTTTACTATATTTAATAATTAAGATAGATAAAAAAAAAACACTATTTTTCTAGGGAAAATTGTGAAAATGCCACTCCAAAACTTTCAAATTGTGAAAATGCCATCCCGAACTTTGAAATTGTAAAAATGCCACTCTAAACTTCATTAATTTGTAAATTTGCCACTCCAAATAATTAATGACTAAAATGCCCTCCCTTCCTCTTCTCCTGCCTCCTCTTCTTCTTCTGCCATGGCGAAAACAACAAAATGCCCTCCCTTCTTATTCCTATTAGGTATTCGGTGTTGAAGTTTTATTTTTCATTTCACAATTTTTATGGATTTATATTCTTTGTCCGCTTCAGATTTTATGAAGAAAAAAACAATTGACTAAGAGCTCCGTTTTATTTCCCAAATGGCTTAGCTCTTGTAAAAAGAGGAATATATTGCATATTTCGTTCATTAAACTACATGAATGCTTACTAATTAAACTACATGATTTACAGTATCCGAATGTTAAACTTTATAATAAAATTATCACATTAATTTCTAACTTGGGTACTCTCCGTATCCCAGATTCCCAATTAATTTGAAGTATAGGTAATTGAGAATTGTGGAATAAAGAGGGGTTAATGTGTAAAATCCCGTGAGGAAATAAGAGAGTACAAGTTGGGATTATATACTTCAATCAGAGTATATGCACCGTACTGCCTTTGGTCCTCGTGCTCTCTGCGCTTTTGACTTCGCTTCACTCACACCAGACACGGCTTGAGCCGAACCATCCCTATTCGTCCCCCCCTTTGGCCTTTCCTTTCTTTATTTCTCTCTTTAATTTTTCTCTTTTCACACAACATTTCTCTTTAATTTGTTGTTTTCGCCGAAATTTTTTTTCTTACCACTCTCGAAAATCCGAATTAAATCAATACCACCCGTTTAATCCGATTTCAGATTCCGCCACGTACGCGCCTTGGATCTGCGCACGGATCCCAAATCCGTGCGCATAGTGGATATGCGGACGGATCGGTTCGCAAGGTGGATATGCGCACGGATCGGTGCATATTCACAATGAGCACGGATCGGTGCATATCCACAATGAGCACCTATCCGTGCGCATATCCACCTTGAGAACCGATCCGTGCGCATATCCACCTTGCGAACCGATCCGTCCGCATATCCACTATGCGCACGGATTTGGAATCCGTGCGCAGATCCAAGGCGCGTACGTGGCGGAATCTGAATTCTAATTAAACGGGTGGTATTGATTTAATTCCGATTTTCGAGGGTGGTAAGAAAAAAAAATTCGGTTGTTTTCGCCATGGCAGAAGAAGAAGAGGAGGAAGAATCGGGGCAAAGTAGAAAAAACGAGGTATTTGGCGCTTTTAGCTTGGGATAAAATTGCGATGCCAATTGAAATGGGGGGACTGGGCTTCAGAGACCTAGACCTTATGAACAAAGCTATGCTTATGAAGATGTTGTTCAAAATTGCAGCAAATTCACAAGCTTTATGGGTCCAACAGTTGAAGGGGAAGTACTTGCCGAGAAGTGATTTATGGCATAGTAAGAGGGGGTCTGCATGCACTGCTTTCTGGAGGGGTATTTTGGCACTCAGGCCGAATCTGGAACCCCTAGTCACATGGAATATAGGGGATGGGTCAGTCTGCAACATTTTTGCTCAACCATGGTTCCCAAATTCTCTAACTCACTTGCCTCTCAATCAAGAAGATAGACACATCAAAGTTAATCAATTGGTGGAGGAAGAATCGGGCAATTGGAGTGTCAATTTAATCTCAGGCAGATTTGGTTACTTATCTGCCATGCGCATAGTGTCGGAAATCAGACCGCCTTCACTTGACAGGGGCATTGACAAATTGGTTTTTACTCCAACAACGAATGGCCAATTCTCGGTCAGCAAGGCGTATTCCTCTCTGGCTGAGCATCAGTTAAGGGGGCAAGGTGTGAATCAAGATGAGATTAACCAAAATATGACCCGACTCTGGAAGTACATATGGAAACAAAGGAAACTGCCACCTAGGATAAGGCTTTTTCTTTGGAAATTGGCTCATGGGGCGATACCTTTAGCAAAAACTATGACCACTAGACTGACAAGAGGCAATCCCACTTGCCAATTATGTGGTCAGGAAGAGGAAGACGAGAAGCATCTTTTTTTCCAGTGCCCGTTCTCGCGCGCTTGCTGGTTCGCTGGATCACTGGCTATTAAAACAGAATCTTTCACCTCCTCAATTCAGGATTCCTTATTTCGACTGATGGACATGATTCCAGGTGACAAATGGGAAGAGGCGGTCATTACCCTGTGGTCGGTATGGAGGTGCAGAAACGATTTGGTCTTTCAAGCAAAAGCCCCATCTTTCAAGTCCTTCAACCACTATGCCTCTCTAATCCGAGCTGAAAATAGGTTGGCTGGTGCAAACCTCCTGACAAGGGCCATGGCAGGAGGCACGGTTCAGGCTCATCAAGAGGTAATTTACAATTCTGTTACGTGTCAGGTGGATGGCTCTTGGGTAAATGGCTGGCGGGGTGGGACTGGTTTTGTGTTAAAAAGGGATGGGGAACTCATAGCTTACAGCTCATCTGGTGCTCAAAGCTGCTGCCCTCTTCAGGCAGAGGCCATAGCTTTACTAAGAGGGATTGAGTATGTGATCTCCAAGAATTTTTCCGAATGCACTTTTCTCACTGATTGCCTACCTCTGGTTGAGATCTGTACCGCGCATAGTGCTCCTGTTGATGCGGACTGGAGGGCCTATCAAGAGGTTTTTCAAGTCTGGAAGAACATGAAGATGAATAGAGGTTTCACTTGTGCTCATGTGGGAAGGGAACATAATGCACTGGCAGATTTTCTGGCAAAAAAAGGCTCTGCAACGGGGGAGTTCTTTATTGGATTTACTTTTCCAATTGCCCCAACTGCTCCGATGGAATAGAAATAGATAGTCAAAGTTTCTTTTTTCAGCATTATTAAAAGGTGGTTTTAATACACCTATCTGATAGATTGTACTAGGAACTTTTCGGATGATTTCTGTGGGATGTTACTGGTTGTAATGGCCTAAGGGCATGAATTAATCAAAAAAAAAAAAAAAGAAGAAGAAGAGGAGGCAGGAGAATAAGAAAGGAGGGCATTTTAGTCATTAATTATTTGGAGTAGCAAATTTACAAATTAATAAAGTTTAGAGTGGCAATTTTACAATTTCAAAGTTCGGGATGGCATTTTCACAATTTGAAAGTTTTGGAGTGGCATTTTCACAATTTTCCCATTTTTCTATGGTCCAAATATTTTAGATTAAGTGTTTTTCTATCTATTTTCAAAAATAATAAAATGTTTCTAAAAAAAATTAATCCTCAAATATTTTCATACGAAAATCATGTTTAGCAGTTCAAATCAGTTGTTTTAACTTTTAAACTAAAAATATTGATTCATGATACACATCGATAAGTACGAGTTCGGATCTCCTAAAGTAACCCAATTTTTTAGTTTAGATCCGGACTGTCAAATTAAAGGAGTCCACCTCAGATCGGATTGGTTTGGATTCGAATCAGGTGAGTCTGGATCTAAGCTCAAAAATTGAGTTGCTTTAGGGGATCCGGACCCGATAAGTACCACAGCCTCACTCTTGTTTAATAACACAACTGTTGGAAGAGTGGTGAATATGAAAACTATTTTTGCTTTTCTCTTTCTCTCTCCTGCGATTTTTTTACTTTCCTTTGAAATGATGAAATATTTGACTATTTCAGTATTTTGTTTCGCTCAAAACATATTGAGTGAGGCTACGGTACTATGCATAGCACGGGTTGGTCCGTGCTACGGCTCAATATTTGAGTTTTCAAAATTCTAACGATCGATCCGAACTGTTCAACATGATTATAAAATGAATATGTACTTGCAAACCAAATTTTACATTTTTTCGAATTTTTTTACTATTTTTTTAGATAGGTAGAAAATCACTTAATCTGAAAGTTCTGGACCATCCAAAAACAATGAGTTTCTACCTATTTAAAAAAATAGTAAAAAATTTCAAAAAAAATGTAAAATTTGGTTTGCAAGTACATATTCATTTTATAATCATGTTGAACGGTTCGGATCGACCGTTAGAATTTTGAAAACTCAAATATTGAGTTGTAGCACGGACCAATCCGTGCTATGCATAATACCGTAGCCTCGCTCAAACATATTTGGTAAGGTTTGTTGACAAAAGCACGCACTTTGGTCTCTCAACCGACAACCAAACTAATATACTATATCATTATTGGATTTGCTTTGTTGGATTAATAATTCATGTCTCTGATTGTATTGTGTTTTCTAAAAAAAGTTAAAATTTGCATTATAAACTGTGTACCTTTTATTTATTTGTCGGCCATCAATGATTAAATTGATACCCTCAAATTATCAAGAATTTATCAATCATTGAATCAACTGTTGTAATTATAATCAAATTTAATTATATGCTGGAAAGTATTTTAATTTTACTCATCATGGTGTCTGTCAATATGTATACTTAATTTAGTATAAGAAATTAATTTGTTTATTTTGTGAAATTACGGACTTAGTGCAGTAACGCAAGTTCAACTCTAAAAAATAGCATCTAAAAAGATGCCGGAATGTACCGGGCTCTTTAATAGCAAAAAAGTTCGTTTGTTATGTGGTCATTCATTGAAAATTATATTTCTATGTATTTTTATGTTACATTATTTTTGTTTATTAAATATTTTTTTTAATTTTTTATATGTGGTCATTCATTGAAAATTATATTTCTATGTATTTTTGTGCTACATTCTATTTGTTTATTAAATATTTTTTAATTTTTTTACTATTTTTTAAATAAGTACAAAATCATTGTTATTGCATGGTTCAGATTTTGTTGAAAACAGTAATGTTGTACCTATCTAAAAAATAGTAATTTTTTTTAAATATAAACTTTGGTTTCCAAATACATTTTAGAATTTGAAAACAAAAATAAAGATAAGAGACATAAGAATGTCTAATTCCTAAGGCTCAGACCATATTAAGAATTTTTTTGAAACTTGGTAGTGATTTTAAGTATTTATTTTACAATCTAAAAGTCCAACAAAAAATATGTTTAATCAAAATGAGGGCAATAGAAGAGGGAGGTTGTCAAAATAATTGTTTTAAGCCGAAGCTCATTAAATCCAAGAATCCATCATTATGTGACAATTCAACTTTTAAATTATTGTCTTTTATTATAAAATTAGGTGACAATTTTTTTCCAAATATGTTTTTTCTTATGAAATAAATTCAGGGATAGAGCTTCATAGTGACAAAGGGAGATCTAATTATATTTTCTTAAAATATATGAAAAATTATACTATGATTAATCTCTGAAATTCCCCTTTATACTATGTTACTTTTTTTTTTAACACAATGCTTGCGTATAGAAAACCACAATATGTCATATGAGATTCTTTCTTTTTCTCTGTTTTTCCTCTAATTGAAGAAAAACTTGACATAAACTAATGTACGTATTCAAAATTTGTCTAATTGGTTGAATGCTTGCTTCTTCATTTCTACATATTCGTAGGTTTCTATTTTTTTATCGCCCCCTAGCTGATTTTATCACTGGTCATACAACCACAACCTCTTGAAGGATGAGAATATGCTCTTTTTTTCTATCCAGAAACTTTTTTTTTTCATCCAACTGTTAAAATGCTTTCAACAGTTCAGATTTGAAGTGTGTGGATCTTTCAAAAGAGTAGCAAATTCAAATCCCAAAAGAGCAGTATCAAATCTGAATTGTTGAAAATATTTTAACAGTTTGTGATGAAGAAAAGCAGGACCTGCTCTTCTGGAAGAAGAGCAAACGAATTTGATTTCTCTCTTAAAAAGGGTTCAGATCCAATGTGGGAGTGGGTGGTAGTCTAATAGGAACCGGATCAAATTCAACCCATTGTCCAGTCGAAACCATTTGATTAAAGTCAAGAATTGTGCACAGTTAATTTGTGAGAATCTTAAAGCCATCTGCATGAATCTTGATGCAAATCAAATGACACTAACTGAACATCAAATCAAATTTGATCATGATGATAGAGGTTAGATCCAAACCGTTTATTATAGATCAACATTAAACATTAATTTTAAAGCGGCCTCGTAAATTTTAATTAGGTTAATATTTTTTTTTTTTGCTTTATATTCAATATTAAAGTTTGTATTACAAGTGCATGATACAAGAGATTTAAAGTGATCAATAGAGTACATGACCATTATATTGAAGATTGTGCATTCGTGCCAGATTTGCAAGGCCTCGTTGTTGGTCTCTCTCTTCACATTCACATGGAAACACCTGTAACATGCATCTGAACCGTGACAAGATGTGCCAGATCTATCAGGTTAAAAAAAAAAAAATTCGGCTGCGCTGGAAGTAATTTCATTCCGTAAGGTACTTGAGAAGATATTCATTTCTTGGAGAGACGAATGAGGAGGATGAGGAGGATGGGAAAAGGAATTTTTTTTTTGCAAATCATAATTAGAAAAACGAAAGTTAGGAAACTAACATGGTTGTTTTATTTTTTTTTACAAAAATCACAAGTGCCTATTCGGTACCACTCTATGCCACAATCTTTTATCCATTAACCGTCTGGTTTTCCATGGTACTGAATTGCTTATTCGGTACCTCTTGAAAATAAATGAGAGATACCAAATAGCCTATTTGGTACTTATGATTTTTGTAAGAAAAAAAGCAATCATATATTAGTTTTTGGATTTCATTTTTCTAATTATGGGTTGTAAAAAAAATCAGGGATTTTTTTTGAATAATTTGAAGGCTTTGAAAGGTGCTTGGAAATTTATGCAAGAAAAATGCAAGGGATGTAGTACATCTGTTTTGTCTTTTTAACGAATTATGTGCTCCGGATTCCTAAACTAACTCAAATTTTCAATTTTAATCTCGACCGTTCAATTAGAATTCAGGTCAATTTGTCCACACTGAAATTTATGGGCTTCTTTAATATTGATGTGAATTCATCCAAATTCAAACTCAAAATTTGAATTACTTCATTATCTGAATTCCAAATTATGGGTCTATTATGCAAAATAATAATAATAATGATGATGATGATGATGATGATGATATTATGATGAATAGTACAATTACTAATCAAATCACTTCTTTGCATTTTTTTTCTTTCAAAAAACCAATTGAAAAGCTAGCACCACTGTTCACATTGATAACAAGGTATAAGTGATGTATAAACAAGCGTATTTGCATTGACCTAAAATGCTGTCTACATCAACAACAAATGTCTCTATTATCACACCTTTATCTAATTAGAACTAGTTGATAAGCTTAAGGTGGCAAATCATTTCCTGAGTAACTTGTGAGGTGGCAAAATTTAGGGACGTTTAAATAAACCTTCATTTTAATTTAGGTTATATTAACAACAAACTTATCTGACAACTGTCATAAGTAATCAAATAATTATTAAAATAACATAAAGACTCAACCACATGTATATTCCCTATAGTTTACATAAATTATAATCAGTAACCAACAAATGTTTTCAAATTTCATCAAATTTAATTCACAACTTATCTAAACTAAACATAAAATACCTATGAATTTATTTTTAATTTTGATAACAGTTTAATTGATTGCCGTGATTGTTGAATAAATTTGGTGGTCAATATATCCCTCACCTTTACTTTTAATAAATAGGTGCAGAGTCACTGAGTCAAACATGACTTTTCCGTGTTGACGAATCGGATCTAACAAGGTCCAAATCTGAATCCGTTAAAAATTAATTGGACTTATATGCGAAACCATATTCATTAAAAACTATTAAATTTAAACGATAATCTATATCTATTATCTTATCATGTTTCAGGTTTTCTATCAATATTTTTTTTTATAAAACAATACTCTCCATACAACAGATAAATATAGTGTATTTATTATATACCATAAAGGATTAAAGGCACAAAAACATTAATTTAATTAAATCAACTTAGATGATGAAGCAATTTAGATATTTTTCAATCATAAGCAAAACAAATTGTTCATGATAAAATCATTATAAAATACAATTAATTTAAGTTAACCATATCTATATTATCCCTTGCAATACTAGATAGTTTGAATTTTTTTTGTTATATTCTTAATTTACATTCCATTATTTTGGGACATAATTAGTTCAAACTTTGGTAACTCTCCATAAACCAAAATGCAAATCAATACATTTTAAATTTAACATCCAACATCCATTTATTTAAATTATAGAGTTATGAATATTCAATTATTGAGTCCTCATCCTCGGCCTACAACACGAATTTTGAAGCAATTGAATGGTCCGATCCCACGCAGGTCCTAATCGGATACAAAATCAAGCATAAAAGAGGATGTATTCAAAATTCAATATTCATTGGGAATACCTTCAAAACCGAATTTTTTATTTTAGAAAATAATAAATAGAAAGATAACAAAAAAAATTCAAAATCATAGAATAAACCGCATCAATTATAATGTAAATAACCTAAATTAAACTAAATTTAATTTATATTCGGTTATAAACACAATTTTGATTAATCTATATTCAACCGAAAACTAAATTCGGTTACATTTAACTTAAAACTAAATTCAAACAATTTAACATTTAATCTAAATTCCTTTACTAATAGGTTGTTATGTGACTAAGAGCATCTTCATTGGTGAAATTGAATTGCAATTGCAAAACTGCTGGATACAGTTGTCAAAAAAAGAAATTGAAATTTCGGAGATTGACTTGCACTACTGCTGCATCGCTGAAAGGAATTTTAATTGCATTTTAATGCCACATCAGCGACTTGGTGAAGAGAGAAGAAAGACTGTTGCGACAAGACATGAACCAATGAAAATATAATATTTTGCCAGCGCAACCTTTTGAAAGCGCTTTGAAAGCTTTCATAATATGAAAGCTTTCAAATTAGAAAAGACCTCCGCATCGCAGAAAACGGAAATGAAATTGCCAGCGTGGATTGTGCGATTGCCAACGAGGATTTTGCAATTGCATATGCAAGGCGATGGAGATGCTCTAAGGAACCACATTAGAACTGATACGATTTCTTCCATGTGATCGAATTTTTTTTCATCTTTCCAATTTTTTAAGAAACATTTATTACTTGAAAATTAAAATTCTGTCAGAAGAAGATAAAAACCAAAGTTATTTTGAGCTAAGGAGTAGGTTTAAAATTAATCAATCAAAAGGTATGCAATTGCAAATATAACACGGTCTCTACTAATAATAAATTAATAATAAAACAGAGAGGGGGCCGGGGGAATGCATCTCACCTAAGGTAACAGAACATTTCTGTCTAGATCCGAACCGTTCGATCAGAATCCACACGAATATTAAAGAGGCCCGTGCGTTCAACATCGGGCCGGATTGGCCCAAATTCTGATCGGACGGTCGGGATCTAAACAGAAATATTCTGTTACCTTTGGATATGCATTCGGGCGGGGAAGAGAGCGTTCCAGATCCTCTGAAGTAACTCAAATTTTTTGTTTATATTTTAACCGTCCGAATAGAATCCGCGTCAATCCGGCCCGAGGTGGAATGAACGGGTTTCCTTTAATATTCGTGCCAAAACAGATTTGACGGTCTAGATCTAAAATGAAATTATATGTTACCTCAGATGATATGAATTCGGAGAGAGAGAAAGAGGAAAAAGGCGAAAAGAAAACCCCAAAAAGCAGAAGAGAGCGAAAAAAAAAAGAGGGGGGGGAGAAAAAGCGCTCTCTCTGAGCTCTCAAAACCCTCGACGCCATTTTTCTTCTCTCGGCGCTCGCCGCCATGGCATCTCGGCCACAGCTTACATCTCCTCTTATTCACTGTGAGTTTAGTTTCCCGTTTTATTCTTAGTAAAAATATAGATAGCGCTACTAGTTAGATCCTTTTTCTAGCCTTACTTCTCTCATCGCTCGCAAGTGAGAGCTGCTAGGTGCGATTTCCAACTGGCGCCTTTTTTTTCCGTTCAATTTTGTGAAAAAAAAGAGAGAAAATATATTTTTCTTTGTTGTTTGAAAAGACGCGCATCCTTCTTTTACCTTTTCCGCAGTCGCTTTTTGATTATTTTGTGGATTTAAGTTTATTTCTGTTGAAGAGTTTTTATTATTATTATTTTTTTTTCAAATTTGAACCTCTATTTACCAGCAATTTGAAAACCTAATACAAGTCTCTGTAATATCTAAAGCACGCACTGATATACAATGAATATTTAACAGAAAACGAGAATTAGATTTATCATCACATTTCACATTGTTGTTAGATTTATCAGTACTTACTGGTATATATCACTTGTTCACCCAAATCCTAATTTCAATAAAAAAAGTAGGGATCCTCATCAATACAAGCAATTAAATGTCATCACACTTCAAAATATATTCAGTTGTACTCCTTCTCTTTTCAGAAGCAGGAAACAGTTTGATGTGCCCTGAATGGCATGGTCTGACACCACCACCTCAAACAAACACTCAGAAGAAATACAAGACATGTCTCCGGCCCCTGAAATGCCTTCTTCGTCTCCCCAAATCGCACCCCAAGTTGCAAATGGCGAAGAAGAAGCCGGGAAGCGGCCGGAGCCGAGGGATGCGCTCTCATATGCAAACATTTTACGGTCGAGAAACAAGTTTGCGGATGCACTGGGGCTGTATAACGGAGTCATTGAGCGGGATGGGGGCAATGTGGAGGCGTTGATCGGCTGTGGCATATGCTTGCAGATGCAGGGAATGATGATGCAGGCGTTCGAGAGCTTCTCTGAGGCTGTCAAAAGGGACCCACTTAATGCTTGTGCTCTCACTCATTGTGGGGTCATTTATAAAGATGATGGCCACCTTGTTGAGGCTGCTGAGGTAACACCCCCTCTCCCCTTTGTTTTAGTAGTGTGTGTATGTGTTTCTCTTTGTTATGTTTTTGCTTGTAGAGTAGGGTTCAAATGCCTCGTCTCTTTCATGCCTCAATTGTGCCTCACATCGTTATCTCCGTTTTCAAAGTCCAAACAGTCGATACGAACCGCGCAACATGATCTCCATAATAAAATGTGCTTGGAGACCAAATTTATATTTTTTTGGAAAACATTTACTATTTTTTTAGATGGGTACAAAATCATTGTTTTTCAGAAGATTTTGGACCATTCAAAAACAGTGATTCTGTACCTATCTAAAATAATAGTTAAAATTTCCAAAAAATATAAAATTTGGTCTCCAAGCACAATTTAATACGGAGATCATTTTGAGCGGTTCAGATTGAGTGTTTGGACTGAAACGGAGATAGGATGTGAGGCGCGATTGTAGTAGATTACTTGTGTAGAAGCTGGTGGTGGCAAGGAGAGCATTTTTCAGTTTTGACATCATATCGGTCAATGTTGGTACCAGTATTTGCAGATGTTATTGGACAAGGTAGCTTTCTTTTGTGTATGTGCATGTGTGTTCCTGTGTCAAATTGTACGCCGGTTGTTTTATCATGAATTGAATCATTTAAGCCCGACTTCCTCTACCATTTTTAAACCGTGTAGACAAACTTTTTAACTGGTACCATGTTGTTTTGTTTTACATGGTGCGGAAATTGATGCAGCTGTACCAGAAGGCGCTCAAGGCAGATCCGACTTACAAGCCAGCTGCAGAGTGTCTTGCTATTGTTCTGACGGATCTCGGTACCAGCTTGAAACTGGCTGGGAACACTGAAGAAGGAATTCAAAAATATCACGATGCTCTTAATATAGATAGCAATTACGCTGTAAGTTGTTTATGCTTTAAATTGTGAGATTTTACTGACCTGCATGCATTACTTGTACTCACAAAGGTGTAGGTTTCCTGTAATATTAATTTTAGCATGAAAGTGTGCCTGTATTTTGGTCTAGATCATTTTCTCTCCTTTGTAGAGACAGCCAGTTGTTTTTGTGCAAAATCATGGGAGATTTCTGGGATGGTCCCCACAAAGGATTACTGTACATTCCAGTACATCTATGCTGTTATCATACTAGCATTATACTGATCAGAACTATATTTTTTTTTGGTTATCCTGGATGAAACTTTAACTTTAAGCCAAATTGCATATAGTAACACAATTAGAGCACATGCTAAGAGAACTCATGTGACACGTACAAATGTTGGGGGGGGGGGTCAACAACACAATTGTACAGATTTTATACCATGATTCTAGCTTCTTGGATTTACTTTAAGAAATATGGGGTCATAATGAGAAGCTTGATGAAAAATTCGGGGGTGAATTTTTTTTTAAATTTGTACTATACAAATTAGTTTATCTAACATGGAAATCCAACCCTAACAAAACCCCCTCACACATGAGTAAAGGTCTCCCGATAAATTTCTGTACCATTTGGACATAATTTGAACACAGTAATGAGAATAATGGTTTCATAATATTTGGACCCTATAACTGCAATGTTTTAAATTTCTCAAAGAGATATTTGTCTAATGCAGCCGGCATACTATAATCTCGGTGTGGTGTATTCTGAGATGATGCAATATGACCAGGCACTTAGTTGCTATGAAAAGGCTGCCTTGGCGAGACCTTTATATGCTGAGGCCTATTGTAATATGGGGGTTATTTATAAAAATCGAGGTGAACTGGAGGCTGCCATTGCTTGTTATGAGAGGTTAGAGTTTATCTTGAAACATTTCATTTCTACCTTGTAAAATCTCCAAATATCCTTCACACCCTCCTGGGAAAAACATCAAGCTATCTCTCCTTTATAAAGAGGTAGTTAGGCATGTAAAATAGTATTGTAAGGGGTGCGAGGGTGAGGGATATTGCTTATATTTCAAAGGTTTTACAGGAAATTTTCTGTATAGTTGGATATATTCTTGCATGCATTTCCCTTCCTTTTCTTCCCTTTCTAATAAAAAGCAAGACTTCTCTCACATTGAAGGGAGATCAAGGAAGGAGTAAACTGGTTTTTAAGGAGGGATATTTTTGTTGTTTCTAATAAGCATGCAGACTTTGATATGACATTTTTTTTTTTCCTTTTTTTCCTTTTCTGATTGTATATCAGGTGTTTGACAATTTCTCCTAATTTTGAGATTGCTAAAAACAACATGGCTATTGCTCTTACAGATTTGGGAACAAAGGTATCTTCAATATTTATATTTAACTCTTTAAGATAGGTATTATGTCAACATATGTCAGTATCATTGTAGCCTGGTATTAGCATTAATTCTAGCAAAGATTAGATGTCTGTTGTTTGTTTTACATATATTCTACATCTAATGTGTTTCTTCTTTGTAAATGCATTAAAAGGTAAAGCTCGAAGGAGATGTAAACCAAGGGGTGATGTATTACAAGAAAGCGTTGTACTACAACTGGCACTATGCTGATGCTATGTATAATCTCGGTGTAGCCTATGGTGAAATGCTCAAATTTGAGATGGTTAGTCCTCACTGTCTCTCTGATTCATTTGTGCATTATTTATGAGAGGAGATTTCAAATACCTCAATTTTTTGTGCCTCCATTATGTCAACTTTTAAATGTTTAACAACTGCAAGTTAAACACATAAAAAATGGGAAGTATCTGATGTAATCTGTATTAATTTCTCTAGTCACGCAAAAGAAAATTACGTCATTTAAACCTTCTTTTTTGTTAGGCAGCAAGTGTTTTAGGGAACTCATTAGTCACCAATGTGGATAATTTCCGGATGTTTCTCTAATTTGTGCATAGAGAAAGTTATATAGATAATATCTAAATGTTTTACAGTTTTAGTTTGTTATTTGAATCTTAGGTTTATATGTTATACACTTGAAAAAAATTTGAGGGATGACTGAGGCACAAAAAAACACAGGCAGTTGAATCCTCATTTATGAATTATGAATCTTGGTAAAGTCAATTCAGTAGCATTTGATTCTCTTTTTTCAGTAATTGAATTTTTTTTATTATTTCTGAAGGCAATTGTATTTTATGAGCTTGCTTTACATTTCAACCCCCGTTGTGCGGAGGCATGCAACAACTTAGGAGTAATTTACAAAGATAGGGACAACTTGGAGAAAGCTGTTGAGTGTTATCAGGTATATTTATTTTGTAAAATCTTTCCAATAGTTTGTTAATATCGCAACATACTTTATTGATGTTTCTGGTATGAGTTCTTATTTTTTGATTTTTTATTTTACAGATGGCTTTATCTATTAAGCCGAACTTCTCACAATCTCTAAACAACCTTGGAGTTGTTTATACTGTTCAGGTTTGTTCCTGTAGTTGAACCTTTCTTTAGTTTGAATTTACCCCTTTTTTCTTTTAATTAAGTATTTACTTTTTTATTCCACTTTTATTGTAGGGTAAAATGGATGCTGCGGCTAGCATGATAGAGAAAGCTATTGCAGCAAACCCAACTTATGCTGAGGCTTACAATAACTTAGGTAGATTTGTAAGCTTGATCTTTTTCCTTTTCTAAATTAAAATACTATTTGTAAGCTTGATCTTTTTCTCCTGACTTCAAAAAGATTTGTTGCCAGCCGTTTGTTTTATTTATCCATTTCTGTTATGAGTAAAATTGAAGAGTAGCTTTACCTCTTCAAAAAGTCAGAGAGAACAGTCCCATTTATTTTTCAAGAGAGGACCTTTTGTTTATTATTAAAGATATAACATCTAGTCGGAAATGAGGGATATTATGCTTTATCATAAAGAGTTATTTTGTCCTGACGTGACAAATACTTATTATGGGATTTGTTAATAATTGAGTCAGGATTAATAAAAATATCAGCCTTTTAGTGATGTATAGGGTAGAGGAATGGTACTTTTTTTTTAGTTAGTGCATAATCATTCTGTAACAATTTTCTTTTTAATATTTGTGGCAATTAGGGGTGTTATACAGAGATGCCGGTAACATAGCTTTAGCAATAGATGCTTATGAGAGGTGCCTTCAAATTGATCCTGATTCTCGAAATGCTGGTCAGGTACTGTTCTCTCTATATTTTTGTTACATACATCATTTATGCATTTGTTACTGTTTTGACTGAGGGTCTTGTAAATTAATTTGATACAGAATCGACTGCTGGCTTTGAACTATATAGATGAAGGCGTAGATGATAAACTGTATGAGGCTCACAGGTATTGTTACTCTTTTTTTTTTGACATATCTGAGCCTTAGAAGTGAGAAAATTTCACATAAAACCTGGGAAATATCTGCTATGTTCCTCTTGTTCCTTCAAAAAATATCTTGATTACCTCTCCATATACTCAGAATGAGGAAAAGACTGAGGGATTGGAGGGGTAATATTCGTGGGAATTTGTAATATAAAGGGGAATATTGCTACTTTCTTGTGGAGGTCTTTGTAATTTGTAAAATCTGTAATATACCCAACAAAACATTAAAAGGGTCCCAAGGACTTTCACCTTTTGATATATATATGTATATAGAGGTTGGCTAATATCAAAACGTTTGTTCCGGGGCCGTGGAACAAACACTTTGGTTTTTACATTTTCAAAGTCCAAATAGTCAATCCAAACCGTTCAACATTCAATCTATAATAAAATGTGCTTGGAGACTAAATTTTACATTTTTTGAAATTTTTTTACTATTTATTAAGTCAGTTTTAAAATCATTGTTTTCAATGATTCAGAAATTTTTCACTGTCAATTAAAATCAGCAATTTTAAAACTGGCTTAATAAATAGTAAAAAAATTCCAAAAAATATAAAATTTGGTCTCCAAGCACATTTTAATATAGAGATCACATCTAACTGTTTGGATCGACCGTTCGGACTTTGAAAGTCGGAAAACCAATTGGTTGCAGCACAGCTCCGGAACAAATGTTTTGATATTAGCCAACCTCCCTCTCTCTCTCTCTCTCTATATATATATATATAGAGAGAGAGAGAGAGGTTGGCTAAGATCAAAGTGGTATGACCAAGGCCTTGGTACTACCAATTCGTTTTTGCGATTTTCAAAGTTCAAATAGTCGATCTGAAGTGGTCAACGTGTTCTCCATATTAAAATGTGCTTGGAGACCACATTTTACATTTTTTTTGAATTTTTTTACTATTTTTTATGCATTTTTGATAATCACTGTTTTTCATAATAAAAAATAATCTGAAAAACAGTGATATTCAAAAATCTATAAAAAATAGTAAAAAAATTCAAAAAAATGTAAAATTTGGTCTCCAAGTACATTTTAATATGGAGAACACGTTGACCACTTCAGATCGACTATTTGAACTTTGAAAATCGCAAAAATGAATTGGTAGTACCAAGGCCTTGGTCATACCACTTTGATCTTAGCCAACCTCTATATATGTATATATATATATATATATATAGAGAGAGAGAGAGAGAGAGACGGGCTATTGTGGTTTGCAAAGTAAAGTGAACGTTTTACTTCGGGCTCGTTTTCGGATTTTCAAAGTCCAAACAGTCGATCCAAACCGTTAAATGTTCAATCTATATTAAAATCTGCTTGGAGACCAAAATTTACATTTTTTGGAATTTTTTTACTATTTATTAAGCCACTTTGAAAATTGCTGATCCGGGTGAACAGTAAAAACAATGCAACAAAATTCTGGACCATGTGATCAGCAATTTTCAAAGTGGCTTAATAAATAGTAAACAAATTCCAAAAAATGTAAAATTTGGTCTCCAAGCACATTTCAATATGTAGATCAACTTGAACGGTTCGGATCGATGTTTTGAACTTTGAAATGGGAATATGAGCCCGAAGTAAAACGTTCGCTTTACTTTGCAAAGCACAATAGCCCATCTCTCTCTCTCTCTATATATATATTTATATGAGTGAGGCTACGGTACTATGCATAGCACGGATTGATCCGTGCTACGGCTCAATATTTGAGTTTTCAAAATCCTAACGGTTGATCCGAACTGTTCAACATGCTTATAAAATGAATATGTACTTGCAAACCAAATTTTACATTTTTTCGAATTTTTTTACTATTTTTTTAGATAGGTAGAAAATCACAGTTTTTGGATGGTCCAAAATTTTCAGATCAAGTGATTTTCTACCTATCTAAAAAGATAGTAAAAAAATTCGAAAAAATGTAAAATTTGGTTTGCAAGTACATATTCATTTTATAATCATGTTGAACGGTTCGGATCGACTGTTAGGATTTTGAAAACTCAAATATTGAGCCGTAGCACGGACCAATCCGTGCTATGCATAGTACCGTAGCCTCACTCTATATATATAAAATCAAAGAGAGGTTGTGGCATTGTGGGGGATTCTTTGTTGGTTTTGTAGGGTAATATCAGATCTCCCCTTAACATTGTAGAATCTTATTCCATTTAACAGGCCTCAACTACTATAAAGTTAATTTTTATCATCCTTTTTATTAATTAAAATGCACTAATTGAAGGGAATGGGGAAGGAGGTTCATGAAGCTATTCTCACAGTACGACAGCTGGGAGAACCCTAAAGATCTAGACCGTCCATTGGTCATTGGCTATGTCTCCCCTGATTATTTCACCCATTCAGTCTCCTACTTCATCGAGGCACCTCTCTCATACCACGATTCTACCAATTATAAAGTCATTGTCTACTCTGCTGTTGTTAAGGTACTGTTCTTTTCACATTCTGATTTGAGTAAGAGGTGCGAAGGATGGAAATAAAATAGTACATTCATATTGCATTTTATCTTGGTCTGAGAACACTCAGATGAATATTTTTTTTTAAAAAAGGTCACTGAAAAATGGAAATTGCGGCATCTTTCCCTTATAATAAGTAGATAAAAGTCTGAAAATGGCCCTGAATGACTCACCTGAGCCCAAATCCTGTGTCTCATCCTTTGCTAAAAGCAGAGGGCATATATGACATTGCATAAGATGGCCTCTGATTTCATTTCAAGGCGATGTTAGGACAAGAAGGGTACATGATGTCATTTCAATTGCAGCATCTTTCCCTTTTTAAGGCGATGAGGGGTCCATGTGGGGCATAGAGGTCTTGTGGGTTGAAAAAAACAAACTATTGCTGGGTCGGTTTTACTGTTAACTATTCTCTACTCAACTGCAATCAACAGTTCAGGCACAATCTGAGCAATCAAACAGTAGTTGGGGGCCACATCTTTATTTTATTGTTTAAAATATTTGGATGCAAGATGTGCTCAATGAAATTTTCTTAAAAAGAGAATTCTTTTCAAAAAAATTCTTTTTGGATTGGTTTTCCTTCATTTAGGCAGATGCAAAAACCCTAAAGTTCAAGGATAAGGTGCTAAAGAAAGGAGGTACTTGGAGGGACATATACGGCATTGATGAAAAGAAGATAGCAAGTCTGGTTAGACAGGATAAAGTTGACATTTTAGTAGAATTGACGGGCCACACAGCAAATAATAAACTAGGCACCATGGCTTGTCGGCCTGCTCCTGTACAGGTGCATATACAAATCCATTTCCTTATTTTTTTTTGTTTGTACTCTTTTAGTAGGGGTGTCATTGGGTCGGTTTGGTTAAAACCGAATAAATATAATCAAACCAAAATTTTATTCGGTTTTCAAAATATAACCGAACCAACTGAATTTAACATGTCAACCGAATAACAACTGAACCAAAATAACCAAAGTAAATTTCGGTTTGTTTGGTTGAACTGAAATAAGGGAGAGTAAATTTTAAAAGGTCAAAACTCAATACATGCACAGATACATTTAATAATCATAGAAATAAATATGAATTATATATATGAGCTGTTGACATTACATACATTGTTCAATTCCATACGAAATAAGTAGATGTTTAAAAATATCCAAACCAAAATATAAATTGTTGATATGACATACATACATTATATATAAAGCATGGATATGAAACATATAGAGTTCGGATGGTTTGGTCTTTTCGATTTTGAAAAATCTAAACCCAACCAAATATAAAAAACTGAAGTAAAAAATTCAACTGAACCAATCCATTTAAACCGAATTAATCCAAACTTTTTTGGTTCGGTTGAAAACCAAATATACCGGACCCAATGAACACCCCTGCTATTAAGGGTTGTTGATTTGTGATGCATGGGCCTGCCCACTATTTACTTGTCATCTATTCTCTGGTTTTTTTTTTACTGTCTGCAGGTGACTTGGATTGGTTACCCTAATACAACAGGTCTACCTACAATTGACTATCGGATTTCAGATCCATTAGCAGATCCAGTTACCACCAATCAAAAGTAAAGTTTACATCGACAGCTTTGCAAACAGCTCCCTGCAAAACTCTATATTCCAAGTTCATTCTGAGCTATTTTTAACATTGAAAACTTATTTTTTTTAACTTTGAATAGGCACGTGGAGGAGTTGGTACGGTTGCCAGAGTGCTTCCTATGCTATACACCTTCCCCAGAAGCAGGCCCTATCTGCCCCACCCCCGCTCTCTCTAATGGTTTCGTCACTTTTGGAAGCTTCAATAATTTAGCCAAGGTAAAAATGCATAACTAATTCATTGTAAGGTAGCTAATTGGGAAAGTAATGTACTGTATAATTGAATCTTAATCCTTATAAACTAATCGGGAATGTAACGTACCTATATGAAATTGCTGTGTTTCAAATTATTATTCTTCTCTAGCATGCTATGCAGCCAGTCATTGTTATAGTATCAATTCTCCAAGTGCAAGTACAAAATAATACAACAAGAGAGAAATGGTCTTTACTGGTTTAGTTCAATATGTAGTGTCTTTTGTTAGTGCTTTTCTCAGTATATTGCCTTCTGTGGAATGTTTTGCGTCTGACTGAGACCCTTAAATTTCTCTTCTGTGATTTGACCAGAGCATTTTAAGCAACCAAAACCTTTATAAACTTTCTGACTACCTCCTGAAGTAGATCGGTCTGAGAGACCTATAAATTTGCATCCCCTGAGATATCTCAAATTTTGAGTTGATCTGTGGAAAATCCAGACCGTTCAATTCCTTTCTGCACAAATCTCATGGCAACAATAATACTTGCCTGTGCATTCCGGATAGGCACCGAAATAAAAATGTCCCAGCTTAAGATAAACTGAAATCTTCAGTTATCTCAGAGGATATGGACTCGCATGAACCTGTTACCTCATCTAAAGAGGTGCACTCAGTTTGGGGGCATTTTAGTCATTTTACTCAAGACTTGGAATCAACTTATTGTGTCTTTCTGCCTCATATCATATAAAAACAGATAACACCAAAGGTGTTGAAAGTGTGGGCCCGGATATTGTGTGCAGTGCCGAACTCACGGCTGGTGGTTAAGTGCAAGCCCTTTTGTTGTGACAGCGTAAGGCAGAGATTTCTTACTACTCTTGAGCAGCTCGGGCTTGAGCCTTGGCGTGTTGACTTGTTGCCTCTTATACTCCTCAATCACGATCACATGCAAGCCTATTCTCTCATGGATATCAGGTTATTATTTTTTATTTTTTTAAAGGGAAGCGGTGGATTCATTGAGAATCACATCCTTTATATTTTTCAATACTTGATGATTGATGGCCGACACCTGACAGTTCTAGTTTCTAATATCCATGAGGGAATTAGTTTGTGCTTGGTTGCTTGCCTGTGTAATCTCTCATGGATATCACACTAGAATCTATTTTAATTTTTCTTGCTTATATTTTAAGTTAGAGTGAGGCTATGGTACTATGCACAGTGCGGATTGGTCAATAATGGATCAAAATTTTCGTTTTCAAAGTCCAAATAGCCGCTCTGAACTGTTCAACGTAATTTTTATATGAAAATGTACTTGCAGATGAAATTTTACTTTTTTTTTAGAATTTTTTCACTATTTTTTTGGTTTGGTAGAAAATGACTACTTTTGAATGGTCTAGAATCTCTAGATCAGGTAATTTTCTATCTGTCGAAAATAATAGTAAAAAATTCTAAAAAATGTAAAATTTGATCTACATGTACATTTTTCATATGGAGATCATGTTGAACGGCTTGGACTTTGAAAACGGAGTTATTGATCCATAGTACTGATCAATCCGCGTTATGCATAGTACCGACCAATCTACGTTATGCATAGTACCATAGCCTCACTCTTTAAAGTTATGTTATTATTATTTATCTTGGGTTTTTTTGTTACTGGTCACAAAAATAGTAATAAGAGTTCTGGATTATCGGATTTCAGCACCAGATGAAAGAATAGATGTTTAATTCAAACTGACCTGAACCTGACTCGGCATGCTCAACCGCCACCCCTAATTAGACTGATAATTTTGTGTCTATGTGCGTTTAGAGTGGTCCAGTGGCGAGTGTTGGGTTTTTGGGGTGGGGTGGGCACATGAGCTTTAAAAGAAAAATGTTAGATTTCACGAATTGCACCGTTTATTTATATACTGTTTAGGAGAAGTTAGAAAATAAAAGAAAGAACAGACCATGAGTTGTCCATGTATATGTTTGTTTCTCTCAATTCTAAGTTTAGTTATTACATGCCAATGTTGAATATCTGATTACCCTTTTCCTCTCCCCCTTTTTTTTTTTCCTTTTATTGATGATGCAGCTTGGATACGTTTCCATATGCGGGGACCACAACTACATGTGAATCTTTGTACATGGGGGTCCCATGTGTTACCATGGCTGGTTCAGTACATGCCCATAATGTCGGTGTTAGCCTCCTTTCTAACATTGGTATGATCTCTTTAGCCTCTCTCTCCTCTCTCTGCTTTTCTAATGGAAGCAGGTGTTTTGGAGAATAAGCAAAAGTTTCTAGAACCTGTTTGGTTCCTACAAATAGAGGCTTGGTAAAAAAGAGAGATGATTAACTATTAGCTGAGTTATAAATTGATTTATAGGTTAAAACAGTAACCATTTTCTCTGTGATACATAGAAAATGCCAAGTGTTATTTTCTAAAGATGATTTTTTAACCCCAATCTCATACAATTGTGGACAGGTCTTGGTCGATTGGTCGGCAAATCAGAGGAGGAATACATCAAGATTGCAATTGACCTAGCTTCTGGCGTGTCGGCCCTACAAGAACTGCGCATGTCTCTGCGTGACCTGATGAGCAAATCTCCTTTGTGCAATGGAGAGAAATTCACTCGCGGGTTGGAATCAGCATATCGCGACATGTGGCACCGGTATTGCCGTGGCGATGTGCCTTCCCTTACCCGGGTTGAGTTGCTCAAACCCGATAATAGCCTCCCTGTACCTGTTAAAGTGCTCGAGAAAGATGCAAATGCAAATGGCACTGGAAATGGTATTTTAGCAAGTTTGAATTTAGGTGCCAACTCAAACGGGTCGGGTTTGGGTTCGGGTTCATGTTCGGGTTCAATTACGAGATGCAATGAAAATGGTAATGGGGAAAGTAAGAGTTGATATTCCTTGAGATTTAAAAGCAACGTGTCATTTGATTATATACAACAGGAGTATAAATTAATCCTGATTGATTGCTAATTTTGGAGATGGTGAGTGATATTTGGGGTTTTAATTAGGTGGGTGGTTAGATAGGAAATTAGAAAGGTTGGTAGTTAGCTCGTGCCATCATCTCTGTTTGAGAAAAAAGAGGATACGAAAGATTTGTAAATTCATCAATAGGATCATAAAATTCGAAAATTAATCAAGTCCTTGTGAGGTTTCTTTGGTTGTTAATCTCTTCTTTGTTCGTCTTATTAAATTTTACGATGGTTTTTTTCCTCTACAATTAGTGAGCTTACAAAAAAGTTACATTGAATAAAAGATTCGAAAGGATATCGACGAAGTTGATTCAGACGAGAAATTGTGGAGAAATAGAAGGAAAGAGGTGAGGATTTGTCAGAGGCTGGTTTAAAGCCTATAAAAGTTGGAAGGGTTTATAAGAGGATTTGTTAACACATGTTATAGTAAAAAGAATACTACGAGTTAAAATGCTATGTTGTTTTCATGCTTCAATTATGCCTCATATTATTATCTTTGAAGTTTCATTTTCAAAGTTTAAATAATTGATTCAAACCATTCAATGGGGTTATTTTATACAAATAGTTGAGATAAAATGTTATGTTGTAATCAGTGTTATAAATAACGGAATGCGGTCGTCGGACGAATGGGGTACCGCCAAGCGATTAATCGGTATGCGGCCGATTAATCGGAATTATGCAGATAATTTAACATTTTTATTAAATTTATGTGTATATATATCATAATTTATTAAAAATAATTTATTTAACTCATTAAACTTATGAAATAAACATAATTTAACTAACTTGGTTTTATTATTATAACATGACACTACACTTATTTCTTCTTAAGACAAGCGCATTTTACATGTGTAAGTAACACATTTATTTAATGAAAAAATAAATTTGAGAATTAAGTTTTTTCAAATACTAATAACATATTATTTGAAAGAAATGAAACATTCCAACATAAAATCACTAAATTTAGTTTATGATAACAACTTAATTTCATAAATGAACACGTTGTACTAATTGAAAAAATTACATCAGTAAGTAAGAAAAATATATGGTATATAAATAATAGAAGAATTAATCAATTTCAAAGTAAGAAGAAAAAACATATTAAAAATATTGGATATATATCTAAGCACAAATAAAACTACAATACAGGATTTATAAATCTTATTATCATACGTTATGACAGAAAAAAAAACAATTTAAAAATAAATATTCACTGAAATAAACAGGAATAAATGGACGATTAAACGGTAAAACGGCCAATTAATCGTTTTCATCTGCAAACATACATCCGTTAAGTGTATTCGTAACGGTTTGACTGCCGTTAACGATTAAACGGCCGTTTAATCGGCCATTAAGACTGTTTTCTACAACATTGGTTGTAATGTCCAAAAACAGTTATTTTATACATATTAAAAAAAGAGTAAAAAACTCCCAAAAAAAAAATATAATATGGTCATTTAAAACCCTCGCAATCATTATCTATTTTTTTTTAAAACGGAGATGGACAAAATAATTTAAAACGGAAAAAAGATCATTTTTTTCAGTGTTTTAAATAGCGCGATAGCGCCGCTATAGCATTTTTGGACCCCAAACACTACGCTATGACATCAAAATGCGCTATTTGCGCTACGGCCGCTACAGCGCTATAGCGGTCCGCTATTTGCGCTATACAATATAGGTTTTTTTTTTTTAAGCAATTTATATGGGTTTTAAATAAAGATAAAAAAAATCTCAAACCGAAATTGAATTTGTTGCTACTTGCTAAAGATAAATCAATTTGAAATTGGGAATATAAATTGAAATTTGAATAGAAAAAAAGTCCAAACCGAAATTAAAATTTGAATAGAAAAAAAAATAGATTATGTCATGAATCATGATGCTTAAGATATTTTTAATAGAAAAAATCGATAGTTTATGATATTACTATGGATATTTTGAACCGCAATTTGGACTTTGTACGGGTTCAATATGAATATTATAATTTCTTAATTACTTTGGTGTTATTTATTGTTCTATGAGACTTTAGATAATGTTGATATTTAGTACAAATATTGAATATACGAAATGTAAAAAAAAAAAATGCTATTTGGAATAGCTTCCGCTATAGCGACGCTATTCGCTATAGTTTTTTTTTTAGCTTTCCCGCTACGACACTATAAACGCTATTTAGAACCTTGTTTTTTTTAAAAAGTGTATAATTGAGGCCCAAACAACCCTTGGGCACAAAAATATTAGAACATTTTAACGGGGTTACGAGAATAGAACTAAGGTGTTCTTAAGCTCATCAAACTCTTTTGTGAGCTTAATTCAAAAATCTATCGGATTGATTTCAAATGATGTATTCAAACCGTTCAAACCGATCTACTTCACGAGTGATGCATTTACATGTCAAATTTTTAAAATTTTAAACTAATTTAGTATAAAGTCAAGCGGTGAAAACAAGAGTTGATTTATAAGTTAATTTTAATGAGTTCATTTTTCATAATTTTTTGACTACTTGACTTTATACTAAACTAGTTCGACAAATTATGAATTTGATATGTAAATGCATCACTCGTGAAGTAGACTGATTTCAACTATTTAGATGTATTGTTTGAAGCCAATCCAATAATTAAACTCACAAAGAGACTTCATGAGCTTTAAGAACACCCTAGTTCTACTCGGGTTACGAACCGTTTTTTCATGCTAACTGTCTTCAACAGCCACCAAATTCTTCTTCAGGATTTTATTGAGGCTTGGTAAAACAAATATTAAACATTTTTACTTAGATTTGATAGGGGTGCACCAGGCCTATGCACTAGTGCAGTGCAAAGGCGACGCGTAAGAGTCGGTGGACCCTTCCTCACAAAAAATTAATTTAACATTGTGCTAAATTCAAAAGGCCAAGAAAGGGCTAAGGTTTTGATGAAGCCGTGCCTTGGTTTTTATAGCAGCTCTGGTGACTCCGAGAAGATAGATTGCTAATGTGGGACTAAGAGTATCTACAAGGATAATTTTTTTAAAATTGCTAATCTGATTTTTTATTGCTAATGTAATTGCTGGAGTTATAGGCCGATTTAAAAAAAACAAATTTGCTTATAAAATAAATAATTTCTTTTAAACATGTTGGTATTCTCTCTCTTTTCTATTGGTTTTGACCCCTCCGTTTTCTTTCCTATTGGCTCTGATCCAATTTTTAAAATAGATAGGTTAAGAAATTAAAGATGAACTTAATTTTTAAACAGTGCTTTACAAATGTTTTTTTATTTTTTACGGATTGCTGGAGCCGCTTTGTACAATTGTAAAAGTAAACAAACCGGTCGTCCATTTATAGTATTGTTTGTTGCTTTCGTGGCCTTAATTTAGTAAATTGTTCAATCGAAACGGTATGATTTAATCCCATGTTCAATCGAAAGAGTATGATTCACATTTAGATTCGTCTAAGATATATTAAAATTATTCTTATAAATTTAAATTGACTGTACAAATTTTGAAGAAGATTAAACGATTTTTGGAAGGACATCAAACCGAATTCAATTCAGTGCCCGTTGAAACAGAACTCGGATCCCAAATGAACTCAGGAACACCCTAGTTCTACTCCCAAAAATAATCATTTTATTTAATACTTGGTAGGGGTGCGCCAGCCTATGCAACAGTGCAACGCAAAAGCGACACGTAAGAGTCCCGATAGCAAGCTACCGTGGTGGACCCTTCCACACAAAAGAAAAATTTAATATCGTTGTGAGCATATGCCGACATATCAGATATTAAACTGATAAGAACAGATACTACACTTGATCTTAGCCAAAAGGCCGAGAACTCAGATATTGCTCACGAAATATAAAGTTATTAATTTATTAATATGAAAATAACATAAAAACAATAGATAAAATTTTCCTTTTTCTATTACTAAAGAAAAGTTGTTCCGACCGCCTGTTGTGTCCAACACGTGTCAGCACAGAGACACGTGTCGCGTTTTTGGCTCACCAAATTTCACACGCGTAAGCGTTTCTAGAGTCATCCATACCATGCCGCTTTAACTCAAAACCCTTGTATTTTTCAATGTTACTTTACAATCCAAAAACACTAAGATCACAAAATGATAAACCTACTAGCATTAGGCCTTGTACTATCAACCCTCACCGCAGCTGGAGTCTTGTCACCGCCGGTGAACTCACCTCACCACTCTGACAAACAACCCGCCTCCTACGATCAAGTGCTCCGAGAAGGGCACCGGGTTATAGTACTAGAATATGAGCGCCAAGTTCCGGCCGATACCGGTACCGGTACGAGTAATGGTAATGGCGAAGGCGTAGACACCGGTAAGGTGGTATCGGAGTCGACTAAGGATAAGATTTGTGATGCGTTCGGTTTGTGCCGGGATAAGTTGTCGGGTTTATTCCACCATGGCAAGGATAAGTTGTTAGAAGGCGAGGAGACGGTGGAAAAAGGTGCAAAGGATAAGGTGTTGGAAGTTAAAGATGCGGCGGAGAATAAGTTATCCCAAGTTAAGGATGTGACGGGGGATAAGTTATCCGAAGCGAAGGAGTCGGCGGAGAATAAGTTATTCCAGGCAAAGGAGGCAACCAAGGATAAATTATCCCAAACTAAGGAAGGGGTTGAGGATAAAGTGTCAGAGGGTAAAGGAAAAATAGGGGATAAGTTATCCAATGCTGAGAATAAGTTATTCCAAGCGAAGGATAAGTTATCTGAAATGGGAGAAGAGGTTAAAGACAAAGATTCACTTTTAAAGGAGGAAATAAAGGAAGCAAAGGAGAAGGCAGGGGATATAGCCGAGGAAGCGGCACAAAACCTAACTGACATTGCAAGGCGTGCACGTGATGTGGCATATGACATGGCATCCTATGTGGCAAGCCCTCGAACAAGCCGTGCGGTCTGGGCTGTTGTGCAATTGCTAGGGTTTGCGACCGCATATGGTACATGTGTGTGGGTCACATTCATCTCGAGCCATGTGCTCGCATCAGCACTGCCACGTCAGCAATTCGGGATGGTACAGAGCAAAGTGTACCCGGTGTATTTTCGTGCGATCGCGTATGGGGTTTTGATAGCATTTCTTGCGCAACTTATCGGGAGGGGTAGAGGAAGTATGGTGGAGAAATTGCAAGCTTATAATTTGCTTGGTGCACTTGGCATGGTGCTGGTTAACATGTTTTTCCTCGAGCCTAACGCAACTAAGGTTTGTGCTTTATAACAAATGTTATTATTATCTTTCTATAATTTATATAATAATTGTTATATATGACATGCCATAATTCCAATATTAAAATCAACCACGAGAACAATGCACAAAAAAAAAAAAAGAGTGAGGCTATGGTGCTATGCATAGCACACATGACTAGTGTACTACGGCTCAATATGGTACTTTTTAAAATCCTAACGGTCGATCCGACCGTTCAATGTGATAATCATATGAATATGTACTTGCAAACTAAATTTTACATTTTTTTGAATTTTTTTACTATTTTTTTAGATAGGTAGAAAAATCAGTGTTTTTTGAAAATTCTGGACCATCAAAATTCTACCTATCTAAAAAAATAGTAAAAAAATTCGAAAAAATGTAAAATTTAGTTTGCAAGTACATATTCATATAATTATCACATTGAACGGTCGGGATCGACCGTTAGGATTTTAAAAAGTACCATATTGAGCCGTAGTACACTAGCCATCCGTGCTATGCATAGCACCATAGCCTCACTCAAAAAAAAATTGTTGAAAGAGTAAATAGTTAGCTTGTGCAGAATTGAATAATTATCACATTTATAATATTTGGAAAGAAGTGTAAAAATGCAAGAGGATATGCACCGACAAATGGAAAATCAGTAATTGATTAGAGGCTGGTATCGGTAATTTTCAATTTTTGCAGAGGGAATAATGTTTTGCACATTGTTCTTTAAAATAATGCATTTATAATTTTTTGGAATGATGTGTAAATATGCGGGAGCATACGGCCTGCAAATTGCAAATCGGTAATTTTAAATTTTTGCTAGGGGAATGAATGTTTTACACAATTGTTCTATTAATTTCATGGCAGATTATGTTTGAGAGAATGAAGGCAGAGAATGAAGAAGGCAGGGGACGCAACATATCTGACATGGTTGAACCGGCGACGACTGCAACTGCAGCTACTGTAACTGGACTTGCAGCATCTGTAACTACTACAACCACCACTACTGCCACCTCACCGGCCGTGTCTTTTGGTACTGCAAAATCCACTTCTCAAACTGAAAAGCACAATGAAGAGATAGGTGCAGAGAATAACCTTAGGAGACTCAGTATCAGTCTTAAAAGGTGGAATAGTTATTCTTCTCTTGTTAATGTGCTTACTCTAATGTCATTGACATGGCATCTTGTCCATCTGGCAAAACTGATGTCTTGCTGCCAGTAATGTTTCATCTTTTTTTTTTTTGTTAATGTTTTGCTTTAGGCTTGTTAGCTTTAAGCTTGCCTGACATGTATGTTGTATGTGCTTTGTAGTGTTGTGTAGTGACTTTGTATTGTTATCTTTTAGGTGGAATAGTTATTTTTTCCTGTGGTGTTTTGTTGTTTTGTTTAAAACCAAATGTGTTCAGATAGTCAAACATAGATAACTCAGGAGAAGAAATGAGAATAATTGAAGGAACAGGGTTGTACTTGAAACAAAAATTGATATGTTGATGAAAATTATATAATCAATAATACAAGTAAATGAATGTCTGTTTAAACTATATTAGTTAACAAACTTTCTTTTTATTATTAAAGCGAGGTAAATTCCTCACCAGTTTCCATATATTACACCAAGGAATACATGTATATCTTGCACACACGTGGTTATATAGATGGTCCAACTCATATTCCTCCCTGCTTTGAAGAACTGAACTATCAACAAGCGAAATAACAAATACAACTAATATTCTTTTATGGGGTGCTTTGTTTTGTTTGCCAGACAGAGATCCTGTATTCCTGTATGTGGAAACTTCAAAAAAAAAAAAAAAGAATAAGCAAAATGTGTTCAGATCGTCAAACATAGAGAGCCCACTAGAAGAAATGAGCTAATTAATTAATTGAAGGAACGGGGTTATACTTGAAACAAAAAAAATGCTATGCTAATGACAGGGTTTTACTTTAAACTATATTAGTATCATTTGATTCTCCTAGTTATATCTGAGACTAAATTAACAAAACACTACTGCAGATTGAAATTACATTGCAAAGCTGCTATTAAGCATATATTCTTAAAAAAAAAATAATACAGAGCTAATTTAGTAAAGGTGAAATGTGAGGGATGTTATGGTAAACTACGCTATGCCTGAATATTGTGACCTTCATGTTTTGTTGGCACTGTTGATTAACAAACTAGATCTTAGTGGATAATTCATGCGCAAAAGTGAAGCAAAATGGTGTCCTTTTTCTTTCCCCTTAGGGTTTCCAACAAGCCCATGAAATAAAGCACTTGGAAAGCATAGCAAAAATAATATAATAATGAGTGTTAAAAGAAAGATCAAGCTAATAAATTCTGATTTACTACAACAAGAAACTAAAACATTCCAATTTTTTTCCTCCAGAAAATGAAAATCACATCATATTCTTTGCATAAGCATAATACAAATGGATCTTCAATCTTTGACAATGGTACGCAGTATTCTGACATCATGGATTGGCCTACATTAACCCCAAAAAAAAAAAAAGCAAATTCATTACAGATGTACTAACCAACCAAAAGTGTAGATGCCTGACATCAGAAACATTTAGAATACGATTTGGATTCTTTTTGCTGTTTTACAGTGCCATTTAAACTTGTTTACCTTTTTATTAATGACCTTAAATTTGTAGTAGCAATGCACTAAGGAATGAACAAAGTTCCTCAAGATGTCAAAATATCTCCTAAACTATGAAATATAACCACTTCATTGATACCCAGAAAAAAAAATCATAGAAAAAGTCTGCTCCTACAAAAGTAAAACAATCCTCCACACTGCTTCCTTATTGTTTAGGAACTATGCCCAAAATACCCCTCACTGTTGCCATCTCAACAAAAAGGAGGAAAGGGACAGTGCAGGTTCTGATCTTTTTTCGAAAATATTAGAATAACTATGGGCATTTGGTGATACATTCCAAGTTTGATGCTCCTGCTATGTGATATTTTAAGGTTACATAAAGAAAAGTGACATTTAGTAAAATTTACACATAAAGCAAAAAATTAATTTACCGGTCATTCTTGTCAGTTTGAACACTGCCAAGACGCTTCACAATCTCCATACCTCTGCACACTCTTCCAAAAATTGTATGTTTTCCTGTAGTTTGTATAGTCATTAAATAGTCAATTCCAGTACCAATTTTGTCAAGAAAATACCAGTATCATATTAAACAAAGATCTATATAGGTGCGGTACGGTTCCAGTTTTGGATGTCAGTATCGTGCCAATCAGGATAACATCAGTCAATTCTGGTACAACAATACCATACTGGTATCTACAGAATTTTATTTTTGAAGTCAATTTTGGGTCCACTCGAGTATTCATGGTTCAATTAGAATTTAGTTCAGAAGTTATTAGAAGTTAGGTTTTGAAGTGACAGCTTGTTTTGTAACGGTACTGACATGAATCTGCTACCAATGATGCTCCAACAGGTGTTCATAATGATACATCTCAACCAGGTACATACGAGATAAGAACACGTACCGTCAAGGGATTGGCAAGGAGCAAGAGTAATAAAGAACTGGCTTCCATTGGTATTAGGACCGGCATTTGCCATTGATAAGATACCAGCACCAGTGTGCTTCAGATCTCGAGTTATTTCATCCTCAAATTTCGCTCTAAAAATCAAACAAAAAATAAATCAAGAACAAAAATGTTATTAGACTAAGTAGAGAAAAAACAAATGGCATAAACAGTTTATTTAAAAAACATTATTAATTTTTTTTTTAAGATAAATGACAAAAATTTGGTTTTTTCCGGTGCATACCCATAAATGGATTCTCCACCCCTTCCTGTACCAGTAGGATCTCCACCTTGAACTATAAAATCCTAGAACACATAAAAAGAAAACAAAATCATTTTAAAAATAGAAACGAAAAGAAGAAGAAGTTAAAACGGTATTATAGATAAGAGGAGAAACTGAATGGAGAAAAGAAGATACTTTGATGATGCGATGAAATTTGACATTGTCATAATAGCCTCTCCTAGACAGCTCCACAAAATTCCTGCATGTCTTTGGCGCATGCTTGTAATACATCTACAATTATCACAAATCACAAATAGAAGCAAATCAGTAAAATAAACCCTAGATCAACGGCGAGAGAGGGGGGGGGGTAAAGAGGGGGGAGTATGGTAAGACAAACCTCAATGGTGACGGGGCCCATGGAGGTGTCTAGTGTGACCTCAGGCGGGCCGCCATCGGCGTTTGTCGACATGCTTTCGACTGGAAGAGAGACACTGGAGAGGAGGGAGAACTGGAGACCTGGAAATAAGAAAAAAGATCCGGGAGGTAAATATCAGCGGAACTGTGGATTGTGGAAGCTACTGGAAATATACAGTAATTCTTACAAGGTTACTTACTTCGCAGTATTACATATTAGCCCTCTAAAGTTTAGTTTATCTCAATTAAACCATTCAATTTCGTCTACTTCCAACTTCCAAGTAATGAATGATGATGCGACCGCCACGTGTACAGTTTTTTTTTTTTTTTTAATTGAAACCGGAAAATTTTCTTGCCGATGCGAGAAAATATTTACTGACATGGTCTTTTATTTTTCCACGGTGACACCGACTATTGAAGATGGATATTGATCGGATACCGACTAAATAATAACTAAATTGTATTTCTATCTGTTTTTAATTTTCAAATAATGATATAAATATGTATAGTTACGTACACGGGCAGATGCAGTATTATTTTCATCTCAAGGTAGGTTAAGAAATTATTAAATCAAATTTAAATAGTTAATTGAGTTCAAACTTATTAAGAGGCAAGGTTTAAATAGAGAAATGTAAGGTTGTAAGGAGACGACGAGCTGCTTCCATTTGATTGTTATTTTTTTTTTCAAGTCAGAGAGCGAAGAGGAAAGATTTTCTTTTCATTTGTGTTTTTTTGCTTGAGTTAGAGAGGAGAGTTTGTGTTTTTTTTTCGTTTCTAAGTCAGAGAGTGAATTAGCGGAGAGGAATTAGTGAGAGAGACAGATGTGAATTGGATCAGCGAAGCGAATGAAATTTTTTTTGGAGTAGAGAATTGAATCTATGCTATAATCAAATTGGATCAGCGGAGACGAATTGGATCAACGAATTAGATTGTTGGGCTCTACTTTAGATCTATTTAATTTGTTGGTATATGTTTTAGATCAAATTGGACTCTGCCTCTAATATCTATTGGATTGTTGGGCTCAAATCATAGACCAGATCGTTAGAATAAGGCAATATTATTTTCTAGAGTAGAGTAAAGATCAAAAACCCAGTTTCAGTAAATTGATTTTGGATTTCCAAAATAGAACACCCTACCCTATATTAAGTTGCATCCACCACGGATTATGAATGCGGAACAGATATTAAGTAAATACAAACACGGATCAACTATTAAACAAATGCAAATATAGTTAGATATTAAAATAAAATTATCATATTTTTCATAAAAAATACATACATTTTATATACATTCGCAAGTTAGATACATAATATATTCATAACAATTTGTTAGTTAAAAAAATTATATATTAACAAACAATAACTGATCACTAATTATCATTTTTAGTCAAAATATACCATAAAATTATAAATATTATAAAAGATAAAATATTAGTAGATACAGTTGACTCATTGCATCCAAATTAATTGGATTTATAATGAAATTTTATATTATACTTCAAAGTCCAAATCAAAATGATATATGACTGGATATTCAAATTTCAGAAAAATTTGGATCTAGATCCGAGTAGAGCTTTAGAAATAAAAATAGTATACGATTCCATTAGAAAAATATACTTATCTGCCAAATATTTGAATTTGGCTAAATATCCGGATGTATCTGAAGATATAATATATGATCCATATACATCTCTACCGAAAATTGTTAGTTTTTGAACAAATATAACAAAATTATCTAATTAGAATGAGTTAAAGATTTATTACTTATAACGAATACACAAAATTTATTCATTAGCTTGAGAAAAACAAATCAAATTGACCAACTTTTTATCAAATAAAGTTTAGGAATTCTGACAAGAAAAACCCTTTAAATATTTCAATTTTTTTATGAGACACGTCATCAATTTTTTTGGTATGAGCATCACCAATAAAGTAAATATAATAAAATTATATAAAAAAGAAATATAGGTGCAGGTTGAATTGAATTTTATCTGATTCATTCTAGAATATATGTGTTCTATTAATTAAATTAATCTGTTCTTATAATAAAAAAATAATTTCCAATTTTTTAAATCAGATTAAATGAGTTAGCTGGATGAATCGGATTGTAATTACTCAGTCATCAGTATCCCTATAATAAGGTGAAAAGTTACCAGCTATTTCATGTTACTCCATTAAAACTTTACAAATTAAGATAAAAAGGTTAAATCCCTAAAAGGGATTTTCTGATTATTGGTTGCACAGTGTAATGAACTTGATGTTTGCGGTGAGCTCTTCATGCTATTTCTAATGGAGTGGGTGCCGGTCCAATGGGCATTGGATTAAATTCGCTTCAATGTTCGGTTGGAACCGTCCGTTCCGCATCAAAAGTCGTGCGACCATAACATAGCAAATTATAAAGTTGTACGCACGAA
Organism: Carex kokanica; assembly: GCA_025461125.1. NCBI lineage: Eukaryota > Viridiplantae > Streptophyta > Magnoliopsida > Poales > Cyperaceae > Carex > Carex kokanica. The sequence continues at coordinate 974,946 of JAJGRX010001078.1, forward strand.
TCTTTAATACAGATCGGACGGATTTGGTAACCGTAAAGGTCCATTAAGCAAACAAACCCAAAAAATTACTGGAAACGATCGAAATAAGAAAAAGAACAAAGACATTCCACCATGTTCCCAATTCCCCACACCATTGACTGCCAAGTAGAGCAGACGAACAAAACTCCATCACCTCTGAATCCGTATCATCTGAGGTAACATAATATTTCTGTTTGGATCACGACCGTCCGATCGGATTCCGGGCCAATCCGGTCCAATATGGTAAGCACGGGGCCGCTTTAATAATTGTGCAGATTCGATTGGGCGGTCCAGATCCAAACAGAAATATCCTGTTACTTTATGTGATACGAATTCATCACCTCTCCCTTCATCCAATCAAACCCCAATTCCATCCGATTCTTATTCCTTAAATCAAAATCATAATCGATTTCTTCTTCTTCCATGGCGATTCTCTACGCGGTGGTGGCGCGTGGGACGGTGGTGCTGGCTGAGTTCGCCGCCGTAACGGGAAACGCCGGCGCGGTGGCGCGTCGGATCCTGGAGAAACTCCCGCCCGAATCCGAATCCGACTCAAGGCTGTGCTTCTCTCAGGATCGCTACATCTTTCACGTGCTCAGATCCGATGGAATCACTTATCTTTGTATGGCCAATGATACCTTTGGAAGTATGCCCCTCTTCTTGTTTTTAGAATTTTCCATTTTCAGTAGCTGTATGCAATGATCTTTTAGTTATCTACAGTTATTTCAGACTGAATTGAGTTACTTTGCTGACAGACCTTAAATATTACACTAGTTATCAGTAATTACTGGTATGAAGTCCTATTTGTTGATTTATCAATCTTTTACTGTTGGTATCAAGTGCCAGTACTGTACTGGTTGAGTCTGATATCATGCGTACCAGTCAGATTTAAGGTTAAACTTGATTCTTGTTTTTCACAATTTTCTACTGGCACCATACTAGTTGATTCCGTAACTCTTACAATTGTATCATATCCATTTATTCAAATAGGACGAGTGCCATTTCTATACTTGGAGGATATACACATGAGGTTTATGAAGAATTATGGGAAGGTGGCACACATGGCCTTGGCATATGCCATGAATGATGAGTTTTCTAGAGTTTTGCACCACCAAATGGAGTTCTTCTCCAGCAACCCTAGTAACGATACCCTTAACCGCCTTCGCAATGAAGTCACTGAGGCAAGTTTGTAAATATCTTTCCTATTTTTCAATTTCATTTGGAAATATATATGCCATCATAATATTGTGAATGCCAAGATAACTCCACCAAAGGGTGCAATTACCTGTTTTCTAATTGACCTCTCTTTCGTCATTTTTGAGAAGTATTATTTTGGGCAAATATGGAAATAAAAAGAAGGATGTCAATAAGAAAAGTATCCCAACTCTTCAAAGATACATATTTCATTTCATCTCATTTTATGAGTCTTTATTAGGCTCACAAAATTTTTTGAGCCCCAGTGCTACAAATTGGTAGTGACCTTTTTATCCTGTACCAAACTGAAAGATACCACACAGAGCTTTACCAAACTGGTGGAAATTTTATTAACTTCAAGTGGATAATTTTTTGTGTTATGAGACTTAAATTGTTATTTTATTTTTATCCTTAATTTTTGGTTTTACTTCTGATTAATTTCAGATACATACAATAATGGTGGAGAACATAGACAAAATTTTGGACAGAGGTGACAAAATTGCCCTTCTTGTAGACAGAACCGCCACCATGCAAGATAGTGCTTTTCATTTCAGGAAGCAGTCTAAGAGTCTAAGGAGAGCTCTTTGGTTGAAGAATGCTAAACTTCTGTATGCACTGCTAACCCAAACTTCAGAATTTTGATTAAACTTTTGTTACTGATTTTCAAAAAGCACACTTAATAATGTCAGATGATGAAACTCTTCTTAACTAGAATGTTAGCATGCAAAGTTTTCAAAGAACTGTTTTGGATATTGAATATAGAGTGAGGCTATGGTAATATGCATATTACGGATTGACCTGTGCTATGGATATATACCTCTATTTTTAAAGTTCAAACAGTCGATCTGGATCGTTGAACATGATCTCCATATGAAAATGTAATTGTAGACCAAATTTTACATTTTTTTAGATATGTAGAAAATCACTGCTTTTGGATGGTCCATAATTTTCAAATCATCCAAAAGTAGGTAAAAAACTGGCCGACCCAATAGTAAAATAGAAACTTTTTACTATTTTTTTGGATATGTAAAAAATTACTTGAAGACTTGATGTAAAGATTCTACCATCCAAAAGTAGTGATTTTCTACCTATCTAAACAAATAGTAAAAAAATTCTAAAAAACGTATAATTTAGTCTCTAAGTACATTTTCATGGAGATCAGGTTAAGGGGTTCAAATCAATTATTTAGACTTTGAAAATGAATATATGGACCCATAGTACGGACCAATGTGCGCTATGCATAGTAGCGTAGCCTCACTCTTTCAAATATACTACTGAAGTTCCAAGTAAATTTTAGTAACATATCAGATATGATATGTACAGTGACCAGTTGGAAGAATCATATTTGAAAAATATAAAATGAAGGCTGGTTTATCCTAAATCCACTTGAGAAGGCAAAAGAAACTTAAAACACAAATATAATTTTTAGTACGACAGCCTTGGGTTTCATTTAACACACATGTATATTATATTGGGGCCTTGTGCTAAGTTACTCTTATTAAATATGTTGTGCTTTCTTAAATTTATATCGCTTTTATTCTTTGCAGAATGGTGATATAATTTTTAGTACGACAGCCTTGGGTTTCATTTAACACACATGTATATTATATTGGGGCCTTGTGCTAAGTTACTCTTATTAAATATATTGTGCTTTCTTAAATTTATATCGCTTTTATTCTTTGCAGAATGGTGATGACAGGTCTGATTCTTGTGCTCTTGTACTTGATAATTGCTGCATGCTGTGGCGGCCTCACACTACCCAATTGCCGATCCAAATGATTGTAATTTAAATTACGTATGTATATGTTTGATTTGTTTTGTGTAATATAGTGGTAATACTCTTGATAGTAATAATAATTGTCATTCCTTTGTGCAATATTCATTTTCTGGCTTTTCTGGTGTTACTTTGGAGTTATCTTTACCTTGCAAATTATATGATTGCATTTGTTAATTCCATGATCTACGTACAGTCGTAATTATTTTGTTATTCTTTTCACAAGAAAAATGAAGTCTTTTATTTATAAATGTTTTCTGTTTCTTGTGCCATTGTTTCTCATTTGTCCAATAGAGTACCAGTACTGGCCATTACAAATTAACCAAACCTAACATTTATTTAGGCATTTTTTGGTTGAAAGGTGGATTTTCATGATAGTTCAAATGACTTAAACCAAAACAAGTCGATAAATGATCTTAATTTATGGTAAGAAAAAACATGCACATAATGGTACCATAGTTACCACTAATAGAACATATCTTAATGTGATTTGATAATATTTCTTCACGATATGCTAGTTGAATTGGTAAGTCTTTAGTATAAAAATTTTGGTACTGGTACAAGCAGATTAGTTGACAACTGCTCCTACCTTTGTCTCTCAAACTGCACCACCTTTCCAACCTCTTCACTTCTCCTTAAAACCTTAACAAACACTATATATATATTCACAAATTCCTTCACTGTTTCCACCATTACATTTCAAGTTTCAAATCCCCTCTTATTTCAAATCAAACAAAATGAGCACTAATGAAGCTGGTGCCACTGTAATCCCAATCGAATCAGACTCTGGCACTGCTGTGCACCGATCAGGAAAAGCCCCGGCCGACCCAATTCCCCCACATATTCCTATTACTACTGATACTGCTGCTACTGGCGCCACCGCTCCTCGAAAAACCGGCATGCCGTTACTTTTGAGGAGAGGGAAAGGCGGGTGGAGGAGAGGACTCGCGGTGCTTGATTTTCTTCTGAGGGTTTTGGCTTTCGGGCCCACTCTTGCTGCTGCCATTGCAACCGGCACCTCTAACGAGACGCTCTCCTTCTTCACTCAGTTCTTCCAGTTTCGTGCCAACTATGCCGATTTTCCTGCTTTCATGTACCACATCCTCACTTTTTTATTTTTGTAATAATTTTAAAAAATAGATATGTTTTGTTCAATCATGTCAAGATGTTGCAAATTTTAAAAAAAAAATGCATGTAGGTTTTTTGTAGTGGGAAATACAGTAGCAGCAGGATACCTGGTGCTCTCTCTTCCCTTTTCAGCAGTGACAGTTATCAGGCCTAAAGCAACTGGACTGCGCCTTCTCCTGCTCATATTTGACACTGTAATTAATTTTTCACATTCTTGCTTTAATTTCCTTTTTTAAGATTTTTCCAGTGATGCTTTTGAAATGAAGTTCATTAGAATTACGTGTTGTTGGATAATAGATAATATTGTAAATTGTTATCCTCTTCCCAGTTTATCCCAATTTTGGGTGGAATTTCTTGTATACCCCTCAAAAACCTCGAAATTACGTACTCCCCTCTATAAATCCATAATATCATATTTAGCCTTCTAACTTTAAAAAACTCACAAATTTACTCAATATATTGACTTTTCTACTAAAACTCATTTTTAAATTTATATAGTACCCCCTTTTTACCCATTTAAAAAGTACTCATTTTTGCAAACAAGGAATTAGCTCAGGTTTAATGAAATTCAACAAACAAGAACAATCATGACATCAATATTGATCTATGTTATTCATTGCAACGGATTTAGGTGATTCTCGTTCTGACAACTGCCGCAGCCTCCTCTGCAGCAGCGATAGTCTATCTTGCACACAATGGAAATGCCAAGGCAAACTGGGTGGCCATCTGCATGCAGTTTCACGGCTTTTGTCAGCGCACCAGCGGTGCAGTTGTCGGCTCATTCATAGCTGTTCTCATATTTGTGCTTCTTGTTATCATGTCGGCTCTCGCCATTCGAAAACATTGATGTCTTGGTGTTGTGCCATTAGAAGTTTATTTGTAATGAAATTGTTATGTTGTTGTGGCATTGGGCGATAAATGTGTGGCTGCGTTCCGAATATATGATTATGAATTAATGCTTATATATGATAAAATTAAAGTAAATTCCGAATATTTTTTGCTTAAACCCACTATCCTTCTCTCAGATACTGGTACTAACTTATGGATCTCACTGCACTGATACTCTTTCACCTCTGTTGAAATAAAGTGCTTACTGACACTGATAACAATTGGTATCAGTGCAACTATTTCTGATAAATTAGTTTGGGATTTTCAAGGATCTGATTGTCAAGAAAATTCAATCAGGGTGTAATCAGTTAAATGTTGATTATTTTGCGATTGAACCTTTTTCCTGGAACCTTATTGAGTTGATATTAAACCTTCTCATCCTCTAAATATCGATACCAATTGATACCAGCTTTTTCTTTGTTATTGGTACATTGTTCTGAATCATCCAAGGGCATAATGAAAAGATACCAATTGGGCATCTGAAATGCAGGGCTTTTTGTCATAGTTAAAACTTCAAAATAGTGAAGTAGTTAAAAACTTGAAAAAAAAAAAAAAAAAATAGCATAGTTCTTTCTGTATAATAAGGGCATACAACATAGTACGGATTTTAACTAACTCAAAATAAATTGCGACAATAATGGACGCCAGAAAAGAAAATTTAAGCCATATCTTAAGCCATTGAATTTCTATCAAACAAGAAATTGTTTAAACTATAACATAACTTTAGACCTTAACCAAACATTAATAATTTAGACCAACTTAAATTAAATAACCAACTTATGTCCGATCTCAACCAAACGCCACCTAATTTCTTAATAATTTCTTTTAAGTAGGGATTGACTCTTTAATAATTTCTTCAAGTTGGGATTGACGAACGGGTACATACATTTACCCCTCAGACGAGCCTTGACCGTTCTGACCATGTGTACTTTGTTGAGTCAGCGAGAAAGATTTTAAGATTTGTTAAAAAAATGGACCTATACTTTGAATATTACTGTTGAAACCTTGTCATAAAGTAGTACGTGTAATGTGAAATCAGAACCAGAGTATATTACTGTTGAACCAATGCAGACTATCCAAGTTTCAACCAAACAACTGTTGCTGGCTCTATACTTTGATGTAAGAATTCACAAGGACCTGATTCCTATCAAACAATAAATTGTTTATGTTCTTCTTTGTTTTATGATCGCTTTATTTTATACTAAATTAATTTTAAAATTTATAATTTCGACATGTGAACACATTTTTCGTGAAGTAAATCTATTTTAATGGTTTAAATTTGTGGTTTGAAGTCATTGCAATTAGTTTTGAAGTTAAACTCACAAAAAAAATTGATGAGGAGCACCTTAGTTCTACTATATATATATATATATCATCATTGGGATCATGTTCGCATGATCATCACCGTTATTATTATCAACATTTAATTTTCCTTATTTCAACTATGAAGTCTATGATATTTCTTGTTGACTGGTTGAATGTTCAAAAAGAAAATTCAATATTGACTTTTTTAAATGTTAACAACCAATGAAATAATTGTTAAGAAATTTTATTACAGGAAATAATTGTTAAAAAAAAAAAAAAAGATAGGTCCAAATGGTGGTCACCTGTTTCAATGCGGTCCGATCAATCTTGAAAGAACGAATTAGAACCATTAAGCCCAAATTAAAATACCCTTTAGGGTGTGCTCCAGAGAGGCCGTGATTTTTATTAATATCCATTATTAATTATAAAATAATAAAAATGCCCATCTTAGTGGGTACTTTTAAAAATACCCAGACCGGCTATTAAATGGTTGGTTGAGAATAAAAATGAGGACCGGCCATTAAATGGCCAGTTGGAACTTTTTTTTTTTTTTGAAATATTTGGTAAATTACTTTTTTTGATGTATAATTAGCATAATTATACTAAAATACGCTAAATTACTCAAAGTTATGTTAAAGTAAGCTAAAAACGGTAAATTACGCTAAATTAAGCTAATTTAACTTAAAATAACACTAAATTATGCTAATTATACTAATTATACTGAAATATGCTAAATTATGCTAAACTACGCTAAATTACACTAAACTACGCAAAATTACGCAAAATTATGCCGATTTTGTGTCATCTTTCATAAATCATAAAAAATAGTAAAAAAATTCCAAAAATAGTAAAAATTGGTATTCTACAAGTTCATTATATAACCAATTTACTGAGCTACTTAGATCGAATAATAGAAATGAATATCTTAATCGAAAATTTCAACTCAAATTTTGAGGCTCTTCCCTTTGTTTTTTGGCAATTCTGAATTTTGAAAAAAAGCAAAGCTGTCACCAATGCATGCATTTTTTCGCAAGCTTTCCGAAAAGTTGTCATTTGCTGAAATCGGATACTCGAGCATTGTTTTATGGCCGTTTGAAGTTTTGTTGTCGTTTCTCGTCATCGTCGTTGCAGCACGAGCCAAACACGGGAGGGGCATATCGTCTCTCTTAACGTAATTTAGCGTATTTTAATGTAATTTAATATCATTTCAAGTAATTTAGCGTATTTTAGTGTAATTATGCTAATTATACATCAAAAAATCTATCAAATATTTCACAAAAAAAAAATCTCAACCGGCCATTTAAAAAAATACTCAGCTAAGTTGGGTATAATTAACATTTTGTAATTAATTTTGGATATTAATAAAAATCTCGGCAAAGGGGTAGAAACCCAGAAGGAACGGGAACGAAGGGAAGAGGAGAGGAACGCAGTCTGCCCATGTCACTCACCCGCTCCAGAGGAAGGTAATCGGAGAGGGAAGGAGAGGAACGTGCCACTGTGACGAGGGAAAGACGCTATACAAAGTTTCAAAATTTGTAACCCCAAATCAAAGTGTAGGTTTCATTGTAACAAGAGGAACAGCACTCGGGCTCTTCCTTCCTCTTCCTTCCCCTTTCTCTTTGCGCTGTGTTTGTAGAGCACAGTCTTAGTCTAAGTATATTATCATTCGAATTGGGTCTATTTGTTTAGATCCAAGTCCGATGTATAGGATCTCTCTTTCGGCTCATAAAAAGTGTTATGGATCCGATCTATTTTGATCGAAAGAGACATAAACCGGGTAAATATTTTAACAGACCAGTTTTGGATTCATGCAGAACAAGAACCACATGCAACGCTGTTTTAATTCTATAGTCCATGGTAGGGCTGCACAAAAAATTCGTAGTTTGTAATTCGATTCGAGTTTGATTTGAAAAAGTTCGTAAAAAGTTCGATTCGAAATTGAGTTCGTTCGAAATTAATTCAAACCAAACTTAGTTCGAAATTAATTCAAGCCAAACTCAAACTGGACCAAGTTCGTTTGAAATAGGTTCGCAAACCAAATTTAGTTCGAAATTAACTCAAACGTGAACCGTTAATTTTTGCTGATAACTTATGTTCACTGATGAAAATATAAGTCATCCAGTCCATAATTGCTTTCAATTCTGACTTCTGAAAAATGTTTTTTGAAATAGAATGCTCGGTCCAATTACAAGCTCAAATAAAAAAATTCAACAACAAAGCTCAAAATAGAAAAATTAAACAAAACCAGCCATAACCTATAATCGTTGGTTGCGAACTTTTGGTATTCTCACTATTGGTTGCCAACAAAACCAGCAATAAAAAACCTAGCCGACTCTCCCTCTCAGTTGGTTGCGAACTTGCGATACCAAAGTCCAAACCCTAGAGTTTTCCTCTGTTGGCTACTTGGCTGCAATACCAAAGCCTAGACTCCTAGGCTATGTTTGGATGCACTAAGAATAGCACTATTTTTAGAATAGTATTGCTATTCTGAACAAGAACAATCCAAACGAGAAATAGAGCTATTCGGAATAGGGAGAATAGGGTTATTCGCTATTCTTACAAAAACATGGAATAACATTTGTTGCTTTCGATATTAATACTAATCTAATATTTAAACTAATATTATATTACATTTAATATATAAATTAATATTATATTGTATTATATTTAATCTAATATTATATTATATTTAATCTAAAATTTTATTTAATACTAATCTAATATTTAAAATAATATTATATTACATTTAATATTTAAATTAATATTATATTATATTATATTTAATCTAATATTTTATTTAATACTAATTTAATATTTAAAATAATATTATATTACATTTAATAATTAAATTAATATTATATTGTATTATATTTAAACTAATATTATATTGTATTATATTTAATCTAATTTTTAAAATAATATTATATTACATTTAATATTTAAACTAATATTATATTACATTTAATATTTAAACTAATATTATATTACATTAAATATTTAAACTAATATTATATTACATTTAATCTAATATTTTATTTAATACTAATCTAATATTTAAATTAATATTATATTACATTTAACATATAACCTAATATTATAATATATTTAATATTTAAACTAATATTATAGTATATTTAATATAATATTTTATTTAATACTAATCTAATATTTAAAATAATATTATATTACATTTAATATTTAAATTATATTATATTGTATTATATTTAATCTAACACATAAATTATTACTTTATTCATTCCCTCCAAACTCTATTCCAAATATGCAATCCAAACAACTTTTTCACTATTCCAAATAGCTTGAGTTAGCATTGTTCTTAAGCAGTAGCTATTCTTATTTACTATTCTAAACAGTCGCTATTCTAGCTATTCTAGAGTTCATCCAAACGTACCCTAGAGGTTGCGATACCTTAGAAATAAGGTCGGACCAAGTGAAAGACCACCGGCCGTGTGGCGAGGCGAGACGACCCTCATTGATCTCTGCTTTGTTGGTTGATTATTGGGACCGACTGTGAGGCGAGGTGACCCTTAGTACCGGCCATTTCTCTTTGCCCTTCTTGCGATTTGCTCCTCTCTCGGGTAATTAAAAAGCACACTATTTTTATTGTTGCTTGTTTTATAGATCAAATAGCATTAACTTATCAGCGCTATCCAATAATAACTAATATACTCTATTCCTATAATCATCATGAAAATATAATATACTTATTTATTTTATCTCTTCCACAAATATTATGGTATGAGAGTCTTAAAGATAGCACGCGCCAGTTTAATTTTTTTTTTCCTTTTTAATCTAATCCCTTGTCATACTAGAAACTTTCCATACAATAATCTAAACCAGAAATTAAAAAAATATAGAAAATCAGCAAAACCAGCAACAGAGATCAGTCATTTACCTTGTGTGACAACCAAGGGTCAATGATGCAAAAATAATGTGGGTTGATAATGATATATTTTCTAAATTGTCAGGTAGTTATGGGCTGATAAAGATATCTGGTTCATGTTGATACCAGAAATTTTGCTTTTCTTTGTAGGATTCTGAGTTTTTCGGGTAATCCAGGCTAATGATGCAAAAATAGTGTAGGATGTTGAAAACCTTGCTACTGCATCTATAAAGTAATTTGTAGATGTTTGGTAGCTAGTTTAATGAATCGAAATATATGACTGAAGCTTTGGATACCTGTGAGAATTTTTTAAAAGGGTTTTCTCAGTAGCTAGTGCCTAGTTGTAATGAACTTTAATGTTTTATTTAGGATAATATTTGGGTTTGTAATAATTCTAAGACTTTGGTGATTGTTCTGTACTTGTAAGTCGTAACAAAGTTCGTAAATGTTCGAAATTCAGTTCGTAAAAAATTCGGTTCGAAATTGAGTTTGTTCGAAATTAATTCAAACCAAACCTAGTTCAAAATTAATTCAAACCAAACTCAAACTGGGAATAAGTTCAATTCGGTTCAGTTTGTTTGCAGCCCTAGTCCATGCGCTGTATGACGCCAAAATTCCTATGTTAAAATATGTACCCCTAGTTTTCGATTTCGTTTTGGTTAAAAGAAATTCAGATCTCCTCAAGTAAATGAAAGTTTGTGTTTGGATCTAGACCATCCGATCAGAATTTGCACGGATATTAAAGGAACCCAACTCATTCTACCTCCGACCGGGTTGGTCCGGATTCTGATCGGACGGTCCGAATCCAAAAAATAATTTTAAAGTTAATTTAGGGGATTTGGACACGGAGAGCAGGAAGGGCTTGGGGGCTACAATCGCTATATATTTTAACTGAGTGGTTTTGGCTTCATGCAGCGTACGGACTATAGAATCAAAACAGCGCTGCATATAGTTCGTTCCCTGCATGAAGCCAAAACTACTCTGTTAAAATCTTTACCCAAAACTACCTCGAACCAAACCCTCCCGGCCTCCCCCCTCACTTCTCTTCTCCGTCTGAGAAATTTCCTCTCTCTCTATCTCTGACAAAGTTTCTTCGCGCGCGCGCGCTATTTCCCAGTTCTTCGAGGCCTATGGCGGCGGATGAAGACGAGCTAGTTCTACTGGATCGCACTTCTCGTGCGACACGTGGCAAGCGGTAACTATCTCTCTCTCTGTCGCATTTTCTTTTCGAGCTACCAATCTCTATGTGGATAATTACACATTTGCTACAGTCCCAGTGTAATTTTGCTAAAATTGCTTACTGGATTGATTGTACCTTACTTGTTTGTGGAATTGTTTCACTTGAATCTGTGTGAAAATGTCAAATATTGGCCCAGTACCAGTAAAAATTAAGCATTATATATAGGATAAGTAATGGACCTAGAGTGAGGCTACAGTACTATGCATAGCACGGATTGGTCTGTACTATGGATTTGTCTGTCAAGATGATCTCCATATGAAAATGTACTTGTAAATCAAATTTTACATTTTTTTCACAATTTTTTTACCATTTGTTTAGATAGGTAGAAAATTACTTGATCTAAAAATTGTAGACCATTCAAAAGTAGTGATTTTCTACCTATCTAAAAAATTAGTAACCAAAAAATCCAGAAAATGGAGATCATGTTGAATGGCTCAGATTGACTATTTCAATGCTGAAAATGTAGATTTTGATCCATAGTACGTACCCATCTGCGCTATGCATAGTATTCTAGCCTCACTCATGGACCTATACAGCACTAGCAATTAAAACATAGTAAATCACTTTGAGGACTCATGGAGCTCTAGTTTGGGAAAATGTAAAAGTAGTTTATTTTGAGTAGAAGGAAAAAAAAAAACGGTTTATAATTAAATAATAGGTACCGATTTGAAGTTACACCTTTATCAGGTCTGTCTCTATGTTACTGACACATGGTATTTTATGTTTTCCTTATTGATAACAATAGGTATAACCATACACTTTAGTGGAAAGAAATGCACTTTTGGTTAATGGTATGAAAATTTATTAATTAATCCTAATTCAACTTTGGAACCTAATTGAATAAATGTTCAAACAGATAAACAATAACTTGTACCTTCAGTCAGAATTGTGATAATCTTTTTAAGGGATCTATTTGAATGATACTATGATCAAATATTTCATTTACTAATTTGTTTTGTTGATAAAATTTGGCAGTATGACAAAGTTGTTGGATGAAGAATTAGAGCAAGATGAAATGTTTTGGAACCAAGAAGCTCTCAAGGATGTATTACCTTTCAGCTTTCTCTCTCCGACCCTCAATCTATTGTCATGTTTATTCTCATTAATTGTTTTTAGTGTTATTATTTAGCAAATAAAAAAAGCCCCAGAAAAATTGGAAAGGAAAACCACTCACCAAGTTGTAACTGGTACGAGTTGGTTACCTACCAATACCATTTGAGCCTACAACTGCACCTTTTGAATAGGTGAAATAATGAACATACAGTAATTAAAGCTTCTGTGTGAAATTCCAGTACTTGCACATGGTAGATTGATTTCTAGTTTTAAGACCTAATGTAATTTATATATCATTTTCCCTGAATTAGGAAGAGAATGATGACAACTATCAAGAGGAGGCAGAGGCTCCTGATCTCTATGATAGTGATTTTGATGAAGATGTAAGCAATTCAAGCATTCATCAATTGTTAGCTTCATTGTTGTTTATAATGTTTAGTAATCTAATATAAGTTTACTGGTGTCTAGTTTTCTTATAAATTCAGTGAAGCAATTTTATGTTAGTACTAAGTAATACTTACCAAATTTTGAGATGAAAGGACACCTTTTAAAGCCTTCTATTCATGTATATTTGTGAATGTGAAAGTTAATATTATCAGTTTGTCTAAAATGTGACATAGTTATCTTCTCTATATTTCTATTTATGTTCCAACAGCATTGTTTTCTTTCATTGTAGTCTAAAGGTCTATTATTTTTTTTATTATTTGTTTGTTTTGAAAAATTTCATAATTAATCAGGAACCCGACCCAGATGAAGAAGGTGAAACTGTTGTGGAAGAGAGGTACTACTATTCTCTCTCCTTTGTTGTTATATTTGAAATTTCAATGATAACAGCACAGACTTCACTAATTTTGTGTCTTTTTATCTCATTGTTTAAATGTTCTTGGTTCCTGGCTATGTTTGATTTAAGTTTCAAATAAGATTACACTGATTAATCAATAGTTGGTTGAGGCAAATTGCATAGAGCTTAGGATTATCTGTGCCAAATAAGAAGATTAAAATGTGGTGTGATTGCAAACTTGAGGGCTTATTGAATTATTTATAATTTAATTTAAATTTAGTCTAAATTAAATCGTACTTCTTGGCTTATAAAACATCAAAACAACCTTGCCTTCTGTTCTTCTCATTGAAATTTATTTCCCTATATTTCGTATAATAGATTGCCTGTTAAGAAACGGTTGATATATCCTGGGAAGCAAATGAGAAAGATAAAATCCAACAAAAGTAAAAGCAAAAGCAAAAACAAAGCGACAAAAAAGAAGGATCTCTCTGAGCTGGAGAAAGAAGAGGAGACCTCAAAAGCTGATGAGGTGCCAAAAGGGGGAAAACCCGACAGTACTGGCATAGAAGAGCAAGAGGTTGAGAAAACAGTAAGGAAGTCAACTCGTACCAGTGTTATTGTTCGACAGGCAGAGAGAGAGGCTATACGTGCCGAGCTACAAGCTACTATGAAGGTTTGTATACTAGCAAGGTTGTACCACTTTGGTGTTAGTACCCCTTTATAGTTTTTGTTTTTCCTTTTGAGTGAGGTTATGGTACTATGTATAGCGCAGATTGGTCCATACTATGGATCAATATTTTCATTTTCAAAGTCCAAAAATGGTCGATCAGAACCATTCAATATGATTTCCATATGGAAATGTACTTGCAAACTAAATTTTTTATTTTTTTATATTCTTTTACTATTTTTTAGATAGTTAGAAAAACACTACTTTCGAATGGTCTAGAATTTTTAGATCAAGTGAATTTTCTACCTATCTAAAAAAATAATAACAAAATTCCAAAAAATGTAAAATTTGATGGACAAGCACATTTTTATATGGAGATCATGTTGAACGATTCAGATCAATTGTTTGGACTTTGAAAATGGAGATATAGATCCGTAGTACGGATCATTATGCGCTATGCATAGTACCATAGCCTCACTCTTTTCTTTTTATTAATTTTTTTGGAGGGCTGGGGCTTTTCTTTCCCTTTTTGTGTGTGTTGTGTGTGTGTGTGTGGGGGGGGGGGGGGGGGGGATTTATTGAATTACTTGTTGTGAGGTTGGCTGGCTATTAGGTCGTCTGTGGCAAATAGTAGTATTATGTTACTGTTTTGACAGTTTCAGAACTGACTAGAGCAATGATTTATTTACTTCATCTTGTGCTTTTAAAAGGACATGGTATTGAGCTTGAGCAGAATGGTATCCCAATCCAAGTAAACAATTTCACATTTTGTTTTAAATATCTATCAATAGCCAATTAAGAGAAAAAAGCAAGGGGAGGAAAAGCGCATGACACAAGAAGAAATGCTTCTGGAAGCAGCTGAGACAGGTTAGAAATGTAATTATTCGTGTTTGGTTTATATTTTTCAGGTTGTGTACATAGTCCAGAATGGTTTAGGGTTTAATAAAATAGTCTATACTCTATGCCATTAGTTACACTGTAGTGCCATTAGTATTTAACTTAAGGAATTAGGAGTGACATATATAATGAGCTTTCAGTCATTGAACAAATAGTACAATAAATGTGAAAATAGTTACACTTTTGTATATGATATGATGTGAGACCACCATAGTTGTGAGTGCGCTGTATTAAAATTGGAAAATAGTACAACTAAAATGTGAAAAATTTCAGAAATAATGAACTTGAGAAATTTGGAGCGTGTACTGGCCAGAGAAGAAGAGGTGAAGAAAAAGGCTGTTACTCATAAAGATAACTATGATGGACCTCAGATTCGCTTTTTTTCTCAAGATGGTACCTATCCTTCCCCCTTTTTTTAATAAAAAATTGAACTAGATGCTCAGAACTGAAAGAAACCCTTCTTATAACTATTGATTTGCAATTTAAGCTGCAATTTTAGATTTTTCTTTGTTTTTCTATGCATGTATTGAATTTGTAAAAGACTTGGTCCACTGTGTTTGCTGTTCCCACTTTCTGATTCTGTTTTTTTTTTCTCAGATAGCACAATTTGTTTTTGTGTTTGCACATGTTCTAACATTTCTCACATTGGAATTTTGTATTTGGAAATGCACAACATGCTTTTATTTATTTTATTATAATTTTTTCTTCCACAAATGGCTTATTATAGGGAATTCTCACCTGGAATTTCTCAAGGGAGCATCCTTTGGGTCAGAACTATGTACCAAATCAACTTCTTGTAAGTTATCTTTGTTCTTGTTTATATAGAACTTCTATTTTCTCTTTTATAACATCTTTCATATGAGAAAATGATCATATTAACATTCAATCAATAAATAAATAAAGATGGTCAGACTTTATGTTTTTAAATTAATTCATTTCGTTTGTATTGGATGATAACTAGCTCTGGGTGTTTTTTCTGAAAATGACAGATCCAGAGAAATCTGTATGTGTGGTTACAGGGCTACCGGCAAAGTATGTCACATGCCAACTACTTATTTTTTACCCAACCCTGTTTAGAATATTATTCATAATTTCATTATTAATTAGGTATCTTTATTTGTTTTTAGGTATAAAGATCCAAAAACTGGATTGCCTTATGCCACTCTCGAAGCCTTTAAAATTATTAGAGAAAGGTACTACTTTAGGAATCTTTCAAGGTTTATTTTCATAAACACTGTATGTATAGCATTGAAATATCTTATGTTTGCAATTAACACCCACAATTATGTGGATTGATATTCGCTGAAATCAAGAGCTAATTTAACTTGCATGATAAATCATTCTTATAATGGTTTTCCTGTACCAAGTTAGTCAGAATCCCTTGATTATGAGTTCTACATACTTGGAGTTCAATGTCCAACTCTTGGTTTGATTTTTGTTAGTTTGGATTTAGGAAGAAAATCATGTTGATTTGAGGCAGGGGCAATATTTCTCTGTGGTTTAGGAAGAAAATTATGGTTATCCTCCCATATCTAAGAAAAAATATGGTTAGTTGCAAATATGAGAAATGTAATGTCCAATTTAGAAATATAATAAAACAACAGATGTTATTAAACTGTGCTTACTTGGACATTACATATATTTCTAAATTTTTTTTGTTTATTTAGTGATATATTTTTTTTCCCCTCTTCTCTACATAGGTTTGAGGAATCAGAAAGAATAAAGAAAGCAGGGGACTTGGAAATGGGTGATCTCTTTGACTCAATATCTGGTGATGGATTCACAACTAAGCACAAGCGGTCAGGTCATGCTAGTGCAAATAATTCACGACCCAATAATAGACTTGGGGCCCGTTTTAGAAGAATACCTGCTCTTGATATGCTTGATTCCGACTAACAGCTCCTGATATAGGTCTGACTTCTATTGTTGTCCCTTAAATCATAATATTACAATTATAATGTTATCTTGGTGTGGTGGGGTTGAGAACTAGTGTTTTCTCAAGTTGGTTCTGTGTACCTTAAACAATGACGAGGTCTACCCTATCTCTATCATTGGAAAGGCCCTAACAGAAAACATGTATTTTATTAAATAATGTTTATAGATCTTTGGGTATCATAACATTTTTTAGGGTACGAAAGGAAAAAGATGCTTTAATGGTCATTTGTGCTTTGGTTTTGAATAGTTGAAGAGAAAGAAACTAGAATTTTGCTAACTCAGGTAACAATAAATCTCTTAGGTCATGTACTGCAATTTCATTGTTTCTTGTTTCTGTTTCTGCAAATTTTTTTCTAGTAAGATATATTATTTATGGTACCAATAGTTTGTTGCAAAATATTTTGTGAACTAGTGGTAAGTAAGATAATATATACCTCAGCTATTCTTTTGGAAAGATTTCGGGGAGAGACCTATCATTATTTATTATTATGTGTATATGTATATTTAGTAAAATACAATTATCAAACTGAATGCTTACTTAACCAACACTATAATGCTATCTATATAATGTCAGGAAGTTCAAGGGCACCTTGTGACTAAGAAAGTTCATATACTGACTCTATAATGTTGTTCTTACATGTCAGGGTCCATCCAGTTTAAACAAGAATTATGGTTATAGAACTTTTGAAAATATTCTACATGAAACATGAAAAAACTATCTTTGTGTATGGCTAAACTAAAACTTCACTAGAAAAGTCTTAATTGCTTATGACATGGCAGCTATATGATTTTGTGTTGTTTACAAACTTCTGTTCTATTTCTAGTAAAAAGACGCTGCTGAAAAAAAGAATAATCCTACTTAAAGTTGGATGTATCCCTTCAACTGAACACCTATATATTATTAGCTAGGTATAATCTTACAAATAACATGTGAATTTCATTTAGCAAGCATATCTTGATCGGTTATTCAGTTTTAATAGTGTTTGCACTATTAATCGCCATGTGATTTTTTTTTGGTTAACTAGATGCTTATATTTTGCAGGTTTTCCTAAACCCAAATGAGATAATTTATGACGAGAAAAATGCAACTCTTACATTTTAATCTGACAACAGTTATTAGCTATAACAAAAGACCTTAACTTCTACAGAGAAATGATGGATACGCTATCCTATGACAGCACATTCAATGGTACGAGATGGAAATTCTAAAAGAGACAGAAATGGAACCTTTGGAGGTATAGCTCTTGCTGCTCGAAGTACACAGAACTTGCAAAGTTGCTCCTTGGTGCTCGGAATACACATAACTTGTCAAGTTTTAATCGCGAAACACACAGAACCTGTCAAGTTTTGGTTGTTATGGAATGTCAAGTTTTTTTTAATGATGATTTAGAGAGAATGACCGGGGGAGGTGCTTAAATATGCAGAATCTGTGAACAGATACATGCATAAAATAAAAGCCAGTTGGCTAATTAGCAGAATCATAGAGGGACAAAATTAGCTTAGCCGATTGAAAAGGCGCAAGTTGATGCGTGTTGGTTTTGAATTTTATGCATTGAATGCATGCACAACAACTTAACATTAAGATTTGTCATCGCTCCCTTTTGGTTACGTTTCGAATTATGAATTTTCTTATTGTTTCTCTTTTCTTTACCATTTTTGTCCTTGTTAATCCATCATATCCTGTTTTACAATTTTTGTACCCTCTATAAGCTTGTGAGATTGACATTTTTGGCCAACACAATTCATTTTTGTTATAAGATTGCTAAACCGCTTATCATGCATCTTAAATAATTCAAATAGGAAAACAAGACCAATAACAAAATTTAGTACTCTATCACGGACATTCTGGCATCAGAGTGCTCTGGTTGTGCAGGACATTTTTAGTCCAAGTTAAAAAAAAGAAGAGAAATTTAGATATATACCCATCATAACTTCTTGATTTAGATATTTCTCCATCAAAACTTCAAAATTAGTTATTACTCCATCTAAAAAACTCACTTGTATTATAAAAATCCCCATTTCTTAATTTTTTTTAGAAAGAAGTGGCTTGCTACCGATTTCCATTAAAATGAAAATGAAAGTATTACACAGTAGTGCTGGTACTACCAATCTAGTACCAGTTGCAAACGTACCATAAACCTACACAGGTATTAAGAAAATACCTACAGAAGTAACTATCATGCATCAACAACATAAAGACCCACAGCAACAACCAAGTGTAACGTACAAATAACAATCCGGAGTAGCACAAAACAAACATAACCCTATAAATTGAAACAGCATCTTAAAAATAAAAATTAATATTAATCAAAACTTAAAATGACAATTTTTCCTTTCAAAATACTGTGTTCTTAATACCTTTCCTTTTCCTTTTGCATTAATATTAATCTTATTATTGAGTGATTTAAGCAAGACATGGGGATATTAAGAATATATGTGAGTTTCAAATGGGAATTAAATTAACTAATTTTAAAGTTTTGATGGGAAAATATCTAAATTAAGAAGTTATATGATGGACATATAAATTTCTATAATAAAGTTAATCTAGCATATTTCTTCACGAAATATTTAGTTGATTTTCTGACAATTAATTATTTAACAGTTATTTAAAGAACTGTCCAACATAAGTACGAATTCTAACTGCATCCTTCATCATTTTATTATGTTTGTAATTGTTTATTTTATCAAATTATGTTTAGAATTTTTTACACACATTTGCGCTCGAAACTTTCTAGAGCATGCATCCTCCGCTGTTGGATTTATTAAACGGGTTCTTTATTGGATTTGGTAAGAAAAAAGACGAGACAACGGCTACCAAACCCAAAGGGAGAGAGAAGTGAAGAGGGAGAAGAGATTAGCATAAAGAGGGAGAAGAAGAGACCAAGGAATTTAAGTAATTAATTAGACATGGACGTGCAGACAATTAAAGACGGTAATATTTGAAGAAGCGCAAAAAACAAAAAATCCTAAGGACTACTCATGAAGTTCACATACACCAGTATCAAACTTAAAATATAAAATTATACTTCATACCACAAAAAAAAAAAGGTATGCATAAAATGAATTGAAGCAAAAACAAAAGTTAAACATAGAAATTAAGTAGAAACTATTGTGCCATCTCAATTTTAGTCGCCCGAATATCGTCCTCGTCATCCATGAATCTCTTCCAGAACCAGTGCTGTTTGCAGACCCTGTCGGTCATCTCAGCTATCGGTATGTTCTTGGTCTCGGGAAGGAAGAAGACGACGAATAAACACATGACCGGTACCCACTCGGCAAAAAAGAAAAAGACGCTGGCACGCATGGTGCATAGCATCGAGAGGAAGACCTGGGCTATGAGGAAGGTAAAGAGCATGTTGGAGCTTACTGCGAATGAACAACCGACTGTCCTGGTCTCTAGAGGGAACATCTCGCTGGGGATTAGCCAGCCGAGCGGACCCCATGACCAGGCGAAGCTCATCACATACAAGCATACACACACCACAACATATAATGCAACACTCTTAGGCTGGACACCAATATCTTTCAAATCTATTGTGAGAATAGCACCAATATATGGAAACCTATATGCACAAAATGGTTGGAATGGTGATCTGGAGAAAAAATAATAATTCGAGTTTTAAGTTAATCTTTTTATTTGGCAAAGTGGAAATTCATTATTGTATTTCTTGTGATATATATTGCTGTTGTGTGCTGATACAGTTTGAATTATGTACCTGAGTGATAAACATTTGAACACAAGCCTCTAGGAGAAGCACCCTCCTGCCAACCTTATCGACCATCACAACAAAGACAACAGTGAACAGTCGACAGAACATTGATTGTTCCAACAATTGCCGAAGACATCAACGAGACATCACTCTTGAACCCAACAGTCTGGAACAAAACCGGGGCGTAGAACATGATGGCATTGATGCCGGTGAACTGTTGGAAGACTTGCATTACAATCGCAATCACCAGCTGAGGCCGAGACTTCCTCTTCATGAGGTTTCTATACGGATGTTTCACTTGCCGTGCCATCTCGCTGGCGAGTACAAGTTCCTCATATTTGGCAGTCATATTGTCGAGACCTCTGATTTTCTTCAAAGTATTCATGCCTTCTGTCAGTTTCTGGCATTCGATCAGGCTTGTTGGGGTCTCGGTAATAAGCAAGGAACATACGAACAGAAGTGTAGCTGGGATTCCAGCAAGGCCAAGTGCAATTCTCCAACCGTGAGGATGGATGTTTGCTACAAAATAGTTGATGATATTTGCGCATAGGATGCCGATCGGGACATTCAACTGGAAAATGATGTTAAGGGCACCATGGTACTTCACTGGTGCCATCTCTGACAAAAAGAGAGCAGCCTACAATGAATAATAAATTGATGTTCAAGTTTTTGAGATAGAAGGGTGGTTTTGTTTAACTAGATTATAGCACCCCTCTTAGTTTTGTTTAATCTATTTGTTATATTATTATAAAGATAGAATAAAACATATATATTAAGACGATTGAGAATAATATTAATATCACATGCATTATTGTAAATCCAAATGTCAAGCAAATTATACATACATCTAACAAAATAATAACTTACCTGATGTGCAAATCCAACACCAATGCCAAGCAAAATCCTCCCAAGGATAAGCTTTGTGAGGTTCATAGCACTCGCATTCAAGGCAACACCGACCAAGAAAAGGAGCGACGCCATTTGCAATGTGAGCTTACGGCCATAGTTGGAGCATGTCCCGGAGGCAACGAAGCTCGCTACAAGAGCAGCCAAGTACAAGGAGGAGGTGAACAGCTGGAGGAACTGGTTGTTATACTTGCAGTAGTTGTTCTCTTTCACATTGTGCTTTTTTGTATACACGGCCGGGAAGAACTTCAACAAGAAGTCATCCATTGATGTAACTCCACCTGATTAATTATGCAGATATACAAAGCAACATTTGAGAAAAATCGCTTGCTGAATTTGGGAATGTATCAATTCTACATTATCAGACCTTACCATTGCTGACCGCTTGATCATAGATAATTTTTTTCAAAATAAACCATAAAAAAAATTCAAAATAAAAGAGAAGGAAAAAAAAAGACAAAAAACAAATAAACACAGAAATATGTATGAACTAAGTCAACTAACCCGAAATGCCGATTTCATAACCAAACATCAATCCACTTGTGGCAGCAACAACTGCGCAAATAATCACATAGTAAGTAATTTTCCCTCCTAAATCAGGAGCATTGCCATTGGAGATAACAACAGCAGGCATTTTGTTTCTCTCTCTCACTCCCCTATGGTAGAAAGAAAAGAAGAAGAAGAACAGTGTAGATCAGAGGGATTAGAGGGCTTAGGAGCAAAACTAATGAAACTGTTATATTTGTAGAGCAAATCTGGTACATATGACATATGGTGATATTGGAAAAACGTGGCTCTATGCACAGCCCAACTTGAACTAAACAAGAAGTATTTGCTGTCTCAAGAAAATATCCGATTCTAAAACTGCTCAATAACAGAAACTCATTTCATTTATTTCATTCGTTACAAATTCATCTCCTGCTTGTAATACACATAATACAAAATCTATTTTTAGATCTCCACTACCTCCACAATGTTCTAAAATTGATACATACTGCCATAATTAAATATAGATATAAGATAATTATAGATATTGACACACATCATGTGATAGTAAATGTCATGCGAATATGTTATGTGCATGGGTAATTACTGAACATGCCTCACTTTTGGCTAATTAATCGTATGCTACGAATGAACGAAAGTTGGTAATTTTGGCGGAGTTCTGACAATATTATACATGGATACTTAGTAATTTCTTTCTATCTGTGTGATTGTAAATGTTGTAAATATGTTCCGTGGCTAATTAATGAACATGTCTTCAATTTCTGAGGCTAGCAAATATATGGCTGCTAGCCATTATAAACGGCATATTAATAACAAAAAAAATATATGCATATCAAACACGGTTACATAAAGAAACAGCGCGTGTATGAATGTCAAAATCTAAAACAACTCTCGTAAGAAAATACCGTGTATGTATCTACAAGTACGTATATACATGGTTAACAACGCCGTGCGAAACCGTGTATACAATGTAAGAAATTAGCGCTCTTTTTGGAGGACTGACACGGTTCCTTTCTACGAAACCATGTATACATTCTAAGAGGTCAGAGTCTTTTTCGGAGAACAAACACGGTTGATTCTTGCTAAATCGTGTATGTTATGAAGTACATTGTTCACGGTTTATGTTAACGGTTTATTTAAAAGACCGTTTATGTTAGAGGTATATATACACGGATCGGAAATCATGTATAGTTTACTGACCTTTTCATACACGACGCCCGTGTACATGATTGTAAAACCATGTGTCATTATCTTTTTGGACCATGTATAGTCGCGTTTTGTGTACTAGTGCATACAGATTCCAATTTTGATTATTTCGAATTGTTAAATAAAAAATTATTTATTTTGAGTACATATCCAAAAATATATTTCTTTCTACAATGTCCATATTATGATAATTGATATTAAAAATAAATTTGGTGAAAATTTATGTTTGTGCTGCTTTTTAAAATTTGTTGGCTATATAATTGGCGAAATTGTTAGTTCCTCTGTGCTTACAAGGAAATAATTATTTTTTACTTGTTTAAAAGTTATGAAAAATTACTATGGTATGTCGTTCTGTAAATTTTTAATAAAAAAAAATAATTGTTGTTTCTTGTTAAAAAAACATTTCCGGATTGAAACCTGAAGCACTGCATGCAAATCTTGTACCTTTATTCCTTTAAACCATATTATTTTTAAGCAAATTAACAAACACTTTATATATATGTTTTTATTTTTATTAACTTTATTAACTTAATCACCGCTTCAAACTAAATACATTATTTTGCAACTATGCTCTTTAGATTATGCATTAACTAATTAGATTGAACTAGTTTCTGACAAAAGTGTAGACTGTTCTTAATTCTCATCCGGCCTCTGTCAAGAAGCATTGTTATTCATAAGAAAGAAACCATTTTTATTCTTTGGTGAATTAAAAAAAATAAAAGGAATTACAAAGAGCATTTTTTAATCTTTGGTAAATTAATTCAAGCTATTTTTTTTCGAATATCACTGCGTGCATGCTTAAAGAGCATTTAAAATGTGTTTCTAGACACATCATGTAATCTGAAATTATTATTAATTTCTTGTATTTCAGATTTTTTATCTTTCATATTTAAAATATATATATATATATACTTTAAATAATTCGAATTATGTGTTATGTAATTGCTCTTCATAATTAAAGGATGAGGATGTAGCACACTACATGCATGAATTGAAATATAATATGTATGTAGTTATTTCAAAATAATTAAATATTGTCGCTATTGATCAAACTTTGGACATGCTGAAACTTTTATAATAGATTAATTTTAATATTTTGAAACTACATGTTCATTCCTACAATTAATTCTCATTGATATATTAGATAAAATCAAAATACGATAAAATCTCTCAAAATGTTATTTTTCTCAAAATATAATAATAAAACAGTTTGGTTTAAAGTTATAATTGTGATAAAAAAGAGAGCAAAAGATTAACCAAATGAATTTTTAGAAGGATTTACACCTATTCTAAGATGAAAGTTATAAATCATTACATTCACTTATATTGTAATGATAACATTTGAAATGTACTAATTTATTAATCTGCGAGTAGAAATTTTATTTTCGATATTATAAATTTGTGCAATTAGATAATTTTCTTTATATTTGTGTAGAAATTATATTATGTTTTCCTAAAAAAAATTGAACTTCTTAATAATGTTCTTTTGTTTGCAACAGAATAATTATTTCGTAGAATTAATATTGGTGTATTATGAGATCTACATAGCACATCATCAATGTTTTAGCACAAGATTAAACATGTGATTATAACAACTAAGACTTATAAACTTTATTTTTTTTCTTTCTTAAAACATAACTGAAATTCTTTTTAATGATTTTTTTATTTCATTTTCTGTTTTTTTTTCTTATTTCTTTTATAAATGGAAAAAAGAAGCTAAAAGTGGCATATTAAAGGAAAAAAAAATAAAAACTACAAAAGTTTACTATAAATTTTATCCAAGTTTTTTTTAATTTATTATTTGAATTTTATAATTTCTTTTATATAAATGTTACAACTGTTCAAACAAACAACGAGCTGAGTTAGGTGTAGCTAAAAAAAGTGTCTCGTGGCTCGATTGTTTTCGGACTGACCTAGAAAAGAACGAGTTTTTTTAGAGTCACGAGCCACATGCTTAATTAATTGTCACCCGCAAAATTACTCCAAATTCAACGAAACAAAACTAATAAGATATATCTATGGTCTTACAAAAATATATTTAAATGCTAAAACGAAATATAACTAAATTGGAATTACAAATGAAGATACAAATTAACAAAAGATACACAATTATTCTCTGAATATTATTTTAAATTAATCGGACTTCTGAATCACCAACTTATTTTTTGATCTATTGTTGCTTGATGACTAACAAAATTGAATGATAGCAGATGGAATTTTTTACATCCAACTATTTTTACCCTTGAATCCCCTGATCTGCAAAAGAAAAGGAAAAAAAAAAATACTACAAGCAGTCATGCACAAGATGTAACTGCATGTGATCAAAACTAAAAAAAAAAACATTGTTTTGAAACATTTTTGAGTAGGGAAATTAGTTTTTTTTTTTTTTTTTTTTTTTCAAAAAG
Source organism: Carex kokanica (assembly GCA_025461125.1). Taxonomy (NCBI): domain Eukaryota; kingdom Viridiplantae; phylum Streptophyta; class Magnoliopsida; order Poales; family Cyperaceae; genus Carex; species Carex kokanica. Next base: position 1,000,461 of record JAJGRX010001078.1, read on the forward strand.
TATGGGTAGCTGTAAACTTGCCTATTATATCATATGATTTAAATCCAGTCAATTAAAATAAAATGATTTGATCTCCATCCGGTTCTCATATTGCTTAGTCCCACATTGCTTATTTGAAAGAAACTATTTCTCCATTCACCTATAAAAGAACTAAACTTGAACCACATCATGCACAATATATCCTAAGATAACAAAATAAATAAAGCCTCCGTTCTAGCTATAGACATCATTTTGCTCAAGGTATGTCCAGTTTAGGTGCTTTTTATTTTTCATTTATAATTCTGTAGACAATGTTAATATTTAATGTTTTTATTTAATAATTTCCGTATATATAAGGTTCCTTTTTCAATTATAATTCTGTAGACAATGTTAATATTTAATGTTTTTATTTAATAATTTCCGTATATATAAGGTTCCTTTTTCAATTATTTCAACTTAAGCATTCTCAGATAACAAATGAAGTAGAACAAAAAGGATTCACTCATATTTATTTTCTTCATGAATCCAACATAAAATAATTTTATAAAGACTTTAGTAAAACCTGTAGTTGAGCTACACAGAAATATGTGGACCTATATATATTTTTGTTTTCTATTGTACTATTATCAAATATATCCCATCAAAATCTGTTCATTATTGTACCTTTCTATTGTACTATGATAAATTCAGCCTATTCCAATCATTCCAATTATTCCATCTCAAATCCAGACCATTAATTGGTATGAAATATTTTTTCAAACCCGTTCACATTTTGTTTAATCCCACAATATTTTTTATCTACACCTATAAAAGGGCTGACGCTAAACCATCTAATGCCCAATTTTGAATATTTATTCAGTGCAGAATAAATTTGAGCGGGAGGAAGCATCTCAGGTTATGTCCGAGGCAAATAAATTTTGTATTTGTGCACCTAATAGAAGTTGCCAGAATTTTGATAAAGGTATGTATTTTAACCAGTGTTCTAAATAGCGCGCTATAGCGGCGCTATAGCGTTTTTGGACCCCAAATGCTACGCTACGACATCAAAATGCGCTATTTGCGCTACGGCCGCTATAGCGGCCGCTACAACGCTATAGCGGTCCGCTACAGCGCTATTTGCGCTATACAATATGAGTTTTTTTTTGTTTTTTATTTTTAAGCAATTTATATGGGTTTTAAATTAAGATAAAAAAAATCTCAAACCGAAATTGAATTTGTTGCTACTTGCTACAAATAAATCAATTTGAAATTGGGAATAGAAATTGAAATTTGAATAGAAAAAAAGTCCAAACCGGAATTAAAATTTGAATAGAAAAAAAAAATAGATTATGTCATGAATCATGATACTTAAGATATTTTTAATAGAAAAAATCGATAGTTTATGATATTACTATGGATATTTTGAACCGCAATTTGGACTTTGTACGGGTTCAATATGAATATTATAATTTCTTAATTACTTTGGAGTTATTTATTGTTCTGTGAGACCTTAGATAATGTTGATATTTAGTACAAATATTGAATATACGAAATGTAAAAAAAAAAACGCTATTTGGAATAGCTTCCGCTATAGCGACGCTATTCGCTATAGCTTTTTTTTTAGCCTTCCCGCTACGACGTTATAAACGCCAATTGAGAAATATATATTCAATATTTGTACTAAATATCAATAATAATAAATAATAATAAATATATATTCAATATTTGTACTAAATTATTTTAGCCTTCCGCTTTTTTTTTTTTAGCTCTTTCGTATATTCAATATTTGTACTAAATATCAACATTATCTAAGGTCTCACAGAACAATAAATAACTCCAAAGTAATTAAGAAATTATAATATTCATATTGAACCCGTACAAAGTCCAAATTGCGGTTCAAAATATCCATAGTAATATCATAAACTATCGATTTTTTCTATTAAAAATATCTTAAGTATCATGATTCATGACATAATCTATTTTTTTTTTCTATTCAAATTTTAATTCCGGTTTGGACTTTTTTTCTATTCAAATTTCAATTTCTATTCCCAATTTCAAATTGATTTATTTGTAGCAAGTAGCAACAAATTCAATTTCGGTTTGAGATTTTTTTTATCTTAATTTAAAACCCATATAAATTGCTTAAAAATAAAAAACAAAAAAAAACTCATATTGTATAGCGCAAATAGCGTTGTAGCGGACCGCTATAGCGTTGTAGCGGCCGCTATAGCGGCCGTAGCGCAAATAGCGCATTTTGATGTCGTAGCGTAGTGTTTGGGGTCCAAAAACACTGGTTAAAATACATACCTTTATCAAAATTCTGGCAACTTCTATTAGGTGCACAAATACAAAATTTATTTGCCTCGGACATAACCTGAGATGCTTCCTCCCGCTCAAATTTATTCTGCACTGAATAAATATTCAAAATTGCATTAGATGGTTTAGCGTCAGCCCTTTTATAGGTGTAGATAAAAAATATTGTGGGATTAAACAAAATGTGAACGGGTTTGAAAAAATATTTCATACCAATTAATGGTCTGGATTTGAGATGGAATAATTGGAATGATTGGAATAGGCTGAATTTATCATAGTACAATAGAAAGGTACAATAAATTTTTTGTTCAGGCCCAAATATAAATTTTAGAACACCAATTGAGGTTTTTTTTTTTTTTTATAAGCCACTTCCCCTCCCCCTTTGCACCTCAAGAAAAGGAATTTTTGTATTTCGTCCGTGTAATGTATTTAATCTTCTAAGTAGTATATACTTTCATTCATATGGTACATTTTGTAAACCCTAAAAATTAATATATTATGTAACCCTTAAAAAAATATCAGGCGGCGACGCAAGAGCTATATAGTCTGTGTTTCGAAATCAGATTACGATGCAAATCAAACCCATCTAAAAAATCAGGCGGCGGCTCTATCTGACTATCTCCCTCTCTTGTTTCCTGCCACAACCCCCTCCATAAGTAAAACTCCAAATTAAACCCATATTCTACTAGAAATAGCAAACAAACACGTCATGAAGAAAAATGAGTTTCACTAGCTCGTTCTCGAATTCAAGCTTCAACTCGGTTGGTATCGGCCACTGTTTTACTGGTAAGCATATACTCATATTGATTGCAATTTATCAATTTTCTTTCTTTAGTATTACTTTTAACCCTTGTTTATGGCAGGCGTAAAGCTCCTAGTCTCCTTCCAGCACTCCCTCATGTGGTTAGCATGAGCCCAAGTTTCTCTCACTTACGGTTGTAGGATCCAATGTATTACTGTAATCAGTCTTGGATGTAAAATTGTAAATTCTATTAAGCTAGTTTCTTTTCTTCTTGTTTTTTTTTGTATATTGTACTCTATTTGTGGTTATATTGTTGTGAAAGTTATAGATGACCGTAATTGTTGTTGTAGTACCTTTTCCATCAGTAATTATCTTTATTATTTGTTTTATGTTTTGTACTCCATTCGGACCTCCTTATCACCAATATTAGCTACATCAACTTATCGAGCATGTTTTAGTTGGATTAGTTACAGAATTTTGTTATCTTTCTTCATTTCTTTTGGATGTTATTATTTTCCTGGATAGACAGAATCCTATTTTAATTACCATATGATTAAACTACATGAAACATGAAAATTGTCTCGCACGTAGCGCTCTATTTCATTAGATTTCAAGTCTGATTGAATAGGGTTTAGGATAAAACTCGCAATTTAAAGCATCTAATTTGAGATTAGCTGTAGCTATCATTGACTCAGTCAACCCTCGAGATGAATAAGAAAGAAGATCGAGAAGATTGGGCAGCTTAAATCAATAGATGGAAATCTGAGCAAAGGGACCCAGTATTATCAACTGACCAAAGAACATTTAAACACTAAACTCTACTCAGCGGGACTCAAACAACAGAAATGGAGTGCGATAGAGAACTGATGCAACTGGAGAAGAATCAAGTACCCGTTAAGAAGACAGTTAGTATAGATCATCCCAAGAACGATGATTAATTATATAGTGAATCCCAAAGTTTCAAATCACATATATATTACTTATATAGTGAAATCCAAGAATATTTCAAGTGTTGGTGGTAGTTAGCAAGTAATTGGTATTTATAATTGTGTCGGTGCAAGCATAGAAGGATTTATTTCGTCGGTGCAAGCATAGAAGGATAATTGCTTTATAAACTTGGTTAAATTAATTAAAACTTGCAAAAAATGATCATTTCTAGTCATATCAATTAATATGTTGAAACAGCTGAAATAATAATGAAATTCTTTAAGGTGGTAGCAGATATGAAACAATCTAAGTGATTTATGAAATCCAATTTTCCCCTATGTGCACATTTGACCTTTGTAATTTTTTTTCTTTTACTAATTTGCCTTTATATTCCCCTGGTTAATATATTGGTCCATTAATTAAAAGAAACCTCTGTTTGGCATCAAGCGTTAATTTTCTCCATTTATAATCCCCTGATTTACTGCATTAATATATATGTTTGAAAACACTGATACTATAGTAGCAAGGACAAGAATTGTTGCTTCTCTAACCCCACGGAAAAAGTAAATAAACAAAATAATGTGGTCATATATATATGAGCTACTGGAAACTTTCCATTGTTTGTTAAATATTTAAAACTATAGGTAAATAATTTTTTTTATTATATGTATGCTCAATATATAAATTTTTAAAATGAGTATAGATTATGAATTTGTAATTAATTTTATTTGGCTCTAGCCATCTTGTAGATCAATTTATTCATAAAGTGTTTGTATTAGAATAAGTATCAATGTATAATTAATTAAGTGTTGTTATCATTCCTTATTGCTAACTGAGAATAACAAAGAATGCTCTGATTTAGTACATTTTGTTAGTTTAAATTTCTATGGTTGGTTCAATGCTCTAACTATGAAGTTCAGCACATTTTGTTAGATTAAATTTCTTTGGTTGGTTAAATGCTCTGATTTTTGTAATAAGTAGGAGACTAAAGACCTAGCTGGTAGGGTTTATTTGTTGCACTAAGATGTAAAAACAGTTTGACAAACTTCTAGTTTCAATGGAAACTGGTGAGGAATTTTTTCCTCATTTCAATAAAAAATAATAATTATAGAATCTATTTCCGCATCTAAAACTAAGTTCCTAGATATAAAACTTGGTTATAAATATCTTGTCTGCTTTCTAATAAGATAGGAAATGGATAGCCCTCATCCTGTGAGAATCACACAAAAGAAAAAATTGTACTAAAGCATAAGCATACAGTATTACACAATATCACCCAGACAAGTATGAAGTTTTGCATAGTATATATCCTACGCATATCGGACACATGAGCTGGCAAATTTTACATTTTACTTAACATGAAAATGTGCAACCTTTTTTTTTTTGATAAATTGGCAGGTAGACTGAACCACCGTTAAATACTCACAATTCATTTTTGTTGAGAATTCCAAGTACTTTAATAGTTATTATTACTTTCACAAGTTTTTCGATGTGACATTTGAATTATATATATTTTCATGAGAATCTATATATTTCATTTTTCATTCGAGATGTTCAGGCAATAAAAAAAATAATAAATTAAGTTTTTTTCTTTTTTGCCAAACAAGAATAACAAAGATGCACAAAACTACCGGAAAGGTGCAGCATATTCCATCAAATCTAAGTCAGAAGTGAATTTTATCTAAATCAGTCAAAAGTGAATTTTATCTAAATCAAATTTTCAGAAATTAAACTCACACGATCTATAATTATTTCTAAAGTAGAAAAACAAATAAAGATTCGACCAAAATGGAAAACTGGAGCTTATATGAACAAAACCAATGGAAAATGAGCTAAAATAAACATAATTGATATTAACTTGCATGCAAGCTTGACCTTAAATCCAATTTACAATAAAGTAAGTCAAAACATAAACAATACTAGTATTGCTTTTCATAGCAGGATTTTGCATATTTAGCTACCTACCCGCTGCCTCTTAGGAGTACATTTTTTGTTTAGCAACTTCTTGAATTCTTCTCTATTCTCTCCTAAGTGAAGGTTTTTGAAACAAGCATATTGATAATTACTGTCCCTGTTACGTGGCAGCTTTGATCTCCAAGCATTTCTTTTCCCCCTTTCTACCGCATACTGAGGCTAAGCAAAAAATACAAACAAATATATGATCAGTGTCAATATAATGGAAAAATATATATATAAAAAAAGCAAACAACGAAGCAGTCTAACTCCTTAACATGGTATGACTAATTAATTACATCCCAGGCAAAATGACATCTTTATTAAAGCGACATAACTAATAATTAATTATGTCCAGTAAGTCAGGCAACATCTAATAAATCTCACCCATAAATCCCAAACAATTAAAAGAGTTTTTGTAATTTTGTAAATTGAAGGACATAAACTTGAATAAAAAAGTACATTATTAACTAAGATATGGCCTAGGTGATGAACTTGATATGGTCAATGGAAATAAAACCAAAAACTTAAGAGTCATAAAGTGCATTACTAAGATCAACCAAGATATGGCCTAAGGATGAATATCTTAATACGAATTTTCTACTTGTCCGGTCTTCCCATTTAAATCTCAATTGGTACAAAAAACAGAAACACAAAATTTTAAGAACAAAATAGAGAGAGCGAAAGTGGGTTATATATATTATACCTCAGGATATTGGCTAAACTCGATCTAGACTCATATTTTGTTGGGCCTGATTAAATTAGTCTAAGGTTCTTAGAACATAAGGAACATTTCCATCAAATAAATTTCATCCATTCATGTGGTTGCAGATTTAACGAAAGCAATTAAAATGTTATTCACCTTATGATGTAGATTTAGTGATTCCAATGAAGGGCAATGATGGAGTAACGTGACCACAGCTTTAAAGTTGAATTCATGAAAACATATGCGCACATCCAGGTGCTTCAAATTAGGAAAAGTTGGCACCTCTTTGCCCGGTTCCATCAAGACAGAAAATGGATAATTGGAGAACTGTAGAAATCAGACAGATAAAGTTAAAAGACTAAGGTGTATGCCACTTGAGGAGATTTCCACGCATAATTTGGGGACAAGGTACAATTTAATTTGATACAAAACCTTTTAGCTACATATCACATTTTTCTTTGAATAATTATCTTACATTTCTATTTCAGTGTTCCTTTGTTTGTAAAAATGCCTAGTTTCGTAATTTCAGCAAAAAGAGTGAATTACTAAAACGGAAGAAACCAGTAAGTACTCTAAAATAAGGTTTGGGAGATGGAGCTTATTACCCTATATTCCTCCAATTCAAGGCTCAGCTCTTCAACATGTGCAATGAAGTTCAGCAACTGGGCGACAGCAGTGATGTGTTCCCAACGAAGGGAAAAAATGGTAACAACAGCTTTTCTTATGAAGGGGATATCTCCATGGATCAGTGGTATGTTTCTACAACGATAATAACATACCAAACAAATGAACTCCAGTGAAGGCATGGATAGCCCCAGAGAATCAATATCTATACAATCAAAAAAGAGCTCCAGTTTTTTTATTGTTCGGGAGGACAGGCAAACGTTCTCAACACAAGCGGACACCGAAAGTTGTAAATCTTCCAAACAACACAATTCAGAGAGAAGCCGCTGGAATTGAGTCGAGTTTTCTGCAGTAAAATTAATAGAAAGTCTTCTCAAGCAGGTGAAAGCGATTTGGGAAGGAAATGTCATTCCAGATTCAATGCGGATTGAAAGAGACTCGAGAGAGCTAATGGAGAAGACAGAGTGGAGAACAAGTTCAAAGTAACAAGTGCCTTCGATGGTGAGGTGGCGGAGGCCGAGAGCATGGGCATGGACAAGCAAAGAACAAATGAATGAGTCAGTGAGATTACATGGGAGGTCGCAATCGATACCAAGGTTAAGAAAGAGGAGAGGGTTGCAGGGTGTGCGATTGAGGAGAGCGCTGTTGGCCATGGAAACGTAGAATGCAGTACAACGGAAGGGACAGTCTTCGAAACAGAGGTCCACCGAAGGGGAGGCATTCCAGAGGTGGCGGAAGCGGCGGGAGAGAACGGAGGTGCGAGCAGCGATGCGTGTAGGGAGTAGAGAGAGTATGGTAATGAGCAACTCGTCCGGGAGAGCCGAGAGACGGTCGATTTGGGAGGGAGAGCTCGCCATGGCCGCAGTGGGCTCCTGCGTCAAGCAATGGAATGGGGAGTTTTTTATTTGGAATAGGGTGAGACAACAATTCGGAGTTTACAAAAATTTAAAGGGTTAATTTTGTTATTTAATGGGGAGAGAGAACGATTCGGACTCCACAAAAATTTTAAATTTGTCTCCTTGACGGTCAAGCGTTGTACTGCATTCTAAGCAAAAGTATAATTTGCAATAATAAAATTACAATATTTACTTTTGATTCAAACAAACAAAATTTAATTACTTTATTTTATTTTAAATGTTACTCATAATTGAATCTATGATTACCTAATGAGAATGTGATAGTGACACTCTTATATAATATTTAGCAAATATGAAGTAAAATTTAAAAGAAATGCATTGATTTTTTTCCATACTAATTATAAAAAAGGGATATTAAACAAAAAGTAGATCATCGTTATAAAAAAATTAAGATTTGAAATTAAAGCACAATCTGCTTGGATAATTATTTATAACGGAACATTTTGGCTGGTTAATGATAATAGACTCTTTATCTGGAGATGGAATAAACGAAATAGTAGAAGCGATTGTCAAACACAAATCAGAGAATTCAAATAGTGCTAGAAAACGCTAATATATATATATTATTTTAACAAATAGCTATATTGAATAGCAGTACATGAAATAACATCAATTATCATTTTATATTACTTAATTATCGTGATAGTGATAACATTAATTATCACTATTAAATGTAGTAAGACAACAAAAATGTTAGTTCCAATTTTTTAAAAAAATGTTGGTTTTATAATTGGCAAAAGTGTTGGTTCCAGTTTATGGTAAATTACCATGTTATGGTGTTCTCTATTTTTTTTAATAAAAAAATATTGTTGTTTCTTGTTAATAAAACATTTCCGGATTGAAACCTGATGCACTGCATCGAATTTCGGTTCCTTTATTCCCTTAAACCATACTACTTATTATGCAAACAAACACTTTTTATATTTTTATTAATATTAACTTATTCACCGCTTCAAACTAAATACATTATGCAACTATATATGCTCTTTAAATTGTGAATTAACTGAGATGGAACTAGTTTTTGATCAAACTGATGACAGTACTTAATTCTCATCCGGTCTCAGTACAGAAGACACCTTTCCCAAAAAAATAAGTTATTTCAGATTTTAATTCCATTGGAGAACACACTGATGCATGCTGAAGGGCGGCTACAAGATGGTTTACAGCCGCTTCAAATTAAAGATCATTTCCTTGGAGACTTCCCATCAATCTATTTTTAATTGCGCCGAGACCATGTTTCAAATGCTCATTAACTACACATTTTTCAAAAGGAAACAAAACATTTCAATACTGTCAAGTGAAGATGTGTTGAAGCTTCTCGCCTTGACTAAATCTCAAATCAACGTACAGGCCTACAAAACTTTGAAGCGTATGAATTGACCATAAACTTGAAATTTAATAAAATATTTACCACAGTATGAATTGAAACGAAATCTAATTTTGTCCTTTCGATGTTAACTTAAGGAATTTATGGTTTGCAATACTGTATTTACGGTATAATTAAAATTAATAAATTAATTAATGATGACTATATTATTGAAAAAATAATAATATTTAGAATCTAAAAGATTAATGCATGTTTATTATTTATGTTATTTTATGCATGTTTCTACAAATTTCTTTTTGGAATTATCTGATATAGTTCAATTTTATAGTTGAAAAAATAAATTTAAGATGACAATTAGTAAATGCATGCACTCACAAAAAGGTTTCTTCACTGTCCAAGTTAATTTGATGCTAATTAATGTAATTTCTGTTGTATTTTCCCATAAGAATTTCAAATATACAAAAATTACCAACAAAATTGGGATTTTTATACTGTAATATATGTAACTTGGTGTGTCATTATTATTTGAAGTTTTTCAAATAAAGCAGTTGTGATACTCTACTTTTAATCAGCAAATGACTTATATATATATATATATATGAATGGTTTAGGAAAGGAAAACCAAAAGGTCAGTATGTATTTATTTTAATAGAACAAATGATGTACTAGGATTACTTGTTAATATCATGTACCCTTGAAAAGGAAATATATACATAAACTTTAATATACTAAAAAATGATAGAGTTTGGGTTGTAGGGCATATTGTTAAAAAAACATAGCCGATATATCGGTAATTTTGAAATCTAAACTGACTATTGACAATTTGCTTGATTACACATTTGATTCCCCTCACAATATTGGAATTCTTTTTTTTCATTGCAATTACTCTTATACATGTGGTCATTAAACTAAAATTTCCTTTTCTTGAAAATGAACATTTTGTGTACGATAATCAACCAATTGAATAACAAAATTATCTATAATTAAAGTAAATCTAGCATACTTTCTTTACTAAAAATTCAGTTGATTTTTTGACAATTATTTAAAAAAGTTTCTAACATAAGTAAAAAATTTAAAAAATGGTGATTAGTTAATCCTTATGCATAATATTATTGTTTTAAAAAATTTAGAGCTTCAAAAAGATGGGGTGAACACTGCAATTTTTGTAAGAGGGAATAATAAATAAGTTATACTAAATTTATTTGTTCTTGTAATGTCGCAGATTGTAAATTCTGTTGTTTTAGTCTATCATGTCTTATTGCAATTATAGGGATACCGATTTTTATTATTTCGAATTGTTCAATACAACATTTTATTTATTTGAAGTACATATCCACAAATATAATTCTTTCTACTATGTTACATATTATGATAAATAATTTAAAATTTAATTTGGTGAAATTTTATGTTTGTGTGCCTTTGTTTTTTCAAATTTGTTGGTTATATAATTGGCAAAATTGTTAGTTCCTCATATACTTACAAGGAAACTAATATTTTTTGTACTTGTCTAAAAAGTTATGGAAAATTGTTTTGGTGCTATGTATTTTTTTTTGTTACCCATTATATTGCTGTTTCTTGTTATTAATAAAGCATATCTGGATTAAACCCTCACTGCATGCTAATCTTGAATCTAAACCATGCATGTTACTTATTAAGCAAACATAAATTTGTTTTTTTGAGATAGAATTTTTTTATGTTTTTATTTGAATCAACGTTAGTAACTTAATCACCGCTTCAAACTAAATACATTAGGAAATTGTGCTATTCAGATTGTGCATCAACTGGAAAAACTGCAGACAGTACTTAATTCTCATACGACCTTTGTCAAGAAACATTTTTATTCATAAGAAACAAAGCATTTTTATTCTTTGGTAAATTAATTCAAGCGGTTTTTTTTTTTTTGGAATATTACAGCTGCTGGAAGGGCGTTTAAAATGTGTTTCTAATCCGTGTTGTCTGAAATTATTCTTTTTTGTAATTTAGAATTTTTTATCTTTCATATTGAAGATATATACTTTAAATTATTGGAATTATGTGTGCTGTAATTGACCTTCATAATTAAAGTATGAGGATGTAGCACTGCATGCATGACTTGAAATTTAGTGTGTATGTTGTTATTTAAAAGTACAAATATTGCACACTATTGATCGAAACTTGGAGATGCTAAATTTTTTATAATAAATTAATTCTAATATGTTGATACTACATGTTTATTCTACAATCAATTCTCATTAATATATTAGAGAAAATCAAATTACGATAAAATCTCACAAAATATAATATTAAAATGGTTTGGTTTATAATTATAATAATGAAAGCTATTTTTTTTTTATTTTTTGGTGATCATAGAGCGTTTTCTAAACCATGATGTTATTGCTAAGAGTGGTGTGATGTGTGATATCTGATGCCATTTATGTGATCTGTGTGACTGGAATGAGGCCGTTCACTTTCTGTTTACTTGCTCATATGTTGAAAGAGTTTGGAGAACGATAAGGGCGTTACTAGTGTGTCGTTTAATGTTGTTTGGAGACTCGATGCAACAAATATGGGATAATTCTTGGAGAGTTGCTAGTAATGTTGAATTGATTGCAAAAAAGAATTGGTGATGCTTTTCTTTGCACGATATCTTTCTTATGGTTACAACGAAATAAAACAATTTTCAGAGAAACTCATCTCACGGGGGAGTTATTGTGCAGAAGGATCAAAGATGAAGGGAACTTGTGAGTTATTATGCTTTTCTTGTGTTGTTTGATATGCATTAGTTGGTCTTAGTTTACTATTTCTGAGTTTCATGTTTATAGTGTGTATATGTGTCTTTTAATTTAATTTTTACTGGTAGCTAGTACCATGTTTAAAAAGAAGATAAAAATAGAAAAAAAATGATTCAGCAAATTAATGTTCTAGAGGGATATTCACCTATACAAAAAGTATAAGCTATTACATCCAACTATATTATATTGGAGGAATTTGAAAGGTAAAATTTGACAAGTACAATTTTGTTTCTTATATAAACTCGATTATTTATTTAATTCATAGTTAAGCATGGAGGGACTAAGAATTTCGCCAATTAAATAACCAACAAATTTAAATAAAAATGCACGCAAACATAAATTTTCACCAAATTAATTTTTAAAAATGGTCATAATACGGAATATAGTAGGAAATTTTTTTTTTTTTAATATGTACTCCAAATAATTTAACTTTTTTATTGAACAATTCGAAATAATAAAAACTTATGTCTGTATATATAATTGTAGTAAGACATGATAGACTAAAACAACAAAATTTACAATCTGCGACATTACAGAATGGAACATAGTAGAACTAAGGTGTTCTTAAGCTCACCAAGTCTCTTTGTGAGCTTAACTCAATAACCTATCGGATTGACTTCAAACGACACATCCAAACTGTTGAAACCGTTCTACTTCACGAGTGATGCATTTACATATCAAATTTATAATTTTTTGAACTAATTTAATATAAAGTCAAGCGGTCAAAAAATGTTGAAAAATGAACACATTAAAATTAACTTATAAATCATCTTTTTTGACTGCTCGACTTAATACTAAATTAGTTCAAAATTTTAAAAATTTAACATGTAAACGCATCACTCATGAAGTAGATCGGTTTCAACGGTTTGGATGCATTATTTGAAGTCAATCCGATAGGTTTTTGGTGAGCTTAAGAACACCTTAGCTCTACTCCTGCTATCCGTATATATAATTGCAATAAGACATGACAAAAACTTTAAATGTTACAATTACTATCTAGTAAATATTGAATGATCTGAACTTAATTTAATAATTAATGTTGCTTTCTTTGACTAAATGTTCCGAATTAAATAGAGTCAATAGTCACTTACAAAAAAAAATCAAATAAGATATATCTAGGTCCTACAAAAAATTATTTGATTACTAAAACAAAATATAACTAATTAGAAAAACACATGAAGATACGAAGTAACAAAACGCCGCAAATTTCCTCCGAAAATTATTTAGATCATTCGGACTTTGTACTAACCAAATTATTTTGATCTATTGTTGCTTAAAGACTAATAAAATTGAATGATAGCAGATGGAATTTTCTACATCCATTTTTTTTACCCTTGCACTACAACAAAACAGGGCATCAGCAACCGATATCAGCGACTGGTTTAGTCGCCGGTCGCTGAAGACTCAAATTTTATTTTTAAAAAAATAAAATAAAATATTTCGGCGACGAATCCTTCAGCGACCGGCGCCCTACAGCCTTCTGCGACCGATTTGGCCCGGTCGCTGAAGGGTGTCCTTGAAAAACCAGCTCCACATTTTCAATCATACTTGAAAGTTGAAATGCACGTGTTCGCCACATTTGCCTCAAATTAAATTGTGCCAGCTGCAGAGAGGTATGATGTGTGAATTGAGATGCCCCTTGTGTAATTGTTGTGATATAGAAACTTCCCTACATCTTTTCTTCTATTGTGAGTATGCTAAACGGGTATGGGCTTTGGCTGAAGTAGGGTTGGGTGTAGCACTGTTGAGAAGAGGGGACTCAGTTTCGCAAACATGGATCCTTTCTTCTTTCATGGCATTGGGAGGGAAAAAGGGGAAAAGAGAATGGGCAACAAAATTCATGTGTGTGTTGTGGCATGTGTGGAAGCAGAGAAATGAGGCAATCTTCAGAGGTTTGGTTATGCCTCCAGCATTACTGGCTACTAAAATTATTGAGGAGATGGCACTATGGGGGCGGTTTTGCAAGAAGACCGGTATAACAAATAACATAGTGTTGAGGGATACTAGACTGTTGTGAGAATATAAACTTTTTTATTGTTTAAGTATGTGATGTAAACACTTTTATTTTATACAACTTGGTAGTCTCTACCAAGCATTTCAAAAAAAAAAAAAAAAAAAACCAGCGCCATGGAGGATTTCTTCTCTCTGACTCGCGCGCCTAAAAATTTTAGGTTTAGAGAGAAAAAAAAAACGTGCCCGATGGGATGCCTTACCACCAATTTTTAAAGTCCCACTTTAGGGTTTTCCCGTCTCGTTAATTCCTTCCCCGTTAAGCACGCCTCTCTCAGCGATCGGCGAAATCCACCTCTTGTTCTCCGTAAGCCACCCCTGCTGTACACCGATCAGCCGCTCTCTCCAGCGCAACCGCTTTGCACCGATCATCTCGCGACCTCTATTTCTGTTGTGCCATTCGATCAATAATCCGGGTAAGGCCCAATGACCTCTATTTGTGAATTCTTGGGATATGCCATGTGGCCAAGTCGCCTCTTGTGTTGATTTCTGTGATTATCTTGATATGTGACAAGGAGCCGAAATCCTCCATGTTGAATTGTGCCTTTATGATTATGGGTTATGTCGTAGAACTTGAATTTCTTAAAATCGATTGCGGGTTGTTGATTTTCTAGACTCGATTAGAATGTCGAATTGAAATTTCTGCGGGGGTTGCGATCGATTGATACGGTACCAGTGATACCCTTGCTATTCTCCCTCTGATTTGGTGTGTTCTGTTGTTTTGATGCGTGGTTGTGCTTTTCTTGCTTGTTGTGTTAATTGACTACCAGTGGTACCAGTGGTACCAGTGGTACCAGCCCAGTGAGGCACTGGTACTGGCGCTGTTGCCGGTCTCGGTTTTGTTGGTACCGACCTTGTTGAATTTGTGCCTTGAGTATTTTGGTTCTGAGTTGGTGTTGTTGCCATTGTGTTTGTGCGATCTATTTCTGTATGGTGACCAGACTTGAAATGACAGGGATCTAAATGGAGGTGGTGTGTTTGAATAAGTTTGGTACTTGGATAATTATGTTGCTCTTTTGGCCTTTGTACCAGAAATTTGATATCCTATTTCAGGAATGACTTCCTCTGTTTGATTTGTTCATATTTAACCTACTTTTGTTTTTCTATATGAAAAGGCTGATGTGGATGGAAATGGAAGCATAGATTACCTCGAGTTCATATCAGCAACTATGCGCATGAATAGATTTGAAAAGGACGAACATATTTTCAAAGCTTTCAAGTACTTTGACCAGGATAAAAGCAGGTAATTTGAACAATTCTTATATTGAAAATTTAGCATTTTGAATATTCTGGCATGTCCCTTGTAAGTACAATTTAGTGCTGGTACACGAACACCGTGTTCCTTGGTTTATTTCAGTTAAGAATATATACCTTTTGACACAATTATAGTGAGGTAGTTCACCCAAGGCAGACATGAAAAATGCCCTTAAAATGCCTGCTAGCCTTTTTTCTCTTTGTCAGGGAAAAAGGATAGTTTGGTAGTTTTTTCAGGAAGTAATAGAGTAGGGGGAGCAGAGTAGATGGTACTTCTCATGACTTGTGGGGCTGTACAAGTTTTTTTGCTTGACGTGCATTTGATACTCTTAAGAACAGAAGAATATCCCGTGCTTATCTAATTGTACCTGTGTAGGTATATAACTGTAGAGGAACTGGAAGAAGCACTTATCAAACATGATATGGGAGATGAGAATACCACTAAAGAAATCATTGCTGAAGTCGACACTGATAATGTAAAAATTTTCACATTTTCATTTACACGACTCCAGAAATTTCAACTTGAGGTCATATGATGTGGTATGTATAAATGTGACCAGTTCAAAATGGAAACAGATAAAAAAGAACCACATAATATATATTTTTGGCTGATGCTACAAGTGCTGCATCATACTGTACTTGAGCTGTAAAGTGGCACCAAGGAAAAACGGGGTTTAATTGTGTTGTGTTTGTTTATCTAATTTTTATTTCATTTTATTTTATTTTAGAAATTTGTTATTTCATGCTTATATATGTTATGTCTGTGGGCCTGATTCTAGGATTATGCGGGGGGTGGCAGGGGGGCGGCAGCCCCCTGCGAGCGGTGTTTGAGGTTAGCCTAATTCGAGAAGTCAATTACATATGAATCCTTTTATCCGACGGCCCAGATTAGCCTAATTTGTGATCTGTATGTACGACCCAGATTGATCTCTATTTAGGCATTTTACTGTTAATTAGCTTGTTTTTCTTCTTCGTATACATTAGCGATCTCCTTGTTATTATGTGTCGTTGTAACCTAACTCTAAAACATAGTGGATTTGCGCGATTTGGCGACGGCCGTGGGTTTTCTCCCCTTCGAGGGTTTCCCACGTAAAATTCTGGTGTTTGATTGCTTTGATTTCTCTCTCGATTTCTCTCTTTGTGTGTTGATTTTGCTCTCTGGTACTTGATTCCCCTTTACAATATATACTTTAGATATTTCATGTTTATGTCGTTTTGTGAATTGTTTGGTACGTACCAATTAAATTGCTTGTGAATTGTTTCATACGTTTCGTACTAATTGAGACGAAAGAAATATAAATGAACAGAATGAGGATAAAAAACAGCAACTAAAAAAACAGCAAAAAAAAAAAAAAAAAAAAAATCTTCTGCGACCGACTATGGTCTCATCAGCGACTGTTTATTCGGTCTCTGATGGTCTTTCTGTCACGGCAACATATACCATCAGAGACCGATCGGATTGGTCGCAGATGACTCATCTGCGATCGGCGTTACAATCATCTGCGACCGGTGACGTCAGCAGGAAGGTATCAGCGACGCAGCCAACTGCGACCGTTACATCTGAGACCGATTTCTGTCTTCTGCGACCGTCTTGGTCATCTGCGACCGGCGAAATACTTATCTGCGACCGATTTGGCCGGTAGCAGATGAGTGTTTTTGCTGTAGAATTGAATCTCCTGATCTGCAAATGAAAAAAGAAGAAGAAGACTACAAGGAGTCATGTATACAAGGTGTAGCTGCATGTGATCAAAATTTAAAAAATGTCATTTTGAAGCATTTTTTGGCAGAGATGTAAAATATGGAGCCCTGTACGTTACTATGTAGTCATTAATTATAACTTGCCTATTATATATACTATATAAAATACAGTCAATTAATATAAAAATATTTATGAATCTGGTTGTTAAAAATAATGAAGAAGTCTAGGATCGATCTCAGTCATCCATTTTGATCGAATGACTTAGATTAAATCAAGCATAGCATAGGATCTTAGCAACTGTAGGTACCAACTGTACAATAAATAGGCACAGTACCAACGGTACAATAAACTAGCCGTTAGGTTTTGTAATATAAATAGGACTTAGAACTTGTGATTGAGATTCAATACAATAAAAATGAAACTTCCACAGAATAAATCGATATTGTTCCGCATAAATCCTTCTCCTCAGAACCT
This sequence comes from Carex kokanica, assembly GCA_025461125.1. NCBI lineage: Eukaryota > Viridiplantae > Streptophyta > Magnoliopsida > Poales > Cyperaceae > Carex > Carex kokanica. Next base: position 1,018,136 of record JAJGRX010001078.1, read on the forward strand.
CATAAAATTCATCATGGTATCAGAGTACCAATTTCTGTGACCAACAAAACCAACAATACTAAAGAATTCAGCACAACGAGCAAGGTGGAGCAATGGGGGCAGCATTCAATTGAAGCTACCAACCCATCAAAGCAACCCTCGCTCTCAGTGCTAGAGAAAAGACCAATTCAGAAAAGCCTACTGAGGCCGAAATTTAGTTCATCACAGGAGAAAAGACAAGGCTTAATAACCCGATAAACTTCCAAAGGTTTGATAATTCTGATAATCCCAAGTCTTATAAACTGATAAAAATACCCAATAACCCGATAAAGCTCTAAGCTTTCGATTCCTACCAGCAAACCTGGTAATCATAAATTCCAACAAAATTCCAAGATCTGGTTTTATTAGATCTATACAAAAAAAAAAACTACATAATACATTTTTTCATCGTTTCTCTCTGTCTGTCTCATATTTCACAAATGCTGAAATTAGCCAACCAATATCCCCAAATCAATACCAGAAAATCGATAACCAGATAAACAATATCCAATAACCCAATAACTCAAATAACCCGAATCAGCAAAAATTTCCAAATCTCCAACAAAAATTCATAATCCATATCATAAACAAAACCAAAAAATCTGTTTTTATCATATTCAAAAAAAAATTCCTAAGGTTCCATCGGAACAATTATTTATTTCAAGGCATGGTCTATAGCTAATTTGAGATATTTATTTCTAGACAAGTGGACCCCTGTGCTATAAAAGAAACCTTAAGGGACGGATTAGATAGCATATTCAAGCAGTTCATATGAGAGAATTGATCAGTTAGTTACCACATCTTTCTCCTTTCTTGTATTCCTAAGTTTTTGCTTGGTAATTGGTGGTTTTAGTGGAAGAAGCCAACGGCACATAAGAAGATGAAGTCAAATTACAGTGCAAGAAATTTTTGTAAGAAGATTCGCAAGATCTCAAGGAGCCAAGCGAAAGAAGGTAACTTTGTAATTCCTTTATTTTCTTAATTTACCAACAAAATATTCAATGGTTCTTAGGACATTCAGAGTTGTGTTCTATTTCGTAGAATTTGAAGGTGTTCTTATGTACCATAAATTATCTTTCTGTTTTGTATTATTTCAATCATAAAATGTTTAATTAGCACCATGTTTAGTAGGGCTCTTTTTCTCTTAATGTCTGACGGGTCAGAGATCCAATATATTGGAACATTTTAGTACCAAGATGGTACTTTCTAAATACAATGAACAAGAAAATTGGTCATGTTTTGTGAAATATGCTATGTCATGTCTTGGTCATGTTCATTGGATTTTCTTCCCTAATTTTGTGAAATTTATATTTGTAACTTTATTTAAAGAAAATTTAGTCCTGAACAGTTTTAATGAACAACATGCACAATTTGAATAGCATATTTAGACCTAATTTTAGCTTTCTGAATCAATCTCAAATAAACAAAACATAATAACTCGGAAAATCTTGGTCCTAATTTTAACACATTACGACAGTAGATTGGTAAGTTAATATAAAATAACAATTCTCAGGATAGCTATATATAGAACCAAAATATTTGAGGATCGTAAATGATAAAATAAGCTCTAGATCATCAATTATACCTACTAAATTTCCAAAAATTTCGTAGTTTCCGTCAGGTAAGCCTCCAGTCCCTTTGGAAGGAAAAAAAAAAACAGTTTTTCCTAAACACATCATAGATGTTGGTGTGCATTGTGTTTCTTTTTTCTTTTTTTTTGTCTTGAATATTATAGTAAGATATTATTGTTATTTACTATTCTCTATCTTTCTTTGTTACCCAAGTTGTCACGTTCATATATGCATGATTTTGGGCCATATGTTTTTTTTTGAGAAACAATAGGGGTCTAGCCCGATTTTGGGCCATATGTAGTACAACAACAACTCAATATATATAATCAAGTCTATTTTTTCTTGTTATGTAACAGTAGGTTATCATGTACTGTTTTCATGTCATATATTTCAGAACAAAGAAGAATGCTTGATGATGACAAAGGTGTACCATCGTCGGACTGGGCTGATCTACCTTCCGATGTGGTTCTTCTCATCTACAAAAAACTGTACGACACGTTTGACTACACCAGTTTCCGTGCAGTGTGTAAATGGTGGCGTGCAGCTGCCCCTCTTTCTGAGCACCCCCCTCAGTTACCATTCTTTCTCCAGAGTAAATATCTCCGCAGCTCTGAGTTTAAATTATATTCACTTTGCAACGGCCATACTCATACAATCCAAGTTCCAGAAGCTTTCATGAAGGAATTCTCTGGACAGTCACAGGGGTACTTAGTCACATATAATTTGTATGCGGGTGACACCCCCGCTCTCCTTAACCCATTCACAGGGGCTGAGCTCCCCCTCCCTTTCAATAATTTCGACAATTTTAGGCCCCTCCATGTCGGCTCCATTTCTGACCCTATCCAAAATTCCAATGATATGGTAATATATATGAGGAGCTTCGATGGATATCCATATGTGGGGCTTTGGAAAAATGATGATACCGAATGGGCTTTGAAAGCAATAATACCGTACTGTGTAGAAGCGTACCACAGAGGAAGGGTATTTTTGAATAACTCTAGCAATTGTAGCACAACAATTATTGACTTGGTCAGTGGAAACCAATTGGATGTGCGGATTCCCCCTAATAGAGTGCGAAGTGATTTCTCTTGCCTAGGTGAGGGAGCCGGTGCTATGCTTGGAATTCAACGACGCTTTTGTTCACGCCATAAATATGATTTTGTACCACTGAAGAACTGCTGGTTTGAGGTGTACCGGCTTGATGAAGAGCATAAGCCTCCCCGTTGGGTGAAGCTGAGCGACATTGGCGACCTGATGATATTCTTGAATTCAGATAATAGTGGATTTTGCTTGTCTGCTAGTGATTTCCAGGGAATGAAAGGAAACTGTATCTACTTTACCAGATGGAATGGCAAGAGGGGTCATGACCGTGGGACCTTAATCGGTCGAAATGAGTTGGGGAATCTCAGTTCTGAAGAGATCGGCCAAGTTGGGTCCGAAGGAATCTGGTTTGTGCCTAATTTGTAACAGTTGCTGATTGGATCTGTTTTTAATTTTGTTATGTGAAAGGTAAAACTTTTGTCAAACAATTTGTACCATGCAATACATATTTCAAAGCTCAAAAACATACAATCAAAATTGGCAGTTCAATCAGCAACTCATTTCGACCACACATGCAAAATTGGTTTGTGCCCGCAAGAAATATACACCAATTTCAGCCACATATGCATGTGAAGTATAACCTGAAATTTTTCATTTTATAACAATAATTTTCTATTGCATTATCATGATTTAAGTAGATCTCAAGCAGCGAACAATTTCAATCAGATTTGATTGATACTCGTATTTTGAAATTCAGGCCTCAAATAGCACAACATTTTTAGTTAGACAAAGTCAGGGAAGAGTGCTAATGAGTAAATAGAAACAAAAAAATATTTAAAAGAGTAATTTGAGTATTAAGCGTAAATAGAGAAAGTGAATTGCATTTCTCTAATGCATATTTTGAATTTAATGTATTTAATGCATATTACATGGATATCTAAGGATTAAATCTTATGACATTTGGTGGTATTAAAAAGCTGGGGCAATTATAAAGAGTTGGTGTATGCTGCAAAGAAACAGACAGTTGAATAGCACAGGAATTTCCCTGCAATATATCAAAACTGAAACCATGAATGATGCGTCTCAGGTATCTAAGTGAGTTTTGGGCTTATTTGGTAATATAGCTATATTATTATTTTTATTTTATTTTTTTTTGAGGAAGAGTATAGCTATATTATAATATAAGAGTATATTTTGGGAATATAACAAGGGTCTTCTATTATTAAATGAGTTTGGGAAGCACAATTCTATAGAGATCGCCGTATTTGGGTCAGGAAGGGAGCTCGTTTGTGCCTAATTTGGATGTGGCATTTGTAAAAAAAATATATTACTTCGCAAAGAGGAAGTGACTGCTTCTTAATTCCTAGACCAACTGATTTGAAAAAAATCAGAACCTATGTCTCACACACTGTGTTATGTTTGTTGGTCTTGATCTCCCCAAAACCGAAACATTTCAGTTGTCAAATAATTGTAGCAGAGAGTATGTAACATGGTCCGTCCAATGAGATGCATAAGGACATTAGCAAGTTCAACTATAAATCACTCAAGGAGTAAGCTCAACACAAAGAGGAAAAAGAAAAAATAAATCAACCCAAGAGATAAAATTGTTTTAATTCAAAAACTGGATTATACAAACTGATTTTAGCTTCTTTTCTAACTTTTCTTAATCTCGAAAATCATGTAAAAAGTAACTCTACTCTAAACTACCTTTTTTTCTTCTCCAAAAACACAAATTGGCTATCATCAAAACACAACTTTAAAAGACAGCATACATACTTTTTGTCTCTATTTAATACACACTCAAAACTCACACATAACTTAAATTAATGATAGCAATCTTCAAAAGTTATCACCTTAAATATTAACACATCATTTTGACCATGTTGTGTTCTAATTCGGGAAAAACGTATAACATAATTGTAGAGCACGTAGAACTTTGAATCACATTAATTGAAGCTCATATATATGAAGAAATTCCAGAGAAAATACTAAAGTGTGTCAATAATGAGCCTGGCTATTATGACATCAATATTATTTCAAACTATATAATACCAACTTCAAAACCTATCGAATCAACTTCAAACGGTGAATCTGAACCATTCAAACCGATCAACTTTATTAGTTGTGCGTTTTTACATGCAAAATTTATATTTTTTAGAATTAATTTAGTGTCAAGTCAAGCTGTCAAATGTGAGTGTTTTTAAGTTAATTTTAATGCATTCATTTTTTAACATTTTTTACCGCTTAACTTGATACTAAAATAAATAAATAAAATAAGAAATTGCATGTAAACACTCATAAAGTAAATCGGTTTGAACTGTTTGAATTAGTGGTTTGAAGTCCATCTAGCCAGACTATGATGATGTTGGACAAATAAATCAGTCGTTTGCATGTGATCACCAGTATTATACTAGCCAAACTCGTCAATGATGCCGTTTTGGACAAATAAAAGTGCTACTGGAAACTGTCCGTCCATTTGACTAATCTTGGGTGGGGTGAGAATGACTCTTAGAGCATCTCCATTCCAGCAAATGTTTAGCAATTAATTTGTTCCACGTCACTAAATTTAGCAATTAAAAACATTCATAATTTTTAAAGCACTCCATCCCAGAAATTTAATTAGAATTGCAATTAATGCTACGTCAGCCAAAAAAATAAAAATTGAGCGGTACAGATACATAGAGAGAATTTTAACCAATCAAATAAAAAAGAAAACGTTTTCTTTTAAAGCAAATTTGCTAATTTAGAAATTCTGATACATCTCAGCAATTATATTAGCAATTGACACATCAGATTAGCAATTTAATAACAATTTCTATTGGAGATGCTCTTAGTGAGACCATTTTGTATCGAGAGGAAACCAACGGTTCTATGATGATTTTGGGCCGCATTAAATCCAAAGTGTTATTTAGATATTGGTTCTGTTCAATAGAGGATGTTATGACTAATGAACATGTCTAAGTTGGATTAATTGTTCTAAGAGATAATTCTAAAGGACATCAATTTAGTACCGTTTCAAGATTATTAAAAGAATGTATTCCTTTCTATACAAACAAAAATACAAAAATAATACTTTGAGATAACATTAAACTATTTTACTTTTGCTGTTGGTTTCTGTAGCTTAGCATCTATTGTTTATGAAAAAACAGCATCAACTGTTTTGGGCTTCCTTTTTCAATTTAACATACTGGGCCAAAAGCATCACCATTCCACATACAAATCTATAGTTTATTAGAGCATTAGTTAGAAACGGCCCTCATTTTTTTTGGGGGGGGGGGCCGGCGGGCGGTGTACCCCTGGGCCAATGTGGGTCCGCCCCTGCCCACGTACTTCATGCGTGATCACAACATAATTAGTATAATTCAGTTTTAGAAATTGTGTTGACGGTCACTAATTATCACTTCATACGTATGACATCAACTTTTGGGTGAAGGGTCATCAGAGATTTATATATATATGAGTGAGGCTATGGTACTATGCATAGCACGGATTGGTCTGTGCTATGGCTCAATATTTGAGTTTTCAAAATCCTAACAGTTGATATGAACCGTTCAACATGATTATAAAATGAATATGTACTTGCAAACCAAATTTTACATTTTTTCAAATTTTTTTACTATTTTTTTAGATAGGTAAAAAATCACTATTTTTGGATGGTCCAAAATTTTCAGATCAAGTGATTTTCTACCTATCTAAAAAAATAGTAAAAAAATTCGAAAAAAATGTAAAATTTGGCTTGCAAGTACATATTCATTTTATAATCATGTTGAACGGTTCGGATCGACCGTTAGAATTTTAAAAACTCAAATATTGAGCCGTAGCACGGACCAAACCGTGCTATGCATAGTACCGTAGCCTCACTCTTTATATATTTATAGCAACTAATAAAGTTCTCACATACATTGAACGCAAAAATTTAACAAAAAAAAAAAAAACATTGTCAGAATATCTAGTCAGAATTTTACATTGTAGTAAATAATTGAATAAGCTAATTTTCTTTGCACATCTAGATATTGGCTGAAAATCAAGAAATTGTCAATTCGACTAGAATGGAAACAATACAGGATGGAATATGAGGCTTTTTTTCTCTTTTGTTTTAAGAACCGGAGACTGCAACCTATTCAATAAAAAGGTAGGCAGTCACAGAACCAAAAAGTATCTTTTAGATGTGGCCAATAAAATATTTATAGCTGGATATCCCTCAGAAGAATTTGCCTTTACCAGCAGCTCCTGAGTAATCTATTTCTGACACAAAATACTAGTACACATTAGAAACAATCCACATAAGTCGGGTGTTACCTAACTTGGCCAATGATTTCAGACCAGTTCTCCCCTATGTAATTTCTATATGTGATTTCAGAAACAAGCATTACATAAAAGAAATGGCAACGTATTTGCTGAATTAATGGATATATATACTCAATTTACAGAATCAAATTTATTAGCTATAATGATATATTGGAGGAGCCAATAAATTCAATAGCATAAATTACAAAATTGAATTATGAAGTATAGGGATATGTTCATTAAGGATTGCTTACCAATTATATTTTATATACTATATTATAAAATGAGTTTGGGAAGCACAGTTCTAACGAGATAGGCCAAGGTGGGTCAGAAGGGATCTACTTTGTGCCTAATTCAATTCTTACACCAACTGATTGTAAACAAATATAAAAAATCTGAACCAATGAGCCACGGAGTGTGTTGTGTTTGTTGGTCTTCTTCTAAGCAAAATCGAAACAACATCAGTTGTCAAACAATAGTAGCAGGGAATCTTATTCTTAGGAAGACTATTTTTTGGATCAAGAAAATACTAACGGCCCTGTAATTATTTTGGGCCGTATTAAAACCCAAAGTGTTCTAGATATATTAGTTTGGTAATAGTAAGGGTAAATAATATAGATCATATCTAACGGTTTTATTTTGACATTTATGATTTAAATTTTGAGTTAATAACATTTTAAAAATAGAGACATGATGGAGACATAAAAAATGGAGGCATTTGAACCCTCCTCTAGTTATAAAGGAGGGTTCAAATACCTCCATTTAACTAAAGGAGGGTTCAAATGCCTCCATTTAACTAGAGGAGGGTTCAAATGCCTCTATTTTGTGTGTCTCTATTTTTAAAAACTTTAATGATTCAAAATTTAAAACTTAAAAGTCAAAATAAAACCGTTAGATATGATATACTTAATTTTATCTATGCATGTGTAAAAAATTATAATATTTCAGCTTTGTTTTGGTTGTCATCAAGAGCTTGTAAAAACGTACTAATGTGGATAATTTTTAAATGTTGATTTTTTAACTTATTGATATCCACAAAAACAAAACCAAAATGTAATAATTTTTTATGACCACATAGATAAAATAATATAGATCACATCTAACGATTTTATTTTGACGTTTATGATTTAAATTTTGAGTTATTAACGTTTTAAAAATAGAGGTATATATGATGGAGGCATAAAAAATGGAGGCATTTGAACCCTCCTCATAGTTATAACTTATAAGAGATTCTAGAGGACATCAATTCAGTTCCGATTCAAGAAATTACCGGGTCTCCGGTTGAGGGATGAGGAATAAAGATTGCGAGAGAGGGAACATAATTGAGAGGGCAGGAACGGGGTGGGCGTGGAGGGTGATTTCTCCTCTTTCATAGAGAAAGCGAGATGAGCACCACAGAGGAAACAAGAAAACGAAAAATAATTCATGGAGCACCTATATCTGCATTGATCTTGACGCAGATCTAAGGGTAGAGATTTGTGAGACGTGCATAAGGTATGAGAAGATGAGATATTGGAACTCTCCTCATTTAATTATAGGATATAATTTAAGAAGAATCCTTATTGTATCTTATCAACAGTACCTAAATATTGCTCTGGCCGGAGCCTTAGACAATGATCCAATAGTAAATTTATAGATTTGCAAAATTTAAGAGAGTATTCATGACGATACCGAAGTGAAAATTACTTTTACAATGGTGGATAATGTCAGATAATCAGATTCTTATAGTAATTTTTGTGACTGCTCAATATAAAAAGACAGAATCCAGAACCAAATTTTACTTCTACTTTCCTCCAACTTTATTATTTGTAAATAAACATACAGATAAAATAAAATAAAAACGAAATTGATCAAACCAATGGTTATAAAATAGACGAAAATTCTTTATTTCCTTAATAATTAAAAAAAATGTGTTTCATTGTGAAAATAAAAAATAATTGTATAAATTTCAGTATGTTCAACTAATTAAGGCCAGACATGAAAAAATTCACAAATTATGAAAAAATAATTATATATATGTACAATTTTATAATGACAACGATCGATCAACATACAATACAAAAACGTTATGAATTTATAACAATCCCATATTTATTTAATTTTCTTGATTTTTTTATTAATTTCTCAACAAATTATGAAATCGTAAAATATAAGAGCTTCATCCAAATTTTTTTTTACCTTAATTATTTGGAAAAAAGATAAACCGAATAGCTAGTTTTTCAGAAACTATCGGTTTTAACCAGGTCTGCAGATTATAATTTTAAATATTTTTAAACAGATTATACATGTTGGTTGCACAGATATAATCTACAGGACAAAATGTGGTTCCGCAAAATATACATGCGTAACATCCCGGCTTGTTGCGCATGTATAATGTACAATTTTAATTTGAAGGAAGGACATTTGTTAACTGTCAGAAAAATATGATAGAAGTAGGGGCAGACCCAGAGTGTTTTAGTAGAGATTTATCGGTCTCGACCGACTTTGCTCCTCTAAAATTTGTTTTTTGCCCCCCTCTAGACGTTTGATTTGTAATTCTGGCTAAATTTAAGGTTAAAATTGAAATAAATTTGTTGAATTTTGATTGGTAATTAGAATTATAAGTTAGAGCATCAGAAATTACAAGTCAAAATATTAGAAACTATAAGTTAAAACATTATTTTGCTTCTCTAATGAAAATCTTGAATCTGCCCTGGACAGTGAGTAACAATAAAGGTCCCTCACTGGTGCAAGAAATATTGAACAAATTTACAGTGTCATGAAGTAATAATGAACAAATTTCGGTATCTTCCTAGTTCCTAATAAAGGTCCACTAACCAGTCAACCCTCAGTAAAGGTCAATGCGTGTTTGCTTGTGGGAATTCGTATCCTCTGCATTAACTCAAAAGGGAATATTTTGAGTTAATAAATCTCGATCGTCCGACATGCTTTAAGATTCGTGCAAACTAGATTTGCACTAATATTGAAGGACCCTATGTTATAGGCACGAGCCAGATTGACTCCGTTTCAAATCAGACGGTTAAAATTCATTAACTCAAAAGATTTCCTTTTGAGTTAATGCAGAGGATACGGATCCTGCTTATGGTGTTAGAAAACAAGATTCCGGATTATGATAGCCTGAACATAGTTGGAAAGACCTGGTTTATCTAGCTGGTCATGTAGACCAAAACATTGAAAACATTTTCATCGGGAGCTTGTGAGATGCAACGTGTGTAGACAACAAGTCAATGGCTGTGAAAACCAAATGTGCGAAAAATTTCGATTTTCACCCTGGACCAAGGGTTTGTCCAACACCTCTCAAGCGGACTATCCGCAACTGCGCTAGGTAGCTTAATTAATTTCTTTGGATCGATATGTCCACATCGAATTGCTTAAATTTCATTTGTTTATGGATTTGATTGTGTTATTAATTTGCCGTACTATTTTGGGTTATCGATCTTGAATCGTTGATTATCATGGTGTTTGTCCCAATTCCTCTGTAGATTTTGGGGAATTTTTGTTGTGAGCTAGTTGGCTAAAGTGGTACAAAATGAGAATGTAATCAAGTTGTGTTGAACAAACAAATTCAAAACAAGAAGTAAGCCATAGTTTAAAAAAAGCAAATATATACCAACCTATTGTATACTTCTTCCGTTGTTTTTTTGGTCTCTGTACGTATCATCCTTATCATAGCCTCCATCATGCCAATAAATTCTTGCTTTTAATTTGCAAAAGGAGTGGATGAAGGAGATCAGAGATGTTGGTTACTCAACAAATTTTTTTTTTTAATAAAAAAATGCATTTTCTTTTGAGTAGGCAACATCTCTCACTACCTTCACACACTCCTTCTGCCTCTCATCTGCTATTTGCTTCTTATCATCATCTTTAGAGACAAACCAAAAATATTGATTGGTGTATTATGAGAAAGGCATTATAAGGATGGAGGAATTTATAAGGCCTCAACTGGCCGGCCGCTGGTTGGTGCATCAAGTCAAAGGTTAATAAATTTATGCGGTTGATGCGGGCAACATTGTGACTAACAGCTGGAGGTTTCATTCAGATATTATGATTACTTTTAATATTTGCTGACTTCAATTTATTGAACCTTCAGTGAATAGTTGAATCGGCATGTGCACAAAATTAATATTCAGTCAGTATTTAATTATGAGGTAAGGCATGAGATTGCGGGGTTATTTGCCTGCCATGTTATTGTTAGATAATGGTTGAAAGGAATATTTATTGTAAGTAAATATGGTAATAATGTTCTGAAACAAAATCAGTAGTATTATGCCAACATTTTCTTTATGAGGAGGGAGGATCCACCTACAACATTTGTAAGTTATAATATCTTACAATAATTTAATTTTGTGATTTTCAAAGTCCAAGCAGTCGATCCAAACCATTCAACATGATTTCTATATTAAAATGTGCTTGGATATCAAATTTTACATTTTTTTTTAATTTATTTACTATTTATTAAGTATATTACAAAACTGTTGTTATTCAGTGGTCCAAAATTGTCTACAAACAGCAGTTTTGTAAAATAATTAATAAATAATAAAAATTCAAAAAAAATATAAAATTTGATCTCCAAGCACATTTATAGAGATCATGTTGAACGGTTTGGATCGACTGTTTAGACTTTTAAAATTGCAAAACTAAATTATTGTAAAATGTTGTAACTTACAAATATTGTAAGTGGATCCCTTCTCTTTATTTATTCACAGATTATTGACTTTATACAGCTTGAAATTAACAAAAACCAACCGGACTACTCTCTGCAATTAGTTACTAATTTTCTTAATTACAAATTTTCTCTATGCTTAGTTACCAATTTTCATAAAAGAATATATGGATTGCTTAATCTTGCCCTTAAGACATTGCACAAAGGATTTGGTTGAGTGAAGCTATTAATTGTTTCTAATTTATTACTATCCAATCAATATGTGAACTGGAGGGCATGTGCAGCAATAAATTCTCTCTTATTTTTCCTTGTTCCGATAGGATCGTATTTAATTACTTGGTGATCATTTATTAGGGATACTTAATTAAGAAATATGAAGGATGTGACTCTTTTGCAAATCTCACCATGTTTTCCGTTTCTGTGTTATTTTTTTGTTTTTCCGATACTGCTTTAATTATGTGGCCCAAACGGTGTCCTTCCCCAAGTCATTTCCATGTGACTTTTAGAACCTTGCATTAGTTAATTCATCCATTTTACACTTCTCCACAACTACTATATATAAACCATGTAGCACTGAATTTGCTGAATAAATGGATATATATCCTCAATTTACAACAAAATAGTATAAAATGTTAGGAATTACACTTAGCTATAATGATATATTGGAGGAAGCCAATAAATTTAATAGCACCACAAATTGCAACAAATTGGAGTACGTCACACCAGCCGAGCATGACAGGCTACATCATATGCCAAGATGCTGCTTCAGGGTGAGGAGGGTGAAGCCACCACAGAAAAAAGATCTCATGGCACGCCAGATCAACATGTGAATCTCGTAGGAAGGCAAATAATATAAAAATAATTGTATACGTACCATTAGAATTGAGTGATGGCTAACAATATTAGCATTCTGTTTTGTATTTTACATTTTGGACTGCTCAAATTACATAAGACATGCAAGTAAATTGTCCGTTAGTACTAACAAATGACAAACTGCTTCACTTATTTACTATCAGAAGGTTCCATCATCATTATTAATAATAATAAATTTGGTTAGATCACTATAAAAAAAAAAAGATATTATTTGGCGAACCCTTGCAGTAATTGCTTTACCTCTCGTCAAAATCCTAATCTCAAACAGCAACAGCCTTCGCCTCCCTATAAGTAGTTGTCACCATTCTCTTTGCTAAGTGATATATTTCCGACACAATACTGGGCCAATCTCTTCAGACCTGTGCTTCCCCATGTCATTTGGATGGGACTTCATAAGCTTGTATTATTTAATTCATCCATTCTAGACTTCTCTTGTTCTCCACAAGTACTTTATATAAAACAAATAGCGCATTATTTTCTGAATTAATGGGTATATGTACTCAATTTACTATAAAAATTATATGAAATCATAGCAATTACATTTAGCTATAGTGCTATATTGGAGGAAGCCAATAAATTATATGAAAGAAGAAGATAAGAGTTGAAAGCAGGATTTAAGACCATAAATTAGGATATAAGGTTAAATAATAGTAGCAGGGAGTATGATTTTAGTAAGACCATTTTGGGTCAAGAAGAAACTAACGGGCCTATAATGATTTTGGGCCGTATTTAAACCCAAAGTATTCTTTAGATATAAGTTTGGTTGAATAATGCATTTAATGACCTTGTCTATGTTTTCTAGTACAGATTCAAGAAAAATATTAAAAGAATGTATTCCTTTTTAAATAAACAAAATAACAAATGCTTTGAGACTCCATTAACTATTTTACTTTTGCCTTTGGTTTCTGTAGCTTATCATCTATTGTTTAGGAAATTAGTCACGTGTATGTACATTTTTATATTAGGAAGAGATTTTCTTTTATGCTGTCATGCAATTTTCTGAATCAATCTTAAATAAAGAAATCGTGAAAAATTAAGGACAACAAATAATGAAATAAGATCAAGATACTATGACACTATAGCAATATAAATTATCAATATTAAAAGATGATAAACACAAGCCCAAAAGGGGCTTAACTGTTTTGGGCTTCCTTTTGTCGCTATAACATACTGGGCCCAAAACATCGATTCAATATGGGCAATATGGCCCACCCCCCCCCCCCCCCCCCAAAAAAAAAAAAAAAAAAAAAAAAAAACTATGCTGGTACTACTTTATGTTACTGTACTAAATTGTTATTAGGCCTTTCTTACGTTCTTTTATTCACGGAAAACAATGAATACACTGAAAAAAAAAACAATTGTAGCATATAAATTATCTTGAAATGAAAAAGAAAAACAGAATAATTTGAAGACCTCTCTGGTGTGACCTAACTTGGCCAATCATTTAATTCATCCATTTTACATGTGACTTCAGAAGCAAGCAATAAATTAGTTAATTCATCCATTTTACACTTCTCCACAAGTACTATATATAAAGCAAATGGCACTGTATTTACAATAAAATTGTATTAAATGTGGAAATTACGTACATATTTCGCTATAATAATATATTGGAGAAAGTCAATAAATTCAGTATCACAGATTACTAAAGAAGTATATATGAAGTATAGTGACTAGGTTCAGAAATGATTGGTTAGCAAATAAGAGTTAAAAGCTATATTATAATATAATGGTATATGTTGGGAATATAACAAGGGTCTTACATTATTAAATGTGTTGGGGAAACACATTTTTAAAGAGATCGGCCAAAGTGGGTCAGAAGGAATCTGGTTTTTGCCTAATTAGTAATTGTGTCTTTTGTTAGAAAATATATAACTTCACAAAGAGAATTTTGCAGCTTGTCAATTCTTAGACCAACTGATTGTAAAAAGATATGAACCAATGACCCACGCAGTATGTTTTGTTTGTTGGTCATCATGTCCACAAAATCGAAACCACTTCAGTTGTCAAATAATAGCAGCAGGGAGTATGACACCACCAGTTCGTATCAAGAAGAAACCAACGGGTCTATGATGATTTTTGGGCCGCATTAAAAACAAAAGTGTTATTTCGATATTGGTTTGATTGAATAGAGGATTTAATAAACTTGTCTAAATTGGATTAATTGTTTTATGAGATTCTAAAGGTCATCAATTTAGTCCCGTTTCAAGAAAAATATTAAAAATATTAAAAGTTTTATTTTTCTTTTTTTAATAAACAAAATAAAAATGTTTTTATACTCCATTTAACTATTATACTTTTGCTTTTGGTTTCTGTTGCTTATCATATATTGTTTAAGAAATTAGTCATGTGTATGTACATTTTTATATTAGGAAGAAAATTTTGTTTTATGCTGTCATGCAACATGCTTTATCAATCTTAAATAAACAAAAGATGAAAAAGGACAACAAATAATGAAATAAGATCAAGATACTATAACACTGTAGCAATATATAAATTCTGAATATTAAAAGATGATGTACACAAGCTTAAGGGGCCTCAACTGTTTTGGGCTTCCTTTAATTTGTCGCCTGAACATACTGGGCTAAGAGCCTTACCCTTCCACATACAAATTTATATTTTATTATAGTATGTATATTATTTAGGAAGCCCCTTATTGTATCTTAGTTATCTACAGTGCCTAAATACATGCTGTGAACCTAAATCCAGTTCACAGAAAATTTTAAAAAAATATTTCCTCAAGAGTTACGCAGACCAATAACATTTTCATGCCATGAAGACCAAATTAGTAAGAGAAGCTCATGAGCTGTAAGCAATGATTCAAAAGTAAATTTTAAGACTTGCAGGATTTTTTACACTTTATAACCACTATTATAACAAAAGCCGGGTCGAGAGCCAATGTTTACTTCATTTAACCTTTCTCTTACTTTATTATTTGTAAATAAACATGAGTAGGGTTAAAATGCATTATTGGTTTTGTGTTCTAATCATACTCCACATTCTTATTTTTATTTTCAAAGTCTGAATAGTCGATCCGAAGCGTTCACCATGATCTTTGTATTAATATGTGCTCGGAGACCAAATTTTATATTTTTTGGAATTTTTTTACTAATTTTTTAGATAGGTACAAAATCACTGTTTTTAGAAGATTTAGGACCATTCAAAACAGTGATTTTGTACCTATCTAAAAAAATATAATATTTTGTCTCTAAGCACATTTTAATATGAATATCATATTGAGCTGTTTGGATTGATTGTTTGAACTTTGAGAAAAAAATGTAGAACATGATTGGAGCACAAAATCAATGGTGCATTTTAACCCTACTCAATAAACATATAACAATAATAGATTTAACGAATTGAAGGATAAAAAAAATAGACAAAAGTCTTCTATTTCTTTGATTAATTAAGAAATTCCATAGTTTACATTTGTATAATAATTTGTTAAAGTTAACAATGAACTCAACATACAATACAAAAATTTTACAAATTAAAACAAGCACATATTCTTATAATTGTCCTTGATTTATTAATTTCTCACAAAAATGATACGAACTCGTTAAATATAAGAACTTGGTTGTTTCTAATACAGGTTTCCCTTATTTACCTGTCAACCCACAGTAAAGGTCAAGGCGTTGTTTGCTTTAGGTGCAAGAAAACAAGAATCTGGATTATGATAGCCTGAACACATATATATATATATATATATATATATATATAAAGAGAGAGAGAGAGAGAGAGAGAGAGAGAGAGAGAGAGAGAGATGGATTTAGCTAAGCCATGGAGTAAAACGACTTTGTACTCCACGTCATATTTTCATTTTGAAAATCCAAACTACCGATCCGAACTGCTCAAGTTGTTCTCCATATTGAAATGTGCTTGGAGACCAAATTTTACATTTTTTGAAATTTTTTTACTATTTATTAAGCCACTTTGAAAATCGCTGATCCGGATGAACAGTAGCAAAACAGTAAAAAATTCTGGACCAATGGATCAGCGATTTTCAAAGTGGCTTAATAAATAGTAAAAAAATTCCAAAAAATATAAAATTTGGTCTCCAAGCACATTTCAATATGGAGATCATGTTGAGCGGTTCGGATCGGTAGTTTGGATTTTCAAAATGGAAATAATGAGGCGTGGAGCACCAAGTCATTTACTCCATGGCTTAGCCCAGCTATATATATATATATATATATATATATATATATATATATATAATTGTGCTATTGTACTTCGCGAAGCAAAACAACGCTCATATTTCCATTTTCAAAATCCAAAACGTCGATCCGAACCGTTCAAGTTGTTCTCCATATTGAAATGTGCTTGGAGACCAAATTTTACATTTTTTGGAATTTTTACTATTTATTAAGCCACTTTGAAAATCGCTGATCCATTGGTCCATAATTTCTTACTGTTTTTTACTGTTCATAATGGATCATCGATTTTCAAAGTGGCTTAATAAATAGTAAAAAATTCCAAAATATGTAAAATTTGGTCTCCAAGCACATTTCAATATGGAGAACAACTTCACCGGTTCGGATCGACGTTTTGGATTTTGAAAATGGTAATATGAGCGTGAAGTAAAACTTCGTTTTACTTTGCGAAGTACATTAGCCCTACTCTATATATATATATATATATATAGAGAATGACTATGGTGAGTTGTGAAGTAAAACGTCGTTTTACTTCACGCTCATACTCCATTTTAAAAATCTAAACACCCGATCCGAACCGCTCAACATGTTCTCCATATTGAAATGTGCTTGGAGACCAAATTTTATATTTTTTGGAATTTTTTACTATTTATTAAGCTATTTTGAAAATCCCAGATCCGGGTGAACAGTAAAAAACAATAAAAATTTCTGGACCATTCGATCAGCGATTTTCAAAGTGGCTTAATAAATAGTAAAAAAAATCCAAAAATTATAAAATTTGGTCTCCAAGCACATTTCAATATGGAGAACATGTTGAGCGGTTTGGATCGGGCGTTTAGATTTTCAAAATAAAAATATGAGCGTGAAGTAAAAATGACATCTTACTTCGCAACTCACCATAGCCCAGCTCTATATATATATATATATATAGATGGACTAGGCTAAGCCAAGGAGTAAAACGACTTTGTACTCCACGTCATATTTCCATTTTGAAAATTCAAACTACCGACCCGAACCACTCAAGTTGTTCTCCATATTGAAATGTACTTGGAGACCAAATTTTACATTTTTTGGAATTTTTTTACTATTTATTAAGCCACTTTGAAAATCGCTGATCCGGATGAACAGTAGCAAAACAGTAAAAAATTCTGGATCAATGGATCAGCGATTTTCAAAGTGGCTTAATAAATAGTAAAAAAATTCCAAAAAATGTAAAATTTGGTTTCCAAGCACATTTCAATATGGAGATCATGTTGAGCGGTTCGGATCGATAGTTTGGATTTTCAAAATGGAAATAATGAGGCGTGGAGCACCAAGTCATTTTACTCCATGGCTTAGCTAAGCCCAGCTCTATATATATATATATATATATATATATATATATATATATATATATATATATATATATATATAATTGTGTTATTGTACTTCGCGAAGTAAAACAACGCTCATATTCCTATTTTCAAAATCCAAAACGTCGATCCGAACCGTTCAAGTTGTTCTCCATATTGAAATGTGCTTGGAGACCAAATTTTACATTTTTTGGAATTTTTTTACTATTTATTAAGCCACTTTGAAAATCGCTGATCCATTGGTCCATAATTTCTTACTGTTTTTTACTGTTCATAATGGATCATCGATTTTCAAAGTGGCTTAATAAATAGTAAAAAAATTCCAAAATATGTAAAATTTGGTCTCCAAGCACATTTCAATATGGAGAACAACTTGAACGTTTTGAATTTTGAAAATGGTATTATGAGCGTGAAGTAAAACTTCGTTTTACTTTGCGAAGTACAATAGCCCTACTCTATATATATATATAGAGAGAGAGAGATGGACTAGGCTAAGCCATGGAGTAAAACGACTTTGTACTCCACATCATATTTCCATTTTGAAAATTCAAACTACTGATCCGAACCGCTCAAGTTGTTCTCCATATTGAAATGTGCTTGGAGACCAAATTTTACATTTTTTTGAATTTTGTTACTATTTATTAAGCCACTTTGAAAATCGCTAATCCGGATGAACAGTAGCAAAACAGTAAAAAATTCTGGACCAATGGATCAGCGATTTTCAAAGTGGCTTAATAAATAGTAAATAAATTCCAAAAAATGTAAAATTTGGTCTCCAAGCACATTTCAATATGGAGAACAACTTGAGCGGTTCGGATCGGTAGTTTGGATTTTCAAAATGGAAATAATGAGGCTTGGAGCACAAAGTCGTTTTACACCATGGCTTAGCTAAGTCCAGCACTATATATATATATATATAGAGTATGGCTAATTTGCTGCCGGCAGCATTTCGGCCGAGGTGCTTACGGGGGCATATCTTGCAATTTGATGTTCAAACAACAAATTCAAACCGTTAGATGTTCAATCTATATTAAAATCTACTTGGAGACCAAATTTTACATTTTTTAGAATTTTTTTACTATTTTTTAAGCTGGTTTGAAAACCGCTGTTTTTATTAAATTTCTGAAGCATTGAAAACAGCAGTTTTCAAACCAGTTTAAAAAATAGTAAAAAAATTTAAAAAAATGTAAAATTTGGTCTCCAAGTAGATTTTAATATAGATTGAACATCTAACGGTTTAAATTTGTTGTTTGAACATCAAATTGCAAAATATGCCCCCGTAAGCACCTCGTCGAAATGCTGCCGACAGCAACTTAGTCGCTCCCTATATATATATATATATAGAGGTTGGCTAATGTCATAAGGTTATAGCTTCAGCCGAAGTTATAACGAGTCATTTTTGAATTTTCAAAGTCCAAACAGTCAATCCAAACCGTTCAAGTTGTTCTCCATATTGAAATGTGCTTGGAGACCAAATTTTACATTTTTTTGGAATTTTTTTACTATTTATTAAGCTATTTTGAAAATTCTGATTGCATGGTCTAGAATTTTGTTGCATTGTTTTTACTGTTCACTCGGATCAGCAATTTTCAAAGTGACTTAATAATAGTAAAAAAATTCCAAAAAAAAATGTAAAATTTGGTCTCCAAGCACATTTCAATATGGAGAAAAACTTGAACGGTTTGGATCGACTGTTTGGACTTTGAAAATCTGAAAACAACTCGTTATAACTTCGGCCGAAGTTATAACGTTATGATATTAGCCAACCCCTCTATATATATATATATATATATATATATATATATATATATAATTGGAAAGACCAGGCTTTTATATATATATAATTGGAAAGACCAGGCTTATCTAGTCAATGGTTGTGAACCGCCTTACTCTCTAGTCAGTCTTTTGCAACGGGTGTAAACAAGAAGTCAATGGCTGTGAACCGCGTTACTCTTTCCCATTTTACACCTCTCCTCTCAATTTCTTGATATTCTCCCTGGACCAAGGGTTTGCTTAAAACCTCTATCACATAGATAAATCCTCAGATCAGCAACTGCGCTAGGTAGCTTTCTTATATTTCCTCGTCGAATAGCTTGCTTTTTGTTTGTTTTTTTGTTTTGTTTTGTTTATGGGTTTGATTGGTATTTGTTTGATGTTATTGATCGGAGCTGCCGTGCTATTTCGAGTTATCGATCTCGATCCGTTGATTGTCCTGGCGTTTGTCCTAACTACTTCGTAGATATATTGGGGAATTTTTGTTGTGAGGGGGAGAAAGCTTAAGTAGTGGCAAGATATGTTCAATTATTGTTACTAGTGGTTTCTTTTATATTATGTGATATATATATAAAAAAAAGAAGAGTTTTAGGACTATATGAAGGTTGCTCACTTTCTATTAGTCACAAATTTAGAAACAAGTTTACTGTACAATTAACTAGATTAATTGATCTAAATTGTTTAATTATTTTTTGAGAAAGAATTGATTAATTATTTGAACCTTATTTTTCTTTTGATATCAGACATAATATTGTTATCACAGAAAGCATGTGTTATCAAATCTTCTTTAACTAAATCCCAAAAATGTTGATGGAATATTAATTATTATCCAAAGCATATTTAATAACTTGCTCAGTAAAAAGGTTGTTCTAATATCATGCTGTGATGTGTTGATAAAATATCTTTCTCATCCAAAAAGTCCAAATATAAATGTACTTTTTGTTCAATATTAACTCCCAATAGATTTTTATAGTAATATAATATTTTAAGCATTACATACTTTTATTATTATTATATGGTCTTCATTTAATTAAAATTTAAGTTTTTAATTACAAAAATAATTACATGAGGCAATTGTTTTATAAATCCTTAATTCACAAGACAATTTGTTCAATAATGTACTTGAATGGGATTGATAATTTGGCAAATAATTTATATTTTCTATAAATTTATCAAAAATTATTTGGTAATTTCTGCAAACCTTGAAGTTGAAATCAACAAAGGTCATGTTAAACCCAAATTGGGACAAACTTCTTGACCACCAGCTCTATTGTTGCAAAATAGGAGTGTAAACAAGTTGAATCAAACAAACGAATTCAAAACTAAAAGTATGCCATAGTTAAAAAAAACTAATATGTAACAAATATCTAAATTGTATACTTTTTGCAGAGTCATCTTTCCAAGTCCACTATCATGTAAATCGAAACCCCCACATAACATCTCTTAACGGCCTTATTGAATCCGATAACATCGTAATCAATGTTCGGTAGCATGAGTGGCCTAACAGTCAGTTCGATGTGTCCGGTAACAACTGCCTTTGCTTAGATTATTGATTCCATACATGTCTCTGATCGCCTTGATTTCTTTCAACCTTGTCTGGAGTTTCCTTACATCATCAACCAGACTACGTACTCAACTTGGATTGCACTATGGATTCATTTTTGGCTTTCACATAACCGGGGGTTGTTCAAATATCCATTGAGGAAAGCCGACTTGAAATTATTTGATAAATCTTCCACTTTGATGAAAAGTTGAATTGGCTCCATCCTAGCCACCAATGCAAATACTTCTTCAGAGCATCTACAGCGATTAAATAAAAAAGAAATTAACTACAGCTGTATGTCATTAAAAAAAATTAATTTGATACATAATTTTGGACACTATATATATCTCCGCAATTAGATTGATTTTTTTTTCATTCACATCCGCTGTTCAAATGAAAGCGAATAAAAACAAAACGTTTCGCCAGCTGTTAAAATGAAAGCGTTTTCTAAGAAAATTTACTAAATAAGAAATCGTTGCGCATTCCTAAAATTAAAATAACAATTCCCATGTAGAATTAGAAATTAGAAAACAATCACCCGGAGATGCTCTCATAATCTATCTTGGCCCGTTGTTTGTAACCTTTCGTACGTAGCTAGTCTCGCTTTTTTACTTCTCAACTTCACCTTAATTTATAATTTTGCTTTATTTTGTACACTTGAGTACTCCAATCGTCTCATGGATTTTTGGAATTGATGTAAACTCCCACGTGTCATTCTTCTCAATTAATTACTCGATTTTTTTCATGAGTGAGGCTATGGTGCTATGCATAGCACGGATGGCTAGTGTACTACGGCTCAATATGGTACTTTTTAAAATCCTAACGGTCGATCCGACCGTTCAATGTGATAATCATATGAATATGTACTTGCAAACTAAATTTTATAATTTTTTGAATTTTTTTACTATTTTTTCAGATAGGTAGAATTTTGATGGTCCAGAATTTTCAAAAAACACTGATTTTTCTACCTATCTAAAAAAATAGTAAAAAAATTCGAAAAAATATAAAATTTAGTTTGCAAGAACATATTCATATGGATATCACATTGAACGGTCGGATCGACCGTTAGAATTTTAAAAAGTACCATATTGAGCCGTAGTACACTAGTCATGGGTGCTATGCATAGCACCATAGCCTCACTCTTTTTTCATCCACAGAGGCTTTGCACTTGTTATCTTTGATTGCTTCTTCAAAAAAAATATCCTCGTCTTCTGCTAGAAAATACACTAGGTGTAACTCGTTAGGGATTCAAATCTGCTACTATCCTCTTTTCATGAACAGTAACTCTGCTATTTTTATTTTTTCAAATCTAACCGTCCAACTTTTTTCGAGAACGAATCTTGAAACAACCTTTTTCGAGAACTGTTCTGTGCACGCATCTTGAAACAGTTAAACGATTGGATTCGGAAAAACAAAAATAACATGGTTACTGTTCATGCACGAGGATAGCAACAGATTTGAATGAATGCACGAGGATTGGACATTATCCGTGCAGATACTGATACATATAGAGTCCGACTGGGCTACTCCATGAAGTAAAACGACTTGGTACTCCACGCCATATCTTCATTTTCAAAGTTCAAATAGTCGATTCCAACCTTCTAACATGTTCTCCATATTGAAATGTGCTTGGAGACCAAATTTTACATTTTTTGGAATTTTTTTACTATTTATTAAGCCACTTTGAAAATCTGAAAATCCTTATGAACAGTAAAAAACAGTAAAAATTTCTGGACCGCCGGATCAGTGATTTTCAAAGTGGCTTAATAAATAGTAAAAAAATTCCAAAAAATGTAAAATTTGGTCTCCAAGCACATATCAATATGGAGAACAACTTGAGCGGTTCGGATCGGTCGTTTGAATTTTCAAAATGGAAATAATGAGGCGTGGAGCACCAAGTCGTTTTACACCATGGCTTAGCTAAGCCCAGCACGATACATATATGATTTTAATTTTTCATGATACGTATTCTAATAATAAATATATATCATATAGTTTAATATATATTATGAAAATAAATTATGTGTATATATCTACGGATATCCGATCCGTATCCTATTTAATATCCAATTCGCATCCGTTTAATATCCGATCTGTATTCGTGTACGAGGACAAGAGGTCGGTAGGCCGTTCTTTCTGGGAATGAGCAAAAGCATGGAGTTATAAAAAAAGTTACGGATGTCTTAATTGAATGGAAAACACTTAATGGAAGATTGCTTCTATTTTTGAAAATTTCTTGTATTAACGAATTATTTTCCTGTTTTTTTGTCGTTTTGTGTTTTTTTTTTTTTAATTTCATCTGTCTCTTCAGCATGTTTCTTTAAATTTGCCTAATTTTATATTAATTTCTTTCTTCTCTTCTGTTTTTTCTTCAAAATTAACCTTCAGAACTTTCTGTATCTTCTTTCCATATCAATAAAATTGGAATATCGAGGAGATGGCACTATGGGGCGGTTTTGCAAGAAAACTAGTGTAACAAATAGCATAGTATTGAGAGATACTAGAATTATGTGAATATAGATTTTTTTTTTATATTGTGTAAGTATGTGATGCAAACACATTTATTTTATATAACTTGATAGTCTACTAAGCATTTAAAAAAAAAATTGGAATATTGAGGCTTAACTTTCAGTAAATCCATTTTAGAAACACTATTGGTTTCTTATATATGATTGTGAACCTGTTAATTTGTTCATTTTAGAAACACTACTGCAATCGCCACAAAAACTTTGCTGAGACACTAAAGCGAGATAAAGTTTCGCTAAGAAACGTACCATCACACATAAATATTTGAGTTTTTGCAACTAATTGTATTTAATTAACGAGTTGCAACAATAAATTTCAATGTGATACACTACCTTATTGCTACTATTTAGCGGTTGCCTTAATTGCACAATAACAACTGTTTATTAATTGGTTGCAATATTTTATTGTTATGTCCTTGTAACCAAATTATAGTTGCAATATATAAACAAATTGCAATCAAAAAATTTGTTGCGAATATCAATGAAATATATATTATTGTTATGTCGTTCTTATTGTTGTGGTGCGCGCTAATGGTAATGGAGACACTCTGTAAGTAAAACAGGTCGATTTGGAAAAGAATAAATAAATAAATAGAATAAAAATTTGGTTTGAAAGTACGTTTTCAGGTAGATGTTTTTGAGTGAGGCTACGGTACTATGCATAGGACGGATTGGTCCATGCTATGGCTCAATATTTGAGTTTTCAAAATTTTAACGGTCGATCCGAACCGTTCAACATTATTTTCACATGAATATGTACTTGCAAAACAAATTTTACATTTTTTCGAACTTATTTACTACTTTTTTAGATAGATAGAAAATCACTGTTTTTGGATGGTCTAGAATTTTCAGATCAAGCGATTTTCTATCTATCTAAAAAAATAGTAAAAAAGTTCGAAAAAATGTAAAATTTGGTGTGCAAGTACATATTCATATGGAGATCATGTTGAATGGTTCAGATCGACCGTTAGAATTTTGAAAACTAAAATATTGAACCGTAGCACTGACCAATCTGTGCTATGCATAGTACCGTAGCCTCACTCGATGTTTTTAATGTTCTTGTCTACATGACTAAATAATCCTGGTCTTTCGAATTATGTTCCAGCTATGATAACCCAGATTCTGGTTTTCTTGCACCAACAGCAAACACGACGGCGATATAAACACGGTCAGATGGGTTTGACCAATTAAGTGCATCCAGCACGTGGAGGGTGTACGTCTAATCAGAATAATTCATGCAGTTAATTAGTTCTTATATATATATATATTTTACGAGTGTGTAATTTTTGTGAGTAATTAACAAAAATCAAGAAAACTCTCATATGATTGTCATAGATAGACCCATAAATTTTTTGTATTATATGTTGGTCAATAACTTTATAAATTTATACAATTATATATAATTTTTTTGCATATGTCAATTAACTAAATTAAAACTTTCGTCTATATTTATTATCATTTGATTTACTAATATTATAGCTTCAATTACAGTTATATGTTTACTTAAAAACCGGCTCTGATCCAGGTTCTTTTACTAATTTGGTCTTCATGGTCTGAAAATGGGTTAATTTTTTGACAGAGCAGCTTTTAATTCGTGTAAATCATGGACAATAAAGTCAAAATAGTACTGCATATGATTGGTGCATTCTCTTGATTAAG
The DNA here is from genome assembly GCA_025461125.1 of Carex kokanica. Classification (NCBI taxonomy): domain Eukaryota; kingdom Viridiplantae; phylum Streptophyta; class Magnoliopsida; order Poales; family Cyperaceae; genus Carex; species Carex kokanica. Next base: position 1,043,595 of record JAJGRX010001078.1, read on the forward strand.
AAATGATCCGGCAAAATATATATATAATACCTTAAAATATTAGGTCGAGTGATATGATCCAGCAAAATATATAATACCTTAAAATATTAGGGGTCTGTATAACTCTCGACGAAACATTATTTTCCAGAGCTCTAGATTTAGGTGCACAGCCGATGGGTCATTTAAAACCCATTGGATTATTTGGGCACTATAGATCAAAGTTTAACGGTTTAGTTTCGTTATTTGAATTATGTTTCATGTATTTTGAAGTTGGTACTAAAATAACACCGATGTTATAATATTGTCCAACGGTTATGCTCTCAGCCCAGTATGTTAAAGCGGTAAAAGGAAGCCCAAAACAGTTGAAGCCCCTTTATCTTGTGTACTTATTTTTTTAATATTGAGAATTTACAATATGCTACAGTTCTGTCCTTTAATTATTTGTTGTCCTATTTCATGTTTTGTATATTTAAGATTGATACAGCAAGTTGTTGGTATAAATTTTCAGAATTCGGATAGTTATAAATTAATTAAAATAAATCAAATTGAAATAGAGTTACCCGGATCGTGCGAAAAAAGCACTGTCCTTAAGCGTATTCCGTCTCATCGTGCAAGATAGAACCGCAACCAAGATAATCCGGATTTGTTGCTCCTTAGGCACGCCATGGAAGCAACTGACGATAACTCCGCAATATCCAGCATAGATCAGAATTTGATAATTGAGATAAAATAGGAATGGAGATATAATGGAAGGGCCTTTCTGTGGGAGTAAATCAAAGAAAAGGTTTTTATTCCTTTTCATTTATTTCTCTGATTCGAACGAACATATGAAATAGAAAGAGGAATTTGTATTAATATTGAGGGTTGTATTCAAATAAGAAAGGGATAAGTATTCTACTGTTTCAAACCGACCTATATAGTTATATAGATCCAGCCAAGTGATTTGATTAATGATAATTATAATTGAAAAAAAAAAACGTACCATGAAGGTGTCATGAATAGGTGTAACAGTAAAAGACATTAACAAAATAATAAGTGGTCATTAGAAAAATAACTCACCATTAAAGAAATATATATTCAATTTAACCCTCTAAATTTCAAATATCACAAATGGAGATTTTAAGCAAATTTATTGAAGAGAGAATTTTGAGTTTTTAGAACTCAAGTTCCAACAATCCCACAAAACTCAAAATTTAAGAATATCAAACGGTAAACTTTATGGAAACAAATTGTTGGATATTTATATTGCGCATCGATGAAGTAGTTTATAAACTTTGAACTTCATCTAGTATTGATGACTTTAATTTGGAGAAAACAGAGTGAACTATGTCTTGAACTCGTTCCTTTAATCCAAAATTTAACCATCACACACACAATATGGAGATTCTCGTCACAGTATGCGCATTAATGGCCTTACGCAAGTCTTGGATTTTTTATGAGAGTTTTAAAGGCTTATCCATGCCTCGCACCGCGGCCGTATACAGACACTCTCATATAGGTGAGTTCCTACCAAGGATATGTGTAGATTCATATCTTGCGGAAATTACCGCCTCGGTTCTCATTAAGAGCTAAATTGCTCATCCTATCATCTACATAGAGCACACTCACCATAGGGATGGGGTTGGAGTCAATACTCCTAAAAATGTGCGCTCTTTTAGTCAACTTATCGGCTTGTTATTACCCATTCATGAATCTCTTTCAAGGGATCGCCTATCAGAGATTGGGTTGCTACCGCAAGAAAACTCATTAGGGCTAACACCCATTCCCCTCGATGAAATTTATATAGGGACTTGAATTGTTGTCCATCATCAACATTTTCATGTCAATGAATTATCATTTGTTGCTAAGCTTGTAAATTCACTTTCATTATGTACGATTAGTAATAATCTTTAATAGTTTGTCAAAACATTTATAAATAATTAATCATAGCATCATGCTGCATAATATGAATCACATATATTGTTATTCATGTATATTATCATGACATATTTATTATAGCATGAATTAAATATTTCAATGAACATTTAAATTCTCAATAACTACAATATCGTCTCATTTATATTTTAAATATGACATCATAATTAAATACATATTAGTTATCATGATATATTAAATGAGGGCCTTCACATACTTCCACATTTCGTTTTCTTATCAAACTTATCATTATGCCTCATAAAATTATTAATGTATATTCAATATTCATTTATATTTTATGTCATAATATTGTCAGGTTAATTTAATATTTTTATAAATATTTTGACCCCACATTTTTGAAGTACTTAAATTAATATTAACTATTTTGATCAGTTCAATACAATGGAACTCGATCAGTCAAATTGGTTACATATATTTGTATGAACTTTTATTTAATTTACACCGCGCATTTATACAATATATATATACGAGATAAAATATTATCTATAATTATTTTTATAAGAGTGTAAAAGATCATACATCTTGATATCTCCAAATTTATCCAAGTCATCACGATAAATTTGATATAATGTGATTCAATCATAAATTGTTGGTTATATATTTTTTTTTTCATAGATTTTTTTTTTTTTTTTTTAAATTAACCCCCACAAATTTCTGGGGTACACCCGAACTAATTATTGTTTTGTTTTTATTTATCTTAACATAAATTATAATTAATTATTATAGACCATAAAAATCATGTTAATTATTCAACCAAAACCGATGAATAATGAGAAGGATTCATTCATTAATTATTTGTTTAATTAATCACAAAGATGATTTGAATCCTCATAACTTATTACTCTCTATATATATTTTTTTTTCCGTCATTAAGGAAATAACCAAGACGGTTATAATCGATTCATAATTACAAAGGTAATTATAAGAGCATTTAATTTTCAGTTTTCTTGGTTGTAATAAACTAATAATTGATTATATCAATCGGTTATAATATATTTAGAATGATCATGTATGGGTCAAAATTAACGTTATTTTATTTAATGATAATTTTTCCACTGATGACCCTAGATATTTATTTGCCGATTGCCTTAAATTTATTTTTATGTCAAATAAGTCCAATTACTAAATATATTAAAGTGACAATACTTTGTATGTACTCAATATAATTATTTCATTCCTTTTTTTTTTTCCAGAAAATCAGATTCTGAATTTTATTGGTGAAATTCAGAATATTAACTTAATTAGCAAATTAATACTTCATATAAACAGATGATAGACAAATCAAATTCAATTCAACGGATTTTGTTTAATATGTTTTTTATTCTTACTCCTAAGCAAGATTTAATAGAGATCTAAACATACAGATCTGGATCAATTAAAATCCGAAATTTAATTTCCCATTTATTTATTAGAATCCGATGTTATTGATAATTGATGAAACTGAGAATATAACATATGATTCTATTTATTTATTTATTTATTCTCAGATGGAGAAAAATTGAATGAAATAAGAGGGAACATTACTAACTTCTGTTAGGGATAAGTTGAATAATCACAAGTCATAATCAGATATGGATGCTTTTTATTAAACATATGATAGCGCTTTGGGATTTAATCTCTTGTTTTATTATTTCTATTTGCATCCCAAAACAGAGAGATCTTGCATGCGTCTCATCATAATTTTTGCAGTCTCATTAGATATAAATTCAATTTTTTTCAGTTAGAAATTAAATAATCACTTAATAATAGTAATGATCAAATTTCTTAATTTTCCAATTATAATTTAATCAAATTAATGACTAAATATATCACAAAATCAAATTGTTAGAAATCCTATAAGAATAATTGGGATCATATAATTAAATTCTGTGCACATATAAAACTTAACTAATCTAAATGCTACTTAATTAGAAATGACCGAATTTAATTTCAGATTTTTGAATCTATTAAGAAATTTCATAATACAACATGAATTGTTGTAATTTTATTAAAGGTATTGTAGCCTGTTATTTATTTCATTATTTCATGGTTAAATTTTGTTGGTACAGGTACTTCACGCTTCATATATTCCCATCACTACCAGATTAATGGAGTAAACAAATACTTAATCTATAAAATCAAAATTAGACTCAGTTCATTGGAACTACAAATAATATAATTAATCTATACTATTTAACTATCCGAATCACAGAATTACACTTAAGATTGTTGGTATAAATTTTCAGAATATTCAGATAGTTATAAATTAATTAAAATAAATCAAATTGAAATAGAGTTACCCGGATCGTGCGAAGCACTGTCCTTAAGCGTATTCCGTCTCATCGTGCAAGATAGAACCGCAACCAAGATAATCCGGGTTTGTTGCTCCTTAGGCACGCCATGGAAGCAACTGACGATAACTCCGCAATATCCAGTAAGGATCAGAATTTGATAATTGAGATAAAATAGGAATGGAGATATAATGGAAGGGCCTTTCTGTGGGAGTAAATCAAAGAAAAGGTTTTTATTCCTTTTCATTTATTTCTCTGATTCGAACGAACATATGAAATAGAAAGAGGAATTTGTATTAATATTGAGGGTTGTATTCAAATAAGGGATCAGTATTCTACTGTTTCAAACCGACCTATATAGTTATATAGATCCAGCCAAGTGATTTGATTAATGATAATTATAATTGAAAAAAAACCGTACCATAAAGGTGTCATGAATAGGTGTAACAGTAAAAGATATTAACAAAATAATAAGTGGTCATTAGAAAAATAACTCACCATTAAAGAAATATATATTCAATTTAACCCTCTAAATTTCAAATATCACAAATGGAGATTTTAAGCAAATTTATTGAAGAGAGAATTTTGAGTTTTTAGAACTCAAGTTCCAACACAAGTTGCATAACAGCACAAAAAATTATCTTCCTAATATAAAAATGTACCTACATGTGGCTAATTTCCTTAACATTAGATGATATGCTACGGAAAACAAACGCAAAGGTTAATTTAATTGAGTCTCAAAGAGCTCATAATAAGAGTCAAACTCCCTGCTACAATTATTTAACCACTGAAATGGTGTTGATTTTTGGATGACCAAGACAAGCACAACACAATGTGTGGGTCCTTGATGTCAGATGATTCACTTTTTTTTTTTCTTGTTTTTTTTTTATGAAAAAGCTGGCCTAATAATTGAAGCTGTAACTTATTCTTTACTAAGTTACTATATATTTTCTGACAAAAGACACTATTACAAATTAATCACAAACCAGATCCCTTCTGACCCAACTTGGTATCTCTTCAGGTCTGAATTCATCCATTAATTCAGCAAATAGTGCGCTATTTGATTTATATACAGTACTTGTGGAGAAGTCTAGAACGGATGAATTAACTAATGCGAGCTTATGAAGTCACATCCATATGACATGAGATCTTTTTCCTGTGGCATGAGATATTTTTCCTGTGGTGGCATCACCTCCTAACCCTGAAGCAGCTTCTTGGCGTACGATGTAGCGTGTCATGCCCAGCTGGTGTGCCTACTGGTAAGACGGAAAAACATTATAGCTAAATGTATTTCAATTTGTTGTAATTTGTGGTACTATTAAATTTATTGACTTCCTCCAATATATCATTAAATTAGCTAAATGTAATTCCTATAGTTATATACAATTTAATTGTAAATTGAGTATGTATCCATTAAATTAGCAAATATATGGAATGCGTTAATTATTTGTTCTATATATAGTACTTGTGGACAAATTTAAAATGAATGAATTAAGTAATGGTATATAGCTACTGAAATCACATCATCCAATAATGACATGGGAAAGGACAGGCCTGAAGTGATTAGCCAAGTTAGGTCACACCAGATGTCGATTATGCCTAATGTGTACTCACCGTTAAATGGGCCACATAAAGCAGTGTCGGAAAAACAAGAAAATAACACAGAAACGGCAAACAGGGTGAGATTTGCAAAAAGAGTCACATCCTTGATAATGCTTCATTAAGAATCCCTAATAAATGATCACTAACATATGCCTACGGATAAATAACAAATAAAAAATGTTTAGGGCTCTTGATCTTCTATTACATATGGAAGACCTATTGACATCTGAACAAATTTTACTCAGATCCAAGTAAATACGATGCTATCGGAACAAGGAAAAATAAGAGGTAATTTATTGCTGCACATGCCCTCCAGTTCACATATTAATTGGATAATAATAAATTAGTAACAATTAATAGCTTTACTCACCCATATCCTTTTTATTCTTTCAAGAAAATTGGTAACTAAGCAGAGAGAAAGTATGTAATTAAGAAAATTAGTAGCTAATTGCAGAGAGTCGTCCGGTTTTTTTTGTTAATTTCAAGCTGTATTGGGTCAATAATCTGTGACTAAATAAAATTTTGGCATAACTCATATATTTAATTTCCTTCTCCAAAAAGAATCTGTGAAAAATACAATTGATTTTGTTTCAGTAAATTAATCACCTTATTGACTAACAATAAATATCCATTTTAACTATTATCTAATAATTACATATGGCTGGCAAATGACCCCTCAATCTCAAGCCTTTCCTCAAAATTAAATACTGACTGAATATTAATTATGAGCACATGCTGATTCAACTACTCACTGCAAGATCAATAAATTGAAGTCAACAAATATTAAAAATAATCAATAATTGTGAATGAAACCTCGAGCTGTTATTCACAATGTTGCCCACATCAACCGCAATATTAATTTATTACCCTTTGAATTAATGCATCAACCAGCGGCCCGAATTTTTTATTAATAGAAAAATAAATAAAAAAATATCGATAATGAGAAAGCATTTCGTGAAAATTCGATTTGTAAGAAAAACGTGATAGTCCATAACGTCCAGAGGACGTTATAGATCATCACGGCCAGCTTAACGAAATCAAGTTACCACTAATTAACCGAAATAAAATTTGAAGCTAGCCGTTGTTGTCTATCACGGCCAGAGAAATTTTGAAAAAAAAAAAGTTTTCTAACCGTTGTTGTCTATCACAGCAGAGTTGTCTATCACGGCAGAGAAATTTGTAAAAATTAGATGTGCGTACCATTTACTTGAATGAGAAGGTTAGATAGTTTGTCTAATTTGGCTGTAAGCTAAAGTCACTTAAATATGTCAATAGTTAAGGGCATTTTGACCATTTCAATTGAACATTGACTAATCCCCACTTAGCTTGAATAGTTCAAGTAACTTGAGCTGAAAGTAAATGGTACGCACATCTGATTTTTACAGATTTTTCTGGCGGTGATAGACAACAACGGTTAGAAATTTTTTTTTTCAAAATTTCTCTGATCGTGATATATAACAACGGTTAGCTCCAGATTTTATTTCGGTTAATTAGCAGTAACTTGATTTCGTTAAGCTGGCCGTAATGGTCTATAACGTCCTCTGAACGTTATGAACTATCACGTTTTTCCTACAAATTGAATTTTCATGAAATCCTTCCTAATATTTTTTTATTTATTTTTCTATTAATAAAAATTTCGGACCAACGGCCGGCCAGTTGAGGCCTTTTAAAGTCCTCCCATCCTCTTATCTTACCTTTCTGTAATACACTAACATTTTTAGTTTTTCTCTAGTTTCCACTACCACGTCGAATACAGATGACCGATTCTAAAGAAAAGGGATGGCTGAGAGCTAGCATTGTAAATTTTATGCTGGGCAAGCTCACTGAAGTTGTAGTCTAGGAGGCTCTTCTCTTGTACAGTGTTGGTGCGCAAGCGGATACAGTGAGCTGTTAAAACGGCATGATTCAGGTTCTTCTAAGGGATGATGAGAAGAAGCAGATAGCAGAGAGGCAGAAGGAGTGGGTGAAGGTAGTGAGAGATGTTGCCTAGTTAATAAAAAATGTATTTTTTTATTAAAACAAGCATATTTTTGTTGAGTAAGCAACATCTCTCACCTCCTTCATCCACTCCTTTGGCAAATTAAAAACCACAAGAATTTGGTGGCATGATGTGTTGGAAATTGTAATCGGATTGTGAATGATAGAAGAGGGGAGTTTATACATGTGCCATCAACTATTTATACTACTCATATGGGGGAATAGATATTTCTAAATTTTACTTCCTATTTCTACCGACTTTGGTTATGTCGGTTTTGGTCTTTCTTGATTATATTCTAGATTTTAGAGGATATACAAATCTACAATTTTCTAGGGCGCCTATACACTACCGACTTTGATTTTTGTTTGAAGCCTTTTGTCTCAAGCATTGCTTTGTAGTTTTTAGATGAACCGTTGGGATTAACTTCAACTTGCAAATCCATTTATAACCAATGACTTCACAATCTTTTGGTCGATTTGAAAGCTCCCAAGTGTTGTTCTATTCAATCATGTGGATTTTGTCCTCCATGGCCTTCTTTAAATTTTCATGCTTCTCGGACTCTTTAAAGATTTGAGATTCAACTATTGAGAAATTGGATGACTCGTAAATTTCAGATAAAGATCTTACTTGCTTAGGAAATGACTTTGATATCGTAGACCCTTCTTTAGATCTTCGACTAGCACTCGAGTTTGAACCTGGAGTTAAAGTAGTGCTTGAATTTGACCCTTCTTGGCGTTGTGTATCACCTTTCTCTCGTGGCTCGACCACCTCATTTCTTAGCGCTAAATGCAGAGCATAGCTTATATGGAGTAGGAAACTTCTAGACTTCTCTATTTGTATTATTTCTATCATTTGATTTTTGTTTCTTTGGTCGAAAATTTTACAGCCCATCTTCAAAATGAACTGCATACCCGTTTTGCACTAATTGCTCCACGCTCAGCATATTTAGTTTTAGGTCCGGAACTAGTAGTACATCTCGGATAAATTTCGGACCCATCTTGATTTGTATAGCAATACTTCCTTTGCATTTAGCTTGAACAATTGAGCCATTTCCCATACGTACATTTGTCTCATACGAGTGTCGATGTGGTGAAATAATTCATGGTTTGCGGTCATGTGATTTGTGCAACCACTGTCAAGGAACAAGATATTGCCTTTCTCTTCTTTGACTAAGTGACACGCATAGAAAATTCTTTCATGACTCTCCTTTTCTTCTATGAATTTTGCTTGGTTGCTGATTCTTGATATGCACATTCTAGCTATATGGACGATCTTCTTGCATTTGTTGCATCTCTTTGTTGACTAACATTTAGATGTATTATGGTTCGACCATTTGTGTATATCGCACCACAAATTTGAATAACTCGAACTTGGTGCTTTTTCCTTTTGCACAGATTCCTTTCTCCTTTTGCACAGATTCCTTTTCTGCATCTTGTCTCGGACCACCTTCTTCCTGGATATTTCGTTGACTCTTTATGGATTCGGGTAGGTTATATGTGCAACAATTCGATTCAGTTCAAGATATGTTCACTACTCGAAAACCAAAATCCTTGTATAAAACTAATTCCAAGATGTATATAGAGTTTACCACTAGATGCGTAACGGATATCTTCGTCTAGTCGTAGGAGCAGTTAGCCTCTTCTCTTCCTTTCAGTGTCAGAGATACGCACCAACACCAGAAAATGCCTCTCCACCAATGTCCACACAAACTGGTTCGAAAACAACTGTCAATCGAGATGTTAGTACCTAATTGACAGCCCCTTCTAAGTAGAACATGAAAAACAAACTATAGAGCATGAAAGACAACTAGACGAAAATGAATATGACAACCAGTATAACTTGAAAAAGAATAAGTAGACATGAAAGACAACTAGTACGAGATAAAAAAACAATCATTAAAACAATAAAGACAACCAGTACAAGATAAAAACAAGTAGAACATGAAACACAACCTGTGCAAAATGAAAAACTAGTAGAACATGAAAGACAGCCAGTAGAACATGAAAGAAAACCAGTATAACACGTATGACAAGAAATATAACATGAAAGACAACCAATACAAGATGAAAAACAATATGTAGAATATGAATGACGACTACAAGATGATGAAAGACAACCAATAGAACAAGAAAGAGAACCAATATAGGATGAAAGACAACAAGAAGAAGATGGGATACAACTAGAAGAATTTGAAAAACAATTAGAAGAAGATGAAAGACAACTAGTAGAACATGGAAGACAACTAGAAGAAGATCAGATACAACTAGAATAATTTGAAAGACAACTAGAAAAAATGAAAGACAACCAGTAGAAGATGAAACACAACTAGTAGAACATGAAATACAACTAATAGAACATGAAAGACAACTAGTCGAAGTTGAAAGACAACCATTACAAGACGAAAGACAATTACAAGAATATGAAAGACAATAATTAGAACATGAAAGACAACGAATACAAAATCAAAGACAACAAGTAGAACAAAAAAGAAAACTAGTAAAACATAAAAGGCAACCAGAAGAAGATGAAAGATAACTAGTAGAACATGAAAAACAACCAGTAGAACATGAAAAAAAAACAGTAGAACATGAAAGACAACTAGAAGAAGATGAAATGAAACTAGCAGAACATGAAAGACAACCAGTAGAACATGAAAGACAAACAACATAACATAAAATACAAAAAGTAGAACATGAAACACAACCAGTACAAGATGAAAGACAACTAATAGAACATGAAACACAACAAGTAGAACATGAAACACATCCACTATTAGATGAAAAACAACTAGTAGAACATGAAAGACAACCAGTACAAGATAAAATACAACAAGTAGAACATGAAAGATAACCAATAGAGCATGAAAGACAACCAGAAGAAGATGAAAGACAACTAGTAGAAAATGAAACACAACCAGTGCAAGATGAAAAACTAGTAAAACATGAAAGACAACCAGTAGAACAAAAAAAAAATAGTAGAACATGTACGACAAGAAGTAGAACATGAAAGACAATCATTAGAACATGAAAGACGACTAGAAGATGATGAAAGACAACTAGTAGAACATGAAAGAAAACCGATACAGGAAGAAAGACAACAAGAGAAGATGAGATACAACTAGAAGAATTTGAAAGACAACTAGAAGAAGATGAAAGACAACCAGTATAAAATGAAATAGAACAAGTAGAACATGAAAGACAATCAGTAAAAGATTAAAGACAACTAGTAGAACATGAATGACAACCTGTAGTAGATGAAAGACAACATGTACAAGATGAAAGACAACAAGTACAAGATGAAAGACAATAAGTAGAACATGAAAGACAACTAGAAGAAGGTGAGCTACAACTAGAAGAAGATCAAAGACAACTAGTAGAAGATGAAACACAACCGGTAGAACATGAATGACAACTAGTAGAAGATGAAACACAACCAGTAGAACATGAAAGACAAAGAGTAGAATGCGAAAGACAACTAGTCGAAGTTCAATGACAACCAGTATAAGATGAAAGACAACTAGAATAATATGAAAAAAACAAGTAGAACATGAAGACAACAAGTAGAACATAAAATAAACAAGTAGAATATGAAAGACAAGAAGAAGATGATGAAAGATAACTAATACAAGATGAAAGACAACTAGTCGAAAATGAATGACAAACAATAAAAATATGAAAGAAAATAAGAAGAACATCAAAGACAACTAGTAGAACATGAAACACAACCAGTAAAAGATGAAAAACAACTAGTAGAACATCAAAGACAAACGTGAAGACAACAAGTAGAGCATGAAAGACAACCGGCAGATCATGAAAGACAACTAGTAGAGCATGAAACACAACTAGTACAAGATGAAAGACAACCAATATCACATGGAAAAAAAACCAGTAGCACATGAAAGACAACCAATAGCACATGAAAGAAAACCAGTAGAACATGAAAGACAACCAGAACAAAGTGAAAGACAACTAGTAGAAAATAAATGACAAAATGAAAAACAACTTCAAAAATAATAAGTCGAACATGAAAAACAACCTTTAGAACATTAAGGACAACCAATATAAGATGAAAGAGAACAAGAACATCAAAGACAACTAGCAGAGAAAGAAAGACAACTAGTACAAGATGAAAGACAACTAGTTGAACAAGAAACACCATCAGTGTAAGATGAAAAACAACAACTAAAACATGAAATACATCCAGTAGAACAAGAAAGAAAACAAGTAGAACATGTACGACAACCAGTAAAACATGAAAGAAAACCTGTACAAGATGAAAGATAACAAGAAAAGATGAGATACAACTAGAAAAATTTGAAAGACAATTAGAAGAAGATGAAAGATAACCACAAGAACATGAAAAACAACCAGTAGAACATGAAAGACAACTAGTAGTACATGAAATACAACTTGTCAAAGACAGCTAGACGAAGTTGAAAGACAAACAATACAAGATGAAAGACAACTATTAGAATATGAAAGACAACAAGTAGAACATGAAATACAACAGTAAAAGACAACTAGTAGAACATAAAAGAAAACCAGTAGAACATGAAAGAACACAAGTACAACATGAAAGACAATCAGTACAAGATGAAAGACAACTAGTAGAACATGAATGACAACCAATAGTAGATGAAAGACAACCAGTATAAGATAAAAGACAACTAGTAGAACATGACAGACACACTTTAGAACATCAAAGACAACAATAAGAAAATAAATGACTAGCAGTAGAACTTGAAAGATAATAAGTGGAACGTGAAAAACAACCATTAGAACATGAAAGACAACCAGTATAAGATTAAAGACAACAAGTAGAACATGAAAGACAACCAGCAGAGCATGAATGACAACCAGAAGAAGATGAAAGACAACCAGTAGAACATGAAGCACAACCATTGCAAGATAAAAACAACTAGTAAAACGTGAATGACCACCAATATAACATGAAAGACAATCAGTACAAGATAAAAAACAACTAGTAGAACATGAAAAAGAACCGGTAGTAGAGGAAAATCAATCAGTACAAGATGAAAGACAATCATAATATGAAAGACAACTAGAAGTAGATCCGATGCAACTAGAATAATTTGAAAGACAACCAGTACAAGATAAAAGACAACAAGTAGAACATGAAAGACAACCAATAAAAAGATGAAAGACAACATGTAGAACATGAAAGACAACTAGTAGAACATCAAACACAACCAGTACAAGATGAAGACAACTAGTAGAACATGAATGACAAACTATAGAACATGAAAGACAACTAGAAGAAAATTAATGACAACGAGTAGAACTTGAAAGACAATAAGTAAAACATGAAAGACAATATGAAAAACAACCATTAGAACATGAAAAACAACCAATATAATATAAAAGACAACAAGTAAAAATGAAAGACAACTAGCAGACCATGAAAGACAACTAGTACAAGATGATAGACAACTAATTGAACATGAAAGACAAAACGTAGAAAAATGAAAGACAACTAGACGATGTTGAAAGACAAACAGTACAAGACGAAGGACAACTAGTAGAATATGAAATACAACAAGTAGAACATGACAGACAACTAGTAGAGCATGAAAGACAGTAGAGCATGAAAGACAACCAGTACAAGATGAAAGACAACTAGTACAAGATAAAAGACAACTAGTAGAACATGAAACACAACCAGTGCAAGATCAAAACAACTAGTAGAACATTAATGACTACCAATATAACATGAAAGACAATCAGTACATGGTAAAAGACAACTAGTAGAACATGAAAAACAACCGGTAGTAGATGAAAAATAACCAGTACAAGATGGAAGACAATCAGAACATGAAAGACAACTGGAAGAAGACCCGATACAACTAAAATAATTTTAAAGACAAGCAGTAGAACATGAAAGACTAGTTGAACATTAAAACACAACCGGTACAAGATAAAAAACAACCAGTAGAACATGAAATACAACAAGTTGAACATGAAAGACAACCAGTACAAGATCAAATACAACCAGTAGAACAGGAAAGACAACCAGTAGAATATGAAAGACAAACTATAAAACATGAAAGACAACTAGAATAAAATAAATAACAACTAGTAGAACTTGAAAGACAAAAGTAGAATATCAAAGACAACCTGTATAACATGAAAGAAAACAAGTATTGGATAAAAGACAACAAGAGAAGATGAGATCCGATACAACTAGAATTATTTGAAAGACAACCAGTAGAACATGAAAAACAACAAGTTGAACATGAAACACAACTGGTACAAGATGAACATCAACCAGTAGAACATGAAAGACAACAAGTTGAACATGAAACACAACCAGTACAAGATGAAAGACTACCAGTAGAACATGAAAGACAACCAGTAGACCATGAAAGACAACCAGTAGAACATGAGAGAGAACTGTTAGAACCTGAAAGACAAACCATAGAATATGAAAGACAACTAGAAGCAAATAAATAACAACCAGTAGAACTTGAAAGACAATAAGTAGAATATGAAAGACAACCTGTATAACATGAATGAAAACCAGTATAGGATGAAAGACAACAAGAGAAGTTGAGATGCAACTAGAAGAATTTGAGAGACAACTGGAAAAAGATGAAGAACAACCCGTAGAATATGAAAGACAACTAGTAGAACATGAAAGACAACGTAGAACATGAAAGACATTTAGTACAAGATGACAAACAACTAGTAGAATATGGAAGACAACCAGTTGTACAACATGAAAGACAACCAGTACAAGTTGAAAAACAACCGGTAGTAGATGAAACACAACCAGTACAAGATAGAAGACAATCTGAACATGAAAGACAACTAGAAGAAGATCTGATACGATTAGAATAATTTGTAAGACAACCAGTAGAACAGGAAAGACAACAAATTGAACATGAAACACAACTGGTACAAGATGAAAAACAACCAGTAGAGCATTAAAGACAACAAGTTGAACATGAAACACAACCAGTATAAGATGAAAGACAATTAGTAGAACATTAAAGACAACCAGTAGCACATGAAAGACAACTAGTAGAACATGAAAGATAACTAGTAGAATTCGAAAGACAACCTGTATAACATGAAAGAAAACCAGTGTAGGATGAAAGACAACAAGAGAAGTTGAGATGCAACTAGAAGAGTTTGAGAGACAACTGGAAAAAGATGAAGAACAACCCGTAGAATATGAAAGACAACTAGTAGAACATGAAAGACAACGTAGAACTTGAAAGACATTTAGTACAAGATGACAAACAACTAGTAGAATATGGAACACAACCAGTTGTACAACATGAAAGAGAACCGGTACAAGATGAAAAACAACCGGTAGTACATGAAACACAACCAGTACAAGATAGAAGACAACTAGAAGAAGATCCGATATGACTAGAATAATTTGAAAGACAACCAGTAGAACATGAAACACAACAAGTTGAACATGAAACGCAACTAGTACAAGATGAAAGACATCTAGTAGAATATGGAAGAAAACTAGTAGAACATGGAAGACAACTAGTAGAATTCGAAAGACAACCTGTATAACATGAAAGAAAACCAGTACAAGATGAAAGACAACGAGAGAAGATGAGATACAACTAGAAGAATTTGAAAGACAACTGGAAGAAGATGAAGGACAAACAGTAGAACAAGAAAGACAACTAGTCGAATATGAAAGACAAGTAGAGCATGAAAGACAATTAGTACAGGATGAAAGACAACCAGTAGAGCATGAAAGACAACCAGTAGAGCATGAAAGACAACCAGTAGAACATGAAAAAAACCAGTAGAACATGAAAGACAAACAATAGAACATGAAAGACAACTAGAAGAAAATAAATAACAACCAGTAGAACTGGAAAGACGATAAGTACAATATAAAAGACAGCCTGTATAACATGAAAGAAAAAGTAGTACAGGAAGAAAGACAACAAGAGAAAATCAGATGCAACTAGAAGAATTTCAAAGACAACAGGAAGAAGATGAAGCACAACCAGTAGAACATGAAAGACAACTAGTAGAATATGAAAGACAACTAGTCGAACATGAAAGACAATTACTTCAAAATGACAACTAGAAGAGAATCAAACACAACCAGTAGTAGATGAACGACAACCAGTACAAGCTGAAAGACAACTAGTACATGATGAAAGACAACCAGTAGAACATGAAACAAAACCAGTGCAAGATGAAAATAACTACTAGAACATGAATGACTACCAATATAACATGAAAGACAATCAGTATGATGAAAGACAACTAGTAGAACATGAAAAACAACCAGTACAAGATGGAAGACAATCAGAACATGAAAAACAACTAGAAGAAGATCCGATACAACTAGAATAATTTGAAAGACAACCAGTAGAACAAGAAAGAGAACCAGTACAAGATAAAAGCCAACCAGTAGAACATGAAAGACTAACTATAAGAACATGAAACACAACTAGAAGAAAATAAATAAGAACCAGAAAAACTTGAAAGACAATAAGTAGAACATGGAAGACAACCTGTATAACATGAAAGGAAACCAGTATAGTATGAAAGACAACAAGAGAAGATGATATGCAACTAGTAGAATTTGAAAGATAACTCGAGGAAGATGAAGGACAACCGGTAGAACATAAAAAACAACCAGTAGAATATGAAAGACAAAAAGTAGATTATGAAAGACAGCTAAACGAAGTTGAAAGGCAAACAGTACAAGATGAAAGACAACTAGTAGAATATGAAAGACAAAAGTAGAACATGAAATACAATGAGTACATGATGAAAGAAAACTAGTAGAACATTAAAAAAAAACAGTAGAACATGAAAGATCACAAGTAAAACATGAAATATAATCAGTGCAACATGAAAGACAACTAGTAGAACATAAAAGACAACCAGTAGTAGATGAAAGACAACCAGTACAAGATAAAAGACAACTAGTAGAACATGACAGACACACTACAGAACATGAAAGACAACAAGAAGAAAATAAATGACTAGCAGTAGAACTTGAAAGACAATAAGTGGAACAAGAAAAACAACCATTAGAACATGAAAGACAACCAGTACAAGATGAAAAGCAACAAGTAGAACATGAAAGACAACCAACAGAGCATGAACGACAACCAGAAGAAGATGAAAGACAACCAGTAGAACTTGAAGCACAACCATTGCAAGATGAAAACAACTAGTAAAACATGAATGACCACTAATATAACATGAAAGACAATCAGTACAAGATGAAAGACAACTAGTAGAACATGAAAAAGAACCGGTAGTAGACGAAAAACAACCAGTACAAGATGAAAGACAATCAGAATATGAAAGACAACTAGAAGGCAACCAGTACAAGATAAAAACCAACCAGTAGAACATGCAAGACCAACTATAGAACATGAAACACAACTAGATTAAAATAAATAACAACCAAAAGAACTTCAAAGACAATAAGTAGAAATGGAAGACAACCTGTATAACATGAAAGAAAACCAGTATAGTATGAAAGACAACAAGAGAAGATGAGACGCAACTAGAAGAATTTGAAACACAACTGAAAAAAGATGAAGGACAACCAGTAGAACAAGAAAGACAACTAGTAGAACATGAAAAAAAAAACTGGTAGTATAGGAAAAACAACCAGTACAAGATGAAAGACAATCAGAATATAAAAAACTACTAGAAAAAGATCCGATGCAACTAGAATAATTTGAAAGACAACAAGTACAAAATAAAAGACAACAAGTAAAACATGAAAGACAACGATTAGAGCATGAAAGACAACCAGCAAAGAGATGAAAGACAACCAGCAAAGAGATGAAAGACAACATGTAAAACATGAAAGACAACTAGTAGAACATCAAACACAACTAGTACAAGATGAAGACAACTAGTAGAACATGAATGACAAACTATAGAACATGAAAGACAACTAAAAGAAAATTGATGACAACCAGTAGAACTTGAAAGACAATTAGAACATGAAAAACAACTAGTACAAGATGTAAGACAATCAGAATATGAAAGACAACTAGAAGAAGATCCGACACAACTACAATAATTTTAAAGACAACTCAGTAGAACATGAAAGACAACAAGTTGAACATTAAAACACAACCGGTACAAGATAAAAGATAACCAGTAGAAAATGAAAGACAACAAGTTGAACATGAAACACAACCAGTATAAGACGAAAGACAACCAGTAGAACATGAAAGACAAACTATAGAACATGAAAGACAACTATTAGAAAATAAATAACAACCAGTAGAAATTGAAAGACAATAAGTAGAATAAGGAAGACAACCTGTATAACATGAAAGAAAAGCTGTACAGGATGAAAGACAACAAGAGAAGATGAGATGCAACTAGAAGAATTTGAAAGACAACTGGAAGAAAATGAATTACAACAAGTAGAACATGAAAGACAACTAGTAGAATATGAAAGGCAATAAGTAGAACATGAAAGACAACTAGTAGAGCCAGTAGAAAATGAAATACAACCATTAGAACTTGAAAGACAACTAGTGCAAGAGGAAATACAACTAGTAGAACATTAAAGACAATTAGTAGAACATGAAAGAAAACTATAAGAAATGACAACTTGTAGAACATGAAAGACAACCAGTAGAACATGAAAGACAACAAGTTGAACATGAAGCAGAACCAGCACAAGATGAAAGGCAACTAGTAGAACATGAAAGACAACAAGAGAAGATGAGGTGCTACTAGAAGAATTTGAAAGACAACTGGAAGAAGATGAAGGACAACCACTGGAACATGAAAGACAACTAGTAGAATATGAAAGATAACAAGTAGAATAAGAAAGACAATTTGTACAAGATGACAGACAACTAGTAGAGCATGAAAGACTTCCAGTAGTAGATGAAAGACAACTCGTACAAGATTAAAGACAACCAGTAGGACCTGAAACACAACTAATTCAAGATGAAAACAACTAGTAGAACATGAATGACTACCAATATAACATGAAAGACAACTAGTAAAACATGAAAAACAACCGGTAGTAGATGAAAAATAACCAGTACAAGATGGAAGACAATCAGAACATGAAAGACAACTAGAAGAACATCCGATACAACTAGAATAATTTGAAAGACGACCAGTAGAGTATGAAAGACAACATGTTGAACATTAAAACACAACCGGTACAAGATAAAAGACGACCAGTACAAGATGAAAGACAACCAGTAGAACATGAAAGACAACCAGTAGTACAAGAAAGACAATTAGTAGAACATTAAAGACAAACTATAGAACATGAAAAACAACTAGAAGAAAATAAATAACAATCTGTAGAACTTGAAAGACAATAAGTAGAACATGGAAGACAACCTGTATAACATGAAAGAAAAGCAGTACAGGAAGAAAGACAACTAGTAGAACATGAAAGACAACTAGTAGAATATGAAAGGCAATAAGTAGAACATGAAAGATAACTAGTAGAGCAGGGAAGAAAAACAGTACAACGTGAAAGACAACCAGTAGAAAATGAAATACAACCATTAGAACTTGAAAGACAACTAGTGCAAGATGAAATACAACAAGTAGAACATGAAAGACAACTAGTAGCATATGAAAGGCAATAAGTAGAACATGAAAGACAACTAGTAGAGCAGGGAAGAAAAACAGTACAACATGAAAGACAACCAATAGAAAATTAAATACAACCATTAGAACTTGAAAGACAACCAGTACAAGATTAAATACAACTAGTAGAACATGAAAGAAAACTATAAGAAAATGAATGACAACTAGTAGAACATGAAAGACAACCAGTAGAACATTAAACACAACCAGTACAAGATGAAAGACAACCAGTAGAACATGAAATACAACCAGTAGAACATGAAGGACAAACTATAGACCATGAAAAACACCTAGAAGAAAATATATAACAACCAGTAGAACTTGAAAGACAATAAGTAGAATATGAAAGACAGCCTGTATAACATGGAAGAAAACCAGTACATGATGAAAGACACAAAGAGAAGATGAGATGCAACTAGAAGAATTTGAAAGAGAACTCGAGGAAGATGGAGGACAACCAGTAAAACATGAAAGACAACTAGTAGAACATGAAAGACAATTAGTACAAGATCATAGACAACTAGTAGAATATGAAAGACAACTAGTTGTTGATAAAAGACAACCAGTAAAAGATGAAAGACAACTAGAAGAAGATAAGCTACAACTAGAAAATTTGAAAGACAACTAGAACAAGATGAAAAACAATCAATAAAACATGAAAGACAATTAGTACAAGATGACAGACAACTAGTAGAACATGAAAGAGTAGATGAGAGACAACAAGTACAAGATGAGAGACAACAAGAATAAGATGAGCTACAACTTGAAGAATTTGAAAGACAACTCGGACAAGATGAAAGACAATCAGTAAAACATTAAAGACAACTATAATAAGATGAGCTACAACTATAAGAATTTGAAAGAACACTAGAAGAAGATGAAAGACAACCCATAGAAGATGAAAGACAACCAGTAGAACATGAAAGACAAAAAGTAGAACAAGGAAGACAACTAGACGAAGTTGAAAGATAAACAGTACAAGATGAAGGACAACTAGTAGAATATGAAAGACAACACAGAGAACATGAAATACAACCAATACAAAATGAAATACAACTAGTAGAACATGGATGAAAACTAGTAGAACGTGAAAGACAACTAGTAGAACATGAAAGACAACTAGAAGAAAACGAAAGACAACTAGTAGAACTTGAAAGATAATTAGTACAAATGAAAGACAACCAGTAGAACATGAAAGAGAAGTAGTTGAACATGAAACACAACCAGTACAAGATGAATGACAACCAGTAGAACTTGGAAGACAACCAGTAGAACATGAAAGACAATAAGTTAAACATGAAACACAACCAGTACAAGATTAAAGACAACCAGTAGAAGACAAAAGTCAACCAATAGTAGATGATAGACAACCAGTACAAGATGAAAGACACACCTAAGAACATGAAAGATATGAAAGACTACAAGTAGAATATGAAAGACAACAAATAAAACATGAAAGACAACGAGTAGAAAATGAAAGACAACGTGTAGAACATGACAAACAGTAGAACATGAAAGACAACGAGTAGAACATGACAAACAGTAGAACATGAAAGACAACGAGTAGAACATGACAAACAGTAGAACATGAAAGACAATAAGTAGAACATGAAAGACAATTAGTACAGGATGACAGACAACTAGTAGAACATGAAAGAAAACCAGTAATAGATTAAAGACAACCAGTACAAGATGAAATACAACAAGATGAAAAACAATCAGTAGAAGATGAAATACAAATTAAAGAAGATGAAAGACAACCCATAGAAGATGAAACACAACCAGTAGAACATGAAAGACAACTAGTAGAACATGATACACGAAAAGTAGAATATGAAAGACAATTGGTAGAATATGAAAGACAACTAGTAGAACATGAATGACAACGAGTACAAGATGAAAGACAATAAGTAGAAGATGAAAGACAACAAGAAGAAGATGAAAGACAACCAGTAGAACATGAAAGACAACTAGTAGAACATGAAAGACAACCAGTACAAAATGAAAGACAACTAGTAGAACATGGAATAAAACCAGTAGAACATGAAAGACAACCAGTAGAACATGAAATACAACTAGTAGAACTTTAAAGACAACCGATACAAGATGAAAGACAACTAGTAGAACAAGGAAGACAACTAGTAGAATATAAAATACAACCAGTAGAACATGAAAGACAATCAGTAGAAGATGAAAGACAACTAATAGAACATGAAAGACAAACTATAGACAATGAAAGACAACTACAAGGAAATGAATGACAACAAGTACAAGATGAAAGACAACAAATAGAACATGAAGAAAACCAGTAGAACACTAAGAAAAACCTGTAGAACATGAAAGACAACATGTAGAACATGAAAGACAATCAGTACAAGATGAAAGACAACTACTAGAACTTTAAAGACAACCGATACAAGATGAAAGACAACTAGTAGAACAAGGAAGACAACTAGTAGAATATAAAATACAACCAGTAGAACATGAAAGACAATCAGTAGAAGATGAAAGACAACTAATAGAACATGAAAGACAAACTATAGACAATGAAAGACAACTACAAGGAAATGAATGACAACAAGTACAAGATGAAAGACAACAAATAGAACATGAAGAAAACCAGTAGAACACTAAGAAAAACCTGTAGAACATGAAAGACAACATGTAGAACATGAAAGACAATCAGTACAAGATGAAAGACAACTACTAGAACTTGGAAGACAACCGGTACAAGACGAAAGACAATCTGAACATGAAAGACATCTAGAAGAATTTGAAAGACAACTAGAAGAAGATGAAAGACTACCAGTAGAAGATGAAAGACTACCAGTAGAAGATGAAAGACAACTAATAGAACATGAAAGACAAACTATAGACAATGAAAGACAACTACAAGGAAATGAATGACAACCAATAGAACTTGAAAGACAACCAGTACAAGATAAAAAACAACTTTTAGAACATGAAAGACAACAAGTACAAGATGAAAGACAACAAGTAGAACATGAAAAGCAACTAGCTGAGCATGAAAGACAACCTGAAGAAGATGAAAGACAATCAGTAGAACATGTAACACAACCAGTGCAAGATGAAAAACAACTAGTAGAACATGAAAGACAATCAATAGAACATGAAAGACAACCCGTAGAAAATGAAACAAAATTAGTAGAAAATGTACGACAAGAAGTAGAACATGAAAGACAGTCATTAGAACATTTTCAAAGACAACCAGTCCAAGATGAAAGACAACTAATCCAAGATGAAAGACAATATGTAGAACATGAAAGACAACTAGAAGAAGGTGAGCTACAACTAGAAGAATTTGAAAGACAACTAGAAGAAGATGAAAGACAACTAGTAGAACATAAAAGATAACCAGTAGAATATGAAATACAAAAAGTAGAATATGAAAGACAACTAGACGAAGTTAAAAGACACCAGTACAAGCGGAAAGGCAACTAGTATAATATGAAATACAACAAGTAGTAATGAAAGACAACAAATAGAACATGAAGAAAACCAGTAGAACATGAAGAAAAACCTGTAGAACATGAAAGATAACCTATAGAATATGAAAGACAATCAGTACAAGATGAAAGACAACTACTAGAACTTGGAAGACAACCGGTACAAGACGAAAGACAATCTGAACATGAAAGACATCTAGAAGAATTTGAAAGACAACTAGAAGAAGATGAAAGACTACCAGTAGAAGATGAAAGACTACCAGTAGAAGATGAAAGACAACTAATAGAACATGAAAGACAAACTATAGACAATGAAAGATAACTACAAGGAAATGAATGACAACCAATAGAACTTGAAAGACAACCAGTACAAGATAAAAAACAACTTTTAGAACATGAAATACAACTAGTACAAGATGAAAGACAACAAGTAGAACATGAAAAGCAACTAGCTGAGCATGAAAGATAACCTGAAGAAGATGAAAGACAATCAGTAGAACATGTAACACAACCAGTGCAAGATGAAAAACAACTAGTAGAACATAAAAGACAATCAGTAAAACATGAAATACAACCCGTAGAAAATGAAACAAAATTAGTAGAACATGTACGACAAGAAGTAGAACATGAAAGACAACCATTAGAACATTTTCAAAGACAACCAGTCCAAGATGAAAGACAACTAATCCAAGATGAAAAACAATATGTAGAACATGAAAGACAACTAGAAGAAGGTGAGCTACAACTAGAAGAATTTGAAAGACAACTAGAAGAAGATGAAAGACAACTAGTAAACATAAAAGATAACCAGTAGAATATGAAATACAAAAAGTAGAATATGAAAGACAACTAGACGAAGTTAAAAGACACCAGTACAAGCGGAAAGACAACTAGTAGAATATGAAAGACAACAAGTAGTAATGAAAGACAACAAGTACAAGATGAGAGACAACAAATATAACATGAAGAAAAACAGTAGAACACGAAAAAAACTTGTAGAACATGAAAGACAACCTGTAGAACATGAAAGACAATCAGTACAAAATGAAAGACAACTACTAGAAATTGAAAGACAACCGGTACAAGACAAAAGACAATCAGAACATGAAAGACATCTAGAAGAATTTGAAAGACAACTAGAAGAAGATGAAAGACTACTAGTAGAAGATGAAACACAACAAGTGGAATATGAAAAACAATCAGTAGAAAAAGAAAGACAACTAGTCGAAGTTGAAAAACATCAAGTACAAGATGAAAGACAACTAGTAGAATATAAAAGACAACAAGTAGCACATGAAAGACAACGAGTACAAGATGAAAGACAACAAGTAGAAAATGAAAGAAATATGTAGAACATGAATGACAACCAGAAAATGATGAAAAATAACCAGTAGAACATGAGGGACAACCAATACAAGATAAATGACAACTAGTACAAAATGAAAGACAATCAGTATAACATGAAAGACAACTAGAAGAAGATTAGCTACAACATGAAAGACAATAACCTTCGCATTCTTTGTTCATAGGGAATGCAATACTTCCATCTGATGTTTGTTTTACCGTGTAGTTAGTGTTTCTTCAACAAGTAAACTCTTATCTGATATAACGACTTTGTAGGATTTCCCTGTTTATATCTAATAAATTATGTATTTTTAGCAGTATTTTTTAGCAACTTGGATGCCATTGTTTTTATTTGTTTCCACCCTTTTCTTTTGTAATTATAGAAAGATAATTTAAAAGAAATAACTTGTAACATTACTACCCACATCATCATTTGACAAGTGATGTAATTTGTTGTTCAGTTTGATAAAGGAAATAACATAACCACCATATCATTTTGGTACACGACCCATAATTATATGACTTATGAGCAATTCAGCATAACTTAAATATAAAATAAATGAAATTTTGGTGTTTTCATACCTCAAATTATTTTTAAACAATCTATCATTTTAATTAGTAATTTAATTAAAATTTTGTCAAACTACATTTACACTCCTCCGCATAGTTTTGCAAAAATACCATTATAATTAGCCCTATTCTATTACTATTATACTCACACTATTCAAATTATAACACTATTCTTCATCTCTTATTTGTTCTGCCAAATGGACCCATGAGTATTCTTTGGAGAACATTCTTCAGAGAACAATTCTTCTTTTCTTAATTGGGATTTCCTCAATATCTGAGCATTTTCGTTTGGGAACTCTCTTCTGTATCCAACCGATGCGAAACTTGTGTGGCACACCTAAATATAATTCCAATTCCTTGTCATCATTTATAAGAATATCACATGCCTCAACGAAGGTGTCTTGCTCAAATCCAAATTTAACGAGTTCTTCACATATCATTTGAGGTTTGTACATCTTCTGAACAAAAGCACAATTATGAAATGGTTGTATAATATAAGGAGATTGAAACAAGCAATAACATGTATAAAAATGATTACTCCTTGGACATATTTCAAATAACTGATCCAGTAACTTGGTCATTGAAATATTCTGTACTAAATTTCAAACATTTAAGGTGAGCACATAAAAGAAATTTGGCAATTCCGAAATATAAACTATGTTGCGAAATTTAATTTACACTATATTTTTGTTTCCAAAGACAATATGCAGTTATAAAAAATTTGTCATGCACCAAATTAAAGAATTCTTGGAGTTGCATGAATTTTAAAATTGCAAGAAAAATATTCATGTACTAAATTTTACTTACTTCACTAGTTCGGAGGACACTTTCTGCAGTGCTCTCATAAGGACCGCTTTGCGCAATCATTTGATTTTTTTGACGATGGAGTTTACCCCTTTGCTCTTCTCGATTTTTTGCATTAGACAACTTGAATATATAACCCACACTATAGAGGAAATAAATAATATACTATTATAATGTTACTTTTGCAATGACAAAATTCCAAGCTCAGCTTCTCATTTTGCCTGATAATTACATAATGGAGATTTTGATGACCACCAACGACCTTTCTTTTTCTTAGGAAATATTTACTTAAAATCAAGGTTATTATTTGATTCCATTGTTGGTGTTCAAGTTTTTATTTGTAAATTATGAAGAACAGGATATATACAAGTTGTAAGCTATATGAACCATAGGATATATATAAGTTGACAAAAACAATTATGTTAATTCATATAATAGAGAACAGGAATAAAATAAACCTATCATCCTTGGAATGGAAATCCAACTGATTTGGCGGATTTGACGAAGTTTTATCAGATTGTCCCTCGTCTATAAAGACGTAGTTACTGCCAGTCGACGATGTCATGCTTGCTTCTGCCTCAACGTCGTCGATATACATCTCCATTGCGACGATATTGCTGTAATCATTTATTTTGAGACTAATTAGAAAGAAATATATATAGAAAGTGCATGCATGATGTACATGACCGTTATTTCCAGGACAACATTGTCCCTCCCAATTAACATTCATCTCTTCTTTACGAGCATTGACATTTGTTACGGTGGATTACTTTCCATATATAAATGTTTTTCTCAACATATTTTTTAAAAGAAAAAGGAAGATTGAGATAGCTTAAATCAATTGTAAGAGTTCGATTATTAAAACGGAAAGGGCATTTTTCGAAAAAGTTAAACAAGAAAAAAATAACTCATTTAGATGTTTTGGGTTTATTAATCAAGCCTGTTGCAATTATAGTTTAAATAGAATTAGCACGCTCCAATTTTTTATTTATATTTTTAGAGTAATTCTAGCGCAATAGATCCAACTTTTATGTAGATATTTGAAATTTAAAAAGCATTGTTAAATTAAAGAACTAGCTTATAAACGTATTTTCTTTCTTAAATTTAGTTTGTGCATCAATTTAAAACTGATTTGAAAGATGTTTAATCATGCATTATACAAAATCAAATTTCAAATTAAATTAGGTTTTGTACATCCCTTCTGAATAATTTCCAAAAGATTTATAATTTCATTTTTTAAAGTGAATTTAACTATGTTTAGCTAAACAATTTGTAGACAATTATCAAAAGAAATAAGATTTTGGTAAACCAATGAACTAATCATGTAAGTTTGTAATTTTTTGTTAAAAAGAGGCCTGCATCATCATTTCCATATTATTTGTTTACAATATAGTAGAAGATGCTCTAGAAGAACATGTTTGCACAAATAAATTTATTCAATTAAATGTAGAATAAGACAAAACCCTTACCTCCTCGTGAAATGAATTATTGAGAATGGAAATCTTGAGTAAAAGTTCAAGAAAGGAGAGAGATTGGGAGGTTTATCAGTTTATGAAGAAATTAACAAATCTTTCGTTGCTACACATAATTTATAGAGGTTACAAGTCGGTGCTGTAATTTTTATTTATGGAAAGTATGGTCAATTTAAAAAAGAATAATGACGCTCCATTTTGCAAAATAAATCATCGGATATTTAGAAAGTTAATTTTGATTCGGTAGTGTCAATTTTATTTATAGAGTGGATGTTATGTTTTTTTTTTCAAAGATAACCCGGTTATAAAGGAAATTAACTTTGATGCGGCATTATCATTTTTATTTATGAAAAGTTTGCTCCATTATGAAAAATAACGATTCATTTCTGTTTCATTCTTAAAAATAAAAATAAAAATGAAAAGAGAAAATCTCGTCCCAACATTTTGTCCCCTGCTCGTCAATCGATTATAACGACTTTCTATTGACAGAAACTTCCGTAAATGAAAACTATTGTTCCCCAACTCGTAAGAAACAAAAGTACACATGCAACCAATTGAACTCTCTTAGCATACCAAATTATCATGGCATTAAAATGTAGAACATGAATTTTTTTCCTTGTAGCAGATCCTCCCAAGTGGCTTCATTTTGATAAGTACACACAACACACTAGCTAGTACACATTAGGCACTATCCAGATCCCTCCGGACTTGAGTTGACAAAACACTTCAGACCCGTGGTTCCACAACTCATAATGACCAATTAACGATCTACCTTCATCACGCCAGATAAAGTAGATGCAATCCCCTTTAATTCCATCAAAATCACTAGCCGATAAGCAAAAACCAGTTTTATCAAAATTCAAGAATATTAAATTGCCCATGTCGCTCAGCTTTACCCAACGTGGAGGACTTTGATTTTCGTCAAGCTGGTACACCTCAAACCAGCATTTCTCCACTGACAAATATTCATCTTTAGTGCCTGAATGAAAGTGTCGCTGAATTCCAAGGAAAGCACCTACAAGCCTCACTTCTAACTTGTTTCCGGTGGTCAAGTCAATAATCATTGTGCTGCAATTTTCCAAGTTAGAGCAAAATAGCCTCCCTCTGTTGTACGCTTCTGCACGGCTAGGGAAACTTCCTTTCAAAGACCATCATTTGTCTTCATTTTTCCAAAATCCCACAAATTGATGTTCATAGCTCTCGTTCATATATATTACCACATCATCTGAATTTCGGAAATGATCAGCACCGACATGGAGGGGCCTAAAACATTTGAACCCATGGAAAGGGAGGGGCACCTCAGCCCTCTTGAATGGATTTAGGAGAGTCAGGGAGAGATCTTTGAGTCCAATTTTGAATGCGACCAAATAGCCATGTGACTGTTCATAGAACATCTTGTTGCGAGCTTCTGGCACTTGAATTCTACGAGTCTTGCTGGTGTGAAGTGAATACAATTTAAACTTTGAGTTGTTGCAAGAGAGAATAAACGGGAATTGTGGAGGGTGTTCCGAGAGAGGAGCCGAAGCAAACCACCCTTTGCATACGGCACGGAAGTTGATGAAGTCAAAGGTGTCGTTGAGCTTTCTATAGATGAGGCAGAGCAAATCAGGGGGTAGATCAGGCCAGTTTGATGATGATAATACACTTTTAGCACCCCCAAACATTCTTCTTTCTGATGTGTATGTGATGGATTGCATTTTATCAGAATTTACTGGTACTTAACAAGAAATATAATTTGTTGAGCATATGGCCGAAAAACATATATAAACATGACCAAAGGAATTGAAAAATAGAAAATACTAATTATAGATAATAATATCCCACTATATATATTCATGAAAAAAAAATAGGAATAGTATAGACACCAACGTTTATGATTTGTGTTGAATAAAAATAAAGTGAGGGGTATTATGGGCCAAGAAAATTTGTAATTAGGAGCCGCAAGATACTTTTGAAAGAAACTAAAAAATATTTTAATTAATTAAAGCAAATAGGACTATACTTAGGGGCGACACAATTATACTAGATAATTATACTCCAAAGCGACTTATGTTTCTAATTTTGTGTTTTTCTTTTGAAGTGGTTCTAATCAATTCTGGAGGAAGTATATGGAGAGGAATCCAAAAATAGAAGGGCATGTACCAAATTTCACGCGTAGGGAAGCAAAAACAATAAAAATAAATAATCACTGATAATAATGGCTTTAATTTCTCCGTCCCTCCAAGAATTAATAAATTCAGAAATTTATTTATAGACGATCCTAAAATACTGTCTCCATGTATAACTATCCTCAGAATTATCAAGTTTACACTAATTTTGCCAATTTGCTACCTATACATATATAGAAAAGAAACATTAAAGGAGGCCCAAAACAATCGCTTTTGTTTCATGCGTTTTATGATTTTGTAGTTCTTGTCTTTTAATATTGAGAATTTATTGTGCCACTGGATCATGGTATAATGATTACCTCTTTATAATTGTTGGCCCTTTCATATTTTTGTTTATTTGAGATTGTTCCAGCAGGCAAGTTCATTCCAGCATAAAACAAAATCAATTTCATAATTAAAAGAAGAATGTACATGCATTGGCATATTGTTTACTCTCCTAAACAAAACATAATAAGCTACAGAAATAAGGAAATAACTAAAATAGTTAACTGGAACATTTCGGCACATAATAAGCTACAGAAATAAAGTCGACATGATGTATGCTTTTACCTATGCATAGAGAAAACGATATAGATAATATAACAGTAATATTTTGACATTTGAGAATCAAATTTTAAATTATTAGGGTTTAAAAATGGAGGCATAATAAAGATACCGAAAGTGAAGGAATTTCAAATTTGAACCCTCTTCACACAAAATTATTCTGACGGAGTTTTCTTTAAGAAATGACTGTACAGAGGAAAAACGTCCATTAAGTATAGGTAATAGACCTGACCACTACAACATGCAGATGCAGAAACTCTTTGAAGAACTAACTTCAAGTGCTCTCAATGCATTGAGAGCATAACTATCAAACTAATGTGAATTAGAGCAATGCTCATCCTTTAAACATTTAAAATTTATTTCATTAGGTCCCTATACAATCTGGTGAGAAATAAGTGGAAATATTACTAGAACAAATACAAATCCTTATTTGATAAAATAAAAATACTAGGTCAATGCCAACAAAAACAGAGACAACTAGAAAGTTGCCACGAAACATTACATATTAGAGGCGAAACTGACACTATACCCTAGTTCACTACAGATATGATCTGACTGGTACTGAAATAACTATAAAGAATACCACCTGAACTCCTGAAGAAACCAGTCAAGAGGGCTTATCTGTCAATCCTCTCCAGTTACCATTTGGCTTACCTTATCTGTCAATCCTCTCCAAATAATCATATGGCACTGCAGTTCTAATCCCCAGCCTTACCCCTGGAGAACCTCCACTAACATCAGCTCCACCTTTTCTCTCTCTTGCTCCAATTCATCCCATTCAAACAACAGAGGCAAGGTGAAACCATGGTTTCAGAATCACCGTGAAACCCCCCCCAAGGGTTGAAATTGACTAGAATCACATTTTTCTTTTTATTGGTTAAAAATACATCAAAGGTGTAATCTCTAGACCCCAAAAAAGGTTTCTTTTGACAAAAATAAACTGAAAACTTTTAATACCATTTCAGATCTGTTGTGCCTCTATAGGCTTACATATTACATAAAGGACCCTACAACTTGATAATATTCACTTCTTACTACAAGGTCCCTATAAACATACAAATTCAATCTCAACACTCCCCCTCAAGATGGGCAAAAGATATCTATCAAGCCCATCTTGTCACAAAACCTAACTAGATCAATTGAGCCAAGTCCTTTGGTGAGGCAGTCAGCTACTTGATCTCCAGTAGCTACATAACTCAGCTCCAATAGTCCACTTTCCAGCTTTTCTTTTATGAAGAACCTATCGATCTCCACATGCTTGGTTCTGTCATGCTGCACAGGGTTGTTGGCAATGTTGATCGCTGACTTGCTATCACACCACAGTTTCACTTGAGCTTCGTGATTCACCTTGAGCTCTTCCAACAACCTCTTCAGCCACAGCATCTCTGCAACTCCCAATGCCATAGCCCTGTACTCGGCTTCTGCTGTCGATCTCGCAACAACCGGTTGCTTCTTGCTCTTCCAAGAGACCAAGTTACCCCCTACGAACATGCAATAGCCAGATGTGGACCTCCTGTCATCGAGAGAACTAGCCCAATCAGAGTCACAATAGCCCTCAATATTCATGTGCCCATTCTGCCTGAAAATTAAGCCCTTCCCCGGTGCACTCTTCAGGTACCTCAGAATGTGATACACTGCGTCCATATGGACCTTCCTAGGGTCATGCATGTAACGGCTCACCACACTCACTGCAAATGAGATATCGGGACGAGTATGGCTCAAATAGATCAATCTGCCTACCAGTCTCTGGTACCTCTCACGATCAACCTGTTCTCCTATCTCGGCGCTTATCTTGGCCTTCACATCAATTGGGGAAACTGCAGGTCTGCACCCCAACATGCCTGTCTCTGTGAGCAAGTCTAGGACATACTTCCTTTGGGATAGAACAATCCCCTCTGCTCCACGAGCCACCTCAATCCCAAGGAAATATCTAAGCTGTCCCAAATCCTTCACCTCGAATTCCTTTCCCAATTTTGTCTTCAACTTTGCAATTTCCCCCTCATCATCCCCAGTAATGATCATATCATCAACATACACAGCCAGCATAGTAATGTGACCATCATGTTGTCGAAAGAACACCGTGTGGTCAGCATTGATCTGTTGGTAGCCCATGCCTACCATAGCCTTCCTGAACCTATCAAACCAGGCCCGGGGAGACTGTTTCAACCCATAAAGCGACTTCTTGAGCCTGCACACCTTGCCTACTGTCTGATTTGTGCCAAACCCTGGCGGAACCTCCATATACACCTCCTCCAACAAATCACCATGAAGAAATGCATTCTTCACGTCGAGTTGGTGTAACTGCCATCCTCCATTCGCTGCCATGGAAACCAGTGTCCTTACTGTGCTCATCTTAGCCACGAGTGCAAAGGTCTCATCATAGTCGATGCCATAGGTCTGACTATATCCCTTCGCTACCAACCTAGCCTTGTAGCGCTCAACCAGACCCTCTGGATTCTGCTTCACTGTGAAGACCCATTTGCATCCAACAACCTTCTTGCCTGGTGGTAGTGACACAAGCTCCCAGGTTTCGTTCTTGGTGAGGGCCCCGAGCTCTTCTATCATAGCGGCTTTCCATTTCGGATCTCCTTTAGCAACCTGCCAACACTTAGGAATAGAGACAGTGTCTAATGATGCAATGAATGCTCCATGTACAGATGATATGTGTGAGTAAGAGACAAACTGGGCAATATCATGTGAAAAACCATATCGGTCAGGAGGAATGCCCGCATTCTTGCGAACACTCCGCCTTACCGACAGGGGAGTAGGAGGAGTAGAGAGAGGAATCATATCACCTGTGTATTCTGGGTCTGAGGTGGTTGGTGAAGGTGTCTCAAGAGTCGGAGTCGGCAGGGACGAGGGACTTGGCACAAGTGACACTGTAGGCACGGTTCCATCATTCTGCTGTGTTCTCCTAACATACACCTTCCGATATCTCAACTCCCCCTGAGCCTGAGTTCTACCACCTTCAGGCTCATTCCTCTCAACTTCCGGCTCAACCACAGCCGAATTCTCAAGTACAGGACAAGGAATACTACCCACACTCACCATCCTCCTCTCATCCTCACTACTACTCTCCCCCTCTCGCCTCATACCTCCTGTATCGAGCGAGTCTCCAAAGGGTGATGTCGCATCTGAGGAATAGTATGGTTCGAGCTCTCTGAATGTAACATCCATACTCACAAATAGTTTCTTCTCTTCTGGGCTCCAGCACACATAACCCTTTTGAGTACCCGAGTACCCAACAAAGATACATCTCACAGCCCTAGGATCCAGTTTTCCTACATTTGGTCTTTTGTCATGCACAAAGCACACACATCCAAAGGTTTTAAGGGGAAGAATATTTCCATTCTTACCTTTCAGCATTTCAATCGGAGACTTCCAATCCAACACCCGCGAGGGCATCCTGTTGATCAAATAGGCTGCTGTCAGAACTGCTTGCCCCCACAAGTACTTTGGGACTTTCATCGAGATCATCATACTCCGAGTTACCTCAAGGAGATGCCTATTCTTCCGTTCTGCTACCCCATTTTGCTCTGGTGTGTACGGACATGTGGTTTGATGTTGTATCCCCTGAGATGACATGTACTCTCCAAATGCCCTATTGGTGTACTCTGTTCCATTGTCAGACCTCAATACCTTTACAACAGCACCATATTGAGTCTGAACCATTTTATGGAGGTCTTTGAAGCAAGCAAGCACATCACTCTTGTTTTTCATCAAGTAAAGCCAAGTCACACGAGAAAAACAATCAATGAAAGAAACAAAATATCTAAAGCCATTCAAAGTAGTTGTGGGACAAGGTCCCCATACATCAGAGTGAATTACATCAAACATATAAGAACTCCTACTACCAGAGCTAGCATAAGAGCTCCTAGTATGCTTGCCTAACTCACACGCATCACACACCAGTTTTTCCTTATTAGCCTTTTCAAATAAAGACGGATACAACCTACTCAAAACAGAAAATGAGGAATGACCTAAGCGCCTATGATGAAGCAGCAGTAAGTCCTCCACACTCCTCTCAACTCCTCCAGCTCTCTCTACGATAGATGAGAGGGCCGAGTCCATACCACCCCCATCCATGTACACAGCCCGCTATGCCAAGTGCCAGTCCCAAGCAACCTGCCGATCCCCTTCTCTTGGAAGATCACCTTAGGAATATCAAACAAAACAACACATTTTAGTTGTGATATAATGGCACTTATGGATAAGAGATTCACAGGAAAAGAAGGAGCATGCAAAACATTAGACAAAGTCAAAGTGTTGGTACATTTCACAGTACCCTTACCAACTACGGGCTGAGCCGTACCATCGGCAGTCTGAATGCTCTCTGGGACTGCTAGGCGAGTATAGGAAGAAAACTCCCCAGCAGCACCAGTCACATGGCGAGACGCACCAGAGTCGACTATCCAATCTGGTGATCTGGTGGGTATAGAGACTAGAGCAAAAGTATCATGAGTACCTGTGGCTGTGTGGGCAAGAGAAGCAAAGTTACCCCTGGATGAAGATGAGGTAGATGCATCATCTCTCACACTCTTTCCATCACCTGTCAGCTTCTGCCTGTTCCTGAGTGCCTGAGAATAGGCCTCTACGAGTGCCTGATCCTCCTCTGTAAGATCCCCACCAGCTTCTTCTTCCTCCTCTGCAACCATCAGATGTGCCCGGTTGCCTCCTCTTCCACCTCTCCGACCTCCACGGCCGCGACCACGACTCCCAAACTGCCCCCTCCCACCTGTATCTCTCTCCTTTGGTGGCTTCGGGCAAGCCTGCTTCAGGTGACCCACTTCACCACAGTTGTAGCACTATCGAGTCTCGCCCCTGTACCCTGTGTTACCTGAGTTAGAGACCGCTAGTGCTGACTTCACTCCTGGGAGTCCTCCTGTCCCAGCCTGTAATCCTATACGGCTCTCCTCCTGTATCATCGCAGAGATCGACTCATCCAGAGAGGGAATCTTCGAGTGGGATAGCAACACTGCGCTCCTCTGCTCGAATGCTGAGTCCAGATGCCTCAGAAAGTGCATAGTCCTCCTCTGGACATCTCTCAAACCTTTCTTGCAATTTGGATCCAAACAACACTCAGCAGGAGAGAAGTGGTCGTAATCTGCGCACAGTCGCTCCAAATCTGCGGCATACTCCTGAATCGACCTACCTCTCTGTGCTACCTCTTCTATCTCTCTCTCGATCTGGAACACTCTCATATTGTTGTCAATCCCTGCATAGATCCTCATCAACTTCCCCCAGACATCACTTACGGCCTCTATGCCATCAACCGTCTTGGCAATAGATGCAACCATAGAGTTTAGAAGCCAAGTGTGTAGCAAACTGTTTGTAGACCTCCACTCACCGTACCCAGCTGAGCCCTCAGCTGGCACGTCCATCTCACCTGTGATATACCCATCCAGGTTCTTCCCTACTAGAGCCCTCTTAACCCGACGCGACCAGCTCAAATACGTGGCTGGCCCATCCAGTTTTATGTCCACCAACTGAAGGTCCAACTTCTGTAACTTTGGCTTGCTTTCAACAGAAGTTTGGCTCCCGACCAATGCTCGCACCATAACAGCGAGCTCATCAGGAGACAGCTTCGCACAAGCCTTCACAAACGCATTCCCGGTCTCCTCCTCTGACATTGATCGGACTTAGATCTATGCCTCACGTATCGATCTTGGTCCGAATCACTTCTGATAACCCCTTAGACCCGATCTTATATCCTCAATACGGATCTAGGTCATCTCCTCCTTTCTTCTTCTTCTCTCTCGACCCTATCTTGGTCTATCTCATCAAGATTCGACCCAAACCCGATCGAAAAACCCGATCAAAACCCGGTTCTCGGGTATCGTGGGGTATAGGCCCCCCACGCCGGCCAAATCAACCCAAGAACCTTACCCTAGGTGGCTGGCCGGCCTTAAAGAGGTGGCTCGGCCTAGCTGGGTCAAACCAAGAGAGAGGGAGGTGGCTGGCCCTAGAGAGAGAGAGGGCGGAGTGGAGTGGAGCTGGCCGGACCTAGGCGGAGTGGAGCTCGGCCAAGAGAGAGAGAGGGCGGAGCAGGGAGAGGGGCCGGCGACTGGGTGGAGCGGAGCTGCGGCGCTAGGCGGCCAGAGTCAGATCCGGAGCTGCTGACCTAGGTGGCTGAGGCCAGTTCTGCGGCAGCGGAGCTCAGGCGGGCCAGGAGACGTCGGGCGGAGCTCAGGCGGGCCAGACGACGTCGGGCGGAGCTCAGGCGGCGCTGGCGGAGGGGTGGGGCGGAGGTTTGCTACAGTACCGCGGCTCTGATACCATTTTGACAAAAATAAACTGAAAACCTTGAATACCATTTCAGATCTGTTGTGCCTCTATAGGCTTACATATTACATAAAGGACCCTACAACTTGATAATATTCACTTCTTACTACAAGGTCCCTATAAACATACAAATTCAATCTCAACAGTTTCACTATTTCATAGAAGAAATCTGAGATTGAATCAACAATTTGGTCCTTTTGGATCAGAAGAGAAGGATAAAAGGCTGTAACGTCACGTTGAGGTCTGATATCCGGGACTGACTTTCTCAAAGCCATGACGAACTGGAATTCAGTGTCATTTTTCTTCTGATTTGATTAGTATTGGGAAGACGGCAACGCCTCGGTCAAATCATGTATAATACAATCGGAGGAATGAAGCAGTAAAGAAATTTCAAATTTCAGAGAAAGACTCACACTTTAGGGAACAAAAGGGAGACATCCATGTGCTATCTTTCGGAGCGCTCTTCAATTTGGGCACCACTCCTCCACCCAAAGCTGCAATTGATTTCTCGACCTCCAATTCCAATTCAGGATTTAGGGTTTAGGGTTTTTTATAATTTATAGTATGTATTATGATGACATTTTTAAGCACCATATTTACTCTAATGGAACTAATTTCTGTAAAAAGAACAGATGGAGTACATAATTCTAATCCGGCCTATATATGTTAAGAAGCATTTTTATTCAAAAGAAACGAAGTACACATACACGCAATTGAAATCTGCTAGCATACCAGTTTATCATGGAATTAAAAAGAAGAACATAAATTTTTTATTCTTACAGCAGCTCTTTCAAAGTAGCTTCTCTTTTGTCTTTTCTAATTAGAGACAAGACACTAACTAGTACACATTAGGCACTATCCAGGTCCCTATTGACTCAAGTTGACCGATCACTTTAGACCTGTGCTTCTCCAACTCATAAAGACCGATTAACATCCTAATGTCATCAACCCTCTCCAAACGACGACTGGTAAAGTAGATGCAGTTTCCTTTAATTCCATCAAAATCACCAGCAGACAGGCAAAACCCACTATTATCTGAATCCAGAAATATCATCAGATTGCCGATGTCGCTGAGCTTTACCCAACAGGGAGGCTTTTGTTTTTCGTCAAGCTGGTACACCTCAAACCAGCATTTCTCTACCGATGAATATTCATATCTAGTGCATGAATGAAAGCATCGCTGAATTCCGAGGAAAGCACCGGCCCCTTCGCCTAGGCAAAAGAAATCATGTTTCACGTTGTTTGAGGGAAACATCACTTCTAACATGTTACCGGTGTTCAAGTCCATAATCGTTTTTCTATAATCGATGAAATTAGAGAAAAATAGCCTCCCTCTGTGGAATGCTTCTACACGTCCTGGGAAATTTCCTATTAGTGCCCATTCACTCTCCTCATTTTTCCGAAACCCCAAAAATCGACCTTCATAACACAACATAGTTATTACCATATAATCTAAACCGACATGGAGGGGCCGAAAACATGTGAACCCGTGGAAAGGGAGGGGGATCTCAGCCCTCGTGAATGGATTAAGGACAGCCACTGTATCATCGCGGTGTGAATATGTGACCAAATACCCCTGTGACTGTCCAATGAACACCTTGTATAAATTAGCTTCTGGCACTTGAATTATACGAGTCTTTCCGGTGTGAAGTGAATGCAATTTAAACTTAGAGATGCCGCCTTCGAGGAGAAATGGGAATTGAGGAGGGTGTTCAGAGAGAGGAGCAGCTTCAAACGACCCTTTGCAAACGGCACGAAAATTGATGAAGTCAAAGGTGTCGTAGAGCTTTCTATAGATGAGGCAGAGCAAATCAGGGGGTAGATCAGGCCAGTTTGTTGTTGATGATAATGATGATAGACTTTTGTCATCCCTGACCATTCTTCTTGGTTCTGCTTTGAATGGGATGGATGACATGATATCAGAATTTACTGTATAATACTTGACAGGAAATGTAATTTCTTGTACATATGGCCTAAAGCATATATAAGCATGACCTGGTTATCAAGGAATTGAAAATTAGAAAATACCAAGGTTCTAAATAGCGTTTATAGCGTCGTAGCGGGAAGGCTAAAAAAAAAGCTATAGCGAATAGCGTCGCTATAGCGGAAGCTATTCCAAATAGCATTTTTTTTTTTTACATTTCGTATATTCAATATTTGTACTAAATATCAACATTATCTAAGGTCTCATAGAACAATAAATAACACCAAAGTAATTAAGAAATTATAATATTCATATTGAACCCGTACAAAGTCCAAATTGCGGTTCAAAATATCCATAGTAATATCATAAACTATCAATTTTTCCTATTAAAAATATCTTAAGTATCATGATTCATGACATAATCTATTTTTTTTTTCTATTCAAATTTTAATTCCGGGACTTTTTTTCTATTCAAATTTCAATTTCTATTCTCAATTTCAAATTGATTTATTTGTAGCAAGTAGCAACAAATTCAATTTCGGTTTGAGATTTTTTTTATCTTTATTTAAAACCCATATAAATTGCTTAAAAAAAAAAAAAAAAAAAACCCATATTGTATAGCGCAAATAGCGCTGTAGCGGACCGCTATAGCGCTGTAGCGGCCACTATAGCGGCCGTAGCGCAAATAGCGCATGTTGATGTCGTAGCGTAGCGTTTGGGGTCCAAAAACGCTATAGCGCCGCTATAACGCGCTATTTAGAACACTGGAAAATACTAATATAATTATAGACATACTATCCGACTATATATATTAATTATTGAAAATACTATCCGACAAGATATTTTAAATTTCTTGGTTGCTCCATGAATAAATTTAAGTAGGAATTTTTTTAAAGTTTATTATATTATTGACGAACCTAAAATAATGTCTCCATATATAACTATCCCTAAGAATTATAGAGTTTACATTAATTTTGCCAATACGCTATACATATATATAGAAAAACAATCGCTTTTGTTTGAAGCTTTTATATGCTTTTATATTTCTTGTATTTTAGAAAGTAAGAATTAATGATGCCACCGTATTTTGGTATCACGATCCCCAGTTCATAATTGGTGCCCCTTTCATGTTTTGTTTATTTGAGATTGTTCCAACAAGCAAGTTTTATGACAGCATAAAACAAAATCAATTTAACTAAATGAAGAATGTGCATGCATTGGCATATTGGTTACTCTCCTAAACAAAACATGATAAGCTACAAAAATAAGAAATAACTAAAATAGTTTTTTTTGAAATACTGATAGAGGCTATTAGTTGTACAGAGAAAAGTAACAAAAACTTCCTGAGCCAACTACATCTATATATTTACACCTGCTATAATATCTAATCTCAACAATATTTTAGCCACATCCTTCCTTCCTGTACAGCTCTCTCTGCCACCCATCTTGGGTCCCTGATCTTTCCTTCGAAAAACTTGAGGTTTCTTTCCTTCCATAAAAACCAGCATGCTGTCAGGAAGAAAGCACTCCATGTTCTTCTAGTGATAGTTCGCCTACACTTGTGCCAAGACCTGGTGTATGTTAGCTTCACTGTTTGGCCATTCCACATGATTCGATGTCCCAACAGATTCGCCATTTCATTCCAGAGCGACTTAGCAAACGAACATTCAAAGAATAGATGGAAGGATGTTTCCTTTGAGCAATTCTGACAGGTGATGCAGTTCATATCGCAAATGAACCCTCGCTACTCCATGACATCATGAGTTAGGATCTTACCTTGGAAGAGGAGGTAGGTAAAAATCTTCACCGTTGGCGGTATCCTTAGTTTCCAAGTGTGGTTGAACTGACAGACGGTTTTACCTGCTGCCATCATGATGTCGTACAGTGATTTAGCTGAGTAGCAAGAGTTGGTTGACCAAAGCCAGTAGAGCTGATCTTCTCTCTGTTAGCTGAACCTCATGAGTTGAAATAGAGATAGCCATTGCATCTTTGAGTGAGATGTTTCGATTGGAGAGCCTCTGCTGTTCCGATGATGCAATTGTTGGGAAGATCCATGAGTCAAACCAGTAGGAAATGGTCTCGCCAGTCCCTATATGCCATCTCGTGCTCCATAGGAATAGAGGCCTAATTTTCAGCAATTGCTTCCAAAAAAACGATCCATGCTGAGACCATATTCTGGGAATTCGTGTACTTGTTTGATTGCATCGCAATGGGATAACCGTGTCCGACCAGAGAGAGTTCGGCTGTCTGTATAGGCGCCACCACCATCGCAACAACAGAGACCAGTTCCTTATTTTCAGATCCGCTACCCCCATACCTCCATATTGCTTAGGCAGGCAGACTGATTCCCAGTTTGTGAGTGATATCCCTCTTGAGGAATCTGTTTTGCCCCATAGAAAACCCCTTCTGATTTGATCTAGTCTGTCAATCACCCATTGCGGTAAGAGAAAAGAAGCCATAAAGTAGATTGGGACTGAGCTTAGGACAGAATTTATCAACTGTAGCCGGCCCCACTTGAAATCAGCTTTCCTTTCCAACCTTCTAACTTGGACTCCACCTTTTCAATTAACGGCAGAAATAAGGCCCTATACGGCCGTTTAATTGTCAAGGGGAGTCCGAGATATTCCATTGGGAAGTCAGTTTGTGTGCACCCTAAAATCGCCGAAATGATCTGTAGTATGTCTGGTCTTACATTGATGGGGACCCACTTGCTCTTATCATAATTGATCGATAGCCCAGAAATCGCAGTAAATAGCCTCAAGATGATTTTGAGTGAGACTATTGTGACCTGATCAGTAGCCGAAATAATGGCTGTGTCGTCGGCATACTGATGCGCTATAATCGACTTAGCGATTCTTGTTGAAATTTGAGTCTGCAAAGTACAGTTCAGCACACTTATGAGCTGCTGAAGCACATCGACCACAACATTGAAGAGCATGGGGGATAGAGGGTCTCCCTAGCGGAGTCCTTGTTTATGCCGGAAAAAATCCGACTCCCCACCATTGACCACTATGCTGGAAGAGGAGGAGGTAAGTAGGTGTTGTATCCATCGAATCCATCTATTTGGGAATCCCCTTGCCCTCATTATGTCGCACAGGAAAGACCAATTAACCGAATCAAAGGCTTTGACAAAGTCTATCTTGATAAGAGCTGCCGAATTCTTTGTATCTGAAATATGATGCAACAACTCATGTGTAGCATTAAAGTTTTCGGTTATTTGCCTTCCACCTACAAATGCAGTTTGCCGGGGACTGATCAGATTCGGCAAGATTCCCCTCAACCGATTCGCCAAAATTTTAGAAATTAGTTTTGGTACCAGATTAAGCACACTGATAGGTCTGAAGTCAGTTATCTTTTTCGACACTTCCTTATTTGGTACCATAATGATATTGGCCTTGTTTATGCCTTGTAAATCCACCTTATGGTCGTAGAAGCCTAGGATTATGTCGATTATGGTATCCTTTACGGTGGGCCAGTGAGTCTGTATGAATTCATTCGGGAGCCCATCGGGACCCAAAGCCTTGTTTCGCGCTAATTGCCGGACTGCCACTTCAATTTCAACTTGAGTGAACGGATCTTGGAGAAAAGTAAGGTCCGGGTTAGCCCGATATAGACAATGTGGGTCGAACTTGAGAACCGGCTTCTTCGTACCCAGCACATTCTCCATATGGTTTTTAAAGGCAGCTCGGATCTGATCTTCATCAATGAGTACATTCCCATTATGCAGCAGCTGTGTTACTGCATTCCTTCTCTGTCTTGAAGAAGCCGTAGCATGAAAATACCGGGTATTTTTATCACCAGCAGATAGCCATTTGCATCTTGATCTGTGACGCCATCTGGATTCACTAATGCAAGCCAGCATGTACACCCTTTCTCGTGCTTTGTTACAGAACTGAAATTCAGAACATGATAAGATCCTTCTTTCTTCTATTTGGTCAAAGAATAGAATTGTCTTTCTGCAGTATGTCAGTTGCTTATCCAATTCTCCAAAATTCTTGAAATGCCAAGATCTAAGTTTGCTATGTATCTGTTCCAGTTTTTCCTGAAAACCCTGGACCCCCTGTTCCAGCGGTTGTTGACCCGAGGTTTCTTGAATAATAGTGTTTGCTTGACATTGGACAGCCAGAACAATTCCAGCTTCGGTTGCCTCCTTTGCACCCGATTATTTTTGCAATACAACACCAAAGGCGCATGATCTGAAACCAAAACTTCCAATGCATGAAGAGATATTAAAGGAAATTGTAAGGTAATATTTGGTGTAACCAGCAGCCTATCAATTTTAGAATGAGTAGGAATCGACCTTTTATTTAACCAAGTGAATTGCCTATTTTTTAACGGAATGTCCACCAGTTCTAGGTCTCGAATGAGGTCATTAAATAGTGACATTAAATTAAAATTTTGGGTATCACCTGATCGGTCTATTAGCCAACGAACCATGTTGAAATCGCCTCCTAGAATCCATGGGTGCTGCACCAGTGTTGCTATCTCCCGTAATTCATCTATGAACAGCGGTTTGCGGTCATCAGTCGAAGGGCCATAGACATTAGTTATTAAGATGCGGCCTCTTGTGTTGTTCTGCTGCAGGAGGACAGAACAAGAATGTCTCGTTGCCCATGAGCTACTTAATTGATAATTCCTCTTCCAAGAGATTAATAAACCACCAGAGCTATGATTTGCTTGCACAGTAACACACTGTTTTTCAAAGAAAGAAGGTAGCACCCGAGAGTAATAACCCAAGTTGATTTCATTCCATTTTGTTTCCTGTAACATACAGACATCACATCTTGACTGCCTAATTGTATTTCTAACCACATCACATTTTTCTAAACTACCAAGACCTCTACAATTCCAAGAAAGGAGCTTAAATTTTTTGAGTTTGCAATCCATTAAAAAATAAAATTGGCAACTACTACTCCTAGTATCAAACCGGCTGAGAACTATTCTTCTTTCGAAGATAGTTCATCACTCGAATCCGGGTCAAATCGACCGAGTTCGTAGTCATCTTCTTGCACTCCATACGGTTCTGTTGGGGTTGGTTGTGCCTGACGAGATTCATTATCCCGCTGAATGAAGTCTTCAATGTCCCCCTCGTTGAAGCCACAGTCCGCCGCTAGGTCTGCGATGTGAGCAGGACTTACTTCAACCTGGAAGAAGCCAGAAGGCTTGAAGCAGACTAAAGCTTGGGTTATCTCTTCTGTTGCCGTCTTTTTAGATGATCCAGACGGGCCAGCAACTGATGATGTTTTCCTCTTCTGGTGAACTGAGGCCTTAATTTACTTGAGAGTCATCTCCGCTGAGTTGGAGTTGGAAGCACTCGGCCCCCCAAATTTGGGCCCTTTGGAGCCTTCTATTTGTATTTCAGGCATAGACTCCTGCTCGGCCTGATTTAACTGTTGGAATAATGGGCCTTTGCCCTTTGTCGCAACTTCTCTGGATAGAATTTGAATCGGTTTAGAATTTCGCGCCAAAAATTCTTTTTCCTTCTGTAGTGACACCTGTCTCTGGTGGCATCTGTCCCCCGTGCTCTGACCTCCAGAAGAATCAGTGCGCAGGGATGTCAATTTTTTTATAATTGATTCCTTCCTGAGGGATGGGCTTGGCCGTTGATATTGTAACTCCCTGGGAGGCCTTGTAGGAAATGGTGAATTATGACCCACTTGACCCGCATCACCAACTCCAGCTGTTTTTGTGCTTGAGAGGTGATTAGACCCTCTAGTACGTGTCTCCAGTGGAGTGTAGACCACCAAACTTCTTCCAGATTTGTTGTGGTCTTC
Source organism: Carex kokanica (assembly GCA_025461125.1). Taxonomy (NCBI): domain Eukaryota; kingdom Viridiplantae; phylum Streptophyta; class Magnoliopsida; order Poales; family Cyperaceae; genus Carex; species Carex kokanica. The sequence goes on from JAJGRX010001078.1 coordinate 1,087,310, forward strand.
TATCGGAGTGTGGGTTGGAGATTGCATGTTTTGGTGACCCGCTTGATGAGGCTGCGTAGTATTGGATCTCTGACCCTCTTCCTCCAATTGAGAACCGTTGAGAAGCAACAGCTGGCTATCTTGATGTGCGACAGGTTGATTTTCTGTGGCTCTCTCTGGTTGTGTGTTGTGGGGATCATCTATGTCTATCTCCTCCAACGTGGCAAACTGCCTTAACTCCGGCGGCAGCGAGTCCACCGGCCTACCCCTACAGATCTCCTTTAGCACCCGGCGGCTCATCACTATAGGCTCATGATCCTCCTGCATAGGTTCCTCTTCAGATGATGAGGAGTCCGGTGGTGGTTGGGGTCGGGTGTATCTCTTGGACGGTTTATGCATTTCACCGGCTGAGTACAGTGGTGCTCGCTCCCAGGTGATAGTGTTGATGTTGACCGTATGCACCGCGCCTCCGACATGCATAGTTATCTGGAGCGGAACCAGAGATAGGTCATCTACAGCTACTGCAGCTATCCATGTAGTGATGGATGCCAAGTTTTCAGGCTGAACTGACCCAAGGTAGAGGCCGAACTTGTTGATCCCCTGAGCTATCACCTTTTCCCTCCAGAGATGTGGAGGCACTCCTGATAATCCCACAAGTACCTTGTACGTTGGAACACTGATGGCCGCTTCATCTAAAGGAGACCATGGCTGAAAATCCAGACCTTCGTCCCATGCTGATTGGGGTGTTGCATTAATGAAGGTGTCTGGGTCCAGTCCCTCCGGCAAAACTATGAGGAATCGTGAACCATAGAGCTCGCTGACTTGGATCTCCTCCCTGGTTACCTTGCCTGACTTAACCGCATTGTCGGCCACATTCTCTACCGAGAGCTCCCATTGGAAGTTCCTGGTATTCAGCACCACAGCATTCTTCAATCTGTCAAGCTCTTGGAAGTATTCGACATCTCTCTCAATGAAGCAGTGCATCCTCATTGGTCTATCGGTGGGCATGGCCGGGGATCTGTATGGATAGGATCCTGTCAATAACACATCAAAACTCGGTTTGCCCGGAGCTTTAGGCATAGCTGTTAAGGATTTGCTCGGCTGTGTCGGTGCAACGAGCGGTTGGTTGCATTGGGAGCCTATATGGCCATAGGACCACATCTTCTGCACCGTCTTGGGTTGCGACACTTTGCCCTTGTGTGGCTAGTGCGATAGCATCTGAAGCAGCGTCCTTTCCACTCAGTGAAGGAGGGAGAAGGCGGAAACCTGAGCCGGGAGGGACTGTGGGGTGAGACATAATAAAGGGTGGTCGGCGGTGAAGTTGGAGAGGTCGGACGAGAGGAAGGTGGAGTGGTTTTGGGAGAGCTATCCGCACTACATCAGCATAGGAGGTGTAGGGGATGTAGGGTTTGACGGTAGGTTGTTAGGGCTTGGAGTGTGGCCAGTTGTCTGGGTAGTTGCGCCTCCTACTTACTACTTGCCATTCTTCGTCTATCGCCATCTCCCAGGAAAGAGCGGTTCAACCGACCTCTCCTTTCAATCTCTAGTATTTCAACAAATTAATTTTGTAGGGAACTTTTCTGAAACCCTAACTTAAGCTGCACATCCCCAAGAAGAAGGTAACTAAAATAGTTTACTGGAGCATTTTCAGCACCAAAAAAATTAGAACAATCCATAGGAGATGTCAGAAATTCAGCTAAAAAAAGTCTGCAATTTCAGTTGGCAATCTGTAGCACAACTTGGTAAATTTGATAAATCACTCAGTAAATTTTTTTGATTTCAAAATGTTCGATTTGAAGACCAACAAAACTGTCTTCAGAATGATTGTATACACCAGCTCTCTCTTATTCATAATAAGAAAAAGAAAAAGAAAAAAAGAAAACAAAATTATACAAGGTTTTCATGAACCGCATCCGAAACATGAACAATCGCATTCACAGGACACAAATTAAAGACAGACAAGACGAGATCTGATTTCCGATAATTTATTATTCACAGCAAAATTTCAAAAGAAATCACCAATATAAGCACTTAAAAGGAGAAATTCTCGAAACGAAGGTGTTGCGCAACTTTCGCATCGCAAAACGGCCACTGAAAACCCTACTGATGACAGCTTTTCCAGAATCACGGGCTTCCCTCAGGTTGCGCCTCAGCCAATCACCGAAACATTCCCGGGCTGACAGCTGATAACTCTGCAAGAATGCACGCCTAACCATGTAATCTTGTTTTGGTCTCGGGATGTAAAGCGGATCTTCGCTGTAGTTGGACGATGGTAACCCTAAAAAATGTGTAGATCCTTGTTCTAGTGAGTGCATGGCAACTAATGGAGATATGCACCAAGGTGAGAGATGAGAGGATGTAGATTTTGAGGGGTTCTTATATAGGGGGAATTTTATGTATGTCCTTGAAAAACTTCGAAATTATATATTTTTTCCTCTAAAATTCATAATATCATATTTATTGCTCTAATTAAAAAACTCATAAATCTATTCATTTTATTGTCTTTTTTTTATTAAAACTCATTTTAAATTTATAAAGTATCCATTTATCGTTTATTAAAAAAGTAAAAAAAAATATGTAGCATGTTTAAGGATTGTTCATTTTTCTAATTAGTCTATTGTGACAGCAAATAGTTTAGATTCTTACCTGTGACGTGCTCACAAACTTGTGCCTAGATATCATTGTGTATGCATGACAAGTATATAAATGAACTATTTCCTCTTGGAAACTGAACAATTAGAATACTGAATATTTTTTTTATTTTCTTAACAAAAATAAAGGGCAAAATATGAAGTTTACAAATTTAAAATGAGTTTTAATAGAAAAGGCAATAAATTTGTTAAATTTGTAATTTTTCAAATTTAGAGGGATACATATGATATTATGAGTTTTAGAGGGAGAAATACATCATTTTAAGGTTTTTGAGGGGTATACGTGAAATTTCCTCTTATATATTTGGGTATTTTGACATGATATAAAATCAGTGGTTCAACCAAATGAGATTAAAAATTGGCATGTTGGTGCAAAATGGTCCTTGTGGCAGCCACCAAACCAAACTTTACGTATATGTTCTGGTAACTTCTACAACTGATATATTATAATGACAGTAAATTGAACAGGCTGACTCGCCAGTGACGTAGAGTTACATAATTGCAAGTTTTCAACTTTGTACGTAACATTCGTAGTACACGAATTTTAAAACGGATCGGACCATAGAGGAATTCATCGGAATCAAATTTGAATCCAATGAATGTTTTATACTTTTAATAAAAAGTAAAATGACTATTTTATAAATTAAATATGAGTTTTGGTATAAAATAAAATAAAATGGATAAATTTATGAGTTTTTAAAGTTAGAAGATACGTGATTTCAAAGTTTAGAGGGGAAAATATGTAATTTTGAAGTTTTAGGGGTTTACGTGAGACTCCCTCTTTGTATAATTATTATCGCTAATGAAAGAAGAATGAGATTCATTAAATAATAAATTAATCAATGCACCAATTTGTTTGATTTATTTTTGACAAAAAGAAAATAAACAATAATAAAAAAACATTAACAGATTAAACAGAACATAACACAGTTTTATTTTATTGCAGCATCAGCTGATCCAACCACAATTCAACTTACAACATAGAAATCTTTTCATATAGAATTTAATATACAAAAATAATGCTTGACATATACATCTCTCAATCTGCTTATAGCAGTAATAACATGCCCATATTGCATTACATTCTCTGGTTAAAATACATAAAAGTTGGATACTTCGATTAATTCAGTTCTTACCCCTGTTAGCAAGAATGCTATTCAATAAATTGCTCATCACTGAGAAAGATAAATATGGGGGCAAGAGAGAGAATACACTGGTAAGTTTTCAAGGAAAAATAACACAGGGAGAGAGAATGAAAAGTTAATTCTTTTTTCACCAAATTAAAATAACTGTACAATTGACTTTTTCTGTAGCTTGTGCACCAGTATCACTGGTACTCAACAAAGGTTCCTCAGAAACAATGCAGATTTACCGCGGCCATTTACATCTCACATAACCTTCACAATTAAAGATCTCACTTACCTAACCTGCACCATCAACAACAACTCAATGAGCCCATTACCAATAATTAACTGCGCAGTATTAACACAACACAACGTGTAAGTAAACTCACCTCTAATTAAATTTCTAACCATTGGTTGATTCAGAGCTACACTTGGCATGCACAATGCAACCAGTACCGGTACTGGCACCACTCCCGTCTGTACCATTCATGAAAACAGCCCCTTTATACATCCACTCCTCAGTCTCATCGCTATAAAAATCCTCGAACAGCTCCCCACACAGTGCACATGCTGTCTGGTTTTCATCAGCCGGTACAGCCACTTCTACCTCCTCTTCCTTCTCAGTCTCTACAGCCGGTACAACTGGTAACGCCTCGGTACCTATCGTCTCGGCCCCACGTAACCACTCATTGGCACTTACATACCACTTACGTGATGGATTCTGCTTTCGGTTTCGGGCAACACGGTTTTTGGTCACGTGCCAGTCCATGTGTGCACTATGCTCATCCTGATGCTGAAAACGGACCCCACAAGTGGTGCATTGCCTCGGCAACTCAGAATATAATGCGTTTATTGCTGACTCATTCCTTACTTTTAAGAGGTCAAGGTTGAAGTCAAAGCCTAATGCATCCTATTTGGATTAAAGAAATAATAAGAACGAATATCTGATATTAGAAAAAAAAAAAAGATTTTCAGAACTATTTAATGAAATATATATATATATATATATATATATAGAGTATGGCTAATTTGCTTCCAGAAGCACTTCGACCAAAGTGCTTATGGGGTCATATTTTAGTATTTGATGTTCAAATAACAAATCCAAACCGTTAGATGTTCAATCTTATATTAAAATGTGCTTGGAGACCAAATTTTACATTTTTTGGAATTTTTTACTATTTATTAAGCTGGTTTGAAAACCGCTGTTTTTCAATGCTGCAGAAATTTAATAAAAACAGCGATTATCAAACCGGCTTAATAAATAGTAAAAAAATTCCAAAAAATGTAAAATTTGGTCTCCAAGCATATTTTAATATAGATTGAACATCTAACGGTTTGAATTTGTTGTTTGAACATCAAATACTAAAATATGACCCCGTAAGCACTTCGGTCGAAGTGCTTCCGAAAGCAAATTAGCCACACTCTATATATATATCATGTTAGTACCTCAGATGGGGTTTGTTGCGGCTTCAACGAAATAATGCCTTGAGCCATAAGTGTACTAAGGAGGCCTGAGAAAGAACCAGGAGGAGAACTAGACGACTGCGTAGGCCCAGTAGGCAGAGATGTGGGTCCCGTTTGAGCTGATGAGGAAGGAGTTGGGCCTGGGGGCAGAGGTGGCATCATACTAATATTGCCAGGCAAAGGAGCACTAACAACCCCTGCATGCAACTGAGGTTGAAGTAACTGAGGCAATGCTTCTGTTGGTGCTGCAATTCCTTGCGTGTGCCTAATCAGTATTGGTTGCCGAGCTGGCATATGGCCTGCCACAGGTACAGGAACAGGTACTGGTGCCGTACCGGCTGACATGGTCGGTACAAAGAGAGACGACTTGTTAACATCTAAGGAGGTATCAGCTGCACTTCTCATATAATCAGGTTTTGGTGCAAGTTGTCTGATGGAGTTGACTGATGATGAGCGAGGAGCATTTAATGGAGGTGGCAGGACTCGTGTTACAACAGCAGGGTTATGAGGTGGCCGGACATGGTGCAGTGCACCATGGTTTACTTGCATGTGCATTGATCCGGTGTACGGTGGTAATCTAGAGGATTCATGCACATGATTTGAGCTTGGGTGCTGGTACGGAATAGGTTCAAAATGAGATGCAATACTACCTTCATTTTTCTTGTATGCCACTGTATCTCCAAACTGCAAATGCAAGGATATATATCACAATTTGTATGAAAAATGGGACCCATTTTAATTTTTAAAAAACAAATATTTACAGAACATTAGTCAACCTTAATTAAGTCCTAAAATTTCCCCTAAAGTTAGTAACTTTAATTATAATGCACTAAAAAAAAAAAAAGCTGGTACATGTACTGGTACTACTCCATCTACACTAACTACGACAATGAATAAAAAACAAAAGCTGAGATTACAAGAAAAGGAAAAGTGAGCTGGTACACGTACACTAGAAATAGGTTTTCTCTCTTCCAATACATAGACCTGTTCATCAATTGGGCCTAAACAACCCTGCCTGGGCCAACTCCTCCTGTAACTGGGCTCAACAGGCCTCGAATCAGGCCGGCTGCCAACCAAGCCTGACACAGGCCCATACAAACCTATCCTCTCTCTCTGTTCCCTTCTAACACGATCTGAGAATGTCGGGCTCATATTTTCCCATAAAAACTCCTCTTCTGATCTCTTCCATTCTCTCCCATTTTCCAGCCTCTGAATCTTCCTATTGTCACCTCCATAGGCATCTATCAGGTCTCGTGGGTTTGGATTCTGGGCCCGATACCCGTTCCTGAGCCTGTCGGTGTATAGGTCAGGTGGAGGCGATCTAGACCGTCGAATCCCAATTCTAATTGGTGATGGAGGCTTTGGTGGAGGTAGAATGATGCTTCTTCTAGAAGGAAATTGTAATGATACATCTTGATTGAGCTGGTGAGGAGACTCCAAATACATTGGGTTAACATGTATATGAGACTGGCAAGGCGAATCAACTGGTGAGTCAGACTGAGCCTGTCTGACGGGGCCCGTCACCTGCTGCTGCTGATAACCTGTACCAGACGAAGAAGACGAATTGAACTGCAGAGCATCCTCTATTTTCCGGAGACCACTAGAAGGGAAGACCTGAGACCAGGTTTTAAAAAGGTGGCGCATTGATGGGTGCTGACTTGGATGCACACGGCTCCACGCACCAATGAAGACCTCAGGCAATCGGGCTGTGAAAGGGCGTATGTACTCCCCGCCTATATTCTTCACTATGCTGTCAAGGAGATAGAGCGACGGCAATTTGTGGTCTGGTGCTACCTGGAATAACAACAATATAATACATTGATGAGGTTATTAGAAGAGTGGTATAATCTAGGGTTTATATTCCGGTTAGTTCAAAATTCTAATAGAGCTCAATACTAATCAAATGATGTTCTGTTTGGAAAAAAGAACAATAAAATAAATAAATAAAAAGATATTGGTATGGTAACCCACTGGTGTCAGTGAACTGGGGTTTGTTGGTACCAGTACAAACCTTTTCCCCAAACTTTCAATATTAAATTCAAGATAATTAATTAACGGGCTTGGCACTTCTATTCAGAAGTTATTATCAAGTCAATCAGAATAAACCAAGTTCAAAATTTAAATTGGCCAATAAATGATAAGTAACCAATTGTAAAATTTTAGTTTCATCAAACATCAATTTTCCAATTGATTTTGCAAGGAAGAACATACAATAATTGATACAGCAAACTAACCAGTTCCAGTCAGGTTGGTACTATTACATTTCAATGATATATGTACCAGACAACCACTGGTAAGAACTACACAGTACCGGACCATACCAGTTTGGTATCAGACAGATCATTTTCTTTCCCCATTTCACTCAATCTTTTTTAACTTTTTGGTGATTAGTTCTTTCCTTCAAGCTCAATTTGAGATTACATTGCTTCCAACATTTTTGCAACTGCACTTGATTTCTGATTCATATTCGTTCAAATTTGAGATGATCTAACTAATTAACAACTCATAATTACCAAATTCAAGCGTTTTCTCACTGAATTTCTGTTAGTATTACACAATTCTGCCAATTTCATCTATATTCTTCTTCCTTTACTGGTTTTAAATTGTGAATTTTAATTCAAAATGAAATTAATTGCTCGGTATCCATGTTCTCTCCATGCGAACAACAAAAAGAATAAAATAAACCAAAATCTCGCAGAAAAATAAAAAGAAATTAAAAAAAAAAATTAAGGACACAAGACAACCAGCTGAAATCTCCATTTACACATATTTTCATGTACAAAACTACATCTGTAAGAGACCAAATTTTTCCAAATATAGAACAAACAGCTCAGGTGGGGCTCGACCTCAGAAATCCTGGTACAGATCGCATCGGCTATCCCCTCAGCAAAGGCTCTCTGATTTCCCGCTAGAATCGTCAGCTCAGTGATGATTGGCTTCGAATTGAACGCGAGTTCTCCCAAAAGCTCTTCATAGAAGCTCACAATCTCGATCATGTCAAGCGGAGGCGGAGATTGATTAGGGTTTCGATTTCGCATCTCGTCGTCTCGTTCCCGTACCATCGATTGAAACCGACCAAGAAGAATCGACGGCGCTGGGACCTTATTTTGGGAACTAGGGTTAGGGTTTGGGTTCGAGTACCTCTCTTCCTCCATGGCAAAAGGTCGATCTGTTGATAGATTAGCTTAAAGCTACTCTCTCAATAACTCGGGTGAAGAGAAATAGAGAGGAAGAGAAAACGCAAGGTGCGAGGCAAAAGGCGTGATTTGAGTGAGGTTATAAACGCGTGTGACCGACATATGGACCCACAAGTCTACTTTCCTATTAAGAAAATTCGGTCGGCAGTACTGACAGAATTCATATTACCGAAGGTAACATAATGTTGCTGTTTAGATCCACATCGTCCGATCAGAAATCACACGAATACTAAAGGTACCGGATTATGATCGGACGGTTCATATCTATGTAGAAATATTATGTTACCTTAGAAAATGTACACAAAAGGATCTGACTCGGAAATAGGAATAAAAATATGCGCCAGATGCCGAAATTTTTATTAATCGAAAAAAAATAAAAAAAATATCGAAAAATGACTGAACTGTTGTCAGATTTATAAATATAGGTAGGTCGGGTTGAATCTTCACGTCCCATGGGACGGGATAGACCTCTCCGGTCCGATTAAGAATTCGCTAACCGCTCCATTGCTAATCACCGTCCGAACTTAAAAAAAAACAAAAGAAAAAACCCAGGGACGGGATGGACCTCCCCGTCCGAAGAGCGGGAAAAAAAAAAAATCGAGGGACGGGATGGACCTCCCCGTCTGAGGTGCGAAAAAAAAAGAAAAAAAAGATAATCCGAGGGACGGGATGGACCTCCCCCCCCCCCCGTCCCAGGCCCAGCAAACACAAATCTCACTATCTTTCTGTCTTTCACTCCTATCTCCCTCTGTCTCGCGCTGCGCCTCACCAAGAGAACAAAAAAACGCAGCGACGCACGCCGCATCACCTCAGCGACCCCACAGCGACGCACGCCTACTCGGCCGGGAAGATCTATCCCGTCCGTGTCCGCAATTTTCGGCCCTGCCCCGCCCCTATCCACTGTGCCGCCGGTGTTGAGGTATTTTTAAAATTAAAATTAAATTAATTAGTTTAGAAATCATTTAACTTAGAATAATTCACTACTATTAATGTATTTACTACTGTCAATTTCGGTTTAGGATTCAGAATAATTGATAATAATTTAAAAATTATGATTTATTATCAATAATTGGATAATTGATAATAATTGGAAAATTATGATTTATAATCTAGGATAATTGATAATAATTCACTACTATCAATTATTGATTACTACATAAAAATTTCGGTATAGGATTTAGGATTTTAGAATAATTGATAAAGTAGGGTTTAGGATTTAGAAAAATTGATTATATATTTTTAGGCTCATTTGATATGGTGTAATAAATTTCATCTAATTAATTTATTTTGATTAGTCCATAGCATAGAATTGAGAGTATTATTAATTCTAGCGTTATATAATTATTTCAAAATATTATGCATGCAGAATGTCAAGCAGTCGTGGTCTCACGGATGAGGTTGTTTTTGATCCGAAATTGTCGGCAAATAATTTTAGCGATTTATTATGGATGCCGCATGACCAACATAAGGTCTCACGGATCCATGACGATGTAAGATACTCAATAGCTCATATATTTTACTTTTTTATAAATGATATAAAAGTTTGAATGACAATATTTTATTTTAATCAATATTTTTAACATTGACAGGATTACAGAGATATAGGAGTGGATCCTCGACATCTCCGGACTGGAATTGCATACCACCCCCGTTGCGCACCATTCTTGCTTAGACTCGGATTGTATCAGGTTTCTCAAATGGATAACATAAATATTGACCCATCACTCCTCGCTAGTCTCGTGGAGCGATGGAGGCCGGAGACCCATAGTTTCCATCTTCCCGTTGGAGAGATGACAGTTACTCTACAGGATGTTTCTTGTCTCTGGGCACTACCGATCATAGGATCACCAGTGACGGGCCCTTCCAACGGTGAGTGGTCTGTCTTAGTGGATCAGCTTCTTGGAGATGGAGCCGCAAGTGCGTTGCTTAAAAAGAAGAAGAGATTGGGGCCGACCGATGAGGAAGAGGCTCGCATGATGACTTTTGGGTATGCCATAAATTTGAAGAAATTGCGTGAACGATTTGTTGTCATGCCAAACACGCAGCCGGGTGAGCCTACAGAGGAGCAGGTACGCCAGTACACAAGGGCGTATGTACTCGACTTGTTCGAGTCTATGCTTTTTGCTTATTCGTCGGGAGATTCGGTACTGGCAATGTATTTACAATTTCTACAAAATCTTGATTCACTGGATCAATACAACTGGGTAGGGCTGTTCTAGCATATCTCTATAGGTGCCTTTGTGTTGCAGTTGTGCGTAAAACAAAGACGATGCATGGACAAAAGTTTTGGATCTTAGTTATTGATCTGGTTAAAAAGTCATGTATGAGTAAATAAAGAAATTATTGTTGATCTTCTAGTACATTCAAATTCTAAGATACTCCATCTATTTAAAAAAAATTGATTTGACATTTCATTCGACGTGAAATCAAATTTTTGTTTACATATCAGTCCGAACCTTCAACACGATATTCATATGAAAACATACTTGGAGATCAAATTTTACATATTTTATAATTTTATTACTATTTTTTTTATAAGAAAAAAATCAAGTAATTGAAAAATTCTGGACCATTCAATAATAGTGATTTTCTCTCTATAGTAAAAAATTCTAAAAAAATTAAGTATAGTTTTCAACTACATTTTCATATGAATATCATGTTAAGCAGTTCATATCGACTGGTTAAACTTTGAAAATAAAGATATAAATCTATAGTACATGCCGATCCATACTTTGCAAAGCACCATAGCCTCACTCTTCTCAAAATTGATTAGTTTGATGATGTTAGATATATTTTATTATCTTACTTTTTTCTAACATGCAATAGAAAAAAAATGAAATTTATATAATTTTCAAACCATTATGTGATAATAGTTTCTTGGTGCTCAATTTTGGGATTTTGAAACTACTAATTTTTCAAATATTATACATAGTAAAATTCGTTGTAAATTTTCTAAATTTATGTTAGCAATTAATGCACTATTCTTAAATTTCGTAATTTAGTTTAAGGTTTATGCTTAATTTGTAAGTTTGGCAAATTTTATTATTTATGTTAAATATTTCTATTTTTTTGAATTTTGATATCAGTTCAATTAACTTGTGTTACATATAAGTCTCTTTTATTTTACTCTTTCCAATTTTCATGATTCTTGACATCCAACACGTAAGTTCTAATTTTTTGTTAAAGACCTTTAATCAACTATCTTTCTTTTTATTTATATGTTGCATGTGTTTTGCATTAGTTGGTACTTTTAAAATTATTTCATTTTCTTATTTATCCACATCATGCAATAATTAAAAAAAATTATATGCAACGTCCAGCGACATATATATATGTCATATTATGTTATAATATTTATTAATATTGATATTATTATTTTTTGTACGATAATTTATTTAAAATTAGTTGTATTATGACATTTTTTATTTTAAAAGAGGCTGCTAGGTCCGTTTCATGCATTGAGAAACATATTAAGTTACAAGTTAATATTTCTGATGATTAGACCAATGTATGTTGTCTAATATAGAACCGTCCTTCTAGCATCATCAAAAACTAAAATTAGCATTTTCAGACTACACATTAAAAGTTCATTAGTCAAACACAAAAGACTGGTATTGTAAAATAAACTATTTCTTTGTTAGGGCTAAACGTGTGCAGAGTCTTTCTTCTTTACACATCACTATCTTCATATCTTCGTGCGTCACCACCATCTGGCCATTATTGGACAGATCCCAGGTTCAATTCATCGCTCCAGCTTCATATCCTTCCCTTGCATCTTACGTGACCAATACCACACTAGATTAATGATAGTGAGTATAATAGTTCTACCAGTGGCACAAGTTGCATGTTCAAAATAGATATATAGAATTCCGCATTTTCCAGACAGACCAGGCAAGAGCCCCAAAAGCAATCAAATTTTTATTTATGTGAAGATGGTTCGTAAAGAAAATGCAAATTCCATGATATCCTCGAGAAAATTTCAAGTATTAAAGAACTATTGACAGTCCCCCAACCAAAACTAAATTTGTCTCACAAATTTCCACCACCATTTGATAAGTAGGGATATATTCATTTGATCAAGGTCCAGTACCCCTAATTCATTTAATGCAAGTATGCTTCCAATTCAGAAGAGAGTATCCCTTCTTATTGGTTATTAGTTCCATATCCTGGCCACAAAAACTTTTTCCTATATGAATCAATCTAAGTTAGGACTCCTTTTGGAATTCTATGTATGAATAGTGCATAAAGAGTCACTGATGACAAGGCAGAGTTGAGCAAAGACAACCTACCACCAATGGAAATGAGTCTACTCTTCCAACACTGTAGTTTATGTTCTATTTTTTAATTAAGAATTGCCAGTACTTTTGTTTCAACTTCTGATTATGTAAAGGTAATCTCAGATATTTAAAAGGAAATGTCCCCACTGAGCACCCACAAATTTGAGCAGCCTCAGCTGCTTCTGTATTGGTGAGTTGAATAGGGTATAATTCAGTCTTATTAAAATTTATTTTGATGCCAGATTGGGCCTCAAAACCTCTCAATCTCCATCCAAGCTTTAGATATGTTTTGAGGTGTAGCTGATAGGAAACGTATGGTGTCATCAGTATAGTGGCAGTTAGTAATAGCTGCACTATGCTGATATGGTGTAACTATTCCCTATACTAATCCTAGATTTCTTCCTAGATTAAACATTTTATTGAGAGTGTCTACTGCCAAAATGTACAGGAAGGGGGAGAGAGGATCCCCTTCCTTACACCTATTTTATAGTAAAACTAGGGAGTAAGTGTCCCATTAATGTTTATGCATGACTGTGAACTGAGAACAATTGTTTAATCTATTGAATCTATTTGATCCTAAAGTTTCTACTAACCAAGACCTCAATCAGATAATTCCAATTGATCTTATCATAGGCTTTTTCAAAGTCTATTTTAATAACAACCCCTTTTGTTTGAGATTGCATTGCATGATGTATTATGTTTTGAATAAGCACAACATTATCAAGTATATATCTACCGTGTATGAATGCATCTTGTGTCTGATCTATGATTCTAGACATCACTGGTTCTAATCTGGATGTCATCATTTTGTTTAATTCTTTTTTTCTCCTAATAGAAGTTTTTAATTGGACCAACCATTAATTTTTCTTTTAATGGTATTCAATTTATTTTTCAATTATAGGACAAATTCTTTATGAGGAGAAATCGGAATTTCTTGCCACCACTTGCTCATTCAACATCTAAATTCTGAATTTTTAACTATTCAGGATCAAATCTAAATTGAGAAGAATTTTTCCCTTTTTTTCCTAATCTGAATGAGCAATGCACAATGGCCAAATGCAAAAGAACTCAATAAAGAGATTTGGCTATTTGGATATATATTTTCCCAATATAATGTAAAGAATACCCTATATAATAAGGAAAATTGCCTTCCATTAATTAGTCCATGAGTATTTCCTATCCCTAAGTTTCATCTCCCAAGCTATGATCTTGTACTAGCTCATTAAATTGTCTACTAATCCTACAATCAAAATTAGAACTAGATCTTTCAGTTCTGTGTCAAATTGCATTTAAGTCCCTAAATATCATCCATGGAAATGTGCTATGTCTACAATTTTCTAATTCTGTCCAAAATGCATCCTTAAGTGTATGTTCCTATTCAATGATCCTTAAGTGTATGTTCCTATCCAATTTTCTAATTTTCTACAAGAGCATACACTATAGTTAACATTCAATTTTTCTGAGTTATTTTACAGTTCAATGCATTAGTCGTAGAGTATGTTCCTATCCAATGATCTAATACTGAATATTTAGAGCTAGCACACCCAAATAATATCCTCTAGGTCTACCTCTGGAGGGTACCCAATGCCATATATCTATATAATTAGACAAGCCTCTGAGAACTCTATCTAGACATATGACTAGTAAGCATTTTTATAATGAATTAATGATTAAGCAACACTAAAGAAAGGTATTGAATAAGGGTAGAATTAATCATTACTAAAGGGAACATATTCTTTCTGCTCTAAATATTGAAAATTGGATATTAAAAATAGGAGCGCTCATAAAAAAGAGAAATTTATATATCTTAACATCTTAATTTATATATTTTTTCAGTTAAAATTTCAAAATTTATTATTTTCCAATTTGAAATACAGTTTAATATTAGTAAAAAAATTAAAATGACTATCTAACCAGTACTTTATTTTCAAGGTTCTATTTAACCATTAATTTCAATAATTAAAATTTCCTAGAATAGAAGTATTTATGAAGGAACAACGACGATTCAACTATATAATATAATCTCCAGACAAATTGAGAAGAGAGAGAACTTCTTATTTCTACTTCCAAATTTCCACAAAATTTTCATTCCATGCACTTTCCTCAAACTAATTCATAAAGCAGCTCTTTACCGTTGTGACCATCAAGACTTCAGTCAGGTATGTCATACTTCTACCATCATTAATTGTTCTTTCTCTCTACACAACGAGTTTGGATACTCTCAAATAACTCAAATTTGAATTTGGATCTGGACCGTCCAATCAAATATTTGATAAAAATATTAAAGGGGTTCCATCAATTTCAAAAATTGAATCAAATTGGTCCAAATTCGAATGAGATGGTCTGAATTGCTGCTCAAAATATGAATTAATTTCAGGGTATCCGGACACCCTCAGCGAGTTCGGTTTGAAATTGAGAATCCTGTTGCACCTGATTTTTTTTCTTATTTTTACTGGTATTTTAGTGTTTATAATGACACGATTGAGGATAAATTAAGTCTAATTTGATAAATTTAAGACACAAGTTTGAAATAAGTGTAAATTAAAACTGTTCTTTTCAAATTTTTATAATATTAATCTTATTTTTAATTATTAAAATTAAGAAATTAGTAAATTGAGATAATAAGAGGAAATTTTCAAACAAATTAATACCTCTCTTATAAAAGTATTAACAAAATAACCTCATGGGTCCTCATTTTCTCTCCCTCCTCTGCCTCCCTACCTCTTGTTTTTTCTCGTGATTTAATTTACAGTTGAAATTAATTTTGTTTCCGCAAGATCTTTTAAAAAATTATTTTTAGATGAATCGCTATGATGAATTATGGAAAACATCAAATGCAAGACATGAAAGATACCACAGTATCAATGAGATTGTTTCCATATTTCTGAGTCAAATATCTCTTAATCAGTTTACTAGTGCCTTATGTAGTACAAGTCTGACTAATTTTTCAAAAAAAAAATTATGTTTCATAAAATTTATTAAGCCTTATAAGTTTTGAGCTAATAATACTTTTAACTTAAATCATATTTTTCTTCAATTTACATATATGGTTTGAATTATTAATAAACACTGAAAACAAATCATTGGAATCCTTTATTTAATATAGATTTAGATCGAGAGGAAGTAAATAACAATAAACCAATTCTTGATAATCCATTATATCAAGAATTAAAGCCAGATGATTTGGAATTGGTTCAATTGATTCGACAGAGATATACTCCAATACAAATTGAGATGATCTGTTCTAACATAGAAGAACAATTCCAATTTCGAAAGTTCTGACGCAGCATATAGCGCCATTGGATCACCTTGGTACCGCTTAGGGGTGTCAATGACACCCGTTTACCCATTTACCCTACTCGTATCGTATTCGATAAAACGGGTATGGGTAAGATTTTTTTTCGTTAGCTTAATGGGTATGGGTATGGGTAAAGATTTTTTTTCATTAGATAAACGGGTATGGGTACGGATAAAGATTATTTCATACCCATTGGGTAACGGGTAATTATATGAAATAAATTATATATAGATATATCAATATTATATTCAATTTATTTATTTTCCTGTTTTCCATATTGATTGAATGTTTTGTTATTTAGTTAACGAATTGAAATTGAATTTGTTAGAGAGATATTTGTGATTTTTATTTTATTTTTGTTTTATAAAAAACTATTAGTTAGAATTGATTGCATATTTGTATTTTCATTTTTATATTAGTAATTGTGATGGCGTATGTATGACATGATGAATTTAGATGGTTTATTTGTAAAAATAGTAAAATCATTATATTAGTATTTTCGTTATTCGCCCACTACCGTTTCGTTACCCGTTTATCATAACGGGTATGGGAAGGGTAGGGTAAGACAAATTCTTAACGGGTATGGGTAGGGTATGGGTAGATCAATTCTTAGTGGGTATGGGTATGAAAATGGTTCCACCCTACCCGTATCGTACCCATTGACACCCCTAGTACCGCTACTTTCTTCCAAAAGAAAAGCAAGATATGTCTATCTACGAAAATTAATCTTCGATGCTGATCGGCACCAATCGTTGGAAACCGTGGGAAATAAAAAATGCAGATGTGTATATCTTAAAGGCCTTTCATACAACAAATTTATTTTAAAATCAATTATGTGTAAATGCATTGTTTGAAATTAAAAATTGTTGTGTTTGTCCGAGATGCAGTAGCTTGTTTACTTGCCAAATTCTGATTAAAATCTTAACTGCTCATTCATCCATGTTTCTATTTGGTTCAACTTTAGTATTAAATTTGTAAGACACCTATGTAAAATCATTCAATTCTAACTTACAAGTGAAAGAATTATCAGGTGATAATGGCCTTAAAAGACTAAAATCGGAGCATGCATCAATTTAAAAACTATAGAAATTCTCAAACTTTAACAACAACAACATCGCCTTATCAAACAATTGGGTGCGAATAAATTGTTATTCAAATGTTAGCTCTCTTTTGACTCCCTTTATTGTCTTCTCCTTGCACTTTCTTTTATTTTCTTGCATTAGCTCATAAGAATTAAAAATTGAAACATATATATACTGCAAATCTGTTTTTTGTTTTTGTTTTGGAGTTTTAAACAAAGGTTAGGAGTGGGCGGGCCCCATAAAGTTTGTTAATAATTTTACACGAGTGATATGTTGTTCTGAAAATTTTGGAAGGTAAAATAATTTATAAAAATTGCCATGA
The DNA here is from genome assembly GCA_025461125.1 of Carex kokanica. Lineage (NCBI taxonomy): Eukaryota > Viridiplantae > Streptophyta > Magnoliopsida > Poales > Cyperaceae > Carex > Carex kokanica. The sequence continues at coordinate 1,104,704 of JAJGRX010001078.1, forward strand.
AATAAGTGAGCTAAAATAGAAAATATCTAAATAAATACATATGATATGCATACACACACACACACACACACACACACACATATATATCATTAAAAAGAATTTTCCATTTTTAATTATCCCACTCATTAACTTAACAATAAAATTATGAATAATTTATAATTAATTAATCCACAACAAACCGAACAAGTAAATTAACTAATTAATTAACCTTATCAATTACAATAAATATGTGTTATAATCAGTACTAATAATTAAACAACACATGCACAAGCGGATTTTGACGATTTGAAGTTACGTATTGTAGGTGATCGGACCAACACTGATTCGGTCACATACAATGAGCCTTGTTCCGAGTACGACTTGACTAGTACAGGTAAGGATCCAGCCGGATATCTTCAGCAGTAGCATAATTGTGTCCCACTTACCCTTCATTTCAGGTGTGGAATTTTTATGTCCTCTTTTTAAGATTTTCGTTTATCTTAGCATTGGAATTGTTTGTGCATTTCATGATTAATTAGTCAAATTCATTTCATAATTTTATTAATTTTATTCATTTCCAGCTGCTTGCATTTAATGATTTGCAATATACCAAAAGGGAGATGTGGAGTTTATCATTTTTATTAAAATTTATTTGACATTAATTTTAACTTATTGAACATTAAACAACATTAATGTCTCATGTTAGTTTTTTTGTATTTGTCTTAACATAATTTTTTTTTTTAAATATTTACCAAGATTTTCCTATTATTTTCTTACAAAACAATCTTTTGTAAAAAAAAAAAAAAAAAAAAAAAATCAAGTTTCCGATCCGTATTTGGTGTCAAGTGATTTTACCTAACATATTCTATCATATCTTTTTTTTTTTATACATAAACTATAAATACTTACACGGCGAGATATAAATACACAAGGTATAAATATTGGTGCGATGAAAAATCCGAATATACTTCATCATAGACCTCATAGCTAGATCTCACTAGTAAAAAAATAAATAAAATGACTATTTAACCATTACTTTCTTTTGAAGGTTATATTCAACCATTATTTTCGAAAAACAATTTCCTAGAATAGAAGTAGAACAACAATACTTTACGAAGGAACAACAACGATTCAACTGTTGCACCATCTCTCCGAGTCCAAAGTGCAGGCTGTTTTTCTCAAAATAGACTTTGCAAAAGCCTTTGACTCGGTAAATTGGGACTTTCTATTTCGGGTCTTAAAGGCTCGTCGCTTTCCGGACATATGGATTAGGTGGATCCAACAACTGCTAAGAACATCCTCTTCCAGAATTGTTCTTAATGGCCAGGTCTCTGAATTTTTTTGGCACAAGCAGGGCCTCCGCCAAGGAGACCCTCTATCCCCCATGCTATTTATTATAGCAGTTGATGTCATGCAAAGAATGATTGATCGATCCAATGACTATCTCACAGCCCCCATTTCCCCCAAGGTAGCAGAACCTGTGCGGGCATTCCAATACGCAGATGACACTGCAATTGTGGCTAAGGCAGATGTCTCGACCATGACTACTCTCAAGCTGATCCTACGGCTCTTCTCCAATGTGTCGGGATTGAAAATTAATTATGAGAAGAGCTCCTTCCTGCCAATCAATCTCTCTATACGAAGAACAAGGATAGTTTCCCTCATCTTTGGGTGCTCTCGCTCGGGTGTACCACTGTCTTACCTGGGCATGCCTCTAACATTCAACAAACCGAGTCGGCAGGACTTTATTCCGTTGATTGATAAGGTCAGGCAAAGAGTGGATGGGTGGCAGGGCAAGCTACTTTCTAAAGGAGGCCGATTACAACTTGTCAGATCAGTGTTGACATCCATACCTGTGTACTTCATGACCTCCTTTTTTCTTCCTAAATGGGTAATCCTTAAAATTGAACAAGTGTGCCGTAACTTTCTATGGGGTAAGTTGCACGGGGAACGGGGGGTTCATCTCCTTAATTGGGAGGTCCTGTGTTTCCCCAAATCTCACGGTGGTCTGGGTATACCGAACCTTGCATTGCGAAATACGGCTTTGCTTCTGAGGTGGTGGTGGAAGGTTTATTATGAAAGACACAATCTATGGGCTACAATTGTTACGGCGGTACGTGGGCTTCACCGGCCAGCAGAAGGGCCACTACTCTGGAAAGCAAAGGGTTCCTTCTTCTGGAATCAACTGCTGAAGATCAAACCTTTATTTCATTTTTCGGCCCGTTGGGAGGTGGGTGATGGCAGGTCGATTTCTTTTTGGTACGATTCCTGGAACGGGGCGCCACTCCGAACTATGAAAAGGGCTGGACCGCGGCCGTCCTTGCAGCCAGCATCCTTGCGAATCATGACAACTCGCTGGCCGAGGATCTTTCCATTTCCTGTCAATGAAATTCCGGAGTTCAGTGACAATGACGACCGGCTAATCTGGTTTTGGAGTAAGGATGGTGTCTACTCCTCCAGTTCAATCTACAAAATTATGTCAACCGGTGGCTTGATTAAATGGCGGTACAGGGATCTTTGGCTTAGCCATGCACCACCCAAGGCTAAGTTCTTCATTTTCCTCTGCCTCCACCAGAAGATCCTTACCCACGATACAATGCTCACACGTGGAATGCACTGCCAAATGGAGTGTGCGGTGTGTCAAGACTTTCCTCTGGAAACAGCACTCCATGTACTGTTCCAGTGTAGCTATGCATCAAGTGTTTGGGCTAACATGGGGCCACTTCTTACTCGTGCAGACTCCATAGGTGAAATCTGGGATCGATCATGGGTTCACTACAAGAGGGTGGTCAAGGAAGGTAAGCGGGTTTGGGCAACAAGATTTATGGCAGTCATGTGGAATATATGGAAGCACAGGAACGAGACTATTTTCAGAGGAAAAAGAATACCCCCGCCAATTCTCGCGGCTAGAATCAGAGATGAAACTGAACTGTGGTTGGCCTGTTGCAAACAGCGGGGTAGAGCTGGTGGGGAATTGTGGTACAGTGATAGGAGAGCTGCTGTGTAATACCGGGTATTGAGAGATTAGATTTAGGGATTGTTATTTTGTAGTATTAAACACATCTCTCTTGTAATTTGGTAGCTGCTACCAAACTTTCAAAAAAAAAAAAAAAAAAAACTGTATAATATAATCTCCAGACAAATTGCAGGAAGAGAGAAACTTCTTATTTCTACTTCCAAATTTCCTCAAAATTTTCATTCGATGCACTTCTCTCAAACTAATTTATAAAGCAGTCATTTACCATTTATCATTGTGACCATCAAAGACTTCAATCAGGTATGTTATACTTCTTTCTCTCTACACAACGAGTTTGGATCCTATAAAATAACTCAAATTTGAATTTGAATCTGGACCGTCCAATCATATATTTGGTATTTATAAATATTGAAGGGGATCCATAAATTTCCAAATTGAATTAAATTGGTCCAAATTCTAATCAGATGGTCTGAATTTCAAATCAAAATTTGAATTACTTTCGGGGGATCCGGACCCACAACGAGTTCGGAAATTCTTTGTGCGTCTGTTTGTTTCTAATTTGAAATTGGGAATCCTGTTGCACCTGATTTCTTTTTATAATATTAATCTTTGTATTTGACTGCTTAAATTAATAAATTAGTATATTGAGAAAATAAGGGGATTTTATAAATTGTCCTATCTCTCAAAATTTTCAAAACAAAATTATGTATCTCATATAAAATTACGAACAAAATGTCCTTATGGGGCCCTCATTTCCTCCCTCTCCCCCTCCCTCTCCTACCTCTTTGTTTATTATCGTGATTTAATTGATGGCTAAAATTATTTTAATTTATTTCTGCGCAATCTTTTTCAAAATTATTTGAAGATGAATTGCTATGATGAATTAAGGGAAACTTCACATGTCAGACTTGAGAAATCGATACCACGGTAACAATGAGATTATATCCATATTTCTGAGCCAAATCTCTCTCAATCAGTTTACTAGTGCCTTATGTAGTATGGATTTGACTAATTAAAAAATAATAATTTTCATAAAATTTATTAAGCCTTATAAGTTTTGAGCTAATAATATTTTAATTTTAATATTTTTTTCTTCAATTTCATGATCTGAATTATTAATAAAAAAAAATTCAGATGTGCATATCTTTTAAAGGCTTTTCAAACAAAAATGTCCATTCAAATCTATTATGTGTAAATGCGTTGTTTGAAATTAACAATTGTTTACATGCCAAATTCTAATTAATCAAACAAAAATTGTTTACTGCTCATTCATCGATATTTTTATTCAGTTTCTGATTAATCCATAAGTACATCAAAACCCCAAACCATAATCTCAAATTAGTAAAATTTAATAGACAACTCTGTAAATTAGAGTTAGACTACGGTGCTATGCATATATAGTGTCATTTTGTGCTATGCACTTTTGAGCCATCGGATCTGCATTTAAATTAGTGCTTGATGAAAGAGCTGATTGAGGCTAACAGAGATTTTCGCCCCTTCGATCTGAAATTAATCCTATTACTACACTCTACTGAAGCAAATGGACTTTACTTCTAATTGCCGCATCCAATCTGAAATTAAGAGCAAATCTAGATCAGAAATTATTAAATGGAAACATCTAAATACGACTACAAACTGGCTCACATCTTGAGGCAAATCATCAAACAGAATGAAAGCAAAATGAAATTGCTGAGAATGTCAATGTTCATACCATTGCCGCCTTATCAGAGATAAACCTACTTACCAATTTCTACTTCGAAGGAGCAAGCATGTGTGACAAAGAGAATGGAGCATCGATTTAAGGAATCGGGGATATGTCGTGTACGAGAGAAGAGAGAGAGGCACGATACACGACACGCGGTGTGCTCGGAGGAGTGAGGTGGCTTGAGGCGCGTGGTGCTACTCTTCTCCATTCTTTTCAATTAGGGAAAATACGACGGAAGGAGACGGAGGCGAACGAGATAGAGAGAAGACAGGAATCTAACCCTGATGGAGCCTGTTGATTTCATTATCCAGCGCTAAGAGTAGAACTAGGGTGCTCCTAAGCTCACCAAGCCCTTCGTGAGCGCGACTCTAAAACCTATCGAATTGACTTCAAACGACATTTTCAAACCATTAGATGTTCAATCTATATTAAAATGTGCTTGGAGACCAAATTTTACATTTTTTGGAATTTTTTTACTATTTATTAAGATGGTTTGAAAATCACTGTTTTTATTAAAATTCTGCACCATTGGAAAACAGCGATTTTCAAACCATCTTAATAAATAGTAAAAAAATTCCAAAAAATGTAAAATTTGGTCTCCAAGCACATTTTAATATAGATTGAACATCTAATGGTTTGAAAATGTCATTTGAAATCAATTCGATAGGTTTTAGAGTCGCGCTCACGGAAGGGCTTGGTGAGCTTAGGAGCACCCTAGTTCTACTCATAAACTAATATCATATAATGTCTGTAAACATCACATATCATATAAAGTCTATAAACATCAACGACAAATCCTGTAAACCTGAAACGTACATGAATTATGTAAACATCTCATATCATATAAAGTTTGTAAAAATCAAAGACAAAACCTGTAAACCTCAAAAGTAAATTTTGTAAACGTAAACCATGAATTCTTTAAACCTAGCATAAAGGGGTGGATCTACACTATGCACAAGGGTGCTAAGTGTTAGTTTGTAATAATCTAGAAGTCAATAATACGATAAATTTGTTATATAAAGCTTTGTTCATGAATTGAATGTTTAATCATTTTGTTACCTTGAGTATTATTGAATTTATGAATCATTTCGAGTTCATGACTGGAATTGTGAAACTTCATAATATAGATGATAATACTCTTAAAAGTCTCTAACCAAGGTAATTAGCAGGAACACTAATTACCGCGATAAGGTTAGTGTGTGGATTAAATGATGGTTAAGTTTTACAAACCATAGACAAAGAGTTGTCATTTTAATCACACAGATACATGTTAGAGAACATGATATTTGACAGACCCCAAATGAAATATTAAATGAAATTGTGTTTGTGTAATTAATGTTTTCATTTTAGTGTTAAGTTATAAAGTATGAGATATTCATTCTTCCTACATAAGAGGTGTATATGTGTGATTGCTATCTAACGCTATCCGTAAAAAGTAGCTATAAGGGTAGTTCTTCGGTATACATAGCTTATGCGGAGGAAAAGATGGTTTATCAAAAGTACTATTGTCCCTCGTATCTCAATACGAGCTATAGCGTCACTGGGCCCCTTGATAGAATATGATTATCTGGATCCAGTATGATTACAAGAGTAAACATATTTGATAATCTATTCAGGATCAAGAAAAGATTAAGTTTGCAAGGATGGCACACACCTACCTTGAAACTAATCTGATAGCTATGAGACAAAAGAATTAACACGAAGTAAATTGTTTACTGGATCGTGATATTGTACGGTACAGCATCATCTGTGTAATTGGTGTCATAATGTACTTGCCAGGTGTCACCTATGATTATAGAAGTTAGAACAGTTCTAATTCTATTTGCCAACATAACACAGATCCTATCGGGTCACACCAATAGGAAAGTAATCAGAGAAATTTTATGATTAATTATAAAGTGTTATAATTAAGAATAAAATATATGTCATGGAGATGACATGCTTAAACCGAATTAAATTTATAAACGTTTATGACACGTCGTATAAATTTATCGCAAACGCAAGAAATACAATTATTCAGAATAATTGTATATATATATTTTTGCGAGAATAAAAGTTATTCTTGTGAATAGTGTTTTGTCAGAAATTTCGTACTTTCGGTGAATAGTGATTTACCGAAAACCGCGACTTTTCGAATACCGTTGGTATAGTATTTCTGGCAAAAGAAATACCAACTCTCTGGTAGTTCCTGGTGGATAACCGATAGAGGCACTATATTTTTGGTGCTTGCTTAACCGGGTCAGACAGCCGGGTCAGACTGCATTCCAATTTGAATTTGGAAGCAAGGTAAAGAAATATTATATTAATCTATTTAATTGTTAAATAGATTTAATCTTTTAGAAATCAATCAAAGGAGTAGATCTATAAACTGATTAAAATACAAATAAATACGGTTTTACTACTTTGGGTCTATACATGATTAATCTGGTATGTAACTCTCGGTTATTATCCGACATACTACTTAATCTATGATCTGAATGAGTAAAGTTTTACTTACGGTTTTTAATCTAAGAAAAGGATTGAACAGGTATGTAACTCTCGGTAGATTATCCGACATACCACTTCAATCCTTTTGGCTTGAGTTAGAAGTAAAATTTTTGTTTTACGGTCTTTCCGCAGCTTAAGCCTAATGGCTTTGGGTACTCACGAAAACCCTACAGTGGTATCAGAGCACAAGGCTCTCCTGTTGATTGATTTTCTAAAAGTTATAACTTATGCAAATTGTTTGCATATACCGCGTATCGGTTTAATTCTTAGATTTGCAGCTTAAGTCCAAAACCGATTAGAAATGAGATTTTCTTGGTTCGGTTTTCCGACTGAGAAAGTTAAATTAGATTTAAGCTTTCTTTAATGTTTTCTTTATGTTTTCGTTTTCAAAAACTTTCGACTGTGGTAAAGTTCATCTAAGAATGTGATGAAGCAATAGAGTACCCAAGTAAGAACTGTTTATCTCCACCGTAAAAGAGAAAAGGTTGAGTCAAAGAAGAAAAACAGTTTTCTTTCTGGCCAATCCTATTCCTTTTACGTGTCCTGATAAACTGGCCCAAAGGGGACTTTGTCACGTTACCAAATTGCTTTACTACTGTCGAAGCATGGCAAAATGTAATTCTTTCGCCTTTTCGAAAACCTTTGGTTTTGTAAAGTTCATCGAAGAATGTGATGAAGCAATAAAGTACCTGAGTAAGAGCTGTCATTTCCACACCGTAAAAGAGATGGTTCTGTCTAGGAAAGACCGATTCTAAAGCGGTCCTCGTGACCCCGGTCTTTCCTGGGAGCCCCTTTTCGTGTCCTAATGGCTGGCCCAAAAGGAACTTTGTCACATTACCAAATTGCTTTACATGCCAAAAAGAATATCTGCTTTAAAAACATATAAACTGTTTATATGCTTTCAAACGGTATAACTAAAGAATTGAGCATAGCTGCAAAATAAAGAATTAGGAACTGATAAAATAGTATACGTAACTTGGTCACGTATATAAATAAATAGGATTTATTGCTTTGATATGAAATGCATAAATTAGATTTATCGCTTTTAAGGAACCGTGAAATTAGTCGTTAGTCAAAGAAAGACTGGAAGTGGATACCTTCGGTTGTCTTTCTGGCAGACTCTTTTCACGTATCCGTAAGACTGTCTAAAACCAGATTTATGAGATAAACATGCTTAAAACAAAGTAAAGCATGTGAAAGAGTGTCTTAGTCAAAGGAAGACTGGAAGTGAATACCTTCGGTTGTCTTTTTGGCAAGACCTCTTTTAAAGGTTGCTTACAAGGTTTAAAGCATAAAACAAACCCATCTAATTAAGTAGTATGCCCTTCCTACTCTATCCTTCTCAAACCATTGTTCATTGGTTGACGGACTGCTCAGCAGACGTCGCCTTTTACCTTTGGTGGTCGAGGGTTATGTTCGACATAACAAACCAAATAGAGTGAGGTTACTTACCGGTGATTTCCAAAATCGTTTTGGGCTCGGGGCAAAGTCTTCGTTAAAACATACGATGTTTAACGAAACCAAGAGTCATATAGAGATATGATTAGTAAAGAGTTGCTTACCTAAAAATAATTAATAGGCAAGCTTCTTAATCGACTTGTCTATTAATGAAAGATAGGGATCTTGGTCCTTCTGCAAAATGGGAATAGAACAGATTTGCAGTGGGAGTTTTATTGTTAAAAATAAAACATTACATGAACAAAGCTAAAATCTTTACATTTTAACATTGTAGAACATGTCTAAAGAAACGTCATTCTCGTTGCGCTCCCTGCTCGAGAAAGAAAAGCTGAAAGGAGACGGGACTAATTTTACTGATTGGTTCCGTGCTCTCACGATCGTACTAAGGCGCGAGAAAAGGGAATATGTCTTAAATACCCCTTACCCTGATGAACTCAAAGCAGGTGCTACTGCTGATGAGTTAACAGCGTACAACAAGCACAAGGAAGATGAGCTTGATGTACAGGGTCTCATAGTTGGGATTATGGGTCCTGAATTGCAGAGGCGATTCATGGATACCAAATCCAACGACATGTGTGTCCAGCTTAAGAACATGTTTCAAGAGCAGGCACGTGTGGAGAGATTCAAGGTAACCAAGTCCCTCCTAGGCCACAAGTTGGCCGAGAGCGGCTCTATGGGCACTCATATGCTCCGTATGACGAGTGATATTGAGCAGCTGCATAAGCTTAATAGTCCGTTGAGCAAAGAGTTTGCTACGGATATTATCCTGAACTCACTTCCACCCAGCTTTTCGGGGTTCATCATGAACTTCCACATGCTTGGGATGGAAAGGAGTTTACAGGAGCTGCAGGGGATGCTTAGGATTGCAGATGGAGACATGAAGAAAAGTTCTTCTGTTCTCATGATCCAAGCGGGTAAGAAAAAGATCAATAAGGCAAGGAAGAAAGTGGTTCCGAAGTACAAGGGCAAAGGGAAGCAGGTTCCTAAACAGAACGCTCCCAAGATAAAGGTCTCTGCTTCCTCTGACTGTTATTATTGTAATAGCAAAGGTCATTGGAAGAGAAACTGCCCCAAGTATCTGGAGGATGTAAAGTCTGGAAAGGTCTCCAAGGCTTCAACCTCAGGTATTTATGTTATTGAAGTTAATGTTGCTACCTCTATTAATGATTGGGTATTAGATACTGGATCATGTGCTCATATTTGTTCAAATATGCAGGCATTAAAGAATAGAAGGAAACTTGGCAATAGGGAAGTACAACTCCGAGTTGGAAATGGAGCAAGTGTTGCAGCCATTACAGTCGGTAGTATAGAGTTGTGTTTGCCCAGCGGGCTTGTAATGGAACTGGAAAATGTTTATTTTGTTCCTAGCATTTCCAGAAATATCATATCAATCTCATGTTTAGAGATGAATGGTTTTTCATTTGTTATAAAAGACAAGCGTTGTTCTATTTATAAAAATGAATTATATTATGGATCATCTTATATGATAAATGGTCTTTATATGCTGGAAATGGATAAACCTGTGTTTAACATTAATAATAACAAACGACTCAAAACATCTCATGAAAGTACGACTTACATTTGGCATTGTCGCCTTGGTCATATAAACGAGAAACGTATTAAGAAATTACAAGAAGTAGGACTTCTTGGTAAATTTGATTTTGAATCAATTAACACATGCGAATCCTGTTTACGAGGAAAAATGACCAAAGCGCCTTTTTCTAAAAAGGGAGAAAGGGCAAGTGACTTATTAGGTCTGATACATACCGATGTATGTGGACCTATGAGTACTTGTACAAGAAACGGTTATTACTACTTTATCACTTTTACTGATGATTACAGTAGATATGGTTATGTCTACCTGATGAGACATAAGTCTGAATCTTTTGAAAAGTTCAAGGAATTCAAGGCTGAAGTAGAAAATCAACTGAATAAAAGTATTAAAGCCTTACGATCAGATCGTGGAGGCGAATACTTAAGTTATGAGTTTAAAACGTACTTAAAGGAATGTGGGATAGTCTCACAACTCACGCCTCCAGGGACACCGCAATGGAACGGTGTTTCTGAGAGAAGGAATCGAACTCTGTTAGACATGGTTCGTTCCATGATGAGTAACGCCACTCTACCAAAATCGTTTTGGGGCCACGCACTAGAAACTGCTGCACTAACGATAAATAGGGTTCCATCTAAATCAGTAGAAAAGACTCCGTACGAGTTATGGTTTGGAAGAGTTCCAAACATATCTTTTCTTAAAATTTGGGGTTGCGAAGTATTTGTCAAACGCCTGACGTCTGACAAACTTGGTCCTAAATCTGATAAATGCTTTTTCGTAGGGTATCCTAAGGAAACGAGAGGATATTACTTCTATTACCAATCCGAGAACAAAATAGTTGTTGCTCGTAATGGTATATTCTTGGAGAAAAATTTTCTTACAAGAGGAAGTAGTGGGAGTAATGTAATACTTGAAGAAGTTCAAGATACATCACACAATATAATATCTGAACAAGATCAGATAAACCCACCACTTGTTACTTCAGCTGATGAGCATATGGAAGAACCAAATCCACAAGTAGTTGTGGAAGAGGTTCTAGTCCCGAGCTCAGATACTTCGACTCAAGTTGAAGTAGAACTGAACCCACAAACAGTTGTGGATGAAGTTCAACAGCCAGAAGAACAAGTGCTACGTAGGTCAGCAAGGATAGTCCATGCACCTGAAAGGTACATGGGACTACACGAGATTTCAGTGTTTGACACTGAAGATCCACTGACCTATGCGGAAGCAATGGATAGACCCGACTCCGAAAAATGGTTGGAGGCCATGAGATCCGAAATACAATCCATGTATGACAACACGGTCTGGAACCTAGTTGTACCACTTGATGGGGTAAAACCCATAGATAACAAGTGGGTTTTCAAAAGGAAAACAGACATGGATGGTAATATGACTATATACAAAGCACGGCTAGTAGCGAAAGGTTTCAAACAAATTCTCGGTGTAGATTATGATGAAACTTTTTCGCCCGTGGCTATGTTTAAGTTAATTCGGATGCTCCTAGCAATTGCCGCATTTCATGATTATGAAATATGGCAAATGGATGTCAAAACCGCCTTCTTAAATGGAAATTTAGAAGAGGACGTGTATATGATACAGCCCAAGGGTTTTGAAGATCCAAAGAATGCTGGGAAGGTGTGCAAGCTTCTTAAATCCATTTATGGATTGAAGCAAGCATCAAGGAGTTGGAATCTTCGATTTGACGAGGAAGTCAAAAAGTTTGACTTCGTCAGATGCGAAGAAGAACCTTGTGTGTACAGAAAAACTAGTGGGAGTGCCATCGCCTTTCTAATCTTATATGTAGACGACATACTCCTGATGGGAAACGATATTCCGTTATTGCAACAAGCCAAGTCTTCATTAAAGAAAGTGTTCTCAATGAAAGACTTGGGCGAGGCAGTCTATATATTAGGCATCAAGATCTATAGAGATAGATCGAAAAGACTCATAGGATTGAGTCAAAGCACATACATTGACAAAGTGCTGAATCGGTTCAGCATGCAGGATTCCAAAAGGGGATACCTGCCAATGAATCATGACGCAAAGCTTAGCAAGACTCAGTGTCCTTCAACAACTAATGAGCGAAGCAACATGAGTAAAGTACCATACGCTTCGGCTATTGGCTCTATCATGTACGCCATGTTGTGCACTCGCCCTGATGTCTCGTACGCTTTGAGTGTTACGAGTAGATATCAGGCTAATCCAGGCATGGAGCACTGGATTGCTGCAAAGAATATCCTTAAGTACTTGAGAAGAACTAAGGATATGTTTCTCGTCTACGGTGGTGACTCAGAACTCGTGGTAAATGGTTACACAGACGCAAGTTTCCAAACTGACTGAGACGACTCGAGATCACAGTCCGGGTATGTGTTCATACTCAACGGTGGTGCTGTGAGCTGGAAGAGCTCAAAGCAGGAAACTACTGCAGACTCAACCACCGAAGCTGAGTACATAGCAGCATCCGAGGCAGCAAAAGAAGGTTTATGGATTAAGAAGTTCCTTAGCGAACTAGGAGTGGTTCCCAGTGTTCAAGGCCCAGTGGACCTCTACTGTGACAACAATGGAGCTATAGCTCAGGCCAAGGAACCGAGATCGCACTCAAAATCCAAACATATTCTACGCCGTTATCACCTCATACGAGAAATCATAGATAGAGGTGATGTAAAGATCTGTAGAGTTGACACAGCCAGCAACACAGCTGATCCACTTACAAAACCTCTTCCTCAAGCCAAGCATCAGATGCATACTGCTTCTATGGGTCTGAGACACATAGGAGATTGGCTATGAGATTTTCTTTAGATCTTTGAGATTTTTAGAAAATAGAGATTTGTATAAGATAGGGCCTACGATGATTGGCTCCTAGCTTAAGTGGGAGATTGTTAGTTTGTAATAATCTAGAAGTCAATAATACGATAAATTTGTTATATAAAGCTTTGTTCATGAATTGAATGTTTAATCATTTTGTTACCTTGAGTATTATTGAATTTATGAATCATTTCGAGTTCATGACTGGAATTGTGAAACTTCATAATATAGATGATAATACTCTTAAAAGTCTCTAACCAAGGTAATTAGCAGGAACACTAATTACCGCGATAAGGTTAGTGTGTGGATTAAATGATGGTTAAGTTTTACAAACCATAGACAAAGAGTTGTCATTTTAATCACACAGATACATGTTAGAGAACATGATATTTGACAGACCCCAAATGAAATATTAAATGAAATTGTGTTTGTGTAATTAATGTTTTCATTTTAGTGTTAAGTTATAAAGTATGAGATATTCATTCTTCCTACATAAGAGGTGTATATGTGTGATTGCTATCTAACGCTATCCGTAAAAAGTAGCTATAAGGGTAGTTCTTCGGTATACATAGCTTATGCGGAGGAAAAGATGGTTTATCAAAAGTACTATTGTCCCTCGTATCTCAATACGAGCTATAGCGTCACTGGGCCCCTTGATAGAATATGATTATCTGGATCCAGTATGATTACAAGAGTAAACATATTTGATAATCTATTCAGGATCAAGAAAAGATTAAGTTTGCAAGGATGACACACACCTACCTTGAAACTAATCTGATAGCTATGAGACAAAAGAATTAACACGAAGTAAATTGTTTACTGGATCGTGATATTGTACGGTACAGCATCATCTATGTAATTGGTGTCATAATGTACTTGCCAGGTGCCACCTATGATTATAGAAGTTAGAACAGTTCTAATTCTATTTGCCAACATAACACAGATCCTATCGGGTCACACCAATAGGAAAGTAATCAGAGAAATTTTATGATTAATTATAAAGTGTTATAATTAAGAATAAAATATATGTCATGGAGATGACATGCTTAAACCGAATTAAATTTATAAACGTGTATGACACGTCGTATAAATTTATCGCAAACGCAAGAAATACAATTATTCAGAATAATATTATGGATCAAAAGTCCAATTTGAATTTAGGCCTTAATTAAATTTAGAATTTAATTAAAAGCCTAAATTAAATAAATTAATTAAATGAAAATGTTTAATTAATATATTAAACAAATCATTACAAAGTCAAATTTGATTTTGATTTCAAAACCGACATATGCAAACCGCCACAAATATTGTATTATAAATATGCATGAAATGAGAGAGAAAATTAAGAAATCCATTCCAAGTTCAAATCAAAGTACGAATCAGAATCTGATTCGATTCGTATCTAATTTTCTCTCCCAAATAGTGTTTTGCAGAAAATCTGATTATCCATATATATATTTTTGCGAGAATAAAAGTTATTCTTGTGAATAGTGTTTTGTCAGAAATTTCGTACTTTCGGTGAATAGTGATTTACCGAAAACCGCGACTTTTCGAATACCGTTGGTATAGTATTTCTGGCAAAAGAAATACCAACTCTCTGGTAGTTCCTGGTGGATAACCGATAGAGGCACTATATTTTTGGTGCTTGCTTAACCGGGTCAGACAGCCGGGTCAGACTGCATTCCAATTTGAATTTGGAAGCAAGGTAAAGAAATGTTATATTAATCTATTTAATTGTTAAATAGATTTAATCTTTTAGAAATCAATCAAAGGAGTAGATCTATAAACTGATTAAAATACAAGTAAATACGGTTTTACTACTTTGGGTCTATACATGATTAATCTGGTATGTAACTCTCGGTTATTATCCGACATACTACTTAATCTATGATCTGAATGAGTAAAGTTTTACTTACGGTTTTTAATCTAAGAAAAGGATTGAACATGTATGTAACTCTCGGTAGATTATCCGACATACCACTTCAATCCTTTTGGCTTGAGTTAGAAGTAAAATTTTTGTTTTACGGTCTTTCCGCAGCTTAAGCCTAATGGCTTTGGGTAGCCTCAAAACCCAACACTAAGCCACCCCATGATTTTGAAATTTTTAATCACGTATGTTGGAATTTAATTGATATTTTATTTCTTTAAAGTTTGTCATATAATTTAGCCCCCTCATAAAATGTTAGACGTGTACTTGTAGTTTAGTGGTTAAGACTCTATTTTGTTCTTGGGAGGTCTTGAGTTCAAGTCCCACTAACTACAAATTAATATTTGTGCATTTTAAGTTTCAGCTCCTCTAACTAAATTTTCTAGTTCCGCCCCTACTAACACATGAATTATAACACATGAATTATGTAATCAAAATAGTAATGTATGCTGCATAACATAGAATGTCTAAAGCTAGCATATTATGTGAACATAACAAATTATATAAACTCAGTAAACTTAAAAAAAAATCCTGCAAAAATGCAATATAAAATCTGTAATACAATCATATGAAATCTATGTAAAAAATATAAACTAAATTATGTAATCCTAACAGATCTATTATGTAAACCTAACATTTAAATTCTATACACTTAACTTCAAAATTCTGTAAACATTGAATATAAATCATGTCACATAAAACAGATCAATATGTAAATCTGTCATATAAAGCCTATAAACTGACAAGATCCATCCTGAGTCAGACTCGGATTCGGGTTCAGACTCACGTTGAGAAACATGTAGTTGCTATTAAAGAAGGACCTATTTTGAGGATTGACCATTTACAATATCTAAAAAATATTAATAGTTGTTTACATTTCCTAGATAGTTTTTTATTTTTTGTTTCTTTCTATTTTTACATTTCTAGGTAGTCATTTATGCTTGCTTATTTCTATGTTACAAATTACTTACTCCTTATGACCTATAAAATGAGAGCTTTTGTAAGAGAAAAAATAACTTTTGCATATCAATATAATTTCCTGAGAGAGATTTATTCTAGCCTTTTTTTTTTTTTTGGAAAAAAGACATGAAAGTCTGTTTCATATAAGCAACATAACGGTAACTTACAAAACTAGTAGTATCAGATCTCAATTATTAGAGTATAACCACAAAAACTAACAAAGAGCAAAAGACATAGGCCCTTCGTTTTAAAGTCCACCAAAACACAGTTACAGAAAATAACACTTGATCTAAGCCTACTATCATAATGGGGCTGAGGTAAATTAATACTAAAATCAGATTTGTGCAAAAAGATGTAGCTTGCGTCATCATCAATCTGCTGGAGTTCCAGCTGCTCCTCCTATGCGCAAAATCTGCTCTGCCCTCGGCTGGTACACAACCATCAGCATGTCATTTGGATCCCACTCTGCTAGATTTATTCTCGCATTTACTATTTAGCATTCTTTGTTTCTAATTTCACTAAACTGTTTTTGAGACCCGTCACTAGCGTCATAAACCTAGCAGATCTATTCTGTAAACCTAACAAATAGCATAGTGTTGAGGGATACTAGAATGTTGTGAGAATAGAGACTTTTTTATATGGGGGAATTTCACGTATTCCCCTCAAAAACTTCAAAATTACGTATTTCCCCCTCTAAACTTCAATAACTCACAAATTTACCCATTTTATTGTCTTTTATATTAAAACTCATTCTAAATTTATAAAATATCCATTTTTCTCTTTCATTAAAAGCATAAAACACCCCATTGGACTCAAATTTGAATCTGAAGTGTTCCTCTACCGTCTGATCCACGCGTATCGCATTAAGATCTGCGCGCATAGCTTCAAAATTCGTGCTGATCTAGCACGCATGGATCTTAAAGCAATTATGATCCACTCACATCACATTAAAATCTGTGCATGTTGCTTCAATATCCGTGCGTGTTCGCTTCAAGATTCGTGCTGATCTAGTGGGTATGGATTTTAAAACAGTTCGGAAAGTAGAGGAACCCTTCGATTCAAATTTGAGTTAGATGGGCGTTTTATGCTTTTAATGAAAGGGTAAAATGGGTATTTTATAAATTTAGAATGTGTTTTAATTTAAAAGACAATAAAATGGGTAAATTTGTGAGTTTTTATAATTTAGAGGGAGAAATATGTAATTTCAAAGTTTAGAGGGAGAAATACGTAATTTTGAAGTTTTTGAGGGGTATACGTGAAATTCCCCCTTTTTATATTGTGTAAGTATGTGATGTTAATAGAGTAACAACCGAAGTTAGTTAGAATTCTGTTAAGCATTTAGTTAGTTACTGTGGTGGTTAGAACTATGATTAAATAGTCTAAACCATAGTTAGTTGATGTAACTAGGATTAAGCTGTTGAGCTATAGGCTATATATATGTGCGTTTCATATCCTGTAATAGATATACAACAAGAATGAATAAAATCTTGATTCTTCCAAACTATCATCTTCTCTGTTAATCCTTTTAGATGTAAACACATTTATTTTATACAACTTGATAGTCTCTACCAAGCATTTAAAAAAAAAAAAACTATAAATAACTGCAAGTTGCAATCAAATATTTAAATAACTCACTGAATACCGATCAGAGACAATAATCAACAGCTACAATGGCGTGAAGATGATCGGAAATGCTAATTAACAGCTTCAATGTCGCTGCTGGTCTTCAATGTTTGATGATGATGCAAGACGATGAAGATTGAAGAGCCTTGTTGGAGAGATGATGCGAGACGATGAAGATCGAAGACCATAATTGAGGAAGAAAATAGTTGAAGAGGACAGATCACGATGGCAAAGGAAAAAACGAGGAGAACAGAGATCAGAAATTCAAAAAAGGAAATAGCGCTAATGAAGGAAGGTTTTAAATAAGGCAGTATCGGATTAGGGACCAACAAAGGTTTAAAACAGTTTGAAACGCATATGAAGGTAGACCCAGGACAACATGGAGAAAATCTGGGGAAATTAAGGTAAACGAAAATGAAACCTTTTCTCCAAATTAAAATCATTCACTTTGTAATTTATTTTTTTCAATATTGATCGAGCACAAACGGCCCACAACACAGACAATTAGCGATCAAGGTGCAACAAATTAATATTCTCTTTATTTGGAACTAGGCTACAAAAATATTCATATCATGAAATATAAAGGAGTTGGCTGGAAAGGAATTATAACATAATATATAAAAATGTATTCAATATGCTATAAATTACAGAACAGACCAAAATTGCGGCAACAATCCTGCCAATATATACATTGTACACTCAACATAGCTCCAAAAACCAATTCTCCAAAAACAAAAAAAATATAGTAAAATGGCATATTTGTTTTTGTTCATGACATAAAAAAATATCCATAAGAATTAGTAACCAAAATAGCTCCAGATTTGTTGAGCTTCCAAGTTATGTAGGAAAAAAATGAAAATAAAATTGGTAAAATTCACATGTGTTTTCTTTCCATTTACCCAAACTCTATGTTCATGCCAACCTGAAAATATGAACTCAGAGCAAAGATAAGAAAACAAGTCCTCCCCTTCTCTCCACTCCTTCAATTCTGGTCCAAAAATTGAGGTGATTTTTTTTTGAGAAAAAATAAGGGTCCAGCCCTTATTTGCTTTACTGTATTGATGGTTCAGTTACAAAGTTTTTGTAACTGTGGTGAAAACAAGGAATTGAGTTGATTTTTTTTAAATGGTTATATCTAGAATAACCCTTTAGAACTAGCTAGTGATGACATTATCCTGAAATCAGACTCTCTCTCTCTCTCTCAATATATGCCATATATTGCTCGCTCAAAAGGTAAAAAAAAAAACTAATCAGTTGAAGTTTTCAAAATTACCCTCCATCTCGGACTTATTCACAACCATAGGCCCTTTGATTTGCAACTCGGCATGATGGCTGCTAGTTGGCATTATGCCATGCTGCCGTATTAGTCCTTGACCTTGTGGCGTCATCATCACTTGTGGTTGCAACCGCATCCGAACTTGCGCTTGTGACGGCATCCTCATTTGTGCTTGAACTGCTTGTTGCTGCTGCATCATGGCATGTGCTTGAGCTGCTTGTTGTTGCTGCAACATGATCTGCTGTGGCTGGGGTGGGTGCTGGCGCTGGTGTGGGGGTTGGCTCAGTTGGAGCTGCTGCAGCTGCTGTGCTGACATGAGAGATGGACGGATTCCCGGTTGTTGGTTGATGGCGCGCGGCCCACCGTAGAATTTTGGATTCATTGCAAAGTTGTGGGGCACACCAAAGGGCATCATCCCTGCTGGCCCACCATTTGGAACCACTTGACCGGTCGCAATCTTAAGACGGTTAACCTCCATTCTTAAAGCGTCAGTTAATGCTACATTAATCGTATAAAAGAAAATTACATAAGCTTTCAGGTCTTTGTGCAAAATTAAGGAAGAAAGAAAATATGAAAGAACAAAATAGTGCAGTAAAATGTAACATTTTTATGTTTTTTATATATGAGGAAGGATCACTTGATAATTCTTTATTTTGACCATTTTTATCATAGATTTAAAAAAAATTCAAATAAAAATATAAAATAAAAATATATATATTTGCTAGTTTTCGATGGTCCATCAAGAATCGTTAATTCTGAATCCTTAAAATTAAAACATTTGATGTACGGTGAAGTATACATTAAAGCTCATTATATTTTATAGCTATGATATGTAAAAATAATATAAATCACATTTAAATGCTAAATTAATATTCTGAAGATTGTCAAAATATCATTTAATTATAATATTAGGGCCTTAATTCCTTTCTTATATACCTTAAAATAATTGTCAAAATGAAAGATTATCATGTGATCTCCCTCTTTAAATATATAGAAGAGAGAGAGACTTACAATCTTGCATATGGCTTTGTTGTTCCATATGGTGCACCTTTGACCTGAGTTCATTATTTTCTCGTGTCAATCCATCTGTATCTTTCTGCACCATTATCATGCCAAAAAGAACAAAAAACGCATAATTAAGCAAGCATTGCAAATAGTATGGTATAAAAACCACTGTCGTAACAGTACTAATCAGTTATGGAAATATGTCATCATGCACATATGTACACTTAATTTCACTGTTACTAAATGGCAGTAACATTTTTAGTTAGGGGGCGGGGGCATTCCAATGCCCATCGGACCAAACTTTATCTGATGGGCAGTCTAAACCATCCGATCGCGATTTCACTACTGATCACTTGATTAGTGGAATCTGCAACAATACCCAGATTTAAACCCGTTATCTCTATTAGTCTCTTTCTTCCCCAAACAGACCTGTCTCTTTCTCTCTGTCGCTCTATCCCCCTCCCCTCGCTCTCTCTAGTGTCATGATGGAACTAGATCATCTAGGTCGGCCACAATCCCTCATCTCTATCTCGTTCTGCTCCTCTTTTATTTATTTTTTTTGGTAAGGTCTCATCTCTAAAATCTACTGGAGGGCGTCTCAAACTGAACCTGTACCCTCGCATGAGGATGGGATTCTATCGCGCCCAGTAAGATATCGAGGTCAGCTCTACTTCCCACATATGCCATTCAGCTGCCATTGCTCTCTCTCCTAAAATATTCTCAGTAACAAAACTCCCCTTCTTCAGGTCTATTGCCTCTTCTTTTTTCACCACATTCACATTTCAATTGCAAAACTGTTCAAATTATGGATTGCAAATGCTTTAGTTTTTAGTCTGTCAGTCAGTCTACTGATACATATCTTATTGTACCAAATTATAATTGATTGCTGCAAGCAACAAAAAATAAGAGCAAGATCAAGGAATAATGTGTGAGGCAAGTCAGGGCAATGGATGTCTGCTCTGTGATTTTTGCAAAGGTCAAAAGACAAATGTTCAGGCAAAGAAGAACCACATCTATCACCGGTGCCCTACTTGTAAAGCTGTATCTGGATATCTCTCATTTACATCGGCTTTAAAGGAACTCCATCTTTTAGCATAATTGGTTTACTGTGATGGTACTCTTGGCAGTTCAAACTCACACGAGGCATATTAGAAGATACCCTCAGATGATTATACCAGTTACTTTAGATTTATGCTATTAATGACCTATAAATGAAATTCAAAAAAATAGAAGCATGATTGGAGCTTCAGATTGTTAGAACCAAACTTTCTAGTTTCTACAACCTGTTTGAATGGATTTGGGATTTGTATGGGCAAAATGCATTACTGGAAGCTGTTGATGGTAGGCTAAATGATGATTTTGAAAGATAAGAAGTTGAGCACTTCATGATTGTTGCCCGAGAGGTTTTCACGTCCATCTATTGATTAGGAAATAAGTGTTTTGCTTATATAAAGTTGGTTTGCCACCTCTTCCAACGAAAAAATCAGTGGATTTTAATTCCATACATTGTCTTGCTACAATAACATGTGGCATAGAAGCAACCTCCTCATGTCACAAGGCCGGCTCCTGCTGTATTTATGATTCTTATTTTAAAGAAATATATGATAGAATAATTTCCATTTGTTGCATTCTTTTTGTTTTTCTTTAATGGTATACAAATGTGTATTGCATCAAATATGTAGCTAGGCTGTATACTTCGTCATATCAAAAGGCTGTCTCAATATAAGTCCAGCAATGCATCTGTACCTTGTTATTTATTAATTTCTTTTTCTTTTTTGAATAAAATGACATTCATCATGTGCCAACAGAAGTTCTGACAGCTCTATACTGGTATTGTAATGAAATAAATTGGTAATATTGTCAAAGCAATATGAAGTTCATATTGCTTCGACAATATTACCAATTTATTTCATACTATGAACTATCTTATACTTAATCCTATCTTACATCTTTGAAATATTCAGATAAGAGTCCTATCTTAATTGTCATACCGGTCATGATATTGTGCATTTTTTTTGTGAGAAATCTTTTTCAAAAATTTTCTTCTTACATTTGAAGAAGCTTTGCATTGTCTGTACCATCTCTACATTGTTTGGACTTTGGACCATCTATGGCACAAACTCCGTACAAAGAAAAACACACGGAATGTCGTCAATTGAGGAATATAAAATTTCAAGTAAATACAACATACAAATTAATGCACTATAACCACAATTAACATTGATTCCAGTTTATAAATTTTCATATATTACATTTAGAACCTCTGTCATTCCATGTTACCAAATTAGTCTGTTATACAAAAATGGTCGTTTAATTACTTCAATTTTTTATCTGAAGAGCCTCAATCATGCATAAGTATTATTCATTAATTCTCGTAATGACAGCAGCTTTCTACTCAGAATTCAGGAAGCAGACCCCACATCATCCAGTATAGTAGCATGCACAGTATAGTACAGTACCACTATACTACCAACACTATCTTCTTATGACCCTACCATGAAGAAATGACAGAAGAGGATGGAGGGAGAAGCCGTGTGGATATTGTTGTGGTTGTGGCCATGGGTGAAAGAAGGGGGGGGGGGGGGGGGGGGGGGACCTTATGGTGGCCACGGACAGTGGGGTCAATGAGGGAGATCTCAAAGAAGGCTATGACGACGGGGAATTGGGGAACACCTTATTGTTTTTTTATTTCTTGTGCTCGCGCTACCAATATTGGGGGAGACGAAGGCGCTTGGGACAGAATTCGTAAAGACAGAGAGCGAATAGGGAATAAATCCAATTTAGACTGCAAACCCGTTAATCAAGAGATCAGTCTACAATTTAAAATCTTGTGGGGTAAACTGCCCATCAGACAAGAGTTGGTCCGATGACTCCGATGGGCATCAGATGCCCCCTCTCCCTTTTAATTATTAGTCAAGGTAGCACTGATAAAGGAATTAAGGATAACTGAGAAAGTGATAGAGAGCATATGCTTATCAAATAAACCAGCAGAAACAGGAATTACTTAACTGGTCTTACAATTATGTACTAGTCAGATGAGCTACTACCGTATTGAAAGAGATGCATACCTGTAAGAAAGCTAGCTGAGCAGTCAAGGTGGTCGACTCGGTTCGCAAAGTGTTTACCTGGGTTTCCAGTTCGGCAATGTACTTGACCTTTCTTTCTTTTGATCTGGCAGCAGACTGTCTATTTGCCCAAATTCTAACAAAGGAAGTAAACTAATGAATATAATAAATTAATTAAAAAAAGAAATAAGGACAGGATATATACGAGTTTTATCATTGGATTAAATTCATCAATATGTGTTTTGTTCTTTTTCTGGTCTTCAACATGATTTTAGCATGAACTGACATCATAATTTCTCACCTGTATGTTATTAGGAGCAATTTAATTTTTAGTTGGCAACGAAAATAGGGCAAAATTGCCCCATTATTCAGTCATTTCCAAGTCTCTCTTCATAATTAGTAAGTTTTTTTAAGTTTATTGTAAACAACATCCAGCCAATTTGCTCATGTTTACTTGAAATCGTTGTCTACAACTTAATTGAACACAATGCAGAAGTTGAGATAAGATTAAATTTGAAAAGGTAAATATATAGAAAAAGTATTTTAATTTATATGTAAAGATATTTATAAGTAAACCCTAAAAAAAAAAGATATTTATAATTAAGTAGAAGTAATCAGCATTTTATGGTATGAAGTACGAGTATAATTTGAAAGAATCAGTGTTGTCATAATATGAAGGTACTTCCAATATAAATATAAGTGATATCCATGTTTGGATGAGAAAAAAAAAAAGAACATCACATTCAAATTTAGAATAAAAAGAAGAAAAAAAATTATTAAAATTTTAAGATAACTTATTTTCAAAATACTTATGAAAAAGCTTTTATTAAGGCCTTACAATTGCATTGAATCTAACTAGAATAAAAACTCTCTTTCTTTCATGACCAGATTATCAACCTTATAATTAACATCGTCATCATATAATCTTAATGATGATTATAATAATTACAACATTATTTATCAATTGAGAAAATAATCAGTGGACAACCTTTTAGCCTTTTTCGGGTCAGAGATAGCAAGTTCAGCGAGCCGTGCATTCGACATGGCCTTCTTCGCATCAGCAGGCGACATTCCCACCTCTTGCAACCGCGCAGTTCCTAGACCGAGTGCCGAACCCGAAACTGAACCAGAACCCGACCCTGATCCCGGATAAGACAACTCCTCCTTCACAGCCGCACCAAAACCTGACCCGGTGTCATCTAGCGACAAACTGTACCTGTGCCTAGCTCCAGCTGACATGCTCTTTCCTGCATTACTGGGCCCCGCCCCTGAACTTGTTCCTACACTATGCAC
The DNA here is from genome assembly GCA_025461125.1 of Carex kokanica. Lineage (NCBI taxonomy): Eukaryota > Viridiplantae > Streptophyta > Magnoliopsida > Poales > Cyperaceae > Carex > Carex kokanica. Next base: position 1,128,816 of record JAJGRX010001078.1, read on the forward strand.
CTCCATCTTGTCGCCTTCTGAGCCTTGAGCAATAATTTTTCCAGTTGTTGCTGGCCCAATTGGTCCATGAGCTGCTACCGTCACAACACCAGCCATAGGATCCTTTGCCGGGTTAGGCGCTTGAGCTGAATTGTTACTCAGTTGAAGGAACTCGTTCTGTTCAAACTTCTCCATGTCAATGAACAGAGAGAACAAGTCATCTTCATTCTCGTCTGATGACTGAACTCCGATGTCTAGTGTGAGATCATCAGGTAAGGCAATAATTTCTGAGTGGGCCCGACGGTGATATGGGTCTCGGTTAGGAGCATCCAGCATTTGACTTAAATCAGCTTCTAACATCGGCGCTTTACCTTTGCTCATATTCAACCAAAGATTGTGCAATGCAGATTTTACCAAAATTAGTTGCCAAAGATTGTGCGAATGCAATCGTTGAAATAACTCAACTTCTGTGAAAATGTGGGGAGTCCTTAAATTTCTTGATGAGGCGATAAAAGTTCGCTCGACCGACAAAACTTCTGATGGGGAAAAGCTTACACGCAAAAATATTGTTAAAAAATCAAGAAGGAGATACACACGTCTGATTGAGGATCGAAAGGCTTCGGTGGATTTTGGCCCTATAACAGGAATTTTCGCCAATGTCTGATAAAATAGTTCTTCAGTGATAACAAAAAATGAATAAGTGTATAGCAGTGAAATGAAGAAAAAAAAGGGGGAGGAGGAGGGAAAAACAAGAGAAACATTTACAAAACGAGCCAGGGGAACAAAGGCTCTCCTAGTAATCCGGTTCAAACTGAATTCTAAGAGAGAGAGAGATAGAGGAAGGAATGAAAAAGAAGAGGGTAAGAGAGGGAGAGTTATGAAATATCTAAAAATGGGTATCACAATTTATTGGTCATGCAAGACGCGTATTATTAATAGAATATATTTTATCTAATAATAACTAACTATAAAAAATCTTAGAATTTATAAGCAAATTATGGAAATTCTACAATTTACATGCAAGAACCGTATTAAGTATTGGAATATTATGCTTTTATAGTATATTCTATGAAAATCGAAAATTTGTTACTAAGCAAGCAATTTTACCGTGGCCCAAAATCTTCAGTGAAAAATAAAGAGAGGTTTGGATATTCGTCCAAAATTAATCTCCTGTAGTTGAAGGTATGATATGGTTTGAGTTTGAGTTTGTCTGATAGTTCACCATTTTTTTTCTTCATCTCTTTGTCACCTCATTATTATAAATGATATTTGTTATCTGATAACTGAAACTTCATAATTGTTAATTGTTATTTATTAAACAAAATTCCTTATTTGTGTAGATTTATGTAGATTTCATAAAATCTTTGGCATTAATAATAACATATTTTCAATCAATAGAGAGACAACTATCGACTTTTATTAAAATCGGACCGGATCAGACATGCATGTAGACCAGCAAAAATCAACCTGAAATCAAATCCTGTTTGGTTCGGATAAAAAACAAAATGAGCATGTAATATGGAAAACTATTATAAAAAACTAGGCCGGTTTTCAGAAAACTGATGAACCAACCAAAAAAATCAATTATTTTGAGGAGAAATGGTAGCATTTCTTAAGGGTACGTTGAACACAAACCTTATTTTGTGGACAATTATGTGTTGTCTTTTGTGTTTCCGCAATGTATTTTTTTTTAAACAATTATGTACTTGATCATGATCAGATAGTCACCGCAATATTATTATTTTAAAAAAAATTCAAAATGCTGAAATTTAATAGTGATCATTGGAGGTTCGTCTGATCACAAAAAATACAAAGAATTTTTATGATATTAGTTATATATTCAATTTTAAAATAAAGTATAAAATTATAAAAAACTAAAGCGTGCCTTCAATGTTTTATTTTAATAATTTTACGTATAAAATCTACGGATTTTGAGTTTAAAAAAATATATTTTTAATGTTTTTAACAATCAATAAATTTATTTTATTGTACATATTTAATATATATGTATGTGAGAATTTTTCACTGTATAAAACAAAATTAATTATATAAATAAAGAGTTAAAAAAGGATTGACAGCAAGGGCGGTGGACGCCTAATTAAGATTTTCCATATATACTTTTGCCACATATATTTTCATATTTATTTTGGTAGAAATATAAATGAATGTGGATATAGAAAATATGAGTTATATATAGTTAGATTTTTTCACTAAAAAGTTGTGCAATTGATTAAAGTTTCCATAAAAATATAGAGGTCAAGTTGTATTGATGTGGAGGTAAAATTGCTGAAACTTTCTTATTAAAAATATTGATGAAATTTTCGGCGCATTACGCTATAATTGCTAATTAATCTATTTTTGTTTTATCGAAAAACCACCCTCTATTTTAGATAATCCTGAAAACACGTCGAGTCCTAATTATTCTTTAATTCATAGGCCGAGATTGTTCAGGTTAGGACTAGTTATATGAGCCCTGTAAAGCCCATTGGTTTAATAGAAGCTGATCGTAAGGTTAATTGGGCCTATCTAAGAACACAAAGTTCACGTTTTGGGGAAATACAAGCATGCTCTTGGTTCCAAACTTCCAATAGTACAGTATGAAGCAAGCAAAATTGAAAACTGAGTACTCGTGGAAAGTCAAGTGCTGGGCATGTACGTCAAAATGGCTACCCAACTGGTGAGAAATCAAACGTGTGGTAGCTAGCCACGATTCGAATTACATGAATTGGCAGTTTTTACATGAATTACTTGAAGAGATTTCATATTACCGAGTTACGGTTTTTATTAATTACCGCGCGTGTATGATGGAGGCCAACTCTTGGTCTAACACAGAAAATAAAATGAATTTATTTAGTCATGCAGGCTGCTATTGTTGAACGGGGCCTGAAAATCTGAAAAATATCTTGCATAGTTTGCATGTGCATAAATCAAACTAGACACCAACAATGTGATACTAATGTTTTTTGTTATATATATGTACGTGCGCATGAAATTAATGTGAGCATTCATGTGAATGGAGTATATATATATGAGAATCGAAATATAATTCAGTGGTCATTCTAAAATCCAGCACCTCATATATATTATTTCTAATAATATGGGTCATCTATATGTCTATCAAGCACAAAAATATGATAAGAAAATAAGATGATGGAGAAAACCAAAAACCATAATTAATTTTTATAGGAATGATAAACGTACTATATATCACATTAAATTTTTGGTACAAAATAATATTAATTATGTAATTTTCTGAATTATGTTTAATTATAAAATTTGGTAATTCTTGAACGCTTGACCAACTACCTGCGGGACCTCCAGCACATTAGCTGCAAGTTGCGGATTCTCCAACCTTATGTGCTTCAGCGCTCTAGCTATGGGGCCTCCGGCACTTGAGCTGGGTTTTTACCTTGTTCTAACTCGTTCTAATCATCAAAGTTGAATAAAGATAACACTTCCTTTAATTGAGAGAAAATTACCGGACATTGAAAATTACAAATTAAAATAAAACTTTGAGCATAATAATAATTTGTTATAATGGATATCTATTTTAACACCATTTTCGTCTAACATATCCAGCCCAGTTATTTTACAATTTTTTTATTTAATTTTTTTCTTTTTGACAAAAGTATTGTAACGCGGTTGATATAATATAAAATTAACTTTGAAAATCAAAAAAGAAAATTATAATTTACGATTTGTGTTCAATATTTTACGTTATCATATACTTGTGGCATCATATCTCATGAAAACAAGTAACATTCAGTTGCAACTGCATGGTTGCACTAACTCTCCATTTGAGGGTTGTTACAATCACTACTACAAAACACAAAACATACACAACATATTATACAAATTTGTTCAAAATTTTCATTAAATTTTTGTCCAAAGAAAAAAAACACTATTTCGAAAATTTATGCACATTATACACGGTTTTACTGTATACAACAATGTATAGATAAGCTCCAACATTCATACACGGTTCTTTATTAATAAACCATGTACAATTGGACCCAATTGTACACGGTTATTTATTAAAATCCTCGTATGAATGTTGGAGCTCATTTTTGGACGGACGTATATGAAATGCTCCAACTTTTTTACACAGTTTTACTGTTTGATCCGCTAGTGATGAAAAAAAATACAAACTTTTTCATGTCATCAATCTGTGCATTTATGTTATAATGCATCTCTATCTATTTTTTTCTAAGTCATATCTAAAGCATTTGTATATGTATTTCTCTGAGACATCTATCTAAACATGCAGGCTAGGGCAAGGGATAAGGCAAGATGATCTTCGACGAAGAAACTTCAAACGGGCGTATCTTGGCGCTCGAGTGTCCGATTTCAGCGCATAAACACTTTTTGGAAAGCTCGTGAGGAGATCTACATTTAGTTTTCCTTTGGAGTATAACTGCATTTTTTAGCCTCAAAAGACAAAGAGAGGAGCCTCAAAACTTGAGTTGAAGTTTTCGATTAATTTTTTTCTTTCTATTTTTTTATTTGTTTGTCCTTTACCATATTTTTTCTTAGGCATTGTTCATATAAATGTATGAAGTCTCAGATCTAGAGTTTTTGTTATATTTTTTATTTTTTTAGTTATAATGTTATTCATGTAACTAATAATATGTGATGTAATTGTAATTGTTGTTTTTGGTATGGTATGTTGTGTTAAATTTATAGTTTTTGAAATGTAGTTTAGTGTTTCTGATATTTAGATCTAGGGTTTAATTTGAATCCATATCTAGATTTGATTTGAATTCATATCTAGGCTTTCATTGTATTTTTAAAAAATATGAATTATACACAGTTTTTAATAAAAAAATTTGTGTAGGATGTGTTTTGGTGAAAAAAATCGGCGAAACAAATATGAATTAACCGTGTATGCTTAGTGTTTTCATACACAGTTTTATAACCGTGTACAATTTACTGATCCTATTATACACGACTCCGGTGAACACGGTTGCAAAATCGTGTATAAATCCATTTTTTAACTGTGTATAGTAGTGTTTTTTGTAGTAGTGAATATTGGTTTAATGATTACATAACACCGTACTGTTTTGGAGGTTTTTTTGTTAATTCAAACTTGAATTAATGTTTTCTTGTAGTAACTGTGTATATAAAGTTCATATGAATACGGTTCCGCAACAGTGGGTTAGCGTTTTCAACCTTGTATAGTCACCTTTTTTGTAGTAGTGTGAGGAATATCAAAATATTAGTTTTAGAAAGTTAAATAATGTTAAAAGAGTAATTTTTATCCTATAATTTGATATCCAACTAAACAAAATAAATTGTGAAATTTTCTTTTTCCTTTCTTTTCTTTCCTCTAGGCTCTATATTGTTTTCATACAACTAAAGTGTAAAGGGAGCAAGATTAATTATTTTAAATAAAGAAGGTCACCCTTGGATTAATCTATGTACCTAACCAACAATGTATATTGTAGTTATCGGTTAAATTACAATGCAACCCCTTATCTTTGTTTATTTTGAATATCGAAAGAAAATATGTACCAAGGGCCAAAAGTTTGTGAATATGCGCAGATTATATATATATGGACATTCATTAACATGACACTATTTGAAAATAACATGTTGCAATTAAAGGAAAGTTAAAAGTACTGTAATATCTGTAGATCGAAGTAGCACTACTACAAAAAAAGAGATTGCACACGGACATAAATGGAAGAGCTACACGGATTTCCTACCGTGTTTAAATCGAGGGTGTACGAATAGGTCAATAACTACACACGGACATTTGCCCGTGTACAATTATAACGATTTCTACACGGATTACTTTATAAACAGCCGTGTACAAAGACCTGCCTGTGTCGCTCTCCATGTTACCGAGCTACACGGATATTACCTAAATAACCGTGTACAATTCTTTTTATACACGGACATTTAACTAAATATCCGTGTAGCTCTCCTCTTTCTACACGGACATTTAACTAAATATCCGTATAGCTCTCCTCTTTCTACACGGATTTTTAACTAAATATCCGTGTAGCTCTTTGAACTATCATACACGGACTTTAGTTAAATATCCGTGTAGAATTAACTAAATTTTTTTTTTGTATTCGCGCGCGATTATTTTTGAAATTACTCTTCTTACACGGATTTTTGTTAAATATCCGTGTAGGATTGTCTTATAATTTTTTTTTTAGTTTTTTTTTTTTGGCTAGCCTCCTGTTTTGCTAGCCAGTATTTAAATTTTTTTCAGATAACAATTTAAAATTCATGCACACAAAATTATACAAAATTATACAAATCCATATTTGGCATGACAAAATTATACAAATCCATATTTATCATTACAAAATTCTAACCGAAACCATAAAAGCATAAAATTCTAATATCAACATATATAACAAAAAAACATAAAAGCATGAAAGCATCAACATATATAACAAAAGAAAGCATAAAGGCATCAACATATATAGACATTGCTTTTTGTACATATACAATCCCATGTGATCCACATATAACATATACTCCTCAAGATCCAATACAATGTTTGTAGATCAAGTTATGTCCTTACCACTTAGTAACCATGTGATGGAGGTTTGGCCCAATTTCCGCCAAGTTGGGCTCATGTTGCCAAAACGTTGGGCTATGATCTAGTTTGGACCAAAATTTCATACAAACTAGTTGTATTAGATCCAACATATGAAAAAGGAGAGTGCCATGTGATCCATGACATAATCCATCTTTGTTAAAGGTCTCCAACATATTGCATCTCCAATAAAAAATACATTTTAATCAACATATATGTGCATGCATGCATAATAGAGAATAAAAATTCTCCTTTAAATTCAATTTTTTTTCAAATTTCAAATTTTTTTCAAACGTGGCAGAAATATAGAGAGGAGAAAATAAAAACTAACCTTAGAAATATAGAGAGGAGAAAAGAAAAAAAAAAAGAATATATATATATATATACTAACCTTAGAAATATAGAGAGGAGAAAATAAAAACTTCAGATCAACATTCAATACAGAGAGAGCGAGAGAGAGACAGTATAAAAAACTTGATCAAAACGGCGCTGGAAGGAGAAGGCCTTTTATACTAATTAAAACCCTACACAGCCTTTTATACACGGATTTATACTTATTAATCCGTGTAGCTCTCCAAATAATCATACACGGCTATTTATAATAAAATCCGTGTACATTTTCTACCATTTCTACACGGATATATTGTCAAAAATCCGTGTATATATTCCTACACGGATATTTAACAAACGTGTAGCTCTCTCAATTTTTTCCACACGGTCTTCTTTGCACACGGATTTTTGATCCCTAATAAACCGTGTAGCTCTCTCAAATAATTCTACACTGATTCTTAACTAAATGTCCGTGTATAATTCTCGCAGATTTTTTGGGCTTTCAAAAATTCATATTTGGTACACGGTTTTTATATAAGATAGGGAAAACCGTGTACAATGTGCAGTGTAGAATTACCATTTTTGTAGTAGTGTAGTGAACTTAAAAAAAAATTAGTATTGCTGGTGAACTAGTAATTTAATACTTTCAAGATTTAGGTCTAGCCTAATGACCAATGCATTGTCTTTGTGTAAAAAGCCACATTATCATTGAAACCAATTAATATCCACACTAAGATCAGTTGATGGACTTAATAGTTTCACTTAATCATACATGTACCTGTTTATTTTATAATTAGTGGGCTTGGCCACCTCAGCTTCCATTGCTTAGTAAGTTACAAAACTTAAATTGTAATTAGATACCTAATTACCATTCGAATCCGATACCGCCAGTGGTATAAAAAAAGGGTAGATTAGGAGGTAATGCCATATAGTACATATATCATATATATCACATTTAGTTTATGATATGTAGGGATAATATCATGAAAGCTCTCCAAATTTTAAATTTGTGACAGGAAACCTCTAATTAAACTTTCTATTTATGACGAACACCCTTTAAAAATAAATTTGACAATTAACATCACAATCGCTAATCAAACAAAATTATATTAATTTTTAAAATTTGAGCATTTAATTAATAGTATATATATTGTTCGAAAGCGTACTTGTCACAAAAACTTTTTCAGGCCTCCTATGTTATAAAAGTATATTAGTTTGTTGTACATAATTGATTGGGAAATTGTGCTACGCTTTGATTAATAAAGTTATTAATTATAGAATGAAATGTTCTTCCCTCAGTTTAAGATTATTTGTAGCGCCTACAAAAAGTTTAAAATTTTGAAGAAAAAAAACCTCTAAACATCACATTGTAGATTAATAAATAGGACTACAGAATGCACCTTTTCAGCTAATTTAATTTTCAACAATAGTTATATGGAGGAACTAGAAAATTTAGACTGAAGAGGCTTTTACGTTTAGACCCAAGAGGCCGAAACGTAAAATGCAAATGTGTGGCCACTAAAATTTAAAGTCTAGTATTTACAACGAAAAAAAAATTCTAACTAATTAAACTACAAGCACACATCTAATATTGAGGGGACTGACGACTATATAAATTTGAAAACAAATATTGAAATTTGAATATACATATTAAAAAATTTAAAATTACGAGTGGCTAAGCACTTCCTGACATAGGTGTGTAGATCTGTGAACCCTTTTCTTTTATAATTCCGGCGGCTATTAAGACAAGACTGATAAATTAAGCTCTAATTGAAATGCATGTGGGTTGTTGAAAATACTTAAGACCGGTAAGTACGTAGGATAAAGTTTCGAGTTTAATTAATATATTAAGATGAGATTTGAAACGCTGACAACACATGTGTTAGTTAACTAACCTTGTACTGTTCTTGAATTATTTATTATATGCCAAGGTAAATTAGAAGCCCTACATATATAAGAACTTTATGGAGCAAAATGGTTGTCTCCCTTCATTATCGCTCCAGTGACAAAAATGCACAAACCTTAGCAGCCCATGCATATCAAAACATAAAAAACAAACACAATAATGACAAAAGAAAAATTGTAAAATAATTTAACAGTACATGTTTCTTTGGCTTACATTAGAGACCAACGTAGATGATCATTTTTTTTTACTTTTAGACATTGAAGAATTAATTTAATTGACACAAGATGGATTATCATTTTTCTCCATAAATAGATGTCATTGTACCAAATTTTCTCCATAAATAAATGTCATTGTACCAATGATTCGGTCTCATTAGAGAGATGTCAATAGACCACTGATTTCACAATTTACCACATAAACAATGATGTTACTGGCTTCTCTCCAATAGTTGAGTCTCACAAATTTCCGTATATTTTGTTGCGGAAGTACGCTATAATTTACGGAAACTACTATGATCAAATCAATACGCGTGAATCATTTCTTCGTATCAACTAGATTGAAAAAAAAAATTAAGTCGGTGGATGATCATACTTAATTCTTCAATTTTCTATAGGAATCAATAAGATTGAAAAAAGAAAAAATCCAACTTGTTTCTGGTAATTTTTTCAATTTCTAAAAATTTGAAGTTGGTGGATGATCATACTTAATTGTTCAATTTTTCTATTGTGCGTAGGTTGGAGCAAACAATATAGTAATAAAAATGTGCAACTCCCGTGGCCCATGCACATGGATATTGCTTACAGAGATATTTTGGATCAATTGGTTCATCTTGGATTGGATAAACATGCATATCTAGCGCTTTGATTGGTGTGAATCCCTTAATAAAGACAAGAAAACTGGGCTATGTCATCCTTTGAATTAGTCCGTTTTGAAATCATATAATGGCGCAAACATGTGATGAAACTTACCCTGTCTTTTTAACAACTCATTCATCTAACTAGTTTAATTAAGCACTTTCAATGGGGATCAAATCGGTCTATGAAAAGCTTGTGAAATTCTCAGAATAAAATATTTTAGTTTGATATATACTCGTGGAAGAAACGACCCAATAAATTATATATGTTAGAGGAATACAAGGATTAAATTGACAAATATATATATAATTTTATAAAATTTACCTTTTCAATTCATTTTCCTTTTTTCTTTTAGTTTTCCCTTAAAAACATTAAGTAGGTGATTGTCAATTACTTAAAAACATTAAGAATTTGACAGATTTTTTTTAAGTAAGAATAGGAGTCCTCCTTCTATTTTATTAACCACAATTAGTTACATAGTTTTAATAACCGCAATTAGTTATATGATTTTAAGGGCTTTGAGAAATAGCCCTTTGACGGAATTTGACAGATTTATTGAAAAGGTTAACAATATTTTCATTCTGAAAGGAGTCATACTATTTTATGTTTACTCACGTCACATACTATTTTATTCATGCTGCTGTTGTTTTCCTGGTTGAAATTATGCGTAGATTACCCTTACCTGTAGCCTTCCAATTTCTTCTTGGTTTGTCAACTTTCACCAGCTACACGTCAAGATACATAATTATGATCACCAAAAATCTTGTATACTGTTACTTTATAGAATAATTGATAAACACAAAACTATATATGATAATTTTTTCATATGCATGTATAATTATATAATTTTTATTATTCTCATTACATTGATTTGTAGAATTTTTTTATTGAGTAACTTTTGATAATTAATTTATCTGACATTGTAATAATTTTTATTAATAGTTTATGATCCAAAATATTTATATAACATTTATCTTGTTTTATTATAATTTATATTTTTAAAATAATAGGATTGTAAATTTCAAATTTTATATTTTATGCTATTACAAATTTGATATGCTTATTATATATATATATATATCTTATTAAATTATATAAACTATCAATTTTTTCAATATCTATTACTCGTTTTGTAACGAGTCACTTTCACATGTAAGACTAAAGTATGGATAAGATTAATAATTAATATGACTATAAAAGTACCTCCTCTCAATCTGTATCTTACTCATTGATTACCCTAATCGCGAGAAAATTATACTTTTAACGAGAGCTGCATTTTCTTTTTCATTCAGACGCGAACGCAGGTGTCAACTAGTAGGCGCTCGATTTTGACTGCATTGAAACTGATGAGAATATTCTATATATGAACTGTAATAATTAATATTATGGTAACTTGCAAGATGCTGATAATTAACTAATCATGCATTGTCTCGAATCAACTTGGAAGTAACCATTAAAATAATATATATATATATATATATATATATATATATATATATATATATATATATATATATATATATATATATATATATAGATCATCTTGTTTCCACAACACCTAATTATCTATAAATACTCCACATATCCCTTCAAGTCTTATTCATCAGCTCTCCTTAGTTCTTTCTCTTTCAACAATCCAACCAATATATATACACTTCGTCTTTAATACTTTGAAAGCTGAAACTAATTAAGATGGAAAGCAAGATTTCCATTTTTATCACATGCCTTGTATTCGCAGCAGCATTCCAGCTCCTGCTTCCGGTATCAGAAGCCTCTCTTAAGGTGGGGTACTACAAGAGCAAATGTAAAAGAGCGGAGTCAATTGTGAAGAGCACTGTCAGAAACATTATTGTAAAAAATCCCGGTTTAGGCGCTGGTCTCATCCGCATGTTCTTTCATGACTGTTTTGTCAGGGTAAGTAACTTAATTTCTTTTATTAATTCACACTGTTGAATTTGTGTCCGGAATATTATTTTATTTCAGTGTGAAATGGACATATATATGCAAAGTTGCAGTAACAGCTCTATTATTTATAGGACACATTAATATTGTTGCATGAAGTTGATATGTATTATGGTAAGGTCTAAACAATAAACTGAAAAGTTAGCAACTACAACATATATCATATGTAGAGATGCTGTATATACCTAGTGGTGAACTGCTAATTTGTTCTTGTAAATACTAAATAGTCAGGTTTTGTGTGCTACATTTTCGATATATATGATTAAAAAGAAGTTAATCAACAATCTAGATTCAAAACACTATTTAATTGAAATTAAATAATTAATTACTGCATGAATGTTTTAAGAAACTGACATGACAATATATATATATATATTTTCCAACTAGGGTTGTGATGCTTCAGTCCTCCTAGACCCAACTCCAGCAAATCCTCAACCAGAAAAGCTCGCTATTCCAAACAACCCGAGCCTCCGAGGCTTTGAAGTGATCGACGCAGTCAAGGCTGAGTTAGAAAAGCAGTGTCCCGGAGTCGTATCATGTGCTGATATCATAGCGTTGTCTGCCCGTGATGCCTCATTCTTCCTAGGCAATATCTCCTACAAAATCCCAACAGGTAGGCTCGATGGTAGGGTTTCCAACGGTAGTGAGGCATTGCAATTACTCCCACCCCCTTCTTTCAATCTCACCCAACTTGAGGCCAGCTTCGCAAGGAATGGGCTCTCCACTGCCGAAATGGTCGCCCTATCAGGGGCCCACTCAATTGGACGATCACATTGCTCCTCCTTCACAAGCCGTCTCTACCCCACCATTGACCCCACCATGAACCAAGGGTTTGGATCTTCCTTGAGAAAACTTTGTCCCCAGAATGCAGCTGTTGATGGTGTCGTTCCAGAGGACTTTGTATCGCCAAATAAGCTAGATGAACAGTACTACAAAAATGTTGAATCTCTAACTGCGCTTTTCTTCTCCGACTGGAGCTTGCTCACCAGCAGCGAAACCCAGAAACAGGTTGATACCTACACTAAGGTGCCTGGTGCGTTCAAGGTAGATTTTGCAAACGCCATGATTAAGATGGGTAGCATAAATGATGCGCGCGCAGGATCACTGGGTGAGGTCAGGGGGGCCCACATGTCGTGCCGTGAACTGAGAATATATGTTTATCAAGTGAAAAGTGCTAGTCCTTTTAGTTCTTCCTTTTTATGCTTTTCTGTTGCGGCTATTCCATTCATTTCTATTTAGTATTTCGTTTCAGTGTTTTAAAATTTACAGAGACACTCTGTTCCAAATAAAAGTTTTTTCTTTTACTTTCCTATTGTTCCAATCTTAGTTTCCATAATATGTAAAAGGAATAAAATTGTCTTTATCAATTATAAGTTGCTGTGTTCGTTCTTATTGAACTAATTGCATGATTCACATAAAATAAGGACGAAGAAAAAAGAGAAATTAGTCCAAGGGTGCCGTGCGAACAAAAAAGAGAGAAAAAAGGAGTATTCATAAAGACGAACTAGTATCGTCACGTGCATTGCAACGAGGACAAACTATAAAAAAAAATTTCATAAAAAATGACATATTTTTATAAAAAAAATAGACCAATGAAAAATAAATTATTCAACAATATAAATAAAAAGTAAATTAGTACAAATAAAATCCAATGAAAACTAATGTTGACTTAGTGTAAATTGAAAATATCATAGTACGTAGCAGCTATATTATACACATTGTATCTGTTAAAAAGAAGGTAAATATTGAATTGTTACAATTAAAAACATATAACAAAATTAGATATGTGAAATTAATATGGTGAATATCTTATTTCCCACTCAAGACCTTCCGGTAAACTATATTTTTGGTATACACTCTTGGGGGAATCATGTTAATACCTTATATTTTAATTATATAAAGTTAAGCTAATACACTATGCCTAAACATGTTATAACTAGCTAATAATAATTATTACTATTTTTATTATTTTTTAGATAGGTACAAAATCAATGTTTTGGGATGCATCATGCATATATGATTTAGAAGAAGTGATTTTGGTACTTATCTAAAGATAGTAAAAAAAATTCAAAAAAATATAAAATTTGGCCTCTAAGCACATTTTAATATGGAAATTATGTTGAATGGTTCTGATTGGCCCTTTGAATTTTGAAAATGGACATATAAGATGTAAGACATGATGAAGCAAGAAAAATAGGACACATTTCAGCCCTCCTCTTAAAAATAAATTTATTGTATTTTAATAATGATGTAAGCTTCTAATATGAATTTAGTGAAGCAGCTTTTGTCATGCATGCGTTAGTACAAGCTGATAATTTATTTATTTATCTTGATACTAGTATCGTGCCCATGCGTTGCAACGGAATATATGATAAAATACCAAAAATAAATTCTCATACAAAATGACAAATTTTCATAAAAAAAACAAAATTATAAATATATTCTAGATTTATCACAGTAATATGTATAGAAATAAGGAAGTAGATAAATAAGGAAGTGAACAAAAAAATTGATTTGCATTGTGATCCGCTGTATAGAAAATTTCAATTGGAGAGGGAGAAATAAGGAAACAAATAAATAAGGAAACAAAGAATTATATCGCTAAATTTTGGAGTCTGTTTAATTTTAATTGTAACGCATCGTGTGGCAGTATGTGTGGCGAGTATGTTTGTAGCTAAATTTAAACTTCTACACATAAAACAGATGCATTTAATCAAAAAAAGATAGATTATGTGATTGGAGAGCTGAGATTAAATCCAAAAATTAATATTTCAATCGTAGCCGTTGACGGATCGGACACCCAACGTGCTTAATAATGGAATGGAGAAATGGAGACATAATAGAGAACTTTTATAAAAGCAACTTCTATCGAAAATGTGAAATCGAAAAGAAAAATGCTAACATTGTTTAACATTACTTAATTCTAATAGTCTATTAATTTTATATAATTTGCCATCATTATGCCTTGTTTCAATATAATTTGCCATCATTCAGATCCTGGCCCTGACGTATCTCCTCCTGCGACATCACTTTCAACCTTCCTGCGGCATCCATATATGTTGGATTATAATAAAATTTGGATAGTTAAAATAATAATAAAAATCAAAATCAAATTGAAAGAGTATTTAACCGGATCGCGCAAAGCACTTTCCTTCTTAAAACACCATCAAGACTTTAAATCACCACCAAGATAATTTGAAAATGTCACTTATTAATACAACCATAGAAACGACCGACGATAACTCTACATATATCCAGCCGTTTATTAGTTGGACAATTAATTATAAAATAAATAGGAGAACTCTAAGCAATATGCTTTAGTATATTTTATCTGTGAGGAGAGAGTCTAAAATAATGAGATGATTCCTTCTCTTTTCTTCGGACACAAAGTAGATAAGAGAGAGAGTGAGAGAATTAATTCATCATTAGTAAATAGCATATAGAGTATATATAACAAAACTTATATCAGCTAAAAGGGTAAAGGGTAAAGGGTACATTAGCAAAAGGGTGCAACGATTTAAAAACTGAACTGTTTGCAGTTCATTAACAACACATTAATATTTTAATTAGATAACAAATACTACAAATAGAGATTTCAAGCAAATGTTGTAATGATAATTATGAGTGTTCATATTAAAGTTTTCAACAATCTCCACAAAATTCAAAATTTAAGAATATCGAACAGTAATTGTAATATAAACGAATTACTGGATATTAATATTGCGCATCAATATAGTAGTTTACAAACATTGAACTTCATGTAGTAGAGATGGCTTTAATTTGGAGGAATTAGAGTGAACAATGTCTCGAACTCGTTCATTTGATCCAAAAATGCCACCACCACACACACAATATGGAGATTCTCGTCAAGGGTTGAGCTTTAACTGCCTTGTGCAAATCTTGGACCTTTTTATGAGAATCTTGAAAACATATACATACACTCTCATAAAGGTGAGATTCCTACTAATTAAGGATATGTGTAGACGCATATCCTACAGAAAATACTGTCTCGGTTCTCATTAAGAGCCAATATGCTCATCCTACCATCTACATAGAGTACACTCATCGTACATACGATGATTGGGTTGGAGCTAATGCACATGAAAGTGTGTGGACTTTTGGCCAACTTATCGGTTTGTTATTACTCATTGAATCTCTATCAAGGGATCGCCTACCAGAGATTAGTTTGCAACCACAAGAAGATCCATTAAGACATAACCCATCTCCCTCGATTAAATTTATACAAGAACATTAATTTTAGTCCATCATCAATATTTTCATGTCAATGAATCATTATTTGCAAAATAATGATTCTCTAAATAATTGCGACTCATAATAATTATAGAAAAACATTTCAACAATTTTATTAAGTAATTAATCATAGCATGTATAATGGCATGCAAAACATGGAATTCGATTAATTTATAGTTTAATAAGTAATTGAACTCTTACATATTATGTTATATCTGTGACATAATGCAGTCTGTCACTAATTACTTTCAACAAAACAACAAATACTCATGCATTATAATGCATCCAATTAAATTGATATTAGTCATCACTACAAATTAGATATAAAAATGTTATTTCAATTAATTGATCATTAGTTATTTACATTATCTTTTTTTTTATTATATACCTTGCATTTCATTTCTGTCTAAAAGGATAATTTTAAGAACATAATTATATCGTTGTGCTTCATAAAATTAAGTACATGTATCATATATTAATACATAATATATTTGTACCAATAATTTAATCTTTCATATTATTTATCATTCATATTATCATTCATATAAAAATTAATTATGGTTTTTAGTTTGCTCCATCATCTTATTTTGTGATTATATTTCTGGCCGGGTTTCATTGACATATAGGCGACCCGTAAAGTTAGAATCTGGGTGCTAAATTTTAAAGTGAGAACTGAATTGTATTCGGTGCTCATACTTCATTCATGAATTATCACATTAATTTCGTGCATACATATAACAAACAACGTTAGTATCACATTGTTGGTGTCTAGTTTTTGGTTTATACACATGCATATATAGTATCCAATATATTTTTGAGATTTTCATATATATGACCCCGTTCTTCAATTGCAGCCTCCCTAAATAAATTTATTTTATTTACTGTGTTGAACTAATAGAGGCCAAGAACTGGCCTACATCATACACGTGCAGTAATATCGAGCACAAAAATAAATAAAATAAAATAAAGAATATAAACAAATCATACAACCTTTCATTATGGGGTAATTTTTGTCACACTCCATTTTTTATAATATTATTTTAGGCACAGGAAAACATACGTTTTTGTTTTCTTGATTTCAGTTTTCAGGTAGAGAATAACTATTTCTGTGTTTTCTTATTTTTGTTTTTAAAAAACAAATACAACAAAACTATAATTTCAGCTTTAACTGCATACGTACTAACATGCAGTCCATATATATAGTCAATTCGAACCGATCTCTCCATATTAAAATGTGCTTGGAGACCAAATTTTTATATAATTTTTCCCTTTTTTACTAGTTTTTTAGATATATACAAAATCATTCTTTTTTTAGGGCCCAGAATCTGCTGAAAAACAAATGTTTGACATACGTTTTTTATGACATTTTTTTGTTAAAAAATTGCCAATGCTAATCGCAATGCCATGCTCTCTTTTTCTCCTTGCATTTTTCTCCCCGTAACCTGTTGATTCACATTTTTTTAAATTTCTAATGTGAAATTCTTTTACTTGGAATATAGAGTTTTAGTTATTTTTATTGGAACAGAGAGTTGGGAAATTGATATACGGGCCTAAAACTTTAAATCAGGTCTGCCACATGTATTTGTAAAAATTGCATACTTTAAATAAAAGAAAAGAGATGTGTGTAAAACTAACCTATACATCAGGCACACCTTGCATTTATTCATAAACATCCTAGTCTCCTACTTTATATACGGAGCAACCGAGGAATTAAAGAAAGCCGAGTGCCTTTCTATTTCAAATAATCGTAAGGTATATAAGACAAATTTCTCTTACTATTGTATTTTTCTTTGTATTTTAGTAATTAAGGAAAATTTGGTAATACTGCCTTTTTCGGTTTTAGGAAAATTAGGTTTAAGTCTCCCTAAACCTAATTAGTATTTAAGGTAAATTTGGTAATTATGTTTTTTTTACTCTTTTTTTTTTGGAAAAAAGGAGTGGAACGACCGTTCAATTTTTTCTTGTTTTTATTTTTTAAATCTCTGATGTCACAATTATGGAACATGGAAACTACCCAGTTGAAGGAGGCAGGATGTCGTTCCTGATGCGATAAGTGTTGTGTCGAATACACAGCATACTGATCTTGCCATCTCTAAACCGAAAAGGCTAAACCATGTTATTTCTGCCAATTAGGGAATTAAAAGCATGTCATATGTTTCTATAAACCATGAATTGTATTTTTAAGTACATTACCTAGCTATATATCTGTTTGCATGCATGCCCTAAGGTATAAAGAACGTACAAGTAATGGTTTAAAATTGCCTTAACTCCTAGTACTGTTATGTATCAGTATGACGAGTCAAATGCATCAATGAAGCCTTTGACTTTCAGGTACTGTTATGTATCTGTATCAAGTGTTTGTTTCTTTCCGGTTTAAGTAGTGCTATAATAAGGTGATGAGCTACAGGAAACTGAGGAAAGGGGGGCAAAGAAAGCGACTCTTATTTGGGCCTTTGACCGGCCCACCAATGGAACGTGAATACTAGAATGACATAATGTATTTAAGTTTGGAACGTGAACGCATGTGCTCTTATGTTTTGCATTATCTGCTGTATATACTTAATTTTGCGTTTGTATATGATAATAATATAGAAGATTAATCTTTAAAACTACTTCCATAAAAAAAAAAAATCAAAGATTAAAAGTTCCTCATTTAATTCAATTCGACAACTTTTAAGATTAACCTCCTAATGGCGGCGCAAGAAAAGAAGAGCGATCAAGAAGGCGATTGTAGTGAGATCGAGACGACGGCGCAAGGAAGGGAAGGTGCTAGCAAGGAAGATAAACCAGGAGATAAGGAAGGCGCTCGAAGGGAGGAAGAGAAGGTGAAAAGAAAGGAAAAAAAGTTGGCTGACTTTTATGCAGAAGCGATGAGGGAAACTCCAAAAGACATCTTCGAATGGAACATTTCGAGCAAGGCGACAAAAGAAAACAGGAAGGAATCTGGCATGCAAAAACAAGTGGAGTGGGCAAATGCAACTGCCCTCTTACCAAACGTTTTGGAGAAAAGACAAAACTTGGAACAAAGATCCCCAGATCTACTTTGGATAGGAGACTATCCGGTGCTCCGAATAGTTCCTGCGACAGACCAGGGTATAGGGCATCAAGTACAACTGCCATCTCTTCATAGTCCAGGTCTTAATCATAATGATCAGACAAAAACCACCGTTCAAACTCCCCAGGCAAACGAAAATCCAATAAAGATGCAGGAGAGGAAGGGTCTGCCCTTAGGGTCTAACAACAATAATAATGAAGATCTGGAAGGATGGACTGTGGTTACTCGAAAAAAGAAAAAATTGATTCCCCAGGGGGCGATGCATAGAGGAAACCAACAGTCTCTTCTTAATATCCATGCTACAAAGTTAAGACAACAAGGTAAGTGCTTCAAATGCCTGAGAGAGGGTCACATACAGGCTGTCTGTTCAAATCCAAGACGATGTTTACATTGTAATACTGATGGCCACATAATTCGAGACTGCCCATCAAAGCCACAGAGAAGTTTAAGAGACGCCCAAGGTCTCAAGCCACCTTATAAAAGAGAAGGACTCGCCGCAGGAAAAAGCTACACTAGCTCTCCGTCTACCTTTACAAATCCTCTAAGAACTAAACCCTTAAAGAAGGATACCCCAAAACCACCATACACAGAACACCCCTCACAGAGTAAACAAGTTAAGATGGAGGCTCCAAGAGACTGGCAAAACATGATCATGAATGAACCTGCTGCCTTGTGGCAAAATAGGCCTCATTCCCTTAATGTCTACCTAGCACCAAGGGAAGAACTTAGCCCTGCAAACCTGTTTCTCGAAAGGTCGGCCTTTATCTTTGCGGGACAGGGAGCTTCTGAACCCTACTTCAAACAGAGGGTGGCTAACTGTATGGGGCGTCAATTTCATTGTGATGCTTCGGATTTCAAAGTCTTCGTCATCGATGATGATTTTGGAGATGTTATTCTCATTTTTCCGGAGGTCAATATGGCAAGGGCAGCAATAGACCATGCATCATTTTATATTGGCAACAATATAGAAATCCAACTTCACCCCTTTTCCCCAGACCTACAACTGGCTTTTGACCCACTGGGAGGGAGAGCACGTATTAAGCTCTATGGGGTTCCTTTAAACAACTGGAACAGGATTGATATGGCGACCCTAGTGTCAGGCTTTGGCTATCCGTTAAGGGTTGCTCCTTATTTCACTAATGGCAACTATCAATTCCTGACCATGCTTGTTGCCACCAAAGCTGCAGACGAAGTCCCTTTCTGGCTGAAAATGAAGGTTCACATAGGAAGGATGTCCGGGTAGAACTTGATGGGTGGATGGAGCATCAGGATAACCATGCTCCGAATCAAGGGGGTAACAACAATGAAAGGAGAGGCAGGGGTCATAGAAATCATCGGAATGACAGGGGGGCAAGACAAAATCCGGCGAGAGGTTCACCGCCGGGACGACATGACAGGGGAGGTGTTGTCAACAGGGGATCGAGAAATGATAGGAACCTGTCCAGTTCAGGTTCGAACTGGACAAGGCCAGTACAGGATTGGGTAGAGAATTTAAGGAGGCAGCTTTTCAGCGCTGGTGTGATTACTGGAGAAGAGCAAGCAAGAGTGGGCCCACAAAATCTACAATTAACGAAGGGGCTGCCAAAAGAGGTGATTGTAAACAGAATCGAGGTAACAGAGAATGGAAACCTTTTCTTGGACCAATGGGGTATGAGAATTTTCAAATTAGGTTTGGAGGGCCCCACTATGCATTTTGCCCAGAGAACTCTTTTCGATGGGATTAAATTCATTTCTGGAAGTTTGCTTACCATTTTTTATGACAACTTTCCAAAATGTCATATTAAATTGTGTACTTTGGAGGAAGTGGTAATTCATGAAGAGAAACAACAAGGCCCTCAACGGGCTGAGAAAGTCTTGGGTTTTTTACAAATGACTGGGGAAACGGATGGAAACAATTCTGGATCGCAAATAGTGCCTAGGGAAGTACAAGGTTTTCTTAAGGCCCAAGATGGCCCAGCAAAGCTGAATGCAGATCTTTCTAACGGGCCACCACCGGCTTTGAGCGACCGGTTTACAATGTTCAGGGGGAGTCCAGCACTGAGGCTAAGAGAGGTTTTAAAAGAAAGAATCAGAGTTTGGGAATTCCGGTCAGAAAGAGTAAGAGATTGATGGAGAAACATGCGGAGGAGAGAGTCAAATACAGTTCTGGCAAAAAGAAATACACAAAGAAGAACATTAAGCCTAAGCAGATTAAGTGGGAATATCAGCAGTCCTTGGATCCGCTTAGCAAGGCGCAGGCAGTGATGGTGGTGCAAATGGCAGGGGTAGAAGTGCAGGGCGGAATTGAGAAACAAGTGGAGAAGATTATTGCAGGATGAAGTACCTTGAGCTTTACAAAGTCTTGTGGAAGTCTGGTGGAAGGGTATTATCTAGGTTTTTACTGTTTTTAATGGGTATTTTGTTTTTTGAATTTTTACTTTTGTGCAAGATGTGGGGAGTAGTTGTGTCAGTAGGTAAGAAATTGTGGGGATTTAGGATTAAGAAAAGTTTGGCTGAGGATGGCCTTTTAGCTGTAATATCAGGAATGGTTCTGGAGTCAAAGTCTTGTAGGCTCCTCCTTTTTGTTATAAGTATGAAGTTACCAGTGTCTTAATGGATTATATCTCAAAAATTAAAATAATCTCTTGGAATGTTAGAGGTCTTAATGACAAGGAAAAGAGATTAGCTGTGAGCAGTGTTCTAAATAGCGCGCTATAGCGCCGCTATAGCGTTTCTGGACCCAAAATGCTACGCTACGACATCAAAATGCGCTATTTGCGCTATGGCCGCTATAGCGTCCGCTACAGCGCTATTTGCGCTATACAATATGAGTTTTTTTTATTTTTTATTTTTAAGCAATTTATATGGGTTTTAAACAGTATTCTAAATAGCGCGCTATAGCGTTTTTGGACCCCAAACGCTACGCTACGACATCAACATGCGCTATTTGCGCTACGGCCGCTATAGCGTCCGCTACAGCGCTATTTGCGCTATACAATATGGGTTTTTTTTTTTTTTTTAAGCAATTTATATGGGTTTTAAATAAAGGTAAAAAAAATCTCAAACCGAAATTGAATTTGTTGCTACTTGCTACAAATAAATCAATTTGAAATTGGGAATAGAAATTGAAATTTGAATAGAAAAAAAGTCCAAACCGGAATTAAAATTTGAATAGAAAAAAAAATAGATTATGTCATGAATCATGATACTTAAGATATTTTTAATAAGAAAAATCGATAGTTTATGATATTACTATGGATATTTTGAACCGCAATTTGGACTTTGTACGGGTTCAATATGAATATTATCATTTCTTAATTACTTTGATATTATTTTTTGTTCTATGAGACCTTAGATAATGTTGATATTTAGTACAAATATTGAATATACGAAATGTAAAAAAAAAATGCTATTTGGAATAGCTTCCGCTATAGCGACGCTATTCGCTATAGCTTTTTTTTTAGCCTTCCCGCTACGACGCTATAAACGCTATTTAGAACCTTGGCTGTGAGACAAACTATTCTTTTAGAAAAGCCAGAGGTGATATGTTTTCAAGAAACAAAGATGAGTCAGATGAACCCGTTTGAAGTACAACAAGCTTGTGGTAAGAGATTGAAAGGGTTTCAATGTGTGGATGCTACAGGGACAAAGGGTGGAATTTTATTGGCTTGGAATCCTACCAGGTTTCAGCTAATTGATTGTGAAAAAAGGGCATTTACGTTATCTGTAACTTTGAAATACAAAGGAGAAGAGGTCAAAATAACAGCAGTATATGGTCCTAATTCTGGCTCACTGAGAGGGGATTTTTTCAATGAATTAAGGGAGGCCAAGCCGCAAAGTGACGTACCTTGGATGGTGTGTGGGGATTTTAATGTCACGTTGTTGCAGCAAGATAGAAATAACCATAATGCTAGTAACTGGAGAGAGTCAATCAAATTCTCTGATTTGTTGATGGAGCTAGACCTGATTAATCTTCCGCTGAGAGGGAAGAATTACACATGGTCCAATGCCAGATATCAACCAACAATGGCAAGACTGGATCGCTTCCTAATTTCTGACAACTGGAGCAACTCTTTCCCAAACTCAAGGCAGGAAGCAATAGCAAATACCTCTTCTGACCACACTCCGTTAATGCTTACAGTTGGAACAAGATTTAAGCAGTCTCTATTCTTCAGATTTGAGAATAACTGGCTCAAATCGGAGAATTTTAAACTGTTTGTAAAAGACAGATGGGCTCAATTAGGACCAGTTCTCACCCCGGATGGTCTACACAACAAGCTGGAATCTCTTCAAAAGGAAATCTCGATATGGGTAAAGGACAAGCTGGGAGTGTCTAAGCACCAGATTCTGGTGTGTAGAGAATTTATGGATTGGTTTGGCAAAATGGAAGAAGTGAGGCAAGCTACAAATCTGGAAAAATGGGTCCACACAATCGTTAAAAGGAGATTTGTTGAATTATCAGCAGCTGAAGAAGAATTCTGGAGACAAAGAGCCAAAGCAAGATGGGAAATAAAAGGTGACTGTAATACAAGATACTTCCACTCCTTGGCAACAAATTCAAAGAGAAACAATGAGATACAAGTGGTGGAACATCAAGGGCAGTTGCACAAGTCACAACAGATGAAAGCTAAAGTGTTCTGGGATTTTTATGCGGATCTAATGGGAGCAACCTCATCAAGCATGCCCAACATAAATTGGGAAAACTTATACAACTCAAATCAGGATTTAAAGGAGCTTATAAGTCCCATCAGTTCAGAAGAAATTTCTTCAGTCATACAGGAGTGGCCAGCAAACAAAAGTCCAGGTCCTGATGGTTTCACTGGGGAATTTTACAAGGAGTTCAAGGATGTAGTAATACCCGACATACACAGGGTGCTCAATGAGGTATTACAAAAGGAATTAAGTCTGGACAAACTAAACACCTCTTTCATTGTGTGATACCGAAAAAAGAGACTGCTAAATGTCCACATGAATTTAGACCCATAAGCTTGCTACACAGTGTGCAGAAGATGGTATCCAAAATCCTTGCAAAAAGACTACAACCTCATATCCTTAACCTGGTAAAGGATAATCAAACGGGCTTCACTAAAGGCAGGCAAATTACAGAGGGTTTTCTCTATGCACAACAGATGCTACAAATTGCGAGGGAAAGGAAAATTCCTTTAGCCTTATTCAAAGCTGATATTCACAAAGCTTTTGATACTCTAAGTTGGGAATTTCTAACTAGAGTCATGGAGCAATTAGGGTTCCCAGGGAAATGGATTCAATGGATGTTGAAATGTGTACTTAAGGGTTCATCTCAAATAATAATCAACGGCCTCAGAGGAAAAAGACTGCAATTAAAAAGAGGAGTGCGACAAGGAGACCCACTGTCACCATTATTATTCATCCTGGCAATGGATTTTTTACCAAGATGGTTAGATAAATTGGTACAAAATGGCACATGGAGACTGCCATTTGATAACATGAGACCTTGTCTGTTATACGCCGATGATTCTTTATTCTTTGTAAAACCTGAAGCAGGTCAAGTTCAAGCTCTAAAACTCATTTTCAATATCTTCAAGCAAATATCGGGCCTATCAGTCAGCATGGAAAAATCTGAGCTTATATTATCCACTCATGCTTTCGACAATGATCAGCTTTTGACACAGATTCTAGGTTGTAAACAAGGCAGCCTTCCTTTTAACTATCTCGGCCTTCCTCTATCAGATAAGAAATTGCCAAAAAATGCTTATTTAACACTGCTGCAAAAGATCAATCGAAGGCTTGAAGGGTGGGCGGCTAAGCAATTGTCTATTGCTGGCAGACTGGTGTTAATAAATGCCATCTTATCTTCTGTACTGATATACTTTATGTCAGTGTTCAAACTGCCAATGTGGGTCGTACATGAAATTGACAAAACAAGACGGAATTTCCTCTGGAAAAAAAATGAGCAAGACAAAAAAGGGATACCTCTAGCGAATTGGAATCTTGTGTGCAAACCGAAGAAATTTGGAGGACTAGGAATAATCGACATTCAGGTTTTCAATGATGCTTTATTGGCGAAATGGTACTGGTATTGGGTCAAACCGGATGATAGGCTATGGAAATCCTTGTTCCGAGCAGCTTTTGTTTTTACCAGAATGAGTGAATTACCGGATTGTAGATTTTTCAAGGAAAATATTCACAAGATAGTTCCTTTCTATGAAAATTATATGAAGAGGGAGCTGGGGAATGGGCATGCAATTAACTTCTGGTCACATAATTGGGGACATGGCCATCTCAAATTTGTACTACAAGATTTGTACAACGAAGTAACAGATAAGGGTATAACAGTCAATCAGGTGTATCAAGCACAAAATATGGAGGATATGTTCCAGGATATGGGGGCAATTTTGAATGATGATCAAGCCTTACAGCAGTTATACAAACTGAGGCAACTTTTAACGTACCAACAAGTGAATTTAGCGACACAAGACAATGTCAGTTGGTCTTTGGAGCCCAGTAAAGAATTCTCAGTAAAATCGGCGTATTTAGGCATGAAAAATATGCCTAACCTTGGTTCAAACATACATAGGGTCTGGAAATACAAGGTGGCTCCTAGAATCAAAGTGTTCGCATGGTTAACATACTACAACAGAATACTCACAGTTGATAATTTGGCTAAAAGAGGATGGCATCTTCCAAGCATGTGCTCCTTATGTAAGGGGGAGAGTGAATTAGTTCATCATTTATTTTCAGAATGCACAATCACACTGGAAATGTATAAGAGAGTTGAAGACAGGGTGCTGACTCATATTCACGACTGGAAGACCCTATTTAGAAAAGATGAAGCTCAAGAATGGATTGTTAGAAAAGGAGGTAATAAAAAGGCCAAAGAAATGATTCTCTTAACAATGTTTGTGGGTTGGAGGGAAAGGTGTTCAAGAATATTCACAGATCGGTCGAAATATGTGTTCGATTTGGTGAAGGAAGTTGAAGACATGTGGAAGGTCTACCACTAAAAAAGAGGAATCTTGTTTGTTTTTTTTGTTTTTTTTTTTTTTTTTTTTTTTTACCTTTTTCCTCTTCTTCTTTTCTTTTTTTAGTATCCCTTACTTTTTAATAATTAAATAGGCTTTTAATTACGATTCAACAGTGTTGAATTGGATTTTATCCTTTTATTTTTTGGAACTTTTTTTGAGTCTCAACTTGTGACTCAGAGTCTGTAAACTCCTCCATTCAATATATCAATAAGGACTTGATCCTTATTTTTGATCAAAAAGATTAACCTCCTGAAACTCGTCATGAGTTCTGAACTTTCAACGAAATAACATTGAATAATTATTCTTATTAGCGTTAACCTGCTAATAAGAATTTGATCAATTGTCATTTAAACTGCCGACACTGGAATGTACGCAATTTGTCGAATTAAAATTACAATAAAAAAGTAGGCATATCGAATTTAGAAATTAATATACACACTACTACATAACTGCATACTTCTACTAGATTAGAACTGGATCTACTAACGGAATCTCTATTGCTAGAGACCAACACAATAGAAAAAACACCAATACTTCTAGCGGTTACATACCGATAGATCAATATTAATATATAAACATTATTCTATTGGTATGGTTCCCATTACCGATAGAAGGAACTTTATTTTTCTATCGGAATAGAAGAACGTTCAATCAGAAGAGGAAATTAGAGGATATCATGATTAATGATACGGCAATTGATATACATAACTGGATGCTTTTTAGTTAGATGCAATAGGAGAAGGAGTGACCTAGACATATTGGGAGCTTTTCTAGTTTTATTAGCAGAGTTTTTTACTATTTGAGTTACATTGTAAATTTATCATAGTAGTTACAAGGACCACTTGGTCCGAGTAACACCCCTATATAAATCTTTTTTAGCTCAATACATCTTAGTGGATCCTTTCCACTATCCCTCAAAAAAAAAAATAGTTACCATACCGTTAGATGTTAGAAAACTCTTCTTCTACCGTTCATATGTTATGTACTGATAGAGGAGGTCTTTTTTTTTAATTTAATTTATATAATTGGCTAGCCCCCAATTTGCTAGCCATAATAACCAAAACATACATACATAATTTAACATGCAATACTCTTTCCAAACAACATAAATTTAAAAACATACAAACAACACATAATATGTGAAACATAATCATAAACTTAAGCAATACACATCAATTAAGAAAGAGTATGATTACTTAATATTCCTCTTACAAGAAGGTTCAACATAAAAATCATACAAGCTGGTAAGAAAAGGATAAATATTATTTTACAAAAAAAAAGAGGAGAGTTCAAATGCCTCCATTTTTCGTGCCTCCACCATGCCTCTATTTTTAAAAACTTTATAACTCAAAATTTAAAACTTAAAATTCAAAATAAAACCGTTGGATATGATCTAAATCATTTTATCTATGTGTCATAAAAAATTATCACGTAAAAATTTTGTTTTTATGTGAATCAATAAGTTGAAAAATCAACGTCTAAAAATTATCCATATTAGTATGTTTTTTACAAGCTCTTGATGATAACCAAAACAAAATTGAAATGTCATAATTTTTTTACACTTGCATAGATAAAGTAATGTAGATCATATCCAACGGTTTTATATTGACTTTTAAATTTTAAATTTGAGTTATTAAAGTTTTTAAAAATGGAGGTATATTGGAGGCATGAAAAATGGAGACATTTGAATCCTCCTCCAAAAAAAAATATGAGTCTCAACATATTACTTTGACGTTATAAAATTTTCTTCAATTACTTGTTTGACGTCATGTCAAATAAGATGTTCATATATACGAAAATTGGGATGTTACTGGCCTACTTTTATGTTGCTTTTATATTATATATGTATAGGTAGCAAATTGGCAAAATTAATGTAAACTTAATAATTCTGAGGATGGTTATATATGAAGACAGTATTTTAGGATCGTCTAGGGTATACTAATCTATAAATAAATTTCCAACTTTATTCTTGGAGCAACAGAGAGAAATTAAAGCCTCCTGCCCAGTTGTTTGAAAAGGCTAAACAAATCAATAAATTGTGGACTACCAAAACTTGTAGTCTCATTGTATCTAGAGGAAGTTATCTATTTTTTTTAATTCGATCAGTTTCCTATAATCTCTCGAATTAGAGAAATCTTCCTATCATATTATTATTAGTAAATATTTGTGATGTTGGTACATGCCCCTCTATTTTTGGATTCCTCTCCATATACTTCCTCTAGCCTTAATTAGAACCACTTCAAAAGCCAAAAGTCAAAATTAGAAACATAAGTTGCTTTGGAGTATAATTATGTCGCCCTAAAAAATATAGTCCTACCAGCTTTGATTAAATATTTTTTCTCCTTTAAAAGAATATCTTGTGGCTCCTAACTGCAAAAATTGTTGGCACAGAATACCCCATCACCTTATTTTTATTCAACACAGATTATAAACGTTAGTGTCTATACTAATCCTATATTATCCATGAATATATATAGTCAGATATTATTGTCTATGATAAGCATTACCATATGCTTTTAGGCTATATGTACAACAAATTTTATTTCTTGTCAAGTACCAGTAAATTCTGGTAAAATGCAATCCATTCCATACATAGCAGAAGAAAGAAGAATGCTTTGGAATGCTAAAAGTGTATTATCATCATCATCAAACTGGTCTAATCTACCCCCTGATTTGCTCCGCCTCATCTATAGAAAGCTGTACTACACCTTTGACTTCATCAACTTCCGTGCCGTATGCAAAGGGTGGCTTGCAGCTGCTCCTCTCTTTATTATTTTTGAAATTATTCTATTTCTTTCTTTGCTATAATATCAAACTCATTAATTTCTTTTATTGTTGTCACATGACATGATATATACTAACGAATCATATACATTGCTTTTTTTTCATGTAAGTTAGCACATCATGAGCACATGTGCCTACTGAAGCTGCGACACGTGTAGCTAGATTTGGTGACAGTTCATTTTAGTCGTCCAATTAAATCACAATCATATTTTTTTTTTTCAAAGAAGATATTCTGTTTGCATGTGACTTTCAATAGCTTGAAGCGTACCAGAGATAGTTAACAATCAAGTTGGGGTCTGAATCTGCTGCGATTCTAAGGGATCGCAGGACCCTGCGATTCTAAATCTAACCATTAAAATGATAAAACTCAGAATCTTTTTTAAAAATCAGTTTTTGTGCACGAATCTCAAAACATATGAACGGTTGAAATTGAAATCGCAGGGATCCTACGATCCCAGAGGATCGCAGCAGATTTATTTCCATCAAGTTGACCCTTTACCCACGGCTCAAACTTTTTTCTCACACCCCTTTACTCACACCCTTTTACTTACCGCTCAAAGTCGTGGTTGAATACTAAACTTTCTTTACTCATACCTCTTTATCCACGGCTCCTCCAATCTCAGCCGTGCGTAATTAGCACTCTCACTCAACCGTGGTTATTATCATCCCTTCACCCACGGTTCAATTATTTGCACCACAATAACCACGGTTAAGATAAACCGTGTCCCATCATTTTCCTTCCTTGTTTGCCCACGGTTCATTAAAAAAGTTTCGGAACCGTGGATAATAACATGTTAGTAATAAGGTTTTTGTATTAGTGCCTCTTCCTCTAACAGCAAGAAATCAACTTGAAAAAATATAGAAAATTGATCTTTAAAACTACTTCCATGAAAAAAAATTCAAAGATTAAAAGTTCCTCATTTAATTCAATTCGACAACTTTTAAGATTAACCTCCTGAATCTCGTCATGAGCTCTGACCTATAGGTATACATATACATTGAGTCATGAGATATTGTTCTGGTCTGGCCTAGTAATTAATTATATGAGTTTCGTAAAGCCCATTCGTTTAATACAGACCCATATGGTAAATTGGGCCTAATTAACACACAAAGTTCACGTTTTGGGGAAATACAATCATGCTCTTGGTTCCAAAATGGTATCGTTTTCAAATTATTCATCAATCTTTACTGCTATCAAAAGCTAACGTTGATTCGTTATGAAGCATGGAAAATGTTAAAAGTTAGTACCCGTGAAAATTCAATGTACTAAAATATAAAAAGTATGAATGCGATTGTCGGATCACATGAATTAGCAGTTTTGTCATGGATTACTCATTTCTATATATAGCGATTTTATATTAGCAAATTTTCCAATTTTTATTTTAACATTAAACCTGCAATAACTCCAAAGTAACTTGAATTGTACGAAATAAAGTTTCTGAAATGTCATTGGAGGAAGCCAATTGATCATCATATTTTCTGATTATATTTTTCTTGAAAGAGGTTAGTATTTATCTCTTGCAGCAGCTTAATTTTGGGAGCATAAATGGTAAATGGTATTGCATACTTGATGTCAATGGAGCTTAAAATATCAAGCTTCTTGCATTCTAGTTTTTAATCTGATAGAATCTTATTTAAGGTTGAAATATCTTGAAGAATTAATACCATATTACATGTTTAGACTGATGTAAAGATCTGGTACATGCAGATGCTTAGGTCAGAGAACCCGTAAAACAAATATATTTAATGAGTTCATGATGGGTCAAGAGAAGAGATGAGAAAACAAGGAATGACTTTGAATTTTTTTTTTTTTTTTGCTATCTAGGTGGGAACGTTTTCTCATCCACGTGCATGTCAATGTGTTTTTGTTTCGTTCTTGGGCTATATGGGGTCACTTACCCAACTATGGGACCTGTCACTGTATATACAACTAGCATGCTCATTCCGGCATTATATGGCCTACCTCTGACGTTTTTTCTACAATGTGTTGGTGGCTGTTGTGACCTAATAAATTTTTCCCTTCGTTGCAAACCTAATTGTTCGATAAGCTTATAGCTGAATCAAATCCATCACTGCTATCTTTGTTCATAGTTGAGGTAGTGTAATTAATACCATTTCAAAATGAGACAAAGTATTCAAAGAGTCATTTCAAAATGGAGACTATTCATAATTAATACCTATCAAATTAATTTTGAAAGGGCATATGACCTAAAGACATACTAAATATATGTTCGGTTTTATTTGATTCATAATACAATACTACCCAGCAAATGTATATGAAGACTCATTCAAACTATATATACATATATAATGAACTATATAACAAAACAATAAATAAATCAATATTCAACATGCATGTAATTAAATTACTTAAATTGAGAATAACATTTACTAACCGTGTGGAGTGGAGAGAGGGTAAAGATCTAAGATAGTAGAGAGAGACTATTCGAGGGAGAGCGGAAATTCACATGGAGAGAGGATAGAGAGAGTGGAGCATATCAGTATTTCAAAAAAGATAAAATGCACTACAAAATTTCGTAAATTTAAATCAATTTCATCAATTTACGAACCATTTCATAAATAAGAAACAAAGAACTAGTTGTTACCCAAACTTATACCAGATGGTTAAGAAAGTTCATTTATATTAGCTAACAATGTACATAGTAGTATACTCTTAAATAAGCTAGACAATTTAATTAAGAAATCTTCATTTATATTAGCATTATTATTATGGCTCTCCAAAATTGTAGCCAAATGGTTAGGAAGGTTCTACAAACTTCAACGGGCAACATGTACAGATCAACCTTCTTTATTGCATTTTAACCTGGGAATTTTATTTTTTTGTAACGCAACAATAAATTTTACTTGGGTGATACAGGAAGTATGATGTTAGTATTTGATAAAAGAGGAGGGTTCAAATGTCTTCATTTTTTGTACCTCCACCATGCCTTTATTTTTAAAAACTTTAATAAATCAAAATTTAAAACTTAAAAGTCAAAATAAAACTATTGGATATGATCTACATCATTTTATCTTTGCATGTGTAAAAAATTATGACATTTCAATTTTGTTTTGGTTGTCATCAAGAGCTTGTAAAAAACGTACTAATGTGGATAATTTCTAAACATTGATTTTTTAACTTATTGATTCACATAAAAACAAAATCGAAATGTAATATTTTTTTATGAGCACATAGAGAAAATAACATAGAACACATCTAACGGTTCATTTTGACTTTTTAAGTTTTAAATTTTGAGTTATTAAAGTTTTAAAAAATGGAGGCATGGTGGAGGCACGGTGGAGGCACATAAAATGAAGGCATTTGAACCCTCCTCTTGATAAAATGATATGTTGTCTAAGTCAATTAAATTCACGAAAAAAAGAATGTAATGTAGTTGGACCATGAAAAAGATGCTTCCTTTTGGAGTATATATGCACACTGGACTTAATGAACTTGATTTTCAAAATTCAAATTTAGAAGATAATAGCAGTATTAGAATATTAATTAGTCATACTTACCCAAATCCTAATATGAGATATTGGCGGACAATCAAAAAAGGATACTATCAAATGGCAGGAGATAGCCTAGGAGGTATTTTTCACATAACATGAACAAATAGAGGCTGGCAAGAGTGAACATATATCTCCTTAGTTGTTACATCATTTATAAAGTGATCTTACAAATTATGCTTTTAAAATTGTAGAGAGTACCTTAAAGTTAATTTATCCAGTTCCAATAAGTTTAATTCAATGATAAAAACTCCTGATTCTGTTCTTATTTCTTATTCAATTAATTATTATATTCATTATTTTGTTTTCCTTGTTAGATTCTGGAAAAATAGCCAATCGATATGCTCGATACTACGGCGAGTCCGGGGGTGAAGCCACCACACAGATTTGACTGATGTTAAACAATGTTAACATGCATTCTTCTTTTTCTATGGAAAAAGTTTTGGAAAATGAGTGTATGAGTTGGAGAACCAAACTATGTCACATTTTGGGCTGGTAATATTAACTTTGGCAAGTGAGTGTATGATTGGATAATTGCATCTTAATTAATCCATAAATATTAATTACTTGCATTTTTTCCGTAAAGAAATTGTCAACCAAAAATTAAATCATATCTCAGCTGACGATCATATATATTTCTCCACTATAAAATAAACAGTACAAGAAATTACACACTAGGAACACCAATGGAAACACAACATGTGCCATAGAAAATATAAACTAAAAGTGAAAAAAAAAAAAATCAGGATGATATTCGGCACTTTCTGCATGTTTCTTAGGGCCTTGTTAGTTTTAGACATTTAATTTGTAAACATAATACTACATATTTTATTTTTATTTTTTAATGTTATGAATAAAATAAAACCCCAGCCGAAATAAGTTTCATATTACACGTTAAGGAATACAAAATTAGATAGTTTCTAGTACATACTTTGAGATAATGAGTAGAACTAGGGTGTGATGTGCTCACCAAACTCTTTGGTGAGCATAACTCTATTATTTATCGGATTCACTTTAAACGAGATGAATCTAAACCGTTGAAACCGATATACTTCACGAGTCATGTGCGTACATGCAAAATTTTGAATTTTTTGAATTCATTTAGTCTAAAGTTAAGTGGTCAAAATTGATGAAAAATGAATGATCCAAAATGAAGTTTTAGAAGTTATTTTAATACATTCATTTTTCATCAATTTTGACCGCTTGACTTTGTACTAAATATATCCGAAACATTCAAAATTTTGTATGTACGCACATCACTCGTGAAGTACATCGGTTTCAACAGTTTGGATTCATCTCGTTTGAAGTGAATACGATTAATTATAGAGTTATGCTCACCAAAGAGTTTGGTGAGCATATCACACCCTAATTCTATTCTTGAGACAATTATGTAAGACTGTAACTTAGGCTCGGTTCTATTTTAAGGGGACATATATAGGATATTCACAACTGGAACCTCCCTATATTTTTTCCACCTCCATATGCTACGGCTATTCTTAATTTGGTAGTCATGCATTTAATATTTATTTAATAAATTGACGAAATAATAATTTAAGAGGGAAATACTTTAATTAGTACCTAGTGATGCATTTAATAATTCTTGTACCTCAATCTTCAGCTATTGTTAATTTCATATATTAAAATTAAATTTTAATAAGGGAAGTCTATTTTGAGTGCTTCAATTACAACATATTATTTATACTGCTCTTATTTATTTGCTAAGTTTAAGTACATAATTAATGCGTCACTAGTAGGGCTGTCAAAAAAGCTCGCGGCTCGTGGCTCGCTCGTGACTCGTCTCTAGCTCGCTCGCTAACAGCTCGCTCGGTAGTGGACCGAGCTGTTAACGAGCCAGCTCGGTTCAGGCTCGGGCCAAAATAAACGAGCTGAGCTAGGAGTCAGCTCGGCTCGTTAAGCTACAGTGGATTTAGGGTTTAGCCCCGTATAATTTTAAGTCCAGTCTCATTTTCAAAGGCGCAACTATGCAAAATTGATGTATTTTCGGTTTGGGAAGAAATAATATGGACTTCAGTTGCTTGAAGATGTGCCTGCTGGACGATTTCTTAAATTTTTGAATGGACTTTCTTATTTTTTTATTAATTTGTATAATAACAACCCAATAAAGCCCAGCGAGCCAGCTCGTTAGCTCGAGAGCTAGCTCGGGCTGGCTTGTCACAAGCTGAGCCAAGACTTTTGACTCGGGACCCCAAAGTCCGGCTCGCTCGGTCCAGGCTCGGGCCAGAATTAACGAGCTGAGCCAAGGCTCAGCTCGGCCCGAGCCAGCTCGTTTACAGCCCTAGTCACTAGTAAATGAGGAATTTAAGACCAAATTAATAGCAAAAGATATTGATGCTTTTTACAAAAATATTATTTCAACTTATATTTGTGTGTTTTACTCGCGATATAGATCTATGACCTAAATTAAGATTATTTCTATTCTTTCTATGCTTACTAAATTACTAGTATTGTGCACGTGTGTTGCAACGGAATATATTATAAGAGAACATAAAAATCTCATACAAAATAAAATATTTTCTTAAAAATTTAGTCTAAATGATAAATAACATTCTTAAATGACACACACCCACACCCCAATGGGTGCAGCCGTGTCCGTTATCATTTTTTGTCACACTTCTATTTAACTCTTTGTTTTAATTTCATGAAGAGAAAATCAATAGCCAACTAAAATATATACCGAAATTGAACAGGTAGCATGCAGTTAAAACTACAAGCTTCTGATAACTAGAAATATTGCTAGAATGGGAGCGATAATGTATTTATATTTTTTGGAACGTGAACGCAAGGGCTATTATGTTTTTTATTATCTGCTGTATATACCTTATGTTTCTATATGATAATAATATAGAAGCCCATTCGATTAATACAGACCCATATGGTAAATTGGGCCCAACTCACACACAGAGTTCACGTTTTGGGGAAATACAATCATGCGCTCTTGGTTCCAAAATGGTATCGTTTTCATATTATTCATCAATCTGTATTACTATCAAAGGCCAACGTACGTAGATTCGTTATGGATCATGGAAAATGTAAAAACTGGGTTCTCATGAAAATTCAAGTTCGAGGCATGCCAAAATTGCTACCCATGTGGTGGGAAATCTATATACTGTTATAAAATAAAGATAAACAAACAATAAACAAGATAAAGAAAAAAAATAAAAGATAATAATATTTTTATTCATATATTTCTCATGTGTCTTACATATGTACAATACAATATTACAAAGTCTTTATTTATAGGCTACAAATTGTAAATGAAAAGTCATCTAAATTAATCCAATAATAAATGGGGAAATGGATTATAACAGTAGTGGGGAATGAATTAAGGTGATTAATATTGAAAATTACAATATAGAAGAGTTGCAAATAGATAAACATCCACATTAATATTTTATTCATAACATATACTAAAATATAAAAAGTATGAATCCAATTGTCGAATTCCATTAATTAGCAGTTTTGTCATGGATTACTCATTTCTCCATATGATATATAGAAATTTTACATTAGCAATTTTGCAACCTTTTTTTTAAATTAAACTTGCAACTGTATTAACTCAAAAGTAACATGAATTGTACAAAAATAAGTTTCTTTTTTTTTATAGTTGATGGCAAATGACCATCAACAGATATATTAATTAAGAAAAATAATTACAAAAAGGTGGTTTTTGTAGCATTAAGTTCTCCCACACTATACATGGAGTATCTTAATGCCACATGCCAATCCTAATTTCTTACAAACCTAGCTATTGCCTAACAATCTCTCAATCTCTAATGATGTGTCATTGATAAGATAACCCACCGTCTTGCGCTTATTAGAAAAAAAAAACCTTTTATTCCTTTATCTCCATAAGGCCCATGTGCCTACTGCCGATATAACGTCCCACTTCATCCTCTGTTGTTGGGACATGGCTAACCCTGCAGTAATCCACAATACCAATATGTTTTCTCCTCCCCGTGGTTGGATGTTGTGTTGTGCCTACAATCCCCTCCAGAACCTTGCCGCAAGCGTGCAACCCCACATGATGTGGTTCCTTGTTTCCATTCTATCTTCCAAGCACAAGTGACAGCCCCTTTGTACCGCACACCCTCTCGACGTGAGTACTTGCTGCGAAAGGATTTTTTTATCCAGCATCAACCAGATAAAAATTCGTACCTTCATTGGGACCTTGATTTTCAGAGTCTTTTCTGTATCAGTGATTTGACACCCGACAAAAATAAGTTTCTAAAATAAATTATGTAATTGGAAGAAACCAACATATCATCTTATTTTCTGATTATATTTTTCTTGTAAGAGGTTAGCATCTCTCTCTTGCAGCAGCTTAATTTTGGGAGCATAGTTGGTAAATGGTATTGCATACTTGATGTCAATAGAGCTTAAATATCAAGTTTCTTCCATTCTAGTTTTTAATCTGGTAGAACCTTATTTAAAGTAGAAATCTCTTTAAGAATTAGTATATTACATGTTTAGACTGCTGTAATGATCTGGTACATGCAGATGCTTAGGTCAGAGAACCCGTAAAACAAATATATTCATTGAATCAAGAAGAGACAAGAGAAGAGATGAAAAAACAAGGATTGACTTTAATTTTTTTTCTTGTGTAATCTAGGTGGGGCCGCTTTCTCTTCTACATGTCAATGCACTTCAGTTTCGTTCTTGTGCTATATTGGGTCACATTCCCAATTGTTGGACCTGTGATTTTGTTCAACTAACATTCTCATTCTGGCATTATTGGAACCTGCCTATTAAGTTATTTCTACAGTATACGCTGATAGTTGTAGCTAGTGACCCAATTGATTTTTCCCTTTGTTGCAGATCCAATTGGTCGATGAGTTCATAGCTGTGGAGACTACACCACTATAGCCTCCATTTGTTTTAATTTTACAGAACTGGAAAGAGGCGGGTTAAATAAGGGTTCTTCTAAGTACTTTTTAAAATAGGAGCTTTAATTAGTTCTTTAGTTTTATCACTCAGTTTTTTATTTTCCTAGTTATGTAACTTGTTGTATATAAGACTCTTTTTTACTTAATAGAATATTCCTACGGGTTTCCATAAAAAAAAACTACAAAATAGAGAGTTTAGGCCTCAGTTATTCCACCAAATGTGGATTAATTAGAACTCAGTTATTAACTATGTATAACTCTAAAGTTAGACCTCTAAATTTAAACTACATGGTTTAAGAGTTATAGTCACTGTCATTGACTATCCAATTTTGTTTTCCTTTCTCTCTTGTTTGGTTAATACTAATTCTTTAATAGCTTAGATAGAGACATGACTTTACACATATACCAAACATGAATAGTTTAGATTGAAATAACCCACTTAGTACTGTAGGCCTCATCCAAAGTCTATATGCAATAACTTGAGTGATCAGTCTACTATACGCCTAAAATTTGTGCCACATAAAATCTGAAAATTAATATTTCGTCAAGCGCCCTCCTAGCTACTTTGTTATTTGTAAATAAACATATAAGTATAATAGAAACAATAAATTTTAGCAAATTGAAGGGTAATAAAACAGGACACTTTTTATTTCGTTAATTAATTAATTAGGAAATGCTGCTACATTATGAAATTAAAAAAATTAAAAAATAATTGTAAAACTTTCAATACGTTAAAAAAATGGTTTTCCATTTGAAAAAAAAATCACAAATTATGAAAAAAAGTTTATATAATCGTATAATTATACAAAAATAACAATTAACAAATAATACAAAAATCCAACGGATCTATAACATTCACATATTATTATAGTTTTATATTTTTGTTAATTTCTCACAAAAATTATAAAATCGTGTTTAGAATAATATAATTATAATTTTGCATAAAGGTTTTGTTTGATATATCTTTTAAATAAAAAATTTCAGGAGTGTCAACATTTTCAAATGAAATTTGCATAAGAGTTGCATAATATAATGCTCACCTCAATTCCACAAGTAATTAAAAACTCATGGGGTTTTCCTTTTATCCTATCGATGTAACATTAACTAACAGTAAGGTGGTGTTTGGTTGTGGACTAAAGTTAAGGTGGCCTAAGTTGTTATTCCAACTTAGGCCGGCCTAAATTATTCGTGTTTGGTTGTGCCTAAAGTTATGCTATGATTTAAGCTATTCCTTGTTTGGTATGAATTTGATGGCTTAAACCATGATATTATTTTTTTTTAATTTAGTTATTGCTGCCATCTATGTAATATATTATTTTGTGTAGTATTTTTTTATTTTGTGGATTAATATATACATTAATTACTGCAACAATTTTTTTATAGCATATTACAAAGTTTATGCCATAGCAACAAAAAAAAATAATATAATACATTTCAGAACTAGTAAAACCTGTTGAAGTTTTTTTTAAGGAGAAAACCATAGGAATTTTGCATTAATAAAAATTAGAGTCATAAAATAATATTACAATGCCATATGTCCAACTAGCTACATTTATCTAAAAGAGAAATTTGCTAAGTTAAGAAAATCTAATATTACACCCCCATTCGCCTGTTAAGAAAATTTAATTTCCACGCCTCCTTTGTCTCCACAAAGCATTTTTAATATCATTGCGTACAATTTCTCCAACAGTCATCTCAGTAGAACCAGACACCTCATTTGAATCAACCAAATTTGTATTATCATTTGGGAATTCCATATTTGTGGAGGCATGAAAATAAAGATCCGGCTTATTTTGCATTTTTATGAAGTTGTGAATTATGCAACAAGCCACAACAACCAAAGCTTGTTTTCTGAACTTGTAACGAGGCATTTGTTGTAGAATTTTGAACCGCATTTTTAAAACTCCAAATGTTCTCTTATGACATTTCTAAGTTGGGCATGACGATGGTTATACAAATCTTCAGGGACAGCATAACGAGAGGACCTATTTTGACGACTGAATTGCGCAAGATGATATTGGTGATTCCGGTACGGACAAATAAACTTAGATGTGTTTGCATAACCTAAGTCTGCGAGATAGTACCTGCCATTAGGGACTGTAAAACCGCCATTCTCCATAGCCCAACGCAACACTTTCATGTCTGAAGCAGACCCTTCCCATCCAACTGCAACATACAGAAATAACATATCAAAGGAGCATGCAGCTAGAACGTTTTGTGATAGAGTTCCTTTACGATTGCGATATCGTTCTCTGTTTTCCTTTTTAACAATAGCTGATATATGAGTTCCATCAATTGCGTCCAAGGCATCCTACAATAGATACTGAAATTGTTATGACAAGTTTTAAAAATTTATTTTTGAGATAAACATAACTATCAATATAACTACCTTGAACAAATAATTTTGACTGTTTGGACCAACAGACATATGCACTTCTGCACTAGCATCTGGTAGTTTAATGTAATCATTATGCAAAGACAAAATGGCCTTCAAAACATCTTTAAAAAATCTATAGATAGACTCAGTGGAGTGTTGATAGTATTCTCCCAGTTTTCGCATGGATTCGCCATGACCGATGCAATCCAGAAAAATTGCCAACTGTTCTTGGACAGTTGTTCTGCTAGTATTGAGCTGGTGGGATATTCTTTGGCATAGCACATGAAAATTTGTTGTCGACATCCGATAACTGTTGTAGCATCATATTGGATGACCATTTAAAATTTCATTCACACAATATAACCCCGAAAAAGGCCTGTTGTTCTGAATTCTCCTCGTATGTAACACCGCACTCACATCTTCAAGCATGTCAGAGATTAGAATGTCAACTGCACTTGAAAAGAACATCTCATCCTCCATCATATATTCTAGCGATAACTCCATTAATTTCTGCAGCAAATAAAAGCACTTATGTCAGATTTTTAGAAAGGAAATCCAGATTTTACAAGTATTATCTTAAATAAAACAAGTATCAAATTTTACAAGTAAGAGAATAAGGTACCAGTAGCTTTCTAGAAGAAAGTAAGGTACAAAGACATGATATATTTTAAACAAGCATACTAATACAAAAGGGGCTCTTCATAACATAACAGTATTACATAATACATAATAAAAAAATAATACAAGTATTTAAACAAGCATAATATAATAACAGAATCACATAATTTTAAACAAAGTCTCAAGATAACATTGTATAATAAAAGCATCTTACAATAACATATAACAAAGGGGCTCTTCAGCGAGCATGGTTCATATATAATAAGGACATGCATAATTAAATTTGAAGTTAAAACATAATGCAAACATCTAATAGGCTCATAATTAGTACAAAATGTCAAATTAGATGAATTGCATGACCAAAAATAGGCATGGATTCTAAAGGGAAATTAAGACTTTGCGAGGCTCTGATAAGTAATCATTTCGTTTATCCACTCGATAAGATCATCACCCTCATATGCCATGAAAATCTCCTTACTTAGATCATTTTTTAGTATCTCTTGCAAGATACAAAATTTCTGACTGCTTAACCCTTGATCCCTTTTCACTTTGATTAATTTCTCGACAATTTTCTTTCCCTTGTTCTTCATTTCCTCCATAAGCATACGCCGCTCCCTTGACTCCTCAATAAGTAGAAGAATAGATGAATTGTTATCATTGTTGTTGTTACTGTGGCTAGGCTCCCCCTTCGACTTCTTACCCTTAGAGGAGACCTCATTCCCCCTTCCAATGGAACTCTCTCTATCTCTCTTACCAGATGAAGTACCCGATGCAGCACCTGGAGAATGCTCTACGGGCGTACCACCAACAGAATTTTCAACTGAGAAATTATAATTCACATCCAAGGTGTTTTTAAAAGCACGAATATCAAAATCTGACAACTCTTGCACCGCATTAGCATCCGAGTCAGAGCTATCGGATTTGCTAATATTATCTTCAAGTTGTTCGTTAGAAGCAGCACCACTCATTGCATAGTTTCCAGTGGCAATATTGGAGCCACACAGTTCATTCATCACATTGTACCATTGAAAAGACTTGGACTTGCACTTATACAACTTCGGATTGAACTACAAAAGAATATAAATTGGATTTCTTTTAATATTCAGATGATTGAATTTGAAGCAAAAATTATTCATTTAATTGAGAAGTTCTTTATACCTTTTTTAAATCCTCCCAACAACTATCATCAGGAGCAATGGGTATACGCAATATTGCATCCCAACCCCAGCCACTCTTTTCAGCACAAGACTTGTAATCATAGAATTCTGCTTTGAGAGTTTTCCAGCGACGTTGTAATTCATTACCGGTACGATTTGGCTCTGATTGTGAGCTCAATATTGGTGCCAATCTATTCCAGACCTGCTTCGTAAAGGACCCTTGACTGGTAACCCTTTGTGTAACTTGTTCTTCTCTCAGTAAATTCAACATAATTGTTGTCTGGTCAGTGCTCCAGTTGTGGCCTCGTGTCCTTTGTGTTCCTTTTTTACATTCGCTTGGCAAATGACTCTCAGAGGGATCCATGCCTAATTTAATGTAGATTCACATATACTTTGAACAATTTAATTGATACTATATAAAAGTCAACATAAAAATTTTAATATCTAAAATTAAACATAATAAAAAAGCACGATTTGGCTCTGATGATTTGGCTTTGATAAAGCTGTGGGAAAGCAACTTTGGTATTTGCTTTGGTTGCTAGCGATCCATGAACAAACAAACAAAAATCGGCACAGGAACAAACAAAAATCAGCACAGCCATCTCTGTACCGTTCGGTGAATACTCTAGCCAATGTCGCAAATCAGCACAGAACACAAAGCAAGATACCAAATTAAGAGCCCGCAAGAAAACAAAAATCAGCACACAACAAAAATCACGGCCATTATTAACAACCGATTCGCATCCCAAAAATTCATTGACTCGCCGAGAAAATCAACGTCTCGCGTGAGCCAACCACATAAATCAAAATATACGTTAACCAAAAAGAAGTAAGTCCAGAAAAAATTGATACTCTAGCAGAGAAGTAAGTCAGAGGAGAAGTTAAACGCACCAGTTTGAGAAACAGAAAAAATTGATAGTCTCAAGAAATTAAACACACCAGTCTGAGAGAGATTGCAACATACCTATACCAGACGGAGGAGAAGTAAGTCAGAGAAGTTGGAGACGGAGGAGAGGGTTGTGTAGATGGAGGAGAGGGTTGGAGACGGCCAGGTTCTCTAGGGACTTCTTTCTTCTGCGTGAGAAAAAAATAAATGGGAAGCGTGAATGGTGATTAACGAGGAGAGAGGACAGTGGGACCCAGTGGCGTAAAGTTAAAGAACCTGAGGAGGTGGTTTAATTTAGGCCCGTTTAGGCCGGACCAAATTTAAGCTATTCCATGTTAGGCCAAGCAGTTTAAATCATGTTTGGTGGAATAAGAGTGGCCTAAAGCCTTTAGGCCATCTTTAGGCCACAACCAAACATGGTGTAAAAGAATTAATGGAGGTTAACCGTCTAAAGGTCACTACCGGTCATGTGGTCCCAAACAGCGAACCAGCAAAGATGATGCTGGCCCTTTGGTGTGCCCCAAAACTTTGTCATGAGCCCCCAACAAGGATCAGCTCAAGTATATGCCAGGATATAGCAGCAACAACCAGTTCAAATGCAAATGAGGATGCGGTTGCAACTTGCAACCGCAAGTGATGATATACCGTCACAAGGTCAGGGACTGATCCCGCCAAGCTGGCCGAATGTTGCCTCCAGATCACGAGGTGAAACCGCCACAAGAGAAGGACCAGAAGTTCGGGAAGTGATGCAGAAGGAGGATATGATGCGTCGGGGCAAGGACCCTAAATAGTAGACCATTTAGTAGATCAGACCATGCATTAAAATTGACTTATGTTAAACAATCTTATCATTCTGGTTTTTAATGTCACATTTTAGATGATGTTAAACAATTTTATGATTTAGTTGCTGGCGCTGGATGGGTCTTCAATGAGTAAAATTTATGGTTAAACCAATACATACCAAAAAGATGCAAATATAAATTACCAGATTTCTATTAAAACCTATACAACTCCAGATTGGCACCCTGCATTATTTTTTTT
Source organism: Carex kokanica (assembly GCA_025461125.1). Taxonomy (NCBI): domain Eukaryota; kingdom Viridiplantae; phylum Streptophyta; class Magnoliopsida; order Poales; family Cyperaceae; genus Carex; species Carex kokanica. The sequence continues at coordinate 1,171,966 of JAJGRX010001078.1, forward strand.
TTTTCTTTTGAGGAAGAAACGAGGGTCACGCCCTCATTTGATCACCCTGCATTATGTTAAGCACTAGCTTGTCCTTGTACTTAAAACGAGCTTTAGTTTAATTCTTTTTTTTTTCAAATTAGATCTATCAGTCCTCAAATTAAAGTGATTTACTCTTATCTAATTGCTGGAGCTGGACTGGATGGGTCAATTATCATAATCTCTCAGGGAGGCTTCTCCCTCCATACCCTTTCTCCCCTCGGATTTAGGCTTGTATAAGCAATTACTTTGTTGATTTTTTTTTTTACTTTTTTGTTGAATTATTTATTGTTCAACATCTAAGTTGCATTCTCTTTTACTTTATCTCTCTCTTTTTCTTTATGCTTTAATTTAATTTCCTCTAAGTAAACAGATTCGTTTATCTCTCTCTTCTTCTTTGTATGCTTTATCACTCTCTTCTTCTTTTTATGCTTTATCTCTCTCTTCTTTTTTTAATGCTTTATCTCTAATTCTCTATCTTCTTTTTTTCTTTATACTTTATCTATCTCTTCTTCTTTTTATGCTTTGCTCAAAGGTTTGGCTAAATTGGACTCTAATTGGTGTAATAATGGTTCTATACTTGTCATTTTTGTAAAAATAAAAATAAAAAAATCAACCCTTTTTTTGATATTTTTTTAGTTACTTAAAATAAAAAATTCCCTTCCTTCTATAAACCATTATCTTTTTGTTTATATTAATTATTATGATTATTTTTCATCGATACCCCTATAATTTATTCACGGACAGTACATAATAAACAAGGGTTGCTTGCAAGTTTTCAAAATTAATATTTTTTGTTTTGTTTTTTTTCTTCATAGTCCAATACATTTGTTTGCTGAAACTTTATACTTACATTAGATAGCTCTAGCTCGCTAGATAATCTCAATTTAAGTGATATATATATATATATATATATATATATGAGTAGAACTAAGGTGTTCTTAAGCTCACCAAGCCCCTTTGTGAGCTTAACTCAAAAACCTATCAGATTGACTTCAAATGACACATCTAAACCGTTGAAACCGTTCTACTTCACGAGTGATGCATTTACATGTCAAATTTATAATTTTTCGAACTAATTTAGTATAAAGTCAAGCGGTCAAAAGATAATGAAAAATGAACTCATTAAAATTAACTTATTCATCATCTTTTTTTGACCGCGTGACTTCATACTAAATTAGTTCAAAAATTTAAAAATTTGACATGTAAACGCATCACTCGTGAAGTATAACGGTTTCAACGGTTTGGATGCGTCGTTTGAAGTCAATCCAATAGTTTTTGAGTTAAGCTCACAAAGGGGTTTGGTGAGCTTAAGAACACCTTAGTTCTACTCTATATATATATATAGAGTGACTAATATCAAAATGTTTGTTCCTAAGCCCTCGTGCAACCAAGTCATTTTTGGATTTTCAAAGTCCAAACGGTTGATCCAAACCGTTAGATGTGATCTCTATATTAAAATTTGCTTGGAGACCAAATTTTACATTTTTTTGAACTTTTTTACTATTTATTAAGCCACTTTGAAAATTTCTGAACACATGATCCAGAATTTGGTTGCACTGTTTTACTGTTCACCCGGATTAGCAATTTTCAAAGTGGCTTAATAAAAAGTAAAAATATTCCAAAAAATGTAAAATTTGGTCTCCAAGCATATTTTAATATGGATTGAACATCTAACAGTTTGGATCGACCGTTTGGACTTTAAAAATCCGAAAATGACTTGGTTGCACGGGGGCTTAGGAACAAACGTTTTGATATTAGCCACTCTATATATGAGAATGGCTAATATACAAACGTTTGTTCCTGGACTTAGGAACAAACGATTCGGTTTTCTGATTTTTAAAGTTCAAACAGTCGATCCAAACCGTTAGATATTTAATCTATATTAAAATGTGCTTGGAGACTAAATTTTACATTTTTTAGAATTTTATTACTATTTATTAAGCTGGTTTGAAGGTCGCTGTTTTTCAATGATACAGAATTTTAATAAAATCAGTGATTTTCAAACCATCTTAATAAATAGTAAGAAAATTCTAAAAAATGTAAAATTTGATCTCCAAGCACATTTTAATATAGATTAAATATCTAACGGTTTGGATCGACTGTTTGAACTTTGAAAATCGGAGAACCGAATCGTTTGTTCCTGAGTCCAGGAACAAACGTTTGTATATTAGCCATTATATATGTATATATATATATATATAGAGCTGGGCTTAGCTAAGCCATGGAGTAAAACGACTTGGTGCTCCACGCCTCATTATTTTCATTTTGAAAATCCAAACTACCGATCGGAACCGCTCAAGTTGTTCTCCATATTGAAATGTGCTTGGAGACCAAATTTTACATTTTTTGAAATTTTTTTACTATTTATTAAGCCCCTTTGAAAATTGCTGATCCATTGGTCCAGAATTTTTTACTGTTTTTTACTGTTCACAATGGATCAGCGATTTTCAAAGTGGCTTAATAAATAGTAAAAAAATTCCAAAAAATGTAAAATTTGGTCTCCAAGCACATTTCAATATAGAGAACAACTTGAACGGTTCGGATCGGTAGTTTGGATTTTCAAAATGGAAATATGACGTGGAGTACAAAGCGTTTTACTCCATGGCTTAGCTAAGTCGGACTCTATATATATATATATATATATATATATAAACCTCAATTTCAGCAAACAGTATACTTACAATCAGCTAGAGATAAGTAATACTTACATTTGATTGCTGAAACTGTATACTTACATCAGAGATAAGGACAAATAGCAAGGCATTAAATTAAGTTTACACATTTATATACTACCAACTTTCCTGCACCATGGTGTCTTCTGATAAGTAACATAGAATCTTTCCACCTCATAACCTTCCATAGTCACATTGAGGATTGTGTTTGAATTTATTCCACTCAGAACCACTTTTCATCTCTCCTTGGATTGAATCTTCGTCAACAAACGCCATTTACACCTGATTTTTAGCTTGTGTAGCATTGTTATCATCAAGAATATATTTTGGAAGGGTTTCCATTTCATAATCAATTAATGCCATCGTAAGTAAATCAATTTAATTCCATAAACTGTAAAGTGTGTATTTGGTATTACTTTGCATTAGAAAAATATTTGATAATAATATTTGATAATAATTATTTTCCATATATATAAAACCAGGGTATTGTCTTTGTGGAATAAGAAAAACATTTGATCATAATAATTATCCAGTTTTCAATTCTACCTAAATATTGTCATTCCTTTCTTTTCTTTACTTTGCATTAGAAACAATGTCAATCTCAATGACTTGCTATTTTAATAAATAACCATAATTCAATAATATTGCTAGGATCAAAGATTACTCATTATTTTCCTTCAGTTGTACTCATTATTTTCTGAAATTATTATTTGTACATAAACATATAAGTACAATAGAAGCTATAAAATTCAGCAAACCAAAGGGTAATCAATTATTTTTTTTATTTCCTTAATTAATTAAGAAATTATGCAGCATTAAGAAAATAAAAAAAAAATTGAAAACATTGAATACGTTAAAAAATGGTTTGACATATTAAAAAAATTCACAAATAATAAAAAAATAATATAATTGTATAATTATACAAAAATAACGATTAACAAATAATTAAAAAATTCTATGGATCTATAAAATTCACATATTATTATAGTTTTTTTTATTGTTGTTAATTTCTCACAAACATTACAAAATCGAGTTTTTGCATAATTTATTATAATCTGCATAAAGGTTTGCTTGATATATCTTTCAAATAACATTCTTCAGGAATATCAACATATTCAAATGAAGTTGGCATAAGAGTTGCATAATATAATATCGCTCACCTGAATATTTCCACAAGTAATTAAAAACATTCGTTATTATTAATTAATTTAATTTGTCACAAAAATTTCTTAACATACAAAATAGATACTGCAAGTCCTTTCCATATTTGAGAAACTCTTAATTTGAAATAAAAATCAGTAATAACGAAATAATGTGAGGCACTTCATTAGTACATAAATAATATTTTTGCTGCTTTTATAAATAGATATGGTTGTGTTATTTACGTGTTATGCCACATAGAGCAGGCATTGTTAGCTTTTTATTTATTCCGTGTAAGAAAGGAAACATCAAAAAGTCCACTTCCAATCATAAGAAAGAAATTACAACAAAAAGGAAACATTTTGTTGTTACACAACTCATTTTACAATCTAGCTATAGGATAGATGTATTATTGTACGTACCCTGATAACCAAAGCATGGAAAAATATATACAAGAATTAGAGTATGAAGATCAACCCGGCCAGCACGTACAAATGCCATCAAATTTTCATATAGTTCGTCTCTCATCGTCTGTGAAAAGAATAACAGTACAGAAATGAAGAATTCATAAGACATGCACCCTGCACCATATATATTACAAATAGTAGACGTTTCTCATGAGAAGTGGAAAATATGGAATCAGGATCGGTTATATATGCATATTAGTATCGGAATGCAACCGATCCTGATGGAGGCGATACTGATACTTACAATAATCTGGATCGGTTGTTTCAACAAAACCGATCCTGATAGTAACTATCAGGGTCGGTTGTTTCAAAACAACTGATCCTGATAGTAACTATCAAGATCAGTTTGTTTGAAACAACCGACCCTGATAGTTACTATCAGGATCGGTTTTGTTGAAAAAACCGATCCTGATACTCTTTTTTTTTTTTTTTTTTTTTTTTTTTTTTTTTTTTTTTTTTTATAATGTTGGTTCTGAAAAAAAAAATCAGGATCGGTTGTTTTGAAATAACCGATCCTGATACCTTTTTTTTTTTTTAATGTTGGTTCTGAAAAAAAAAAAAGAATCAGGATCAGTTTTTTTGAAACAACCGATCCTGATGTTATACTATCAGGATCGGTTGTTTCAAACAACCGATCCTGATGTTATATTGGATCTAAAAAAAATATTTTTTTTTATTTGGCCAGCTTCCATATATATTTGCTGGCCAGCATAATTTTTTTTTTTTTATTTACCATTGATTTATTGGAGCCCAAAACCAATTAAGAACACAAAATAAAATTCATGAAATACAAAAAGAAGTACAATAGTTGAAGAAATTTGGTGCAATAGCAAAATAAAATTGAAAATACAAATGAAAAAATATAGTTGATCGGTCGGATAATTAAGATAAATAAAAAGATAGTTTCAAAAAGACTTGCTCAAATGAAAAAAGACAAATAAATAAATTGAAAATACAACAAAAAAAATGTGTTTTAGAAGTATAATAATGAGAAAATTAGATAAAGCTAATACCGTGATAGTTGATCGGCCGGATGATTAAGTAACTTGAGCGAGATGTCCTCAAAACTGAAAAACAATATACAAACACCATTAATTAATTTTTGAAACAATACAAAAAATTAAAAATTGACACGGAGGTTCGAGAGGTTCGAGAGGCTCGGCTTTGAGAGGGAGAGACGGAGACAGAGAGAGAGAGACACGGAGGAGAGGGAGAGACGAGACGGAGACAGAGAGAGCAGAGACACGGAGGTCTGAGAATTTGAGAGGGAGAGACGGAGACACAGAGAGAGAGAAAAATGCTAAGTTGAAAATGAGAGGCGAGAAATTAAAATAAGAACTAAGCAGGAGTTATCAGGATCGGTTATTTCGAAATAACCGATCCTGATTGTTTTTGTAAGTACAAAGGCGCGAAACAGAATTAAACCCTAGCGTCAAATTAGCATTAGGATCGGTTATTTCAAAAAAACCGATCCTGATACCTTTTTTTAAGTTGTTTCTGAAAGGGAAAAAAAATCAGGATCGGTTGTGTTGAAAAAACCGATCCTGATACTTTTTTTTTTTAATGTTGGTTCAAAAAAAAAAAAAAAACCAGTATCAGGATCGGTTCTGTAAACAGAACCGATCCTAATACTATTTTTTTTTTTTTTTTAATTTTGGTTCTGAAAAAAAAAAAAAAAAAAAGTATCAGGATCGGTTCTGTCCACAGAACCGATTCTGATACTCTTTTTTTTTTTTTTTTTTAATTTTGGATCTGAAAAAAAAAAAAAAAAAACAGTATCAGGATCGGTTCTGTGGACAGAACCGATCCTGATACTGTTTTTTTTTTTTTTTTTAATTTTGGATCTGAAAAAAAAAAAAAAAAACAGTATCAGGATCGGTTCTGTGGACAGAACCGATCCTGATACTGTTTTTTTTTTTTTTTTTTTTTTTTTTTTTTTTTTTTTTTTTTATTTTGGATCTGAAAAAAAAAAAAAAAAAACAGTATCAGGATCGGTTCTGTCCACAGAACCGATCCTGATACTGTTTTTTTTTTTTTTTTTTTTTTTTTTTTTTTTTTTTTTTTATTTTGGATCTGAAAAAAAAAAAAAAAAACAGTATCAGGATCGGTTCTGTGGACAGAACCGATCCTGATACTGTTTTTTTTTTTTTTTTTTTTTTTTTTTTTTTTTTAAATTTTGGATCTGAAAAAAAAAAAAAAAAAACAGTATCAGGATCGGTTCTGTCCACAGAACCGATCCTGATACTCTTTTTTTTTTTTTTTTTTTTTTTGGTTCTGAAAAAAAAAAAAAAAAAATTATCAGGATCGGTTTTGTTTACAGAACCGATCCTGATACTTTTTTTTTTTTTTTCAGAACCAACATTAAAAAAAATAAAAATAAAAAAATAAGTATCAGGATCGGTTGTGTTGTAACAACCGATCCTGATTTTTTTTTTTTTCAGAACCAACATTAAAAAAAAAAGAATTAGAATCGGTTGTTCGTTAGAACCGATCCTGATACTATCAGGATCGGTTTTTAAGAAATAACTGATCCTAATATGTGTTCCATTAGGATCGGTTGTTTGTAAAAACCGATCCTGATAGTATCAGGATCGGTTCTAATAAAAAACCGATTCTAATTGTTCATAAATTAGGATCGGTTAACCATAAAACCCGATCTGAATAGTTTTTAGGATCGGTTTTCTAAAAAAAACCGATCCAGATAGATATTAGAATCGGTTGTTTCATATAGCCGATACTATTAGGCCGATCCTGATTCCAGTTTTTCCACTAGGATCACAAAAAAAAAAAAAAAGTGAAAAGAAAAAGTAAGTGGTTACTGATATATCATAGATATTACATTGCACTTGACCAATTAAATCAATAATATTACCATCTTTCAACTGTCACGTGCTGTAGCTCAGGAGGCAGGTGCACCTTGATTTGGTGATGTGCTTGGAGGTATGTAAGCTTCGGCATGACCCCCTGTGCCACCTTCAAATCCTTGATGCTCGAATTGGAACCCACTTTCAAGTATTGTAGGACAGGAAATCCTTCTGGACAGTTTATTGGACCATCCCAATCACGACTCATGAACACATGGTATCCCAAGAAAAGTTTTCTTAGGCCATTCAACTTTCCAAGCTCTGGCATTGGATTATGATTAAGGAGGGACCATTCAAGTGTGAGTTTAACAAGGTGTGGTGGAAGCAAGCTCGCCTCTATGTTGACATTATCAGGCCACTTTCCATTCAATAATAAGGTTTGCAAATTCTGATAATTTGGAAGTGTTTTTGGGTAAACAATCTCCATCGGGAGATAGTTATCTGCAGCAATCCCTAGGGATACCAGAAAAGGCAACGTTTGAAGTAGATTGGTTATTGAAACCCATTCATCACATTCATTTCTAATACCTAATTTACGTATGTTGGGCAACTTCGCATCACATGCTCCTTTAACTGTTACCCACTTCAGGGTCTGTAGATTGCTCATTAGGATATCTTTTGATGTTGGTCCATCAAAAAAATTCCTGTAGTCAACCAGTACATGCATTAATGTACCAATTGTCCACAAGGCATCACATGGCAGGCTACAGTTAGACCCTCGCACATCCAGAGTTTCGAGTCTCTTCATACGGGGAAAAGAAAATGTGGAGAGGTCAATATTGCAGCCTCTAAGCCCCAAGTATTTCAGGTGAATCAACTCATCTAATAATTTTAATTCATATTCGAATTTTTCGACAACCACAATTTCTAGAACTTTAAGTAACCTAAAGTTAGAGCAATGTAAGCTCATTTCACAATATCCAGCATCAAACAACAGTAAAGATCGGGTATTTGGACCTACATATTTTATGAATCGTGAATTCTTCTCTTGGGCTTGAAGGGAAGCACGTCGGATTATTCTGTTGGGTTGCTTGTCATCTGATGCTTGTGAGAAAACAACGACAAAGTTTTCATGCTCGGCTTCATGCACTGCCAAGTCGCGGAGAATATCATGCACTTTGAAGCGCTTGATTAAACCATTCACGGATCGGTTTAATACTTGAACCATACTCCTGAATTAATTTTGGTGGATAAACAAGTCAGGAAATACTGAAAGCATTTTAGTCATAATAATAATGGTTTATATATCCTAACTAGACTATTAGTTCCTATATAAGTTGGAAGATAATAAGCATTTATGCTAATTGTTAAAATGAAGAGAAATTAAAATATGCATATAATTAAATTTGTACATTTAATTCTAGAAAAAAAAAAAAAAAAAGGTTCTGTTTTCTCTAGATTATAAGAGAAATATTTTAATGTACATATATGTTGGTTGTAATTTCAGAATAGTATCTCAATATTAAAACTATTTTTATTAAATCCTAATCCCTCACGCAAAATTATAATTTTGCACCATAAATCTCCTAAATTTTTTTGATATTATTCTTAGAGCTGTGTTTTAGTATCAAAACCTATCTACTATATTTTTTGGCAACACTAGTGAAATATACCTAATTGAAAAGAAGCTTCTGTTCACACTTATCTAAAAAAAAGTTAGAAATGCACTTAGTAGAAGGATTTCTAGAAAGAAGCAATTTATTCGAGAAGAAATCATTAAACTAGAAAGAAGTGTATGATACATGTGAAAAAGGGTGAAGGAACATATATTTTTTTGGTAAATGAATGGATCTTGCTATAAAGATGTTAATAAGGACTCGTAGCTTATCAAGTATACCTGAAGTGTGACAAAAATGTTTGCAATAATGTTGTATATTTGCTGGATACAAAATAAGGAAAAAAAATATAACCTTTTAGAAAGTTTCTCAAGGCAGTCCTCAGCCATTATCTCCAATGTTGGCCTGCCCTCGATTGGTATGAACCCCTCTGATATCCACATTCTGATCAAACATTTCGCAGAAATCACATAGTCTTCAGGAAAAAAAGCAAGATATTGGAAGCATGCCTTGAGATAATATGGCATATCTTCATAGCTCATTGCTAAGATTCGCATGCTATCCTTGCTGTCTGAGTACCAATTCATTGTTTGCAACACCCTTTCCCACGCTGGGTAGGATGGTTCTTTAGTTGATAGGATACCACCTAATACTACCAAAGACAAAGGTAACCCCTTACATTTCTTTGATAGTTTGTCTGCAACCTCAAGGAGATCGATAGGGCATTTTTCAGTTGGTTCTTGATAAGGGAGAGCCTTTTTGAGAAGGAGATCTAGGCTTTTCCTATCATCTAACAAGTTGAGTTTATATGGTATCATTTGGGAGTCAGCTGATGTAGCAACTTCAATAGACCTGCTAGTTATCAGGACACGACTACCATTCTTGACATCAGGTAATGCATCTCTCAATTGATACCACAGATCGTCCTTCCACACATCATCTAGAATAATCAGATATTTTTTGTTACTTAAAATACTTTTGAGCTCTATAATTAAATCTCCGACGGCTTGGTTCTCCCGTACAGAATCTTTGGACTGGTGTAGCATCTTTCTCAAAAGATCAGTTAGACTGAACTTCTGAGAGATTGATAGCATTATATGATAGTCGAAATTTGCCCTGGCACTGTTTAGACAGGCAAACAAGATTTATTATTAGATCATCATGATTTGTAGAACGGTGATTGAAAAATTTTGATCGCATGAATTGTGTTACTAAGACGTCAGGAATTATTGATGAGTTCATGAGCTGTTATGATCAAATAGTAAATCTTCAAAATAATAATTTATAGCAGTAGTACCAGTTGATCGTTTCTATAGATAGCAACTTAGACTAACTCTTATTATTGATCTAATTATTTATATATCTAATTAAAACATAGTTGGAAAAGGAAAATCTGCACTTGCCTTTTGTATACCATATGTGCCAGGGTAGTCTTTCCTAGACCGCCGGTACCCACGATGGTTATGACTGCTCGCCTTGGGGTTTGATCAGGATGCAGCAACTTCAAAATGTTGTTCTTGTCAGCTTGCATGCCTACAACTTCAGTTTCATCGACTTCTTGATAAGTAGTTCTTCGAAGAGGCATTATGACATCATCCTCTCCCTTGTTGTCTTGCAGGTCACTGATTCCATAGGCAACCTTGCTCTTAGATATCTCTTCCAGTACATTTTGAATTTCATCGAGCTCATTGGCAAGGTTGTGGCGGAGATACAACTCCTTGGGCTTGTTGCACAACTTCTTAAGTTTTTGTAAAAAGCTGGCATCTCTAACTCTATATCCAACTTTGAGTAGGAAGGTGTCGGTTGCGTCCTCGATGCGATAGGCCACATCTCTTAGCTCATTCAACCAGTTCTGCACCCTTGCGTCTCCTTTTCGTTTTGAATCTGCATCTTGCAGGCAGCACTTAATTCGGGTTAGCTCACGCTGCACCCGTTCCACTTTCTTCCCAACCCCACCCAAGACCCGTGCTTCTTTCTCTATGACATCAGCAAGCTTCTTTAGTACAAACTCCAGAACCACCTCTGCCATTTCTGTTTCGCTCGCTCTCTCTTTTGAAATTAATGGGCACCAGTGTTAGTGGATATTATTAGCTAGTGCCAATTAGAAGGTATCATTATATAGGCAAGCAGGCTGGAAAGCAAACTGATGTTTAGTCTAATTTGATTTCTTTTCGTAAGTTAATGAATCACGTAATTGGTCGGTGGAGTAAGAGATAAACTTGCTAGTAATTAATAATTTAATATTAATAACTTGTATTTCACTACAAATGTCACTTTCGCGTGTGGACCACGATACGGACCAATGTTCCCCACCAGAGTAATTAATAATTTAAGATTCGTATTTAAAGAAGGTGGGAGACAGCAAGTAACCCTTTAAAGGGATAAAGAATATTACAGCTGCTATGATGAAATGAATAAAAAATGACAAAAGAAAAAGGAGGTTCTAAAAATCTTATAGTTGTCAATAAAGGAGGTAAATAAAGGAGATACTTGACTCGAGTTTAAGTTAGAAGCTTTAATTCCGTCTAGGCGATTTGAAAATTCTAAAAAATAACAGCTACAATTCAAAATTAATTAACTTTATTTCCACCGATCTATTTCTAGAAAACTGCAAGTAGTAGGTGAAGAATTTACTAATATTTACACGTAATCATTAAAGAAAAATTTAACGTTCCTTTTGGAAATAGTAGTAGGTGGAGAATCTACGTACTAATATTTATACTTAATTATTGAAGAAAAATTTGACTTCCTTTTTGCAAATAGTTGTAGGTTGAAATTTACTAATATTTATACCTAATCAATGAAGAAAAATTTAACCTACTTTTTGCAAATAGTAGTCGGTGGAGAATTTATTAATATTTATACGTAATCATTCAAGAAAAAGTTAAGCTCTTTTGTAAATAGTAGTACGGGGAGATATTTACTAATATTTATACGTAATTATTCAAGAAAAATTGAACCACCATTTTGCAAATAGTAGTAGGAGAATTTTCTAATATTGACACCTATTGCAAAATACACATTTACTATCTCTCATTTACCATCGGATGGCCTTTGGCACCGATGGTGTTTATAACTAGGAGCAGTATTGTAATTACTTGGAACATTTTATAGACTGTTCGGGTTTAACCAACCAATGGCGTTGATTGGCTCTTTTTTTGTCATCGGTTAATTTTATGCTATAGGTTGTTTTATGTTATCTCTATGGATCGACACCCCGATCTATACTATATAATAGATTCATGCGTTTGTAAATCGATTGTAAAGTAGACAATTAGAGTTATAAATATTATTAGCTCTCATTTTGATCTATCAGTACCTGCAATTGCACACGGTTGGTTATTGACCTCATGCACTTGACCTGTACCAGACACTAGTAACCATTCGCATGCGGTTGGTGACAAACCGCATACGAATGATCTGGAGTCAGAAAGTATGATAGAAAGCATGATCCCACATTTCAGACCTAGCTAGACCCATCAGAATAACATATAAAAGTGGTTACATGTTCATGATCCTGTTGAGTCGAGGCGAGCTTGTTATTAAGTTCTTGGTGGCCGCCAGCATTGATTCAAAGCTGGTGTATTGGAGAGATAGTGTTGAAATTTGTTGAAACTTGGTTTTTGTCTCCCATAAACCATATCATTACGGCACCGCCAAATTGCCCATATAGAATTTGCAAAGATCATCCATTGACTATCTCTAAACTCCTTGCTGGCATATTGGAGTATTTGCTGGAAACCTTGCAAACTATCAGACCTAGCTGCTAGCCTGCTAATGGCCCCGCAAACCAGCAAGCCCTAGAGATAGGCCCAACGGGCATTTTGCTGATCATAATTTTGAAGACTATATGTAAAAAGGTATTGAAAAGAGAAGGGAGATAGAATTTCAGGAAATTATGTTTTCATTGATTCCTCTCTGTTACAATTGTCCTGTTTATATAGGCAAGCACTACTGCTTTATTACAATTCTCTAACTGCCTAACAGTATTGCTAACAGCCTAGCTAATTACAATTGGACAGTAACTAACTAACTAATTAGTACTAATCCCTTTCGGATTCTCTGTGGCTAGAGCTTCAGTGGCTGTGACTGTATTAATATGCCTTTTTAACCGTGTACATAGCATTGCAGGGCCAGTAACGGGCTCCAAAATAGAGAAAAGATTTGAGTCCGTACCAAAAATAGGATCTTCTATCCATTGGACTGTGTAGTAATTCATGGCGCTAAATATTATTGTTCAAAAAATCTGTAATATTTTGCTCAATTTTTTACCCCTTCTCTTTTAAAAAAAATAACAAAGTATCTACAGGTATGATGCTTAGGATAAAAAAATGACTATTATTGAAGGTAATATCACATAGATGGTTATTATCAAGGATTTGGTATTAATGACAGGAATATATGCGAGGGGTAAAACAGATTCTTATAAATATCGATCTTTTATGGTGGCAACATAGAAAATATATGTTGCATATTACTCTGAAAGATATTATTATTTGATGAAAGCACAAGCTTTCTACAGTTATTTGAAATACAAACAATTAAAATCTATTTAGGAAACATATTGATAGATGTGCAATCCTTAGTTAAACAATTTTTAAAGAAACAAAACACATTCAAATTTAATTTACTAACAAAATTACTAATGTTGTTGTTATTTCATGTTTAAATTAATTTATAAAATCTATTAATATATTTATATTGTCAGAAATTGGTCTAATAGACTATTAGCTAGCTAGAACAATAAAAGAGAAAATAATTGCCGAACAGACAATCAATATAAACACCTTGTATACTGACTATCTTCTCTGATCAGGAGATTGGTTTCATAATAATGCAAAAAAAAAATTGATTTAGCATTAGAAACTGACCTTACTAGTAAAACTAAAATTTTATTTCTCACTTTCCTTTTTATTCCTATTACATGCATAATGAGTACATATTAATTTGCTTCGATATATTATGTGGCGTCTCTTTATAATGACGAAGATGATCATGGATAAAATAATAAACAAAAAATGTTTTTTCATATAAAAATAATTATATATACGTTTTTTGGTTTTTTTTCATTATCTTATTTTAGTGACTCTGATTGGGTTTTATTTCTAACCTAACCCAACTTGTTTGAGACTAATTAAAGACTTTATTCTTGTTGTTGTCGTCGTCTTATTTTACAATTATTTTTTTGTGCTCGATCAACATATATATAGACGACCCAGGTGGATAGAATTTGGGGTGATTGATTTTAAATGATAGCTAGTTCAAATGATAGTTCAGTGATTATACGCCACTTACATGAATGCTCACATTAATTTCGTGTGCACATATAACAAACAACATTAGTGTCACACTGTTGGTGCCTACTTTGGTTTATACACAGGCAAACTATATAGGATTCCAATACCTCGTGTCTTTCATACCTCATTATACCTCATATTGTATATTTCCCTTTTTCAAAGTCCAAACTGTCGATCTGAACCGCTTAACATGATATTCATACTAAAATATGCTTGGGATGAAATTTTATAATTTTTGCAAATTTTTTACTATTTTTTAAGATAGATACAAAATTATTGTTTTTGAACGGTCCACCTATCTTAAAAAATAGTAAAAAAATTGCAAAAATTCTAAAGTTTCAATCCCAAGCATATTTTAGTATGAATATCATGTTGAGCGGTTCGGATCGACAGTTTGGACTTTGAAAACAGAAATATACAATATAAAATATAATGAGGTATGAAAAATATGAGGTATTGGAACCCTCCTCATGCAAGATATTATGTGATTTCTCAACTCCGTTCGCCAATTGCAGGCTCACTAAATAAAATTATTTTATTTATTGCATTGGACTAATAAAAGCCTAGAGTTGGCCTAAATTTCTTTGCTAGACTATTTTCTTCCCATATAGCTAGGCTATCTACATCATACAAGCGCGGTAATAAAAAGCCCAAAATAAACTAAAATAAAATAATGAAATACATTTAACTGGCCGGATAATTTCTTTGACTAAAATTAAAATTAAGAAATCATATATTGGGCAATTTGTTGTGACACCTCATTTTTAATCATATGAATTTAGGATGCATTTGGCACGAGACTATTTTGTTTTATAATCTCCAGCAAGGAGATTTGTTCAACACTGAGGTTATAGTGGCATACAATTGAAAATATGTATTGGTAGGATATAAATATGGTCAATTCTCAATAAATATGAGTATGATAATATTTTCGCTAGAACCATATCGTATCCATTGACACTCCCCAAGTGAAAAGGCCTCAATGGCTTCGTACCTAGTTAGCACATCAAGTACTGATGTGCAACTTTGTGTTTCTCATGATCATATCAGTACTTGTAACATAAGGGTTTGTGCAAGCTCTTAGGACACAATTGAATACAAAAAAGGGACTGAAAACAAAGTGACGGATGAGGCGCGCAGCGGGCAAATAAGTAATTTTTGTATTGAAGTTGCAGGAGTAGCTGCCTTTTCTTAGCTATTACCACAGTGGGTGTAAGAACTGCAGCAAAGCTATGCAGGTGATGACTGGATAGAGGGATTGAAGAGGCAAGCTAAAGAAGATCACTCATACAACACAAAGATCACAGTGCATCTAGGCACTGTCAGATATAAGATACCATCATAAAGTGGAAAGCTATGCTTATATTTGTCACTAAATGCTCATGCTGTGAAAATACAGAATTGGCATCCTCTGAGATATCTCAAACTTTGAGTGTTTTTTGGGAAAATCTTAACCGTTCAAATATGTTATGCACAAATCTCAAACAACAAATAATACTGGCTCCTTGTGCTATCTCTGAATAGGCACCGTACATGTCGGTCATGCAAAAGTTGAGATATCTCAGAGGATACACACTCGAAAATACAATACTTGGTGTCAATATTGCTATTGCAATTTGTATATTAGGGAAGTTCAATTTAGGACAAGTAGGTATTTTTTGTACAAGTCAAGGAAAGATCTGAAAAGCATTTCAATTTCTATATTTTTTTTATAACAACAATTGCCCCTATTATTTTTATTAGGAAGTTGTAATTTTGAGAATTTGATGAATATTGAAAACAATGAAATTTGATTGCAAGAGCATCAATTAATACTGCAACGAATGTATTTTTTTTTCTAGATAGAATTAAGCAGTAAATATAAATCGGAGACAAATAGAATTAAGGCGGAGTTTAAAGTTATATTTTACACCAATAATTTATTTTGAAGTATTGTTTATCTTCCATATAAAAATAATTATATTTGTTGGTTTTCTCCATCATCTTATTTCCAATTAGGTTTTTGTAATTTATTGACATACAGACGAGTACCTAGCTAGGTAACTAGACGGTGGGGTGCTATATATTAGAGTGAGAACTAAGTGATATGTTTTAGCCTTCATTCGCATGAATGCTCACATTAATTTGGTGCCCACATAACAAACAACATTAGTATCACACTGTTGGTGCCAATTTTTGTGTATACACGTGCAATTTCATCACTAAATAAAATTATTTTACTCATCCTAATTTTATATAGGATGGTTCTTGTCTCATCCTAATTTTACTCAAAAACAGCTCCATTGCCATAAATTGAAATGACATGCTTGGAAAAATCAATGAAAAATAAATGATAAGTAAGAACTTGATGAAACCATAGTGACAAATGAATTATTCGGGTTCGGTTCGGCGAGGTCAAAAATTCGTGATTCGGGTATAATTCGGATATAATTCGGAAATGATTCGGTACAACCGTACAACAAGAAAGCAAAAAAAAACAAAATTCAAAATTCAGATTTATATAAAATGCTATATTAGAATGGTCACAAAAAAACTGTCTCAAATTCATCACACCCACGTGACTTGGTGAAATCCAAAAAATTTCAAAAATTTGCCTCAGCAGCCACGTGGCTTTGCCTCATTGGCTCCAAAATTTTCAAAATTTTCCAATGCAGCCGAATTTTCGAATAAAACGCGAATAATTCGTAAAAAAACGTTTTATTCGCGTTTTATTCGCGAATAAATCGGTAAAAATTCGGTCAACCGTTTTATTCGCTGTTCGGTTCGGAAACCTCCAAAAAACGTTTTATTCGTGTTTTATTCGCGAATAAAACGCGAATCATGTTACTATGGATGAAACACATTCACTGCAGCAGCAGATCCCAACGCCTCAACTTTCTTTCCGAGTTTGTTCCATTCTATTGAACTGGGTCGGATTTGGGCTAACGAGCCCGTTTATTAGCAGCCGCAAACGCGAGGGTTAGCTCTAGTTATCTATTTCTAAATATTAATTTTGGATGAATTCTGTACACTATGACAAATGGGTCCCGCTTGCAGATCTCTCTATTCTCATCGAACCGTGCTGCTTCATCTCTCTATCTCCTCGAATCCGTATCCTCTGCATTAACACATATTTTGTGTGAATAAATTCCGACCGTCCGATCAGAATCCGGGCCAATCCGGCCCGAGGTGGAACGCACGGTGCTCCTTTAATTTTCGTGCCAACACAAATCAGACGGTCCTGATTTATTCTAAATCAACTCAAAATCTGAGTTAATGCAGACGATACGAATCATCTCCTCTCTCTATCTCTCTCTACCTCTCGAACCTTTCGTTTTTTCTCCTTTGAACCTTACAGTAGCGATTAGGGTTAGGGTTACCTCCAGTTCGTCGCCTCCGGTTCGTTTCTTTGTCAGCGAATTGTGCTGCGTTTCTTCGCTCTGTCGTAACCTTCGCCTCCGTTTCGTCGCCCCCGGTTGGTTTTTTTCTTTTCAGCGAACCGCACTTCGTTTCTTCTTCTTCTTCGATCACTTCGCTTTACAGACAGTATCGTGATTCGTCTGTGCTGAGGTATTTTTTTCTTCGACCTCTCTTCTTAACCGATTTCGTTCTTCACCCGATTTAGGGTTTTTTTCCTCATTCGGTTTTGGCTAGATTTTTTCAGTCATAATTGAACTATTGAACAGCACATATTTAGATATTCATTTATTCAGGCTAATTTTTTTTTTTTTGTAGATGTTCAAATTGCTTATTGCTGTAAAATTTAGAACAGATGTTCTCAGTACAAACCTGTTGAGCGTCATTTATTGTTGATTTATGGGCTAAAATCTGTTGTCATTTTGAAATCTGTGTTTTGATTCATAAAGAAAATTGATTAATGGCTATGGAAATATTAATCACAGCTATTTCATATATCAGTTATAGATTGTTGATTTTCAATATTATATGAGTGTCAAATAATACTAATGGCTGGCAATGGTACTTTACTAATTAACTGTCTTACTTTTAGCAGGAATGCTGAATTTGAACTCTTAATTTGGTCTCTTAGGTGATTTTCATAAACATCATTTAGGTTTATATAATTCAGAATCCTAATTATTCTTAAATTGCCAAAAAAATCAGCCCGTAAGTTTTCCATTTTTTCCCAAAAATGATCCCACTGAAGCATTTCAGAAAAAGGCCACAGTTGTCATTTTATTATATAACACCATTGATTAGTTCATTACTAAAGGAAAGACAAATGGTGCGATAATTGTTTTGGATCAAGGTATAAGAGAATTGTTTTTTGAATTCAAAATCCTTTTAGTATTTAAATAAGACGTAGTTATGTTCTCCATGATAACATCAGCATTTTTTTTTAAGTGTTCTTAGCTGATTTTGCTAACAAAATTGGAATCGGAAGCCATTTCTTTTGTCACCCGATTTAGGGTTCAGGGTTTTGTTGATTTTGCTAAAAATGATTAGTCAAATTTCTCCTCATTTCTCTGTGCTTTCGGTATTTGCTCAGTTTCTCCTCAAAGTTGTGTCCCCAGTTTAGGACGTATAATAGAGGTCCTAAAATTTACTTATTATGAAAAGAATGGTTTTCATGTTTGTAATATTTAAAGGATTATTACTAAATCTAAAATTTTTAATGCATTCCTCACTGGTACATTGGCTGATTCCATTATGTTGTTTAGTGCATTCCTCACTGGTACAAGTCCTCTGCTGTTTGTTATTTACCCTGTCAGGTGTTGCAATTATCTCTTTCTGTGCATGCTATAGTGGTTAAGACTGTATGTTTCTATTTCTAATGGAAACAGTCAGCTCAGCTGCTAATTTTTTTAAGGAGAGTTAGACTATTAAATGTACTTTTTACGTATTCTGGTCTGTTTCAGCAAACTGTACCAAATAGATTTCTCAGCAAAGTATATAAAATATGGTGTAGGCAGCAGGATAATCCTTAGTTTCTATTTTCTTACATTATTTTTTTTTTCCTTTGGGTTTAAGGTGCTGTACAATAAGGATAGATGTACATTATATGTTATTCACCCGATTAACTATTGACCTCATCTTTTTCAGGTAAAAAAAAAGGCTACAAAAAAATTTGTCCCGTCTCCTCTTTCAAGCTTGTCTTCTGTGCTTAGCTCCTTCTGTGGGTCTCGTCTCAAGGTACTCTTCTCATTCTTATTCACTTCACAAAATCAGATTAGCAAATCTGACTGAAATGCTCAATTTGTTCTTATTTTTTCCGTCGCCTTTTTTAAATTTATCTTGAATAATATCAGGATCGTAGATTTTTTTTCATGAGGATTTCTCTGTTACATATGTTATGATTTTACCTATGTTATATGTGCTGCCCGCATTTCTATCCTACACTGCTGCCCCACCCCCATTTGTTGGCATATTACCTTTTACCTATGTTACCTACATGAGTATATAACAGCTTATATCTCCTATATTATATTTTCCTCACAATAAATCTTTGGAATTCCAAAATAGTATACCAGTACCTAAATTATACTGGTACCGATGGGTAGCGGTGTTCAGAGTACCGATAGCCCTCAACATTCTTAAGAATTTGAGACTGGTTAATACCTTTACTAAATTAGCTTTTCAGTTTACCAATGAATAAAAAGGCCAGCAAAAATGAAATCACTGGCAGAGAAGCTCAGGATTGAGAGGTTCGTCATGAGAATTTGGCACCAATTGACATGTTACTCAAATCACAAGCAATCCCTACTCTTCACCGATATTTTAAAAAAGAAAAAAAAAAGATTAGTATTTGCAGATTTTGATCATCTCACAACACTTTGTCAGTCTCAGTCAGCATCAACATTATCTTAAAAAAAGAAGGGATGTATCTGCAGAATCGAAGTAAAATAAAGGGAACTTTATCTTATTTGGACCTACAAAATAGAAAATCATTCATAGCTATGTGAAATAGTGAATGCACCAAAACCATTACTGTTTTTCATACCAAATCAGTACAATATGTATATTTCATTAAGAGACTTGCTAAGCATTGCCTGGAGCAGTTCTGTTCCCAACTGAAAATTCAATCACTCACCACCCGTGTCAGCAAAAGTAAGCAAGGGAAAAAGAAATGACTATTAATGGTACTTGGTTTTAAACCAGATAAGAATCACCACATCTTTATTTTCACATCGTTCCAATTTAACTTTTTACCTACAATATGTGTTTTTCTCAACAGCCACTAGAGAGCAGCCAGTACATCAATGGATGAGGAATGGGAGAGAGCAGTCGAGGCTGCGCTAGGAGGAGGTGCTGGCACTGAGGAAAGCTCCTCTGCCTCTTCCTCAACACCTCGAAGCCTCACTTTAGATGGTGTCATTAAGTGCCTCCATGGTCGTCTCCCCTCTCCGGAAATCTTAGAGCGGTACCAATCCCTTGAGCACCTGTCTATTGCTAATACAGGCGTCTCCTCTCTTGAGAGATTCCCACGGTTGCGGAGACTGACACGTTTAATCCTCTCTGATAATCGAATCTCTACTGGATTGGAGCACCTGGTAGATGCAGGTCTTGATTCGCTAAGAGATCTTGACCTATCCAACAATCGGATCGGGTCAGTCGAGGATCTAGCCCCACTAGCACGGTTACGGTTGATTTCTTTAGATCTTTATGAGTGTCCTGTAGCTAGAGTAAAGGATTACAGGTCAAGGGTATTCGGGTTGATCAGGAGTCTAAAATACCTTGACAAAATGGATGCTGATGAGAATGAGAGACCTGAATCTGATGAGGAAGAGGATGAGGAAGAAGAGGAAGAGGAAGAGGAAGAGGAAGAAGAAGAAGAGGATCCAGGTAGCGGTGAAGTGGATGGGGATGATATCTTTAATGAGTCGGACGTCCATCTGATGACTAATGGTAACGGAGTTATAGATGGTGGGGTAATTTTGAATGAGGAGGATGAAGATGAAAGCGAGGCTGAAGAAGAGATGGTTAATGGGTTGGCTCCAGAGGTTGCTAATGGGTTCCGGATTGTTCCAGCTAGACCCGAGGAAGTAGTGGATGAAGAGGAGTCAGATGGAGAGGAGATAGATGAAGAGGAAGATGAGGAGGAAGAGGATGTGGTAGAAGTACATGATGTGGTAGAGGTACATGATGTGTCAGATGATGACGTGGATGATGATGATGATGACGACGTGGATGATGATGTTGATGATGATGATGATGAAGATGATGATGATGGAGATGGGGAAGGAGAGGAGATAGATGGGCATGAGAGGGGGGAGGAAGAAGATGATGAAGATGATGGAGAGCTTGGAGAGGAAGAGAATGGAGAGGCTCCCATTGTACGTCACGGTTTTGAAAATGCTGAGGATGATGATGAGGTATAATTCTTTGGATTTACTGGTATCCGGTTTATGTTTTTGGTTTGGCAAAATGGTTTAGGAATTAGGTTTCATCACATCTAAGAATAAATATTCACTGTTCCTTTGATTAACATGCCCCCATTGCTTTTGTGCCCCAACCATGCCCTACATCCTTATCTCTGTTTTCAAGGTCCAAACAGCTGATCTGAACCGTTCAACATGATATCCATATTAAAATGTACTTCGAGACCAAATTTTATATTTTTTAGATTTTTTTTTACTAATTTTTTAGATAGGTACAATATCACTGTTTTTGGATGGTCCAGAATCTTCTGATTTGTACCTATCTAAAAAAAAGTAAAAAATTTCCAAAAAAAAATATAAAATTTAGTCTCCAGACACATTTTAATATGGAGATCATGTTGAACGGTTTGGATCGAGTGTTTGGACTTTGAAAATGGAGATAAGAATGTGGGGCATGAGTGGGCACAAAAACAATGGGGCATTTTAACCCTCATAGTGCTTATTCTAGTAATTGCAATATTACATGGCAAGGGATTATTTGCCCTTATCTTTTTCCTTTTTGGGAACTCGTGTATTGGGTGTAGTGGATTTGGTTAGATTGATAGTTTAGTTTAAATGACAAGTAGTTATGTGTGCTGGAAAACTTCTTTGTTTGGCTTTTACTTCATATTATGTTTATTTATGTAAAAATAAATGATTTTCTTTCTATTGGGTCACTTGGTATATGACTTTTGTTTGGCTGTTAGCACCTCTCTTATGTGAAATATTTAGTACAGTTCTGGTTTTGTCAAAAGTCCCTTCTGGAGTTTAAAAGCTGCTATTAACTCATTTTGTACAATATATGATTGGTATATGACTTTGTTATGTTAGACTTTTGAATCTATTAATTCTTTCCTTGTAAATTTTTCACAAGACTTTTGAATCTATTAATTCTTTCCTTGTAAATTTTTCACAAGACTTTTGCATCTATTAATTCTTTCCTTGTAAATTCTTCACACATGGGCGATACTTTGGATAGTACTACTTTTTTCTGTTAATTTCATTTTAAGCCGTTCTTTAAGGAAAGCCGTTTTTTCTGTTAATTTACCCATTTTATCAAATATAAGACCAATATTTTTCTTAAACAAGCTACAATTTTTTTATGTTTTTAATAAAGGGTAAAATGGGTATTTATAAATTTAAATTGAGTTTTAATATAAAAGACAAAAAAACGGGTAAATTTGTGAGTTTTGAAAGTTTAAAGGGGGGGAATACGTAATTATAAAGCTTAAAGGGGGGCATACATATTTCAAAGTTTTTGAGGGGGAAATACGTAATTTTGAAGTTTTTGAGGGGTATACATGTAATTCCCCTTAAATTTATGTTAATAATGAAGCTTTTCTCCCATTTTTTTGAAAAGATATTCTCATTTATTATTTTTATTTAACATATATTTGCAACTTTTCAGGATTTTTTTTAATTTAAGATGTTTTTGGAAATTTTCAGGATGAAGATACGGGAACAGAATATCTTGTTCAAGTCTCGCAGCAACCTGATGAGACTGGTGAAAGTGACTTTGATGCAAATGAGATCGAAGAAGAAATAGAAGAAGAAGATGGACTTGACGAGATAGACCCTTGCCCAGGTACCAGCAGCCAACCGAAACCCTCCACTTCATCACAAATCAACAAGAGGAAGCGAGATGACGATCATGATGATGATGATGATGACGACGACGGTGATGACGACGTTGATGACTTGCGTTCGGTTAGGTTTAGGGACTAGTGATGTATGTAAAGAATGATTGGTCTTTTTTCTTTCTAAATTTTTTCTTCTTTGTTTTATCTTGGAAGAAGAAAAATGGAGGTTTTGGAGGGAAGAGAGGTGCTCTGCTTTGCTCTCTCTTATTCTCTAGTTGAAGTCTAAAATCAGTTGTTAAGCAATTAATCAAACCTTAGGCTGTCTGTTTGAATTGTTCAAAGTCGTTTATTTTCAGGTTCTAGTTCAACTACGTATTTTTGTTGTGAAGGTGTATAATTTATTAATATATTCTCTGCTTTTTTTGGTTGGAAGCACCAAGTTCTAAACTAGTGCTTCCATTTTTCAACGAAGCCCCTCAACTATATCACGTGAAGCCTTGCTACTTTTGGAACTTCAATTTGATCCTTCCATTAGTTAATATTAAAAGTAACTGTTCATGACTTCTGCAAAGTATGAAGATTGTAGAGTTATCAAGACTTCATTAATGATTTTAATGACAACTAATTAACATATAGTAACAATGGGAAGATCAATGCATTTATAAAAAAATTGCATAAAGTATTTTCACAATTTGAAACATTTATCAAATTAATCGAGACAACGATTTTAACCTAAATCTACAGAAAATTATGTTAGTTGGCATTGCACTGACAACAATAAATCAATACACCAACTTATTTTAAAAAAAGAGGTAAGACTGTAGACAGCATACGAATCACTTTTTCCAGTCTACACAAACAAATTAAGAAATGTAAAATTTGAGGAAACAACTGAAATAAGAAAAGACAAAACTTAAGTAAAAACAAAATTATAAAAGGATTTACTGTAACAACCAAAATTATAAAACTATCCCGACTAGCAAATAGACTTTCTTTTTTTTTTTTGTTCTTACATAGCCCGTAGGCATACATTATCTTTGTTAACTTTGTAAAAACTTTTATGGGTACCGGTACCATCCCCATTGCATAGACTGGGAGGCACTCCATGACCAACTTCAACAGAATCAATCTGCCCGCATGTGTGAGCAGCTTTGATTTCCATGAATTGAGTCGCTTTTCAAATTTCTTATAGAAATTGTGTCAATGGGATTTCAATTAGTCATTGCACTTCAATTACTGTAACTACCATATATAATTATTATTAGTTGACTGCGCAGACGGAAACTTGAGGTTTTCGGAAAAAATTTGAAGTTGAATGAGCTCTTCTCTAAACCACCCAAAAAGGAAAACTTAAATACCATACAATTAATTATAACATAAAAGGTAAAAACAACCTATGGATATCATTGAAAATAAAACACTAATTTGCACATTTCATACAGTCTGTCAAAGAGAGACGACCAATAATAACCTGGATATATGAAAGCAATTCAAGCAATCTAACTTCTTCATTTCTTGTTAGCTTGAATAATTACAAGCTCCCAAAACCTCAACAATATATTGCAAATGACCTTGTAATGAGAAATATCATGCATTTCTCTTTGAGACGTAGCAAACTATATCAGCAAAGCATCAAACTGTCTGCACTACACAATTAATACTACAAATTTTCTTCAAAAAAAATACCCAAATTAACCGCCCTTCGTCGTGCTGAGCATTTATCTTAAAAAACGAGAGAGATGTGGAAGGTCAGGGAAGACAGTGTAGGAGACCTAATCAATTCTTTCATGTAAATATGTAATGTTAGTATTTCTTGCTTTGTGGATTGATATGAATAATGATACATAGAGTGGGAAAAACGTGCCGTGCCGTGCCGTGACTAAGTAAATTTTTCACGTGCCGTGCCGTGCCATGACAAAAATTACGAGAGGTGGTCACGGCACGCGAGTCACGGCGTGACTCGCGTGCCGTGACTAAGTCGTGCCGTGACCAAACGTGACGTGACCAAATGTGCGTTAGTCACGTTTGATCGCATTCGGAGCCGGCTCCGGCGTGCCATTTTTCCCACTCTAATGATACATCTCATATTTTGAGGTTCTGGAGGGCCACACATGCATGTCAATAAAACAATAAAACAACGAGAAAGAATGCCGCATCTCTTAATCACATGCATGTCATTTATTAAAACATTGGGGTACAGTTCCAGATACCGAGTTCCAAATACATCTTATCATTAGATCTCACTAAATAAAGGGAAAGGTAAAGCCATGACTAAAAATGACGAGGATTGGTCATGGCACGCAAAATGATCACGCCACGTGAGTTACGCCGTAAGTCAAGGGCAGAGTCTGACTTATAAGCTATGGAGATCAAATGTAAATGGAGTTGCTTATATAAAAATTTTATTCTGTGAATGGAATCAATTTACATTATCCATAGCATTTTACTCTAAAATATATAAAAAATAAAAAAATTGAAAATTAATGGGAGTCAATCCACCTTTGGCCGTGATCGAGTTATGTCGTGACTAAACATGTTGTGACCAGTTAAACGTGTCATTTCCGGTCACATTAATTTCCAAATTCATCTTCAGAACATGAGTTAAAATCATTATATGGGGGCATTTTGAACATATTGGGATCTGGTGCACATTATCCAGTACAGTTAAAATATAAAATATATGCATGTCATTGGGGACCGACATTTTTAAAAATACCCTAATTTAATTACATATTAATAAAAATTCCCACGACTGTTTCAAAATTTTAAATATGCCCAAACCGGTCATTTAATGGCCGGTCCCGCAATTTTTTTTTTATTAAAGAGGGGAACCGACCATTATGGCCGGTTCCCCATTTAATTTTTTTTTTTTTAGACAAATAGATAAAATGCTGAAATCTAAGACTAAAAAATCAAATTGTTTTTTTAAATATTTGTTAGATTACTTTTTTGATAGCATATTTATACTAAAATACGATAAATTACTTGAAATTATGTTAATTTATGCTGATTGACACTAAATTACTTGAAATTATGTTAATTTTTTTTAATAGACAAATAGCTAGAATGCTGAAATATAACACTAAAAAATTGAATTTATTTTTAAATATTTGCTAGATTACATTTTTTATATATAATTAGCATATTTTATACTAAAACAAGCTAAATTACTTGAAATTATGTTAATTTATACTGAATTACACTAAATTACTCTAAATTACAATAATTATGTAGAATTATGGTAGAATACACTAAATTACGCTAAATTAAGTATGAATAGGGATGATATCTTCACTGAGAAACGAAAAATGACGACGAAACTTCAAACTGTCATAAAACGGCGCTCGAGTGTCCGATTTCAGCAAATGACCACTTTTCGGAAACCTTGCAAAAATACGCTTGCATTTGAACTTGCTTTGCCGAATTTCCAAATTTAGAATCTCCAAAAAACAAAGAGAAGAGTCTCAAAACTTCAGTTGAAGTTTCCGGTTAAGATTTTCATTTCTATTGTTCAATCTACGTAGCTCAGTAAATTAGTTATATAATGAACTTGTAGAATACTAATTTTTATTATTTTTGAAATTTTTTTACTATTTTTTATGATTTATGAAAGATGGCATAATTTAGCGTAATTTATACGTAATTTACCGTATTTTAGCATAATTCTACATAATTATTGTAATTTCAGCATAAATTAACATAATTTCAAGTCAATTACCGTATTTTAGCATAATTCTAGTGTAAATCAGCATAAATTAACATAATTTCAAGTAATTTAGTGTATTTTAGTATATGCTATTAAAAAAGTAATCTAACAAATATATTTTTTTTAAATTCAATTTTTTAGTGTTATATTTCAGTATTTTAGGTATTTGTCTTAAAAAAAAAAAAAAATTTCACAGGACTGGCCATTTAATGGCCGGTTTGGGCATATTTAAAATTTCGGAACAGTCATGGGCATTTTTATTAATATGTAATTAACTTACGGTATTTTTAAAAATGTCGGTATTGGGGATGCATAACAGCTTCCCATGCATTTTCACTATTTTGTCTAGCAAGCTGGAGGCTGCACTTCAGCATGATTGTCGCGTGTATTTTGTGCAATTTGTTAAAACTGGATGTTACCCATTTTGTTAAAGAGATTTTATTTTTTGTCTTGGGAACGTTGTATCCGTGACTTGTTGTTAATTTTGGTAGTTTCATTTTCAATTCACAACTAACTTGTTTTGTCCTATTTCTCACACTATCATAATAATTGATCAAACAACATTTGTTTTTTTTATCGTTTTCAGATGAAGAAATAAGCACCAATTGCTTTCTTATTATGAACATGATAAAACAGTTTCGGAACAAATAAGATGTTGGTGAAAACTAATAAAAAAAATGTAAACAAAAAATAGAAAACTTAAATAATTGTGAAACAACGCTCGGGTGGTGCATGGCCCAATGATGCTTGAAAGAAGATTATATTTGATTATAATGTGAGATTGGACTATGGTTCTATTTCGGGTCACCTGGTTACAACAGGTATTGTCCAGTTGCAAAAGGTTGGAATACAGCTCAACGATGCGGAGAAGATGATATCGGATGAATGACTATACTTGCCATTAGTGATCCAA
The DNA here is from genome assembly GCA_025461125.1 of Carex kokanica. Taxonomy (NCBI): domain Eukaryota; kingdom Viridiplantae; phylum Streptophyta; class Magnoliopsida; order Poales; family Cyperaceae; genus Carex; species Carex kokanica. The sequence continues at coordinate 1,199,537 of JAJGRX010001078.1, forward strand.
AAAGGCAGAATTGTTTTACATTTTTTCTGACTTTTTCAATGTTATAATTATTCAAGTCAAAATATATTTTTGCAGCTATAATTCGATCAACTAGCTCGTTTTTCAAAATCCTTAGAATACATATTTACTATTATTCAATGCACATCTTGTTAATGCACCAATATACAATTGCTTATTATTTATTTATTTTTTAACTTAAAAAAATAATTAAAAACTTTTGAGAAAGTGAAAAATTTGATGCTACATATCATATTCCATCTTGCAAACTACTTTTACAAAAGATTTAATTATGCTCCCTCGTTCGGGCTTTTGAAACTTCTTGAAATTTTGGAAATGGTTTCATGTTTTGATGGTGTTTAGTTACATTTTCCTTTTTTGGGCCATAAACTAATTATAGGTGGATATTTTGAATGGTACATCGTACTTTCTTATTTGGACCATTTTTTATGTGAGCCACATCAAGCTTTGAAGTTACATTTTACTCTCAAAATTTTAAATTTTCTCAACAAAATGAACCATTTGAACTTTAGATGATAGAGGTGCAAAGTATGATGGTCGTATTTGTATAAAAACATTGTCAAAAGTGTTTAGTGAATAGACTACTAAATGTACAATCTTAATAAACAATCAAAGAAGGAAAACACGTTTAATTCAATTTAATTGAGAAATTGTTCTTATATTTTATTTTATTAAATTTATAACATTTATTGTATTTCTTTGTACTATCAGACTTGTGACAAATATGCAGTCTTCTGCAAGATGTCGGAAAAGTGAAAAAAAAAAAAAAAAAAAGAGAAAATAATGGATCCTAAACAAATTTCATCTAATTTTATTTCAAATTATACAAATACTCTAATCGGATACACTGCGTTCCAAAAATAATTTTCGTACGATTTCATTGGTTTATAAAAATGTTTAGAGCTATTTAAAAATGTTTTTAGACTTAAGACGGAATTAACTACGAATAAAAATCAAGTCGTCATATTAGTAAAATAGAGTTGTAGTATAGAATGTCATGGATCGGGTTGGATACGGTCATAAAGATACCTTGAGTCAGGATCATTTGATCCATACCCGATCGGAACTGAGTTACGAGTCAAACCAGCTCTACTCTTCATCTAACTTAAAGGCTAGCTTGGTCAATAAATTTCGCAATAATACCACTGGATTGCACTTGCAATTAGAAAATAAAATAGTCATTTTGTTCGATTCTATATGTAATCAAAACAACACAATGTTCTTATCTTCACTAAGAAATATTGATTCGGCAATACCAAAATTACACGCAAATTGATTATTAGATGTATACAAAAATTTAATCAAGCCACAAATTTAAACATTTTTCTAATAAACATCTCTAAATATTCACTTGAATTATCTGTCAAGGGGGAACAACAATATGAGAAAAAATAAACTACCAGAATATTTTAAACAAAAGCACATAAAGCTCCTTGCTATCACAAACCATAAACTAAGAAAAGCTACCAAGTTCTTTCTCCATCAACCCTAACTAAACACAATTTTTGAATAAGTTCTCCTTTCTCCATTACATGAATAAACATCTAAAGAGTAGAGGGTCGCAAGCTTGAGACAATTTTTTGGCGAGTTCCCAATCAACTAAGCCAGTGTAGGAAAAAGGGATCAGCATCAATCAGTTCGTCACCTAAAAAGGGTAACAACATAACGATTAATCAACCAATCATAGCAACGAATTTTATTTCAAGCATTGAATTGAAAACTATGGGAGGGATGTCGCTTTCAATGGGCTCATGTGATGTTATGTTTTCAAATTATCAAATAGGAGAGCCTTATCTTTTTCCCACGGAGCACGTGGATTCTCTCTTTATATATTCTGGAGGGGCGGGGAGGGGGGGTCTCTAGTTATCTTTCATATATATTTAATTAATTATTTGTGTGGTAGGTTTTGACTCCTCACATAATACAACAGATATGCTTATCTATCAGATTCTATAGAGTTAGCCTTTTGATATTATGAATATTCTTTTGACCTGAAGAAGAATTGCCCCTAGGCAATCTATTGAAAACTAAAGTGAGCACTAAACTCTCGTAGAACTTGAAATGTTTTCATGGTTAAACATTTTTGTAGGAATATTTTTCCCTTTCGAAAAACATTGTACCGATAACACACAATTTGAACGAGCACTTAACCGATTAATTCGAGCCTATTCGAGGGTTCAATGTGACTATTTTCGCTTCAGCCAACATGAAACTAAGAGACTATACTACTTCGAAGTGGCTATTTGCCGTTGCACTTTGAGTGCTTCGAGTAATTGAATATTTGGGTTTTTCTCCACAATAAATTAGCAACAAAAAAGCTCTTAATAATTCCTTGTCGAACAGCATCCGGGTTAGCCATCGCAATTTTAAAATCCAGAATCATGATGCCTAAATTCATTTTTGAAGGGATATATTTTTGTGAAAAAAATCCTCAAGGGCCTACATTTTATGTGCAAAGACTTCTTATGCCATGCCTAAAGGGATTTCTATATACAAGTTTCATCAAAAAATAAAAATCTGTAGCACCTTGAGAAACTCCTGTCGCAGTTTCAAGCAATTTTTTCTGATTTTTATTTTCCCCAATTTGTAAAGATCCTGACCCTTAATTTCATAATCAATAAATCCTGAAATTACTTGGAGGGCTGTCATGTACAGAGATTTTTATATCAACTAAACACCTATATCGACAAGCAGTTTACTAAGAGTAAGGTATCACAATTTGCCAGATTTAGTCCCTGTAGCACCTTTGCCCAAGCAAAACATCGTATGAATTCAAGAAAAACTTGTGGAATGTGTGATCAAAATGTTTTAGAATCCTGATATGCAAGCAAATAATTTGCTATGTACAATTAGAGAGTAATTAGCTTGTGTACCTCAAAAATCATACACAAGGAACACTATCGTAGGTCCAACTGTACTTATGTCAGCAAAAATACAATGTCATGTTGTCACTTAAGTTTTCCAATATTTTCTAAAAACTTTACCTGGCCATTTTATGATATTGTTTGACAACTGGAGATAACATTGGGACAATGGCGACTTCTGCGTGAATGGAATTACTAACTAATTTAAGCAAGCGAAGGAACCTGGATCTTTGTTGGCATAATTGGAACCGATAGACGTCTTTTCTGTAACTCGAGATAGAAGTGAGGCAAAGCAAGAATAGCGTGAACTAATTTAAGCAAACGAAAGAACATGGATCTTTGTTGGCATAATTGGAACCGATAGACGTATTTTCTGTAATTCGGGATAGAAGTGGGGCAAAGCAAGAATAGCGTGAACTAGGTTGCGCATGGGTGTAACAAATCAATGATAAAATTTGTTACTCTTAATGCCTTCTCTCACACTTTAGACGATTTTCTTGGCATAGATGCATATCTATGTTGGGTGTTTAGGAGATATCGGCACTATAGAGTGAGCATTTAACAATGAAACATAATCTCGAGGAGTCAACTAGATAAAACCTACTTGTTAAGATACACTACTTAATGCATACAAATGGAATACAGATAAATGTACTGTACAATATGAACAAATAAATAAAAAATGATGATAAGAGAACACACTCTCTGACCAAAAAACCAACTTTGGGCTGGTAGTAAAAGAACACTGAACAATACTGGACTTCTGATTTTATATGTCGTATTTTAACCAGACCTAAAACCATGCCGGTACCAATGCAAGTGCTATGATGGTAACAACAAATGTTACCTTCTTTACCACATCAATGTTGTCATATTATCACTGCTGCTACTATACTATTAGTAAATATTTAACCAATAACACCAACGGAAGTACCTATTACTCCAGTGCATTTAAGTTTGGAAGAACCTTTACCGTCCTTTTTTAAAGATTCAGTTGAACTATTAATTTCAATAATTCTGAATCTAGATCATACTGTTCACCACCAAGCTGCACGAGTGCCAAATTTTTACCTTTCGGGCCCCGCAACAACAATCTAACAAATTGTTGTCTGTGATGCCTATTTGAGCTTTGGTAGTGCTTTTAGCCTAGTGGTTTTGTGGTTACAATCAGTCCTAAAAAATTTAGTTAACCTCTAATACCATATTTACTTTTGTATAATAGATGAGTTATAAAGAAGATAGAGAAAGTTATAAACCAGAAATTACCATGCAAGGTGAAACTTGCTGTTACTGCGGAGGAGCAGCCCCACCTGCTTGTTGCCTCTGCTGGATCTGCAATAATAAATTTGCTGCAAACTGGAGAGTGGATTGATAACGTTGGTTCTTTTCAACATCGGGCTCTGACATGGTGGTAGCAGCGGGGACCACCTCGGGTTGGTAAGGCGGGACCGAATTTGAAGGCCTTGTCGGCGTGTTCATATAGCCACTGTAGTTATCTGGTTGGTATGGCTGGTGGCTCTGGAAAAAGGTAAAGAAATGTTAAAACTAAGAAAAAATCCAAGTACCAGAAATTCGTTTTACCAGATAAGGAGCTGAATCACCAAGGTAAAGAAATATTAAAACTTATAAAAATAAACTAAAGAAATCACCGAAATAGCCCCACAAAATCTCTGAAAAAAATCCAAGTACCAGAAATTTGTTTTACCAGACAAGGAGCTGATCTCCAAGGTAAAGAAATATTAAAACTTAGAAAAATAAATATTAAAACTTAGAAAAATAAACTAAATCACCGAGATACCCCCAAAAATCTCTGAAAAAATCCAAGGACCAGAAATTTGTTTTACCAGATAAGCAGCTGGATTCTGTACTTCCTGTCCCCCTGTAACATTCACTGTGTTTGGCACATACATCCCATTGTTTGGCACAAACGACACTTGCCCAGAGTTCATGCTTACATGTGGGCCCACTCTCTCTCCATGTCCATTGCTATTACCATTACTCATATTATTACTGGTTGCAAAAGCAGGTGCAAGAGATTGCAAGGAGGAAATTAACTCAGGAGTAAGGGAAACTCCTGTTTGTGCTGTGGCCCCACGCAACTCATCCTGATCAAGTGAATTTGGTCGCGGTATGACAGGTGGCGGTAGAACGGGTCGTGGACTTTCATGTTGCGGCAAGTGCAAAACAACCCCATACAGCCTTTCTGGGCCTCTAATGCCGAGAACATCTGTCAAGAACTCTGATGGTGGGACCAGGAAGAGAGTGGTGGTCCCGTCATACATCTTGGCAACCCCAGCACGATTTTTAAGACGCAGGTACTGGAGGAACTCAGTGTAGGAAGCGAAATCAGCCTCGCTGTCTGGTAAGAAGAAGACTGCATCAAACCCGACTCCTTCGTAGTAGTGCCGAGTCAGGGTTTCTAGATCAGTGCGGGCTGAACAATTTACCACATGCGGTCTGATACAAAGAAAAAACACAATTAATTAGGAAAGTTGAACTAAATTGTCAAGTGCATGATATAAGATAAAAGTCAGGTTTATTACAATGAAATGTGATGATTTCCAACCAGATGCACCATTAAAGGCAAGCATTTTTAGTACTAGACTGATACTCGGTACCAGTTATACTAGTTCGTTCTCAGGCTTGCTGTGTGATACTGGTACAACTAAGCAGTCAGCACAATATCCTTAATTCAAATCATTTACAAACAACTATTTAACTTACTGTTCAAGTCATACCACACAGTGCAAAAGAAATAACAAAACAAAGGAAAACTATAATAGAAGTTAACTAATTATACTAGTTTGTTCTCAGGCTATAACTAATAGAAGTTAACTATATAGCTATAACTAATAGAAGTTGACCAACCCATCCAGTTTTACCAATTATACTAGTTTATTCTCAAACTTGCTATGCAGTACTGGTACCACTAAGTAGCAGCACAATAATCCTTAGTTCAACTCATTTACAAACAATCATTTTACTTACTTTATAAGTCATACCACATAGTGCAAAAGAATTAACAAAATAAAGGGAAACTACAATAGAAGTATTATCAGATTGTAGCAACATAAACACATACATAGGGAAGTCGAGGCCATGGCCAATCGGCACACACCGTGCATTACAGACAAAACTCCCTCCCTTGTGAATAGCACCATGCCACCGGGACCCATCATCAGGTGACCCTCGTGCCTCACCATATGCTCTCATCCCAGCAGGGCTAAAACGCCTCTCACTAGACCCTCCTCTAATTACCGGGTGGCTATTCACATAACCCAGTTCATCCGGTGGGTACCTATCATACCTGTCATCCCATCGCATCCTCTTTGCCTCCCTCTCATCATAGGGGTCACGGTCACCGTATACCGGGTCATGCCTGAGACTCGAAGGGGGAGGAGGTAGTATCCCACCAAATGGCGGTGGACCTGGAACAAAGGAGTCTTCATCAGGGCGGGCCCCACTGCTGGAGAAGACGATGCGTATGCGGGGATCGTTAAAGAGACGACCCTGGAGGCCTTCTTTAGCCCTTCGGGCCTCATCAGTGCTACGAAATTCAACAAAGGCGTAGCGGCGTGCCGGGAAGCACTTGATGCGCTCGATTTCGCCAAAGAGGATCATGGCATTGTGCAGGAGTTGCTCATCGATTTTTACTTCAGGTGGGTACCCGATCCAGAGGACATTGGTGGGCTGGTTTCCTTGCTTTCTCCACTCTCCTTGCGGCTTTAAAACATTTAAGGAAAGTTAACTCTACAGTTCTAATGGAAAAGACATCATTGAAGTCACGGGCAGATTTACGTTTGCTAAATGGGGGTCAATTGACCCCCATTTAATCTAAAAACCCTTTAAACTTGTACTATAGATTATAATATTAAAGATAAAATTGCTATATATATATGCTAAATTTGACTCCCATAGATTAAAATCCTCATGTGCATATTGACCCCTATAAATTAAAATTGCTATATTAACATTTACGAGAAATCATTATATGCATATTGATCCCCATAGATCAAAATCATGCCTCTGTCTCTGATTAAAGTGGTAAACTTTCTCAAACCATAGCTTTTTGGTTGTACAAATGTAATTTTTATAGCCGTAAATAGTAGTCTTGGTTTTGGGTGCACAAAGGTGATATCTGCAGCCTTAAATGGTACAGTAATTCAGGTTAGTTCAAAACTTCTACTCAGATGACGCATAATAAGCAACTTCATGAGTCACTTTATATAATAACTAGAATTTACAAAGTAGCTTTACCGTATATCTCCTAGTCTCTAGGTTTGTAGGATCACGAGAGCCTCTTGGCCCCTCATGTCTTTGATCAACTGGTTCCTATTATTACACAATAAGAAAATCATGTTAGAGACAAATTACTACAAAGATAATACACTTCAGACATCTGTAGATTTCACCAAGGAAAATAAAGTACAAATTAATTCTATGATTATACACCGAAGAAGCCATGAAGAACAAACAGAATGGATTTGAGGTTAAATTATACAAAATACAAAACCCAGCCCGTATTATAGTCAAATATATATACCCGTCTTGAAGGTGGAGTTCTTTGAAAATCAACAGATAACACTTCACCACCCAAAACCTTCCCATTCAAGCTTTTATGAGCTGAGATGGCATCCTCAAGTGTAAAATAATCAACCATAGCAGAATTCCGATTTCTTAAAAACACAAAATCTTCTATCTTCCCGAACTTTAAAAACTCCTTTTCCAGCATTTCTTTACTGACAGAGGGGCTGATACCACCAACCCATAAGTACCTCGCAGCTTTTGCCTATACCAGAAAAACAAAGAATGGTTAGATAATCTGTGAGACAAATATAATAATTCCTTGTAAATAGACCATAAGAAAATGTTGCCATTACCTAATTCATTCATTAAGTTTATTTTCAAGCCTAAAAGTGCTCTACAACAAATTAGGGTTTTCTTTTCCAAACCCTAACTCAGAATAAATGTCACCATCACCTCATTCATTCATTAAGTTTGCCCAAATCCAAACCCTAACTCGAATAATAGTCATGAAATCGAGGCTGTTCTCTTCAAGTTTTGTAATCCAGAAATAGAGAGAGAGAGAGGAGTACCGGTCGAGCCATCTCAATTCGCATGGAGCCACCGTGGATCGCGGCGCCCTGAGCGGCGTTCATGGCGGTTCGAGCAGTTTCTACGCTGCGAAAGAGAATGAAAGCGTAGGAGCGACCGTGTGGCACGCGCATGGTGACGCAATCTAGCGCGCCGTAAGGGCCCAGCAACGACATAAGCTCGGCGTCTGTCGTCGCCGGAGGGAGACCTCCGATGAAGAGGACATTGGTGGCAATCGCCGATGAACCCGCGGCGGAGGAAGCCGAGATAGGAGGCGATCGATCCTTGTCTGAAGCCATATCGATCGAGAAAGAGAGCAATTGGGGAAAGATCGGAAACGAGAGGAAAGAAAAGAAACCGATCGAAGAAATTGGCGATCGATTGGGAGATAAGAGAGAGTTCTAAGGGAATTCTTTCCTCTAAGTTAACTCACATTTTATCTATAAATCTGGACCGTTCGATTTAAATACGCACGAATATTGTAGGTATCCGGGCATTACAGGCGTGGTCTGGATTGGTCCGGATTCCGATCGGACCGTTCGGAGATAAACTTAAATGGTGAGTTAGTGCAGAGGATATGGACTACAATTTTTAGGTGGGTAGAAAAAAGGTCGTCAGTATCCCCTAAATAACTCAAAAAGGTTATTTATATCCGGACCGTTCGATCAGCATCAGGGGTCAATCCGGCACAAAGTGGAATGCACGGGGAAGCTTTAACATTCGTGTAAGAACAGATCAAACGGTTCGAATCTAAACTAAAATTTGAGATACTTTAGGGTTCTGGACCCAAGAAAAGAAAGGCGTAGACTAGTGTGGGAAAAATGGCACGCCGGAGCCGGCTCCGGCACGGAACGGCACGGAACGGCACGGAACGGCACGGAACGGCACGGAACGGCACGGAACGGCACGGAACGGCACGGAACGGCACGGCACGGCACGCGTGACCGTCGCGTGCCGTGACCATTCGCGTGCCGTGACCAATTGTTGGCAAAGAAGACACGGCACGGCACGGAATTGCCTTGGTCACGGCACGGCACGGCACGGGACACGTGAGTCACAGAACGGTAGACATGCCAGTCACGCCGGTCATGGCAATCACGAGGCAATACACTAATTTTATTTTAATTAAAATATTTACATTTAAATTTCAATTAAAACATTTGAATCTTAAAAAATTGTTTCATATTTTTTTTTTAAATGTTAAATGCGATCAAACGTGACTAACGCATATTTGGTCACGGCACGACTTAGTCACGGCACGTCTTAGTCACGGCACGCGAGTCACGGCGTGACTTGTGTGCTGTGACCATTCGCGTGCCGTGACCACCCCTCGTAATTTTTGTCACGGCAGGCACGGCACGTGAAAATTTACTTAGGCACGGCACATGGCTAAAGCCACAGTGTATTAGTCACGGCACAGCATGGTACGGCACGTTTTTCCCACTCTAGCGTAAAGATAGGTTTCTTTTATTTCCTTCAACAAATAAAAAAACAGAATTAAAGGGTCGGGACTTGTGTTTCAAATTGCGGTATTTCTAAATTTTAAAATTTATTTTTCTTAATAACAAAATCTGGGTTTTTCTTTCGGCCAGTCAAACATGAAGAAAACGAAAACGGAAACGGAAAGAGTAATTGCTTTCAAACCGATAACAAGCAGCGAAGAGTATTATATAAAAGAGAGAACAGTAGCATTTATTTAGTAAATGATAAATTTTCAAGGAGAGTTTCAATACCTCATTTTTTTTCATATTTCACCGTAACTAATATTTTATATCTTTGTTTTCAAAGTTCAAATTATTAATTAACCACTGAACATTATATCTATACTAAAATATGTTTGGGGATGAAATTATATAATTTTTGGAAAAACTTTAATATTTTTTAAGATAGATATAAAATTATTGTTTTTGGATCGTTAAAAAACAGTGATTTTCTACCTATCTAAAAGAATAGTAATTTTTTTCTCAAAATTATAAAATTTGGTCTCCAAACATATTTTAATATGTATATCATGTTGAGCAGTTAAGGTTGACAATTTGGACTTTGAAAACCAAGATATAAAATATAGAACATGTTAAGTATGAAAAACATAAGGTATTGGATCCCTTCTCATTTTCAAATAGTTCTGCACTTGTTTTACTTTATTAATCATTATTATGTACATTTGAAAAAAAAATTCACTGAGGCCCTTTAATTTCTCATCAAATGTCCTATTTTTATTTATTACAAAGATGTCCAACAAAACTTATTAGATAATCATAAAATATGAAATTCAAATTTTTTGAAATATTACGTATGTGAACATGGCATGATGGGGCCTGTAGAAGTTTTTTTGAGATTTGATCAGCACCATCAATTTTAAATCCAGCTGGATAGAGGTGAATTAATTGGACGAATAATGCTTGATTAAAGAACATGGTCAACAATTCAACACATCCCCTGGTCAACATGTTCATCGGTTCGGTTCGGTAAAACCGAAACAAAATAGGCAAACTAAACTTTTATTCGGTTTTCAAAAATACAATCGAACCGATCGATAAACTTATCAACCGAACAAACCGAACTAAATTTCGGTTTGTTCAGTTGAACTGAAATAAGAAGATTAATCATACAAATAAACATTTTTTTGTTAATTTTTGAGTATTTTAGTTGGATTTAAAAACTTAACCAGCTTTAAACCGAATCAAACAATGTACTTATGTCGTAATTTTTAATTTTTTTTTTTAATGTTTGGTTCAAACGTGGAATGGGCTTAAAAATTTCGATCGGTTTCATCTAACTAGTTTCAAAATTCCTAAATCAAACCGAACCGAACTATTAAACCGGTTTAAAAAAATAAAGTGATACCGATCTATTTAACCGTACTCTCTTAATTCACAGTTCGGTTTAAAACAAATTAAACCGGACCCAATAAACAACCCTCCTCGTTAATAGTCGAAATATCCCAATTCCCTTTCCAAACAATATATTGGAATTAGCGCCACTTTAAAAGCTCTTAATTTTTTACAGACATGTATTAGGATTGTATTCGACGAAATTTGTACCAAAACCCTAATTTCATTCTTTCCCTAGTTCATACTGTCTCTTTATCTTCAACTGACTCATCTCTCAGTTACATGTCTATTTCACTGATTCTTATCTTGCCACTGGAACTTATATGGTGCCACTAACTCACTACAGGACTTACCGGCAGGGGTCTCAGATCATACCCCACTTTTGCTAAACATTCGACCCCACACCAATCCACCAAAAAAGAAATTCCGATTTGAAATTTTTTGGCTTAAGCACCAAGAAATTCATGGCATAGTTGCAACAGCATGGACAACAACTGTGAATTCCACAAACCCGGTGGAAATTTTTCGGAGGAAAATATTTGCTGTACAAAAAAAGTCTGATGAATTGGGCAAGAGGAAAGTTTTGTAAAAGAGACACATACCTCCGAAGATCTAAATGGGTCCTTAGGCAACTCGATCGAGTGGAGGAGCGCAGACAACTCCACTCAATCGAATTCCGGCTACGAATCAGATTACGCGAACACATTTTCACCTTGGCTCGCGATAAGGAGCTAAGATGGAAACAACGGTCGAGATGCGCATGGCTGAAATCGGGAGAAAAACACCAAATATTTTCATGCAATAGCAAATGGTAGGAAAAACAGGAACGCAATAGCCACGGTTCTGGATGAGGAAGGGACGGCAATACCCGAAACACAGCTGCCGCAATTCATCAAGTCTCATTTTGCCAACTTACTAAAGAAGAGTGACTTATATCGTAGGCCATTCAGTCTGGCAGGCAAGGTCGGCCCCAATCTTTCCCCCCAGCTGCTGTGCCTGGATAACTCCATCACGAAGACCGAAGTTCTCGCAGCAATCAATGAAATGCCATGTGATAAGGCTAGTGGTCCTGATGGGCTACCTGTGGAGTTCTACAAAAATTTCTGGAGTATAATCCGATTTGACCTCATGAGCCTTATTTTAGATTTCCACAACTCAGGCCGAAACATCAAATCCATCAACAAGGCAACCATAACCCTGTTACCAAAGAAACATGCGCCCGTTACAATCTCGGATTATCGTCCAATCAGTGTCATTAACACTCTAGTTAAAATCATAACGAAGACTTTAGCAAACAGGCTGCAAAGCCATCTCCCTACATTAGTTTCCCAGAGTCAAACGGCATTTGTGCGAGGCCGATCAATGATGGAATCCTGCCTCGTGGTGCAAGAATTCTTAGCCTTCTGCAATACACAAAGATTGCCGGCAATCTTGTATAAAGTCGACTTTGAAAAAGCCTTTGACACCGTTGACTGGTGTTTTCTCACTAATCTTCTGATCGAAAGAGGATTCCCACCGAAATGGATCAGCTCCATATTAGCCATCTTACAATCAACTACCTCTGCGGTCAGGATCAATGGTTCTCTCACTGATTCCTTTCCTCATGGCCGAGGGCTCAGGCAGGGGGACCCATTATCTCCGATGCTCTTCATTATAGTAGCGGACTCGCTTAACAGATTTATGGAAAAAGCAGTCCAAATCATGCCCCCAAGAGTACACATATCCCCGAAAACAATTCAGTTTGCTGACGACACAGTCATTATTGCAGAGGCACACCCACTAACCATGAAGATAATCACACACGTCCTGAGGATATACGAGGAACTCACGGGTCTCAAGATAAACAAAGCAAAGAGTGCGTTTGTCCCGATCTCAATCCCCCCACATCTGACACACACTATACAGAGTATTATATCATTCCCGGTAGAATAGTTACCTATCTCATATTTAGGACTACCGCTGGCAATCAAAAAACTCCGCATCATTGATTTCCAACCAATGATCAGGACAGTTCAGAGAAGGGTGGAAGGGTGGAAATCGAACTTCCTGTCGTACGGTGGTAGAGTAACATTGGCAAAAGCTGTCCTGTCGGCTATGCCAGTGCACTTCATGCAAGCAACCAGGCTACCGAAAGGGGTCACCAAGCAAATTGATAGAATAAGAAGGCGTTTTCTTTGGAGAGGAAACGCACCGTGCAAAGGTATCAACTGTCTAACGAATTGGGAATCAGTTTGTGCATTGAAATGCAATGGGGGTATGGGGATGATTTCTCTGGATGGTCACAACCAGGTGCTGCTGATGAAGTGGCTCTGGAGATTGCACCATGATCAGGATGGACTCTGGGCAACTACTATACGACAACTGTATGACATTACTGGTTACACTCAGCTTGAGTTGTTTCCAAACCCTACAAGCTTTCTAAGAGAGCTGATAGCGCTCATTCCTTTTTTTTCCTGCTCTATTATACAAGATGTGGCCTCCCAAACGGTTCAATGGAGGTGGACGGCAACAAAAACCTTCTCATGTTCATCGGCTTATAGGGTTATGCATGATACTGGGGTTAGATCAAGTTATCACCGAGTACTGTGGAGGCTGAGTGCCCCGATGAAGGTGCGCATTTTTTTATGGTTAATGTTGAATGATAAAATCCTGACGCAAGAGGTACTTATCATTCGTGGATGCACAGTAACGGAAGGATGCGCACTATGTGGCAATGGTAAAAAAGAGACGTGTGACCATTTAATGAGAACATGCACGTACTCTAGGAATTTTTGGTTAGGGCTGTGTGCACAACTAAACATGCCAAGGATAACCGGAAACTGTTACACGGAGGTCTGGCATGAGGGTCGCCATCATCTGACGGGGCAAACCAAAAAACGCTGGGATGTGGCAAGGGCGGCAGGCTCATGGGCACTATGGAAAGAACGGAATAGAAGAACGTTCAACCAGAAGAGAAAATTGGTGCACATCTTGATTAATGATGCAGCAATGGATTTACATAACTGGATGTTTTTTAGTTAAATACAATAGGAGAAGGAGAGGCCTAGATATATTGGGTGCTTTCCTAGTTTTATTAGCAGAGCTTTCTACTATTTGAGTTACATTGTAAACTTAGCATAATGGTTACAGAGACCACTTGGTCCGCGTAACACCCCTGTACAAATTTCTTTTAGCTCAATATATACCTTAGTGGATTCTTTCCACTATCCCTCAAAAAAAAAAAAAAATAAACACTTTATTTTTGTTAATTTTTTAAATTTTGTTAAGATGAATTAAAAAAATTTGTTTGGATTGGTCTAACCGGCTTTAAACCGAATCAAGCAATATACATTATCTCGTAATTTTTGAATTGTTTTTTAAATATTTGGTTCAGACGAAGAATAGATATAAGAATTTCGGTCAACTCGGTCTAACTGGTTTTAAATTTTCTAAACCGAACCAAATCAAACCAAACCAAACCAAACTATTAAACCGGTTTTAGAAAATAAACCAAGGCGATCTATTTAACCGAAAAAATCGAACCATTTAAACTGAATTCTCCCGGTTTAAAGAAATTACGTCCATCAACATTTAAAAAAAATTACCGGTGCTATACACTTTACAGAGCCACCTGTACTGCTATATAAAAATATGGAAATACAAGCAAGAGTTCATAATTAATCTCCTTTTATACCATTAATAAAAGGAAAAGTAACTGAATATGAGAAATAATTGGAAGATACAACCAAGGACAAATAAACAACAAAAAGACAAGGATAACCAGAGAACATCGATAAAAAAATATATATATCTTATAAATAAGAAACACCCTTTTACAGGAAATCCCAGACCCATTTGCTTATTTTACTGTCAACACTACTGTTTTTTTTGCAGATCTCAATCTTGACCCATTTATTTGCTAAATCTACAAAAGCACAAACATGAAAGATAAATATATAAGCTTTTTAATACTTAAACTTGCAGGTTATGTACTGTGCATTAATTAAATCCATAAACAAAGAATTTCTCGGAAGTTTCCAATTAAAATTAATCTTTTTTGTCTTTTTTTTTCCATCCTATATATCAATCTATTTGCTGAAACTAAATCCTTAAAATTAGATAGCCCAATTAATGCACAAGTACAGTCTCAAATCTGAGTTGCTATTTAATTAGTTACTTAAGAACAAATATAACTATGATTCTCATATTTAAGTTATAATTTCCTTGAATAACAGAAGAAAAATACCTCATCGAAATGCAAAAATTTATTCAGAGGTCGATAAGGACAAAATAGTGCTAACCTATTAAAAATGTATATATTATTGAATTGGCAGTACGTAGTTCAATTGCTAGATTATACTGGTACATATTAATATACCAGACAAGCAAATCAAAAATTTTAATTCTATACAATAGTATAAGACTTTGGTCAACTTAAAATTTTAGGTTGATATATAACAGATGGATCAGATATAAGTTATTTAAATATAAAGCTTGTTATACCAAGTGGAAGAAGTATATACCTGAACAAAAAGAGTAATAGCAAGATCAAGTTTGTAGTACTCTTGTTGTCCCATCATCTGTGATCTGACCTTGTGGTTATATTTGTGGTGAAACTGAATGGTATTTTCTGGTAAGTAGCATAGAAAGATTCATCCGGTGAGTAGATAGTCACATTCGGAATGTGCTTAAATTTATTCCATTCAGAACCACTCTCTCGTTGGCATGCAATTTTCACTAGTAACTCCTCACTACACCAGATTCTTAGTTTCTTTGGCATTGTCATTGTCAAGTAATTTGATAGAATTTTCATTTCATGATCAATTAATGCCATCGTTTGTATATCCATAAGGTTCTCCACAGCTTTTAGATTTGGGCATTCTTTAATTAGTATATATGAGGTACTCGGTAAATTTGAAATCCTCTCCAAGATTGGATTTCTAGAAACACGAATATCTTTATTGATGGGAGGTTCTTTATAGTACTCAGCTTATCAACACCGTAAATTTGTAGGTACTCCAAGGAAGTAGCATGGTGCAAAAGACCCTCCGGAAGGGATCTCAGTTGGGGACAAGCATCAATATATAATTCCTTTAGCTTGGGCATGGCTGCCTGTCCCTTGTTCCATTGCCACTCTTTCCAGTTGAGCATCCCTTCAAAGCTTAGTGTATTTAGTTTGGGAAATGCCGGTATAGCAAAACAACTTATTGCATGGACTGTTGGATCTTCGTTTTCGATATCACCATGCATGAACTCTTGTCCAATACTCACAACTGAATATGCACCTTTTATTCGAAGTAAATCCAAATTAGGGAGTTGGCCTAATGGAGCCAGCCCTTCAAAGCACGCACTATTTTCGATACAAAGATATCTCAAATTTGGAAGAGCTGCTCCCAAATTCAACCAATTAGGAAGGCATTTGCCAAAGTAGCCTTCAATTGTAACAATTTCTACTGAACGTGGAGGGCAAAGCTCATTTAAAACACCCTCACTTATTACCTTCTTCTCATTTGTTTGTGAAGCTTGATCTTTCCAGCTCAATGATTTGTAAATTAATTTTAGGTCTTGTAAATGATTTTTAATTTGAAGATTTGCCCTTTTTGCTATGTTCTTATCTAACACTTTCTCCAAACTGAATAAATGAAGAACATTAACTGTGATAGGGTTTCTATGCTGTCTAGGCTACTAAATCCTTCCAGACTGTTCTTGTCTGGCTTGAATCCGTATAATTCAACGAGGTTATCTAGTTTATTCAAGCCTATTGGGAATGCCTCAATTCTAGAATTGTAAGTATTGATATACTTCAATTCTTGTAGATTGATGATACTAGGAGGGATGTGTGACAATTTTTTGCAGTTTGCAAAATTCAAATATACTAGGTATTTGAGATTTCCAATGGAATTTGGAAGATTTTTTATTTTTGAACCACCTACATCTAAGTATCTCAAATGCACAAGGTCACACAGAGAATTTGATAAGCTTGAGAAATTTGAGCAACTCAGATCTAAAATGCGGAGTTTTGAAAAGACTTTACACAGATCATCAGGTGCAATTTCGGGTTTATAATGAACCAATAATGTTCTCAATCCTTTTCCTTTTTAATTACCTCAATGTTGACCTCATTTCCTTCTATTGATAATCGTCGTACTTGCAATGAACTATCAGACCTGGATGAATGTTGTCCCTTCCATAATATACAGTTCTCATATTTTCCTAACTGGCGTGCGAAAGACCACAAAATGTCATGCATTTTGCATTTTACTTGATTATAACTTGGTCCTGTTACTTCCAAAAGATTTCGCAGTAGTAACTCCGTGTAATACTCGTTCCCTAACTCCCAAAAATCTATATTGTCTTGCAAAAATCCTTCTGCTAACCAACAATAGATTAATTTTGATTTAAAAAACACATAATCTTTATGAAAAAGGGAGCAAAAGATGAAGCATTGCTTCAAAGGCGGTGGAAGATCCTCATAACTCAAATAAAATGCATGATGCACATCTCCCGGTAACCAGTCCATGGACCACACATTGCTTCTAAGAACTACTTCCCAGTTGCCTCTAGTGTTACCCCTTATGCAAAGTACACCACCTATGCTTTTAATAGCAAGAGGCAAACCATCACATTTTTTAACAATTTGCATCCCGACTTCTAAGAGATCTTGAATCTCATTCTCGATCCCATTTGGAAGTACCTATCAAATAATTATGTGAACATGATGTTAGTAACTTTGGATTATCCTCTTATTTAAGTCTTCAAAATTAATGCAAATTTTGTTAGAAAATTTGAAGGTCGTTTGAGGAATAAAAATTAAACAATAGAGATCAAAATTAGGGCACTAATTTTAATAAAATTGTAATCATATCCTCATATGGCCAGAATTAAGTAGGTTGAGTTTGAATCACATATTCATACATCCATACACATTAATAAAATGGTGGTCTCAAATGCTGCATACAACACATTGAAATGAATGAAATTCAATTAAGAAACAGAGTATACATAGAGTGAAACATTTAGATCTGAACCAATTGTTAATGCTAACAATTCACCTTCTGAGACAAACAACATAAAACCAGTTTAATACCGAGTTTAAGTCTCACTCAAATTTGAACCAACTTAGTGGATTAACCTCTATAGTTGTGTTGTATATACTTATAGTGGTCAAAGTGACATGGAAATAGTAAAAATACTAATATATGGTTTTCACTTGTACCTGTTTAATTAATAAGGATAAACCATCTTTGTCAGATAACTTCTCCACCCGATTGATTTTTGCGGCCCTCATTCCGTTCGCGACCCTTTCATCTCGAGTGGTAACAAGTAACCTACTCCCATGTGCTCCGCCCATCATGGGAGCACGCAACAGGTTGTCCCAAACCGCTCGGCTCTCATCCCAAACATCATCGAGAACAAGAAAGAATTTTTTCCCCTGAACGAGCCTCTCGAGTAAAGGCACCAGCTCTGATCTTTCCTGGGCATCACCATGTTCACCTCCTACCTCCCGAATCACACACTTCAACAATTCTACTCCCATCACATCTTTTGAGATGCAGACCCAAATTGTTAACTGAAATTCCTCCTGAATTCTTGTATCACTAAAGATCCTTTTCGCGAGAGTTGTCTTCCCTATTCCTCCCATCCCCACAATAGCAGCAACACAAACATTTTCTCTCACACCCTTCTCTTCTTCGGTAAGCCAGTTCACTAGCATCTTAGTATCTTCTTCAATCTTTTCTCCCACAATATCATCTAGCACAACCAAGGGATCAGTCTTGCGGCTGATGATCGATTCCACTCGGCAAACTCGGGGGGGATGCCCAAGACAGATTTGTGATTCGGTCAAACCGAGATAATACTTTTTCTTGGCAAGGCCCTCTAATCTCAAGTGGATATCCTTTATTTTGTAACCAATCTCATGAGCCATGAACGGGTTACGGAAGCAAGACAACAATGGGAAGCCACAACGAGCATCTAAAGAGGAACTGGAAGTGGAGGCAGCAAAGTGCTGCTTGGCCTTGAGTTGACAGAGGTCGATGACGTCATCGGCATCATACATGATATCCTTGAGTTGCATGAGCCACCGCTCGATGGCACTGCCCTTGCTTTGTTTCCTCTCAGCATCGGCAAGGACACATTGGATGTCATGAACAGTCTCCCCAAGCTTCTCGATCTGGCCAGGGATGCCCAACAGCATGCCCACCTCATCCTGAACCATTTGCATTAGAAATTCGCTAAACTTGATAGGAAAACATTGAGTATCATCACCTCTTTGTTCGGAATGAGAGCTCAGCAGGAAGAGAGAGATTGCAATTGGGATAGTTGGAGAGTGGTTGCGGCTTCTACTAAACTATTGAAGGCGAAGTGAAAAAGCACTTGTCAGATTATTAAAAAATGTATAGTGGTTGGAGAGTTGTAGTAGCTTGATTTCTAGATCTAAACATATGGCATGACCAAGTCATTGAGCCTAAGCTTCATGCATAAGAATACAGAGACCTAGTTTTCAACAGAGCCCCTGCATTATGAAAAAAATATATTCTCAAATAAATGCTTACCACTGAACCACGAATTGCACAAGGAATTCACAAAAAGTTAGTATTCCTATGATATAAATATTCACAACTAATTTTTGCTTAACAAGTTTTTGTAGAATGTGGTTTTGAAACTAAATTTATTTCATTGTATATTTTTGCTTTCTTTCTACTGCTTTTAGTAAGGAATAGATGGCACGTTTCTGACCCTCTTAAAGGTCTCTGAATAAAACCTATTATCTCAAAAAAACTTGTTATCTAATATATATATGAGTTGGGCTACAATGCTTTTTGGAAAAAAGTGAGTGTTTTACTTCCACTCATATTTCTATTTTCAAAATTTAAATAGTCAATCCGAACTTTTCAACATGATCTTCATATTGATATGTGCTTGTAGACCTTATTTTACATTTTTTGAAATTTTTTTACTATTTTTTAGAATTTTTGAAAATCATTGTTTTTCTAAATTTTTATTATTTTTTTATTTAATGAAAAGCTGTGTTTTTTAAAAATTCTAAAAAAATAGTAAACAAATTCCAAAAAATGTAAAATTAATTTGGTCTCCAAGCACATTTTAATATGAAGATCATGTTGGAAGGTTCAAATTGACTATTTGAACTTTGAAAATGAAATTATAAGTGAGAAGTAAAACACCATCTTTACTTCCCAAAGCATGATTGCCCATTTCATATATATATATATGAGTGAGGCTATGGTGCTATGCATAGCACCAATGGCTAGTGTACTACGGCTCAATATGGTACTTTTTAAAATCCTAACGGTCGATCCGACCGTTCAATGTGATATCCATATGAATATGTACTTGCAAACTAAATTTTATATTTTTTCGAATTTTTTTACTATTTTTTCAGATAGGTAGAAAAATCAGTGTTTTTTGAAAATTCTGGACCATCAAAATTTTACCTATCTGAAAAAATAGTAAAAAGATTCGAAAAAAATATAAAATTTAGTTTGCAAGTACATATTCATATGGTTATCACATTGAACGGTCGGATCGACCGTTAGGATTTTAAAAAGTACCATATTGAGCCGTAGTACACTAGCCATCTGTGCTATGCATAGCACCATAGCCTCACTCTATATATATATAGAGAGAGAGAGAGAGAGATGGGCTAACTTGCTTTGGGAATTAAATAGGGTATTTTACTTTCCGCTCATATTTTCATTTTCAAAGTTTAAATAGTGGATTTGAACCTTCCAACATGTTCTTCATATTAAAATGTGCTTGGAGACCAAATTTTACATATTTTGGAAAAATTTTACTATTTTTTCAGAATTATGAAAATCACAACTTTTCATTAAATAAAAAATAATAAAAAATTCAGCAAAGCAATGGGTTTCAAAAATTCTGAAAAAAAAGTAAAAAATTTCCAAAAAATATAAAATTTGGTCTCCAAGCACATTTTAATATGAAGATCATGTTGGAAGGTTCGAATTGACTATTTAAACTTTGAAAATGAAAATATGAGCGGAAAGTAAAACACCATTTTTAATTCCCAAAGCAAGTTAGCCCATCTATCTATCTATATATATTTGCAAAACATAAATTATTTTACGGAAGCATTCAATCAAACCTCACTATACAATCCAATTACTTTAAATTAAATTATATAAAATAAGAATTGTTACTTAAACTTCGATCAATCACTCAGAAAAAAATATTATGTATTTCAGAACAAATTAAAATTTTATAACAACAACAACAACAATAATAATAATTTATAATAAAATCTTACAGTCAATTAAACTGCATTATATATTGAATTATCATAATACACACATCTTAGAAAATAGTATGACGTACTACGTCTAACTCTTTTTTAATTTTTCAGAACATCGATCATCGATATAAAATAACAAATCTGTAAACTAAAACAAGTAAAAGAAATGTACTTATAGTTTACAAATAATTTTTAGTCGTACTAATATGTTAACATGGAAATTATAGATGTATGTCCCCACAGCAATTCTAAGATCCAAATTTTGGAAGTTGAAGAAGTAAATTCTGAAATTTTTTTTTAGATATAAATTCACCGTCTGTAGAATACATTCAAAATTAATCTTTATATGAACGGTCTGCTTGGTTGAATGATCTGATCAACATGAAATGATTGGCAACAATTTTTACGTCCTGAACCGAAATAAGATATTAATCGTTAAAATAAATATTTTTTTGGTAATTATTTTAAAGATGGATCTAAAAAGTTTGTTTGGTTCGGTATAATTGGTTTTAAACTGAACCAAACAATATACATTACGTTATAATTTTTGAATTATTTTAATTATTCGGTTCATATGGGTGATGAGTTTAAAATATTTGGTCGGTTTGATCTAACCGTTTTTAAAATTCCAAAACTGAACTGAACCGAACAATATTAATTGTTTTATTTTTTTATTATGAACTAGCTAGTACAAACCAGGCAAAGGAAGATTCAAATTACAAAAGACATATATATGTGCCTTGTAAATTAAGCACAAACAGCACCTATTAAATCTACAAATTAAGAGAATGATAAAACAGGAAATAATACTAACCTCTTCTTACATGCTCATTTTCTCAAGCAAGAACCTCATATGGTCTGGTAACTCTGGTAATTAAACTTCTAATTATTACAACAACTTCAAGCTCAAAATAATGGATGCTCCAGGGGAGAGATGGACTTCCTCATCAAGTCTAGTCAACAGACTATTTCATTGTAATTCTCAAAAAAAAAAAGGGGGGGGGGGGGGGGGGGGGGGGGGGGACTATTTCCAAATTGGTAGCTGCAAGGTACGTACCAGACCTGTTGCTGTAGCTAATTAATATCTTGGATTATTCAAGGGGTGTCGCTGATTGACTGTGACTCTAGCCTTTCATACCTTAATTAGATGAAATGCTTGTGACACAATTATATGTTTATTATCACCAGCACCAGCACCACCATAGTCTGATCGATTGTGCACGTACTGTTAAAAATTTAAGAATACCACGATAACTTTTTATGCAATTACATACATGCCAAGAGTCTAGCAGCAGCAGAACTGCAGAGGCAGGATAATTAGTATGAAACGGCACAATACACGTGTCTGCTACGTGTTGTGATTCGTGTGTTCTGTGATGTGACTATTTGCGTGACTTGACTAATTATTGGCAAAAAAGACACGACACAGAAATAGCCTTAATCATGGCACGACACAACACAACACAGAAAATAACACATTTAGTCACAACACGTTTTTTCTAACATTAATTCTTCTTCATTGTAATAATTCAAATAATCGTTTCATACTTTTTTCGAAACTTTTATGATTTTTTTCAATAAAAAAAATTTAAATTACAAAAAAATAGTCAAATGTAATCAAACTTGACTAATGTGACCGGTTACGGCACGTATGATCATAGTATGTTTGGGCACGATACGTTTAGTCATGACATGATCTAGGCCTAGTGACGGCATGACTTATGTGGTGTAACTATTTGTGTGCCGTGATCAATTTTTAATAATTTTATCACAACACGGCACGTAACTATTCGAGAGATCTTTTACTTACATCAGCTATGTTCTAATCATCTTTTATCAGAGCCTGGTCGCTTTGCTAACAGCACATTGGGACTCAGTGTAAAGGTTAATAACTTGCTGACATTTCACTCGGTTATTTTGATTTTCATCCTTTGCTACCAAACTGTATTTAATTTTTTGTAGTTATATATTGTATTTGCAATTTTTGTTCACTTTCAGTCCAGTGAAAAGAAAGTATCAAGTCTATCGAAATTGATGATTCATTTGTGACATTTCTTTCTTTATCCATATTGCAGAGAAAAACTTGAGAAGGAAAATGATATTAGTCTTATTAAACTAAATATACGTACGTGTTTTCTTTACCATTTTTTACATGAATTATGAAACCTTTTTCACGTAGAAGAAGAGTTAAGATATTTCTTTCAAGCAGCGCTTCAATAAAATTCTGAGATATATAGTTTAAATAATCAATTACTCATTTTGGATTTGTGTGTATACTGTCTTGGTGATATGTTATTGTTTTTCATGTTGCTAGGACTATTCTGCATTGGCATTTAAGTTTCCTCAATTTCTTTCAACCAATATGCAAAGCAAAGAGAAACGGTCCATGTAGTGCAAGCTCAGGTAACTTGTTGCAACTTCCATGAAATAGTTTGCAACCTTTTCTTATTGTTAAAAAACAAATAAGTCAGAGAACTAGTCTTTGGTTTAGTACAAAGATAATGCTCTTTATGTGAGAGGTTGCAAATTAGATCGAATGGAACTGAATTTTTTTTTGTTAAATAGTCGGATAACTTAACTTCTAATATTTACTCAAAAATAACAAAAATAGTTCAATTTTCCGTAACAAGCAAGGCAATGCTTACAAAAATGTGTTTTTGCATGAATTTATTTTTGCAAGTTCTTGAAATCAATTAAAACAAAATCGAAATATTGTAATATTTTATATGTGCACACAGAAAATGATATAAATCAAATATAATGGAGAAAAAAAATAAAGTACGTATTGATTGAGTACAATACCACCAGCTAAATCAAAAGTAACACGGTGCCTATTTAGATATTGGGGTCCTTTTCAAAATTTGTGCCAGACTAAACTAACCACTCAGATCTCATTAACTTGGTCAGGTATTGCACTGGATCTGAATTTAAAAAAATTGAGGGCTCTATGAATAAATTTAGAATTTTTTTAAGGCATTTGCTTCGGTGGACATAAGGACCTATTTGTAAAATGAACATATTTTCATTTTTTCAAAGTTCAAACAGTCAATCCGACCGTTCAACATTATCTCCATATTAAAATGTACTTGGAGGTCAAATTTTACATTTTTTTGAATTTTTTACTATTTATTAAGATGGTTACAAAATCGTTGTTTTTCAATGGTCTGAAAACAACGATTTTATAACCATCTTAATAAATAGTAAAACATTCAAAAAAATGTAAAATTTGACCTCCAAGTACATTTTAATATGGAGATAATGTTGAACGGTCAGATCGACTGTTTGAACTTTGAAAATGAAAATATGTTCATTTTACAAATAGATCCTTATGTCCACCGAAGCGTCCCTCTTTTTTTAATCGTTAGACGGGAAAACGTTGTAATATGTTTTCCTTTGGCAATACATGAACATGTAAATTTCTAAATTTTCGCGGGGCACATATGCAAGATAACCCGAGGACCCGGGGTAAGAATTTTAACAGAGCACTTTTGACTTCATGAAGCACAAACCATATAGAACGCTGTTTTGGTTCCACAGTATGTGCGCGATGCCAAAACTACTGTTAAAATTCTTTGGCTAGGACCCGAGACGAACACAGAGAGTGAGGAAATTCGAGATTAAGATTCTTAGAATAAAAAAGGGGAAAAAAGGAGAAAAAAAGAAAGAAAGCGGAGAGAGAATCAGAGAGAAGCAAGCTCTCTAAGCTCGCACGCATGGTGACAATATTTCCCCCCTCGAGGAAGTAGACATGAGGAAGGAGACTAGTGGAGAGCGCGGTTCCAGCTCTGGCGCCGGTGGTGGCGCGAGCCCAAATCTCGAATGGCGGTTCAACCAAACACTTCGCAATGTTCAAGGGTACGTACGAGCAATCTCAGATTTGAAGCTTAATCATGATTAATTTAGTAAATTAAAGTTGTAGGTTCTCTGCACTCGTTTGCTCGGATCTGATCTCAGATGGTGTGGAGACGAGTTTTTTTTTGTTTGCTTTTAATTGCTTGGATCATAGTTAGTTAAGGTGTTTCGATTTGGCAGTGTATTTTTCCACATTTTATACAGGATCTCAGTTTTGAGCTTAGAATATAATTCATTTGTGTTTGCAAGTAGTAAATAAGGAATACAAATTCAATCTGATCTTGAAATGTAATTAATTTCATTGCCAAATAAGTAGCAAATTGGTCCGAATTTGAAATTTAATCCTTACATATGTGCATCAAAAAACAACTTTTGAATTAAACCTCATTAATTTAGTGAGGTATCACTTTAGAAGTTTGGATTAATATATATTGGATCTTGTCTGTACTCTTTACTAAGGATAAGCACTATACCACTATGATAGTATCTTCCCTCAAAACATTTAATTTCACCTCAATTTAGAGCAATTCAAACAACAAAAGGAGCTATAATTGAAGAAAAGTGAACTTTTCAGGTTATTAAAAGGTCGTAGCATGCCAGGGAAGGTTATGCTGAGTCGCAAATCTGAGCCGTTAAATCAAGGCACGCCTCCTGAGGCGTCATCAACATACTTTAATCGAAGTTTCTCAGACAATGATCAAGATGAAGATGAGCCTAATGACAGCTCTTTTGAGGTAATTTATTCTGTATCATTCTTTCCCAGAAAAGGTTTTTAGAAAGGGTCTTTGGAACTATAGGAATATTTGGCCAGGGAAGCACTCTAAGGAGCTGAAATCGGTACTGGTACCAACCAGTACCAGTTAAGGAAGTTATATAGATGAAGCCTTTTGTGGTGAATAATAGGATTAAACAGAAATTAGAACTGTAGTCTGTAGTGTTTTGTAACATACTTATAGTATAAATGAAATGGGCATTAGCCTCTTTTTTTCTTTTTTAATTCTGTATCATTCTTTCTTATTCATGCAGTGAGTATAATGTCCAAACTTTTGATACAGTGTCTATTGAGAATCTTGTATTTGTACAAATACTGAGTGCTATTTTGTAAGAAAATTAGAATGCTGTTGGTACTTCAAGTGAGGCTATGGTACTTTGCAAAGCGCACATCGATCTGTACTATGGATCCATATTTCTTTTCAGTTCAATATGATATTCATATGAAAATGTACCTGGAGATCCATATTTTGAACATATCTAAAAAATAGTAATTTAAAAAAAAAGAAGGTAAAATCCAGTCTCCCGCTACATTTTCATATGGAGATCATGTTGAGCGGTTTAGATCAACTATTTGAACTTTGAAAACAGAGATATGAATCCATAGTACGGGTCGATCTGCGCTTTACAAAATATCATAGCCTCACTCTTTAAAACAATCACAATCATTGATACATAAACAAAACTGATCTTGAAGCAATGTTATTTGGAAGGGAGTACTCTTGTAATCAACCTTTTTTCTAAATTTCACTTCTAATCACAGCAAGAATCACAAAATACTAGAAAGGACAGTCAAAATTTTTGAGTCAATATACTCAGTTTCTTCTTTGTGATTTATTTATTCATTATTTTTTTCTGTTATAGGGGGAGGGTTGGGTAGTGGTGCCAAAGCAGATTGGAATGGTATTGATGCAAACTTGAAAGATATCTATATAAAACATGATTTTCAAGTTGATTTTATTAAAGGAATTTTTGTTCTTATGCAAAATTTAACTTTGATCACAGGGGAAGCTGCACAATTCAAAGAGTGCGAAAAGTATGGGGGATGCAAATAATTCTAACAATGCATTGCCAGAAAGTAGCACGAGTTTCTCGGTTGATGCACAAAGGCTAGTTGCTGGGGCCCGAGCTACAGACTCCGCGAGAGTTACAAAATTTACACAGGAACTCTCTAGACCTGCCATTATTTTAGGTAATTAACTATACACACTCTTTTGTTTATATATTGTTATGTACTGTATGGACCTAGACTTATTTTTTGGTT
This sequence comes from Carex kokanica, assembly GCA_025461125.1. Taxonomy (NCBI): domain Eukaryota; kingdom Viridiplantae; phylum Streptophyta; class Magnoliopsida; order Poales; family Cyperaceae; genus Carex; species Carex kokanica. The sequence continues at coordinate 1,226,486 of JAJGRX010001078.1, forward strand.
CTTATGCCTTGAATATGTGTAGTGCATGAATTAGCACATCCTGGAATGGAGATACTATGCATATAATTGGATATCAACGCAAGGAAATCTTTGGATAATGTTATATGCCATTAGTTGCAGTTTTTCCTTTTCTTTTCTCCGTATATTTCACTTGTTGTATGATAATGTCACAACTTGGATAAGTTACGTGAATTATCCATTAGTTAACAGTTTTTCCTTCTTTTCATGTAGAGAAATTACGTGAATTATCTTGGAGCGGGATCCCGCCTTATATGCGACCTAATATATGGAGACTTCTTTTGGTAAACAAACAATTCCTTTCAAATAATATATATTTTTTTTTCATATTTTTGAGGAATAAAGATCTAAGAAAACATTATGTAATGGTATGCTATTTAAAGATGGACAATGGAATCTGACTTGAATTGGGTATAAATGCTGTATATTATATGTCTCCCTTAAACTTTATATTTTGTGTGTGTGAAAATTTAAGCATGAGATGGTGACAGGGATATGCACCACCTAATTCAGATAGGCGCGAGGCAGTTTTGACGAGAAAAAGGCTGGAATATGTTGACTGTGTCTCCCAGTATTATGATATACCAGATATTGAGCGTACCGATGAAGAGATTAATATGCTTCGCCAGGTATTCGGGTTTTATTCTCTATATAGCTGTTTTTTTTCAGCATAAATGTCAGATCAATTATTGCTGTATCACATCTTGGTGTTCATTGCTCAATTACTACCCTTTTCACCAAGTCATTGATGGTACTGGTATGGTGATGTGCTTGTCAGTTATTATGTATTGGTACAGGGCATAAGATAATGCTTGCATGATGCAGCATGTATCTTATTCTAGTATGGTACTGACAATGAATCTAATTTTAAACTCTCCTTTTTCTTTTGAAAATTTTATTTTTTTAACTTTTAACACTTTCTCTCTCTTTCCCTCCCTCCCTCCCTCCCTTTTTCTCCATCTCCTCCTATTCTGGTGGTATAGATTGCTGTAGATTGTCCAAGGACGGTACCAGATGTAACTTTCTTTCAGCATGCTGAAGTTCAGAAATCCTTGGAGCGTATTCTCTATACATGGTAAAATACCATTACATTTTTCATTTGTTGTAATTTTCTTTACATTTATACAGAATTCACTGGAATAACTCACCCTAAGCAGAAATTAGTCAATTAGAAAGCAAGACAAATAATTTTAAAATTTTAAACCAGCATAAGTACCACTTTACCAGTACTCAGCTTGTATAGTTCTTTATATACTTGTACTGGTTGGTGAGGCCTTGTATGGTACCTGATGCACCCATGATGATATAAGATGCCCTATAAAAGTATTGCAACAGTGATCTCTGCACCTGTGAAACAAAGTTCAAGTATCACAATCATGCTCACATAAAAATGGAAAAACAATTGTAGGGCAATACGGCATCCGGCAAGTGGTTATGTGCAGGGAATAAACGACCTGGTGACGCCATTTCTTATAGTGTTCTTGTCAGAGCACCTAGAGGGAGGCATGGAGAACTGGTCTGTTACTAATCTCTCTCCTCAGATTCTCTCCAACATAGAGGCCGATTGTTACTGGTGCCTCTCTAAGTTTCTAGACGGCATGCAGGATCACTATACATTTGCTCAGCCTGGGATCCAACGCCTTGTCTTTAGACTTAAAGAACTCGTCAGACGAATTGATGGTACTGGTGCCTCTCTTTGATTTTTTTTTTTTTTGGATCGTTATATTTTGGGGGAAGTTCATGTATACCCCTCAAAAACCTTTAATTACATATTCCCCCCTCTAAAATATATAATATCATATTTACCTTTCCAAAATTTTAAAAACTCACAAATTTATTCAGTTTGTTGACTTTTCTATTAAAATTCATTTTAAATTTATGAAGTACCCATTTTATAAGGGTACTATATAAATTGGGTAAATTTGTGAGTTTTTGAAATTTAGAAGGGTAAATATGATATTCTGGATTCTAGAGGGGGTAATAAGTAATTTTGAGGTTTTTGAAGGGTATACCTAAAATTCCCCCTTATTTTCTATCAAAAAGATTTCTCTTGTTGGTCAAGGTCTGTAGTGTAATGTACTAAGACTGCTTGTACTTTATTATATACTAACTGGGACATCTAGTACCATACTGATCCAGTGAGGTACTGAAATGAAGAGTCCTGACCAACTTCTCTATATTTTTTGCCCTACTTTGTTTTTCTGACACCAGAAAACACCAATAAAAACGAATACCATTTCCTATGTTTTCTATTCTTGCCATTTCAGTTCTAACCAAGGTTCTAAATAGCGTTTATAGCGTCATAGCGGGAAGGCTACAAAAAAAGCTATAGCGAATAACATCGCTATAGCGGAAGCTATGCAACATAGCGTTTTTTTTTTTTACATTCCGTATATTCAATATTTGTACTAAATATCAACATTATCTAAAGTCTCATAGAACAATAAATAATACCAAAGCAATTAAGAAATTATAATATTCATATTGAACCCGTACAAAGTCCAAATTGCGGTTCAAAATATCCATAGTAATATCATAAACTATCGATTTTTTCTATTAAAAACATCTTAAGCATCATGATTCATGACATAATCTATTTTTTTTTCTATTCAAATTTCAATTTCAGTTTAGACTTTTTTCTATTCAAATTTCAATTTCTATTTCCAATTTCAAATTGATTTATCTGTAGCAAGTAGCAACAAATTCAATTTCGGTTTGAGCTTTTTTGGGTCTTTATTTAAAGCCCATATAAATTGCTTAAAAATCCCATATTGTATTGCGGTCGTAGCGCAAATAGCGGACCGCTATAGCATTATAGCGGACCGCTATCACCGCTATAGCGGCCATAGCGCAAATAGCGCATTTTGATATCATAGCTTAGCATTTGGGGTCCAAAAACGCTATAGCGGCGCTATAGCGCGCTATTTAGAACACTGATTCTAACACTACATCATCACCCAAAGTATATGAAATTAGAAAAAAAGCTCCAAAGCATTACAAAAGAGGGGGAATTTTTTTTTTTTTTCCAGTTGTTGAATGGTAAACTGTTTTTTTCTTCTTTTCTCTGTCATGATTTACATACACTGTATTCTTAAACTGGGCTGTTGACTCACCTCTGATTTTTTTTTAAACTCATTGGCCCTGTAAGAACCTGTGTCAAAGCATATAGAGGATCAAGGACTTGAGTTCCTCCAGTTTGCTTTTCGCTGGTTTAATTGTCTCATGATTCGCGAGGTGAGTAATCTAGAATTTCCTTTTAGTTTAATTGTCTCATGATTCTCAAGTGTGGATCTAATCTTGTCACATTTTGCAGATACCATTTCATCTTGTGACCCGCTTGTGGGACACATATCTTTCCGAAGGAGATTCTCTGCCAGAGTTTCTTGTGTATATATCTGCTAGCTTTTTATTAACTGTAAGTTGGTCTTTTTTTTATTAACTGTTGTCAATATCTTAGTTTTAATGTTTACTAATAGATGTAATTGTTTCTATTCTTATCTATTAGTGGTCAGATGAGCTTCAGAAGTTAGATTTCCAAGAAATGGTGATGTTCCTTCAGCACTTACCCACAAAAAACTGGACCCACCACGAATTAGAGATGGTCCTATCACGTGCTTACATGTGGCATACTATGTTCAATAGTTCTCCAAGTCACCTAGCAGGATGAAAAAATTCAAGAAGATATTATTGAAGCTTACTGTATTATTATCTTGTGTTGTTTTATTGTTCCTAGTTCCAGTTATCACATGTATTTATTTATCCTGGGAAGGAAAGGTTTTGGTATTGTTTTGGTGCTGTATTTGCTGTTTCTATTTGGTGTACAATTTGTGTAGCGTTATTATTGCTATTATTATTATGCTTACATGAATAGATAAAATGAATTCACATAGCTGGAATTTTGTTTTAACTCTTTACGATTTTCCTTTTTAGTTTCGGTTTGCTTTCTAGATGATCTTGTAATGGATATGCCTGATAGTTCCCACAAAATATTTTAGGTTTTTATTCGGTGATTGTCCAAGCAATTGAAAGTTTGAAACTACCAAGTTTAGACGAAATAATTATTGAGCTAAGACCCAAATTCAAGAAATAGCACAGAAACCAAACAAAAATCCATGAAATTCCCAAACAGATAGAAAACTGGTTAATCTCTTTATAGTTCGTTGCAATTTTAAAAATAGAATTCTCAATTGTACTAGGCAAAGTATTCTTAGTACCTTAGCAACTGCGGATGCTTTCCTGGCTAGTGCTCTAATTGATGTATATTTCGAATGTATGATAAAAAAAAATACTATTGCTTGGAAGTGCAGCAGGCTTGACCTTTGTCAGTATATTTTCGATAATATCGATAAAAAATATACTATTGCTTGGAATTCTATGATAAACAAATTGCTCACAAAATAGTGAGCCAAGAAAGGATTAGATCTATTCCGTGAGATGGGAAATGAACGGCTGAGATATGATAGTGTCACTGTTTCTTTTGCTTTATTTCTTGTGCAAGTATGCCAGTGCCAGCACTAAATTACGGTAAATAGATTCATGTTTGCATTACCAAAGCATTTTAAAAGCAGATTTATGCACCCAAAATGCTTTGAACTAGCCCGTCTAGTGTTTGACAATATGCCTATGAGAAGTTGGGTGTCTTGGAATAGTATGATCTCTGCATATAGATCATGCATGGTAGGGTCAAGGATTCAATAGAGTTGTTTCAACAAATGAATGATTCAGGATTTGAACCTAACCATATAACCTTTTTAGGGTTATTATCGACACGTGCACATGCTGGTGAGCAAGATAAGGCGTACCAAATTTTTCAACCCATGAGACCATGACAGAGACATACTCAATTCCATCTCATCAAGAATATTTTGTGTGCATTGTGGATCTCTTTAGACATGCAGGGCAGCTTGACAGCCAGGGTTAGAAGTTTGATGAGAAATAAAGATGTTTAGAGAAAAAAAGGCTAATTTTGATTTTTAGAGATGATATTTATGTTCCTGGCTTCTAATTAAACCAGTGCATATTGACAGAAACAAAGGATTTTTTTTTTTGTGCCAAGTGACAAAATTTAAGATGGTATTTCTTTTTTTGAAGGTTAAGATGGTATTTCATTTTTGAAGAATAATATTTCTTGTTCAATTTTTTTTTGAGTTTATTGTCACAGAGACCAAATGAAAAATATTTGTAGTACATCTTTACATTCAAACAATAAGAGTGAATAATCAAAGTTAAACAATTCCCGTACGTATTATCTCTTCTCATTTGTGATTGTCTTCCTCTTTTTAAGAACAAGCATACTAGATAAAAAAAAATACAATAAATAAAGAAAAGGAACCTCGAAACAATTTGATATAACAACAATTAGGTATTTACTCATCATCAAGGCCAGGTATGTACAACAAGTTGACATCGAAAATTACTGGACTATTCGGAGCTACTCTCGGCCTACCCGGTGCTGAATTTAGTCCCTTTGGAAATGCCAGCTGTACCAAATTTAAACCAAATAAGTGAAAATTGTCTGTCAATTTTACCAGATTATATGTAAGCTTTGGATAAGCAGTACTATATACGACTTGTGAGTTATAAGAAATGAAAATTTAAAGTGCAAGGTTGAGAGTGAGATTTTCATGGAGTAGGGTTAAAATGCATCATGTTTTTCATGTCTTAATTGTGACTCATATCATTATCTCTGTTTTCAAAGTCCAGACAGTTGATCTAAACCGCTCAACATGATCTCCATATTAAATGTTGCTTGGAGACCAAATTTTATTTTGTTTGGAAACTTTTTACTATTTTTTTAGATAGGCACAAAATCATTGTTTTTGGATGGTCCAAAATCTTATGAAAAACAATGATTTTTTACCTATCTAAAAACATAGTAAAAAATTCCAAAAAAATATAAAATTTCGTTTCCAAGCACATTTTAATATGAAGATCATGTTGAACGGTTCAGATCAACTGTTTGGACTTTGAAAACGGAGACAAAAATGTGAAGCAAGATTGAGACATGAAAGACATGAGACATTTTAACCCTAATCATTTCCATGTTGTTAGATTGGGGATATTTTTAGGGTTAAATAGGGAGGCAGAGAAAACATGTACCGAGCCTGGTATGTAAAGCCGTCTTTTTCCTCCCACTTTCATGCTCAAAATGCCTTCATCAAGGCCCTTTATCACCTATGTTTTAACACATGTTCATTATATGATAGGAAAAAACATGCATTAGTACTTTGTAGATAAGCATGAATAAAGTAAAAAATATATAGTGTTCATGTGAATTACTATAATAATTACCTGGTCGGAGCCAACTCGAAATATGTAAGGTAGACCCTTCTCTAATGAACTGTAAGCCAAAATAACAAATACAATTTCATGACAATTGGTAAAAGAACAAGGGGTCATAAGACTCATAACATGGGGATATTTGATAAAATAAATTTGCCGATATATGCAAGAACATAAATATTTAAAATTAAAAGGAGTTGAACTGTTGAAGATATAGCTACCACCTGTCAAAAATTTGGCCTGAAGGTACCATTGCTACATAGTTTGCTGCTACCTATACATCCACAAGAAAAATAAAAAGATTGATAAAAAGGACTTAAATTTTGAGAGAGAAAAAGAGACGGAGAAAGAGAGACTTGGAATCCGATTGGTGGGCTGGGACCTTCGCCGACTATAATATCTTTGTATTGCAAACCAGATTCTGTTGTTACCATCGGTATCTACAATCAAAATTAATACCCAAACTTTTCTCAATTAAACTTTCAGACAATTTAATGAAAGAAAAAAAAGGTCAGTAATGCTCCAGAGATCATGTGGATGCTCTGTACTGGTTCAGAATTAAGTTGTTTCTGTTTCTAAAGAATTTTTCCTTTTGTCTGTTGCTTATTTATTTATTGTTTGGTGATACTTTTTTACTATTTTTTATATAGATCGAAAATCACTAATTTTGAATGGTCTAGAATCTAATCAAGTGATTTTCTACCCATTTAAAAAAATAGTAAAAAAAATTCTAAAAAATGTAAAATTTGATCTAAGTACATTTTCATATGGAGATAATGTTAAACTATTCAGATCGATTGTTTGAATTTTGAAAATGGAGATATTGATCCATAGTACGGGGTAATATGCACTATGCATAGTACCATAGCCTAACTCTAGAGAATAGGTAGCCAAATTAGCATCCATCTTTTGATAAACACAGTTTTAAGATTAAAAACAAAAGAAAAAAAAATGTGGTACTAAAAGAGCCAACTGTACTGGTTAGAACAAAAATTATGAATGAATGAAATTAAAATTAAAAGGGCTAAATATTATCTCACCATACATTTTCAAGCTCCTTTTCGCATGCCTCATCGCACAATTTTGGTTTATCTTCTAGAGGCAACCCTGCTCCATTAGCATTAAATGGGAGCAAATTGAAAGCCGATATTCCACACAATAATCCAACCATGCTTCTCCTTTTAATCGAAAAATCATCTTTTTTGTAAGTAATTGCAGGCACATTGTTTTCTCGGTTTAGAGAACATGGACACATTTCAAGATTAGAATTTTTAATTGTGGATTTGTGTTGATTTCGACATTGTAATCTCTTTGGAAAACTTGGCCCTGAAAATGAAAAATGATGAATAGTTTTAACTTTAGATTCTGATATTCATACTACTGGAACTGAACTTGAATAATGCATGATTACCAGTATTCTCAATTCTGGTCCCATACCATTCAAGTCTGGTATTGGATTTGACTGGTTGGTGCCGGTCAAGCCCGGTAATGAAAAATGATGAATGGAGTTAGTTTGGATTATGATATTAATACTATTGGTACTGAACTTCAATGATGCATGATAACCAACATTCCTAGTTCTGTACCAGGTTTGACCAGTACTGGTACAGGTCAAGCACAGTACTGTGAATGAACAAGCCCCGATAGTTGAAATGATGAATGGAGTTGGTTTAGATGCTGATATTTATACCGGGCTTGACCGGTACTGTACTGGTACTGAACTTGAATAATGCATGATAACCAGTATTCTCAATTATGGTTCCGTATCAGTCAATCCCGGTCAAGTATGGTACTGGGCTTGACTAGTAATGGTACAGGTCAAGCCCAGTACTAGGAATGAAGCCCGGTCAAGCCAGGTACCGAGCTTGACTGGTACGGTACCAGTCAAGCCCGGTAATAAAAAACGATGAATGGAGTTAATTTAGCTTCTGATATTCATACTACTGATATTGAACTTGAACAATGCATGATAACCAGATTTCTCAATTCTGGTTCTATACCGGTCAAGCCCGGTACCAGGGTACAAAGTTGTAATTTCTCAGTAACAGTGTGTGCTGGTTAAAGGAAGAGGGCTGAGAGAGAGAGAGAGAGAGAGAGAGAGACCTGAGGGAAGGAGGAGAGCAGAGAGAGAAGAAGCCATGGGTGTGGAAAGGAGAAGCTTCTCCTGGAATTCTTGGAAACCAGAGAAAAGATAAAGAAGCGCGCCATACAACGCGCCTCTCCTCCACTCGTTAGCTGATCCACAGTCATCTCCAGTTCACATAAGAACTGGGATATCCATTTCTTATCCATTCAACAACTAATTTACATCACTGGATATATCCATTGGACAACTTGAGTTCTGTGTGATTGAATGGACAAAGATTTTAACTTTATGCAGCGCAATAACTATATACAGCGCTGTATGAAGCCAAAACTGCTCTATTAAAATATTTACCCGATTGAATGGATAATTTTTCTATTTTTGGGCTTCATTACTGATAACATAATAAATGAAATTAATGGATAGTGTATAAGAATTCATATCACCTAAGGTAACTCAAATTTTGAGTTTAGATCCAGACTGTCCAATCTATTTTGGCACGAATATTAAAGAAATCCCATTTATTCTAGCTCGCGTCGGATTGGCCTGGATTCTAATCAAACCATCCAGGTCCAAACTTAAAATATGAGTTACCTCGTAGAATCTGGACTCGAGTGTATAAGGGGGTTTAATGCTTTTCCGATAAAATTTAATTTAATAATTTCATAAATAATATTTGGTTTGATCATGTAATTAAGTAGTGATTGTTCTTCGTTAATTTAGTCTTTAATTAGACTTTAGAGTTTAGACAGTTCCAACTAAATTTAGACACCTCTGGACTGTGACAATGGAGATGTACACGGCACACCACATCGATAAATTTATACAAAGTTCTTTTTTTTTTTTTTTTTTTTTGCTTAAAAGTTCTTTTATTTGTCGGAATAGATAATTACTAATGAATTTTGTTTGGTGTATCCCGTCTTTTAATTATATCCTAGTTTTCAGATACTTATAAATTATATTTATTTTTTAAATACATGTGTCGAAAAATAAATTTTTTTAGAGAAGTGTCGAAAAATATATTTAAACACAAATCTTGATGTCTTTTCAATTATTTCTATTTCTATTTAATGTTGAATGATAATGATGGAGTCTGATATTTGTTTCAACTTAACTCATTTTTTTTTTCCTACCGCTAATTAAATTCCTAAATGCTTTTGACATGTTGTCGAATTTTCATATTTATGTTCTCTTCTCATACCTAAAAGTATGATTATTACTAAATAGAATTCTTTTTGTATTTTATATAATTTTTTTTCTTTTTTTTTCAAATCAAAGATGACTCTTGATTAATTAGTCAGAAATCAAAACATGTGATAATATTTCATATAAGAAATATATTTCCATATATTTTTCTATTTATTTTTAAAATATTTTTAAAATATTTTGATCAAATTGAATAGAATTTTATCGAATTCAAATTCATTTTTTTATTCCATAAATCTTCTTACTTTATTTAAAAGATTTTTTACATAATATTTAAGTTCTTTTTTGAAAATTTTCGCAAAAGCTGCCAAGTCGTGAGAAGGAATTGAACTCTTGATCTTTGATGTCTCGATCCCTGTGCAGAATCCTGTACCATTATTTTCCGAAAAAACAAAAACAAAAAAAAATAGTTTTAACTGGTCTTATAATTATATAATTATATAAATTGTATGACATACAAACTATTGTCATTATAATTATACGGTCACTAAATGAGAAAGATATATTTACAATCGGTACCAGCTAGTTATGTCCGCTAATAATTAGTTTGTATTGAAAGATGTACATAACTGGTACAAAGATTCTCAAGCAGACAAATAAGTGTTCTCCGCTTGAAAAGTCTTTAATTTAGTTTCCACTTTAGCCATGCAGTCCTATCAAAGGAAACAAACTAATAAGTATAATAAATTAATTAAACTAAGAAATATGAACAAAATAAAAAAAATTATCATTGGATTAAATAATTGGGTAATTATATGTTACCCCTTGATTCCTTCCCCCATTTTTCCCCCAACTAACTAACTTCCTTTTCTAACTATAATAATCAATTTTAACTAACTAGTGGTCCCTACAAATTAATTAGTAGATTTTTTCCTTCTATTTCTTTCCTCTCTCCCTCCCTTTCCCTCTTCCACCTCCGCCTCCCTCTTCCACCTCTGCCTCTGCCCGCCTCTCCCACCTTCGCCTCTCCCTCTCCGCCTCCGCCTCTCCTTCTCCGCCTCTGCCTCCACCTCCGCCTCACACAACTAGGATGAATACTTGTTCAATGATAGATGAATACTTGCATGACGAGGGTGAATACTTGTGCAACGAATAACTCGAAAGTATGTCATCATGGATCTCATTTTAAAGAGAAAATTATGTAGAAGACGTTCGTGGTTTTAGATTTGCAAAATTCCTCACAGATCGTTAGAAATATTAGTTAGATTGAACGGAGAAAAAAAAAAACACCTCTAAAAACGTGTAAAAGATGGGTGTGATATGTCCAGTTTTTTTTAAAAATACTTGATATATCAGGGTGAATACTAGATGTATTACATGTGAATACTTGTTCAATGATAGATAAATCCTTGCATGACGAGGGTGAATACTTGTGCAACGAATAACTCGAAAGTATGTCATCATGGATCTCATTTTAAAGAGAAAATTATGTAGAAGACGTTCGTGGTTTTAGATTTGCAAAATTCCTCACAGGTCGTTAGAAATATTAGTTAGATTGAACGGAGAAAAAAAAACCACCTCTAAAAACGTGTAAAAGATGGGTGTGATATGTCCAGTTTTTTTTAAAAATACTTGATATATCAGGGTGAATATTTGATGTATTACATGTGAATACTTGTTCAATGATAGATGAATACTTGCATGACGAGGGTGAATACTTGTGCAACGAATAACTCGAAAGTATGTCATCATGGATCTCATTTTAAAGAGAAAATTATGTAGAAGATGTTCGTGATTTTAGATTTGCAAAATTTCTCACAGATCGTTAGAAATATTAGTTAGATTGACCGGAGAAAAAAAAACCACCTCTAAAAACGTGTAAAATATGGGTGTGATATGTCCAGTTTTTTTTAAAAATACTTGATATATCAGGGTGAATACTTGATGTATTACATGTGAATACTTCATGTATTATAGATGAATACTTGATGTTGTTTCCACTTGCGGTGACGGTTATGCGGTCCCCACGGTAGTTAGTGATGGCGGTTGTGCGGTCCCCCCACTTAATTACGCGTTTTCTTTTGTTTTTAGCGGACGGCAGTTGTGGTACCCTACTATCTCCGCGTAATTAATGTTCTTAATGTCGTAATATTTCCATATATAATTCTTTCTCAAAGATGAGTACTTTTATTTATATGGATGAATACAACTCGTGTTAAGTGTCAATACTTTTTCGCAAATCGTCCCCTACTAATTCCACCACTTATCTTCGCATATTACTGTGGTCCCCTACTTATCTGAAGTCGCGGTTGTGCGATCCCACCATACCTTCATGTACTCTTTACACTTACACGACGAGAATGAATACTTGTTCAATGAGAGATGAATACTTGCGTACGAGGTGTGAATACTTGCGTAACGGACAACTCGAAAGTATGTCATCATGGATCTTATTTGAAAGAGAAAATTGTGTAGAAGACTTTCGTGGTTTTAGATTTGAAAAATTCCTCACAGATCGTCGGAAAAATTAGTTAGAGTGAACGTACAAAAAAAAAACCACCTCTAAAAACGTGTCAAAGATGGGTGGTAATGTTTCCTTATATAGTTATTTCTCAAAGATGAGTACTTTTCTTTACATGGATGAATACTTGAGTTTACAAGGGTGAATACTTCTGCGCCTGTATTGCTGTGGAGGCATTTTTGGTCCCCTTCTATTTCCCAATAATTAACGGTTTACTGTGGTTCCCTACTTATTTCAACGGTTATTAACAGTTTACTGTGGTCCCCTACTTATTTTCAGTTGGGGAAAAAGTGGGGGATGGATGACGGGGGAAGGTTAGGCCCTCCCTAAATAATTAGCTAGGTGTCTTGGTCCTTTTAACATCATTCTTCTCACTTGTATGGTTTGAATAGCAATTTATTAATTAATGTAAATAGGCCAAATTAAAATGTATCTTCCTCATCATTTCATTCCTAAAATCTTCCTTTATAAGTAACTTCGTCATCATATATATATTACAGTTTAAATCCTTGATAAAATATATATACTACTGGAAATAGACCGCATTAACCTATATATATAATTAAGAGCAATTTTAATTTATATCTCCATTCGCCTAAAAGTTGTGCCATAATAGGTCATTTATAAATTATAAATTACTTTTAATTGAATGACATGGGGATCGAAATTTTTTTCCGTTATTATCTCTGCAAAATTAATAATTTAAATACAATTTCTTAAATCGAAAAGGTTAAGAAATAAAAAAACTTAACAACTAACAGGATCATCTAAATTAGTAATTACAGACATTATTATCTCTGAAAAATTAATAATTTAAATACAATTTCTTAAATCGAAAAGGTTAAGAAATAAAAAACTTAACAACTAACAGGATCATCTAATTAAATAAAGAAGGTAATTTATACTATTTGTTTTAGGTATGCACGAAGAACCGCACGGGGCAGAGAATCCCAATTCAGGGTGATAATCTGCTTCCATTCTTAAAGAAACCCTAAATACTAATCTCAATCCAGGAATGAAATCCGTTTTCCTCATCTCTCTATCTCTCTCTTTCTCTCTCTTCATCTTTTTTTTCTCTCTCTAAAAGAAGGACCCTCCTCCGAGATTTTTATATATAAGAAAATAAATAAATAAAATATTAAAAATGAGAAACTGTTAGTCAGAATTTGAAAAATAAGAAGGCTGGTATGTGCCATGACGTCCAAGCGGCATACTTCGGCCTGTGAAATAAACGTTAAAAAAAAAAAAAAAAGGGACGCCATGTCATACTCCGGCCTTTAAAAAAAAAAAATTTCTGCTGTGTTTAGTCAGAAATCCAATAATTTTGATCAGATTCAAAATTCATTTTAGAGAAAATAGCTACATGAATTTTTGTGTTCTTTATATCAAAATAAAGGTATGAAAGTCTAGTTTCCAGATAATATTATTTCTCTATACAAAAATATTACAGATTGGTACAGTTTTAGCAATTAATTGACAGAGGTCAGATTTCAGAAAAGCTGAAATTCCAGTCAGAAATCCAATAATTCTGACCTCTGTTAATTAATCGCTAAAACTGTATCAATCTATAATATTTTTATATAGAAAAAATATATTATCTGAAAACTAGACTTTCATACCTTTATTTTGATATAAATAACACAAAAATCCATGGAGTCATTTTCTCTAAATTGAATTTTGAATCGGATCAAAATTATTGGACTGCTCACTGGAATTTCAGCTTTTCTGAATTCTGACCTCTGTCAATTAATCGCTAAAACTGTGCCAATATGTAATATTTTTGTATAGAGAAATTATATTATCTGGAAACTAGACTTTCATACCTTTATTTTGATATAAAGAACACAAATATCCATGTAGCTATTTTTCCTAAAATGAATTTTGAATCTGATCAAAATTATTGGAATTCTGACTGGAATTTCAGCTTTTCTGAATTCTGACCTCTGTCAATTAATTGCTAAAACTGTACCAATCTGTAATATTTTTGTATAGAGAAATTATATTATCTGAAAACTACACTTTCATATCTTTATTTTGATATAAATAACACAAAAATTCATGTAGCCATTTTCTCTAAATTGAATTTTGAATCTGGTCAAAATTATAGAATTTCTGACTGAACACAGTAGAAAAAATTTTTTTTTTTTTTTTTAGGGCCGGAGTATGGCATGGCGTCCCTTTTTTTTTTTTTTTTTTTTTTACGTTTTTTACATTTTTTTCACGGGCCGGAGTATGCCATGGCGTCCCGCTGGAACGCCATGGCACATACCAGCTTTCTTATTTTTCAAATTCTGACCAACAATTTCTCATTTTTAATATTTTATTTATTTATTTTCTTATATATAAAAATCTCGGGACCCTCCTGTTCTCAAAAGTAAAAGCTGATTCTCACCCCCAATCTAGGAGTCCGAATCTGCTGCGATCCTGGGTGAGATCGCAGGATCCTAAAATTCCGAATGGACGGTTCAAATTTTTCTATGCGCGGATCTCGAAAACACTTTGGAAAAGTAAATTTTCATGCACGTATTACGAAAAAAACCAACAACTGAGATTCGAGATGACAGAGTCTTACGACTCCCGAGAATCACAGCAGATTTATTTTCCCAATCCAGAGGGATCCACTTTGCCTCGGTAAAACAACTTAAGTAGTTCCATTCCCTAAACGAGCGCACCATAGTAAACACCAAAGGGATGTGCCTTGATTCCTTAAAGACATTGCATATCTACGACAAAGTCAAGAAATTAACAAAATGGAATCAGCAATGTTCCCGATCGAATGACCATTCCAAATTGGGTTATCTCACTAGGGTAAAAATGTGCATGAAAGAATAGAAGCTCATTAAATAGATACACAGTGCAACATTAGTCCTCAAAAATTAGATATCAAACTAAAACAAGAAAAGAACGGTACAGTACGGAAACATCATTGTCCATTAAAAGAAGAAGAAAAAGTATAATCATCTGCAACACTAAGTTAAATAATTGACATGATCAAAGTATCAAAACTTCTGGAAAAAATTCAATCACAAAAATTATAAGCTGATTTACAATTCTTGCACTCCACATATAATGCGTGCGTGGCGGAATTCAATGCCTTTCTTGAAGAAGAGGTTCATCATTTTATTGTAGACAGCCCAAATCAAAAGGCTGTCAGAACCAGCCTGGTGAGCAAGGCCGATAGCACGCTCTACCTTGAGGATCTTGGCCACATTTTCCAAACCCCCATATAAACCATTGCATGACTTGATCAGGTGTTTTACATCGAATACATCATGGCCGAAGTAGACTGTGACACGGTATAGGAACCTCCGCATATCATCCGGCAGCTCTTGTCCAGACATGATCTTCATTAAAAATGCAAGATCATACACGCCGTGGAAGGTTAACCATGTTTTATTGGACATGGAAAGTAATTTGGATTCCCAAAATAGCTCCGCAAATATATATGGGTTAACACCCTCAGTTTTATTCTTCAAAAAGTCAATTCCTTGCAATTTTAATAACTCAATTGAGCTCGGATCCTGTGAATCAATCTCGGGGTCAAATCCTCGGAAATTAAATTCCCAGGTCATAGAATCGTCGCTATCTCTGTTGGAAAGAGTAATCCCCAGTTGTATCAATTTGAGGTTATCAACGTTTGCCTTGACAAGAGAATAGCGTTGCTCGGCAGAGAGGTTCCTAGGGTGTGCTTTGGTCTGGTACACCAACCCGGGGAATTCGGTATCGATCGTCACATATCGATATGAGTCAGCAACCTGATTTATGATTGCAAACTCCATTGCAAGATTATGCTCGAAAACAGGTCGTATCTGCGCTGCCCGGCTACGCCTTGCTTGGTGGAGAGCCATCTTACCTCCTCTGTCAATTCTCTCTATCTATCTCTCGCTTTGTTCTTCAAGTCTCTCTCTCTCTCTTTTTCTGTGTGCTGTGGTAATGAATTGCATAACTCCTCTTTGAACAGTATATATAAGAGCCAATTCTTAAAAAATAGAAAGTATTTTAAAAATGGAAAGTGGAGCTACGCGCCAATTTTGGCATTCTTTTGAAGTCCAATTTTAAATGGAGTTTCCTTTAATTGAAACTGCAAATCAAGAATACTCGATTTAACTCTAGTCTTTTCTCATTTAGGGGGGCTAGAAAAGGTATAAATAATACTTTCTATATTTGTCAGAGTATGTATTATTTCGGTCTTGCCTCCAATATGTGGTACTTGAAATATTAATTCATTTTCTCTTTATAGAGCCAGAAAAACTGGTATGTGACACTAAATATATACTGACATAATGACATTGGATACACCATTAATGTTATCTCAAATTGTCAAGAACACCTTCATAAAAATCTTATTTGGCCATTTTTATTCTTGTTTGCATGGCAGCAAGATGTTGCCAAAAAAAATTCTAAATAAATAAATAGAAATTTTTATTAATAAATAAAGCGCCACTATAACTACTCCTGGTCAAAGAGAGAGATATATATATATATATATATATATATATATATATATATATATATATATATATACATAATTCAACTTTTGTACTTTTGAGAATCCAATAAATTTATACATACTTTTAGTAGTATTTGCAGTTTTTCGATGCAATCCCTAGCATAAATTGTAATTAAACAAAATAAAATATGGACCGCAGTAAATTTTATGTCATTTGATGAAGTGTCAAAATTTTCATCAAACTTCATCTTTTTTTCATGTATATTATATGTGTATAAATTATAAATTATATTTCAAAATTATATTTATTATTATTATTATTATAAGGATTGTCAAATTAATCAATTATTAATCAATCACAATGGATCTTCACCCATTAAACTAATGGCTATGAGATCTCATGGGTTATTATAAGTAAATAAATAGATGAAGACCACGTTCAAAAAATCTGTGGCACTGTGAATTCTTTTTGAATGAAAAAAAAACGAATTTAATATTCCAACCATTGCCCGGTCCAGTTTAAAATTAAACAACATTAAGCAAATTACACAAATTAAATTGGTACCTGAATTGTTTGTTTCGTCTAAATGAGAATAAAGTCACTATTTTGAGTTTGAACAACACCGTGCGAAACCGTGTATATCGTAACAAATCAAGGCTTTTTTCATAGAACAGAAACAGTTGTTTTGCGAATTGTGAATCACTCTTTAAAGGTCATTTTGTGACTTTTTACTCTCCCAAAAAAATAATTAAGTGACTTCCTCTCCTCAAACTAATAATTCGCTCTTTAAACGTAGCACAAAATCAAATGCCGGTTTTGTCGGCAGTCTTGGGTTGCTCAATCTCCAATTTCCCAATAAATTATACGGACTTACCTTTGGTAATAAACGCCCTAGTAAATCACTTTATGGTCCTCTGATTGAGAAGGTTGAAGCTAGATTGGAAGAATGGAAGGATCATTTGATTTCAAGAGGTGGACGCTTACAACTCATGAATTCAGTATTAAGTTAAATCTCTATTTATTTCTATCATGTCATCATTTCTATTACCTCAATGGGTTATTAATAGACTGAATAAGATTAGAAGGGAATTTTTATGGGGGAGAACTGATACAAGGAGTATATCACTGATCAATTGACCGGTGGTTTGGCTAACGAGAGAAAATTGAAGAATGGGAGGAGCCAATCTGCAAATTCGCAGGTCTATGCTTCTTAGACGTTTGAATTCGGTTTGTATTTTCAATCATAAGTAGTGTAGACGTTGAACAAATTTAAATTCGTATAAAATTTTATATTTGTTAAAATTTCATATAAGGTTTACGTATATTTGTTTACCCTTATATATCTGTCATTTTGAATGCGATACGGGTCAGGTAAACGGATAAAAGGATGTCATTGACACTCCTAGAATTATTAGACATTACAGTAATACCATAAATAAGAAGAAAGACCTTTAATAAGGACATAAAAGTAATACCATAAATATTTTACAGATTGAACAATATTGCGGGTTAGACAACTTTATAGAAAATGATAGTTGACCATTGTAACTGAAAATTTACTGAATTTTGAAACATAATTTATCGTGTAACAAGTCATTATTATACAAAAAAAAAAAGTTGCTCATAATAATATCCATTGCACCTAACCTAAAACTTATGACACATTCCAATATAACAAAAACCCTAGTTATCTGATATCTGATCTCCTATATGACTTCAGTATTAGCAAGCACTTGTTATAGTTGTTGATTTTTTTTTTCATAGTTAAAAGTATATATAACTGTTGTCTGTATGATTAATTGATACCGTTTTTTTTTAGTTACCACGGAAAAAAATAAAAATTAAATGAATACCACTGTTTGGGACTTATTTCGCATCCTACCACCCACGCGCATCCAGTTCGCGCACCAAATTGGACGGTGCGCGGACTGGGCAGGCGCACCGATGGGTGCGCATACTGGGCACGCGTACCGACCCATCGACCCGGTGCGCGTACTGGGTAGGCGCACCGACCCACTTGACCCGGTGCGCGGACTGAGCGGGCGCACCCAAATTTTTTTTTTTTTTTAGTTCTGTTCTGAATTGTTTGAAATTTTTTTTCTGATCTATTCTATTTTGTTCTGTGGTATTTGTAATTATATGTACACATAATATTTGACGGTTTGTAGAAAATAAAACGCACTTGTTTAACTAAAAATTACTACAACAAATTATACGCACAATCTGAGCCGACATTTTTATTAATGAAATACGCTATACACTAAACTATGCAAAATTACGCTGATTTTGTGTCATCTTTCATAAATCATAAAAAATAGTAAAAAAATTCCAAAAATAATAAAAATTGGTATTCTACAAGTTCATTATATAACTAATTTACTGAGCTACATAGATTGGAGAATAGAAATGAAAATCTTAATCGGAAACTTCAACTGAAGTTTTGAGGCCCTTCTCTTTGTTTTTTGGCGATTCTGAATTTGAAAATCTAGCATCATGAGTTTGGACGCATGCGTATTTTCACAAGCTTTCCGAAAAGTGGTCATTTGCTGAAATCGGACACTCGAGCGCCATTTTATGGCCATTTGAAGTTTCGTCGTCATTTCTAGCTATTTGTTTCTAAAAAAATAAAAAAATTAGTGCGCCTCCCCAGTCCGCGCACCGGGTCAAATGGGTCAGTGCGCCTGTCCAGTACGCACACCGGGTCAAATGGGTCAGTGCGCCTGTCCAGTACGCGCACCGGGTCAAGTGGGTCGGTGCGCCTGCCCAGTCCGCGCACCGCCCAATTTGGTGCGCGAACTGGATGCGCGTGGGTGGTAGGATGCGAAATAAGTCCCAAACAGTGGTATTCATTTAATTTTAATTTTTTTTCCGTGGTAACTAAAAAAAACGGCAATTGATACAATGTCTTGCGTACAATAATATATACTACAATACAAAAGGACCCAACAAACCACAAGAGTTCCTGGTATTTTAGATAAAACCTATCTCAATCCAACGATTGTACCGGTCCTGGTACAAGGCCTAGACCATGTACCAAACGCAGACAAAACAATATATACAGCTCCACTATGCCAACAAATTAATATTGACAATTAATTAAGAGACCTCCAATCACACAGCAAAACCAATTAATACCAAACTTTCAAGATCTTCAGCTGCCAAACCTACATCTCAAGCAAGAGTGATGTGGACCAGTATCCTCTGCGGAGTCTTCACGTGCGGAGTCATGCGGAGCTTTTAATCTGGTCCGTTCGTTTTGATCGGACGGACCAGATCAGATCCTGCCCGCTAAAATACTCTCTTCCTACCAAATTTTTTTTTTTCAATTCGGACAAGATCTGATCTGGTCCGTCCGATCAAAACGAACGGACCAAATTAAAAGCTCCGCAGTACTCCGCACGTTAAGACTCCGCAGAGGATACGATTTCAGAGTGATGTGGGGCACACCACTTAGATAACAAAGAATTGGGCTTTTGGGCTTTTTGCTATGAAAGCAAGAGGAACGGCTAAACATCTATGCATAGATAGACCTATTTGGATATTGAGGTAGTGGTCCGAAAGGAGATTTGAGCCTATTTGGATCATTTCATTTTTTCTTAAATTTATTTTATTTTCTTTTATAACTAGTTTGAGCTTGATAAATATATGATGAAGTTATGTGTGACTCAAGTGGGCCTATTCGGACCTCTCTTTTTTTCTTTCTTTTGCCAAACATATTTCTCTCTTTATTTATTTTTTCAATGAAATCTAACTGATTAGCGTTATTCTACATGGTATTATAGTTTTTACTTGAAACTTTAGTTTTCCTTGTATTTTGAGAACAAATTTTATATTTTTTGAAATTTGTTTACTATTTTGTTTTTCAAAATCACTGTTTTTGGACTATCCAAAAGCATTGATTTTGTATATATCTAAAAAAAATAGTAAAAAAAGTTTCTAAAAAAACAATTTAGTCTTTCAAACACATTTTGATATGAAGATCATGTTCAGTTGTTCGGATAGACTGTTTAGACTTTGAAAACGAAGATAAAAAATGTGACGCACAATGAAACATGAAAGGCACGAGGCATTTGAACCCTCCTCTTATATTATATATGATATATATTTGTTTAATATATTATGTAATACTAATTAGTTAAAAATTTAAAATCATAGATTTTCCGAACCGTGTCTATATAGTACTAACATACACGGTTAATAGAATTGAACTGTGTCAGGTTTCCAAAAAAAGATGCTGAAAATGTTGATATTTCTACACAGCCAAAGTAACCATGTACAATAACAAGGGTATACACGGTTTCTACAAAGCATCCGTGTATTATTTTGGAAACAGTACACGGTTTGTTATATAGAACCGTGTAGGATTTCTTTTTTATATACCATTTATAATTGGCTAGCACTTTGCTAGCCATTAAATATAAAATTAATATTATATATTCATAATTCAATAAATATTCAACGTCACATCATACATAAAGTAATAATCAATTATGCATTACAAATCAACAACTACAAAGTCACATCCACTACTTCACATGAAACAACAATACAACAATTAACAAACAAAGTACACTTAATACAACTAGCTATTTTTGAGAATTCGAAGTGACTTCTGCTACAATTTTATATCTTGCAACTTGTTTGTGATGTTGCATATGAGAATTGAAACTTGCGTTATTGAAATTGGTGGTGTTGTCGCACCATTTGTCGCACCGGCCCATCCGCTGATTGCATCCTGGACATTTATGAAATTCTCTCCCGGATTCTTTTTGGTCCCAAAATCATCACAACACTTGGCTTAAGACATCTCTTGCAAGAAGGATTTGATGAGTAACGACTATTTTAGCTACTCATTTCGCCTATACAAAATAAAAAATAACATTATAAAACTAAACATTTACATATGTTGGCTATTTTGGCTACTCAGTTTAGACCATGCCCTAATGTCAAACCCTGATAATTTATGTCATTTATACATTATAGACCTTTAACTTGTTTATTTTTGCAAACTTATTCAAAAGCTTGTTTAATTAAGAAAGAAAATATATGCTCTAAATAGTAAACTAAGCTTATCATAATTGTTAATTTTACAAACCCTAGTTTTAGAAAACTAGTGAGAGTAAACCCTAGTTTCAATTCTAATTTAAGCAAATCATACTAAATAACTATTTAAAGAAACAAAAAATAAAGGATAGGAGAGATATCTAGCATACAAATTTAAGCTATTAAACCAGCTGAAAGAAGTCTTGTTGCGACACCGAGAGAGGAATGCTAGCTTCTGATTTCGCTGTTGTTAGGAAGTTGATTTTCACAGTTAGTGAGAGAGAGAGAGAGAGATCAGAATCCAATGTTGGGAAATTCTTTGTTTTAAGTCTTCCATTCTTCGTCTTGGCCTCCTACTAAGCTATCTTCCCTACTAACGAAAAACCTAACCTAGCAAGCTTTCAAAGAGAGTAGTGCCAAAACCCTACGAGAGAGGTTTTAAGGGAGCTGAGAGAGTTATTTGGTTAGACAAGAAGGCGGTGGGAATTAAAAGACAGGGTAGTGATTGAAGAGTCACAAAAAAGTAAAAATCCTAACTACTAATCATACACCGAAACAAAAACCGTGTATAGTGAAATTAAACAAACACATTTCCTGCTAAAACTATATATAATTTACAAAAAATAAGCACGAGAAAACGAAAACCAAAGGACCGTGTACGGTAATTTATACACGGTTATTTCTATAGAACCGTGTACGGTAATTATTATTTAAAAAATATATAATCATGTTTGCTAGTCAGTAATGAATAATACAATTAACTTCATACAGATTAATTTAAGAGGCTATAAATAAATCAAAAGTGTATATGCAACATACCAAAAGACTTTTCTAACTCTAATTTCATCAAGATTGTGAAGGCTATTCACAAATTTTCTCAATCAAGAACCCCTCCATAAACGTAATTTGAACGGTAATTTGGCCTCATTGACCCCTCAAATATCCTGAATTGGACTCAAGTAGGGATCACTTAGACAATTTTTTACTTTCACAATTTTGACAATTTTTTAAAATAAAAACTTAAAATTAAACTCCATGTTGCTTATATTATTCACATATTTTGTCTATATAATATTATGAGATTTAACATGTGTTCTTTCATAGATTAAGTAAATTAATTTAAATATTTTTTATTTAATATCAAATAATATGTAAATTAAATAAAATTTGAATGTTCAGCTTCTTTATACATACCTATAAATTTATTTACAAATTTTTAATTTTATATGAATTTTTAGAATTTTTTTTATCAAAATAATCAAAATATATAATAATTGTCAATTAATCCTCATCTATTACCGAAATTTGTTTGTTGGAGATCATATGCTCTAGTTGCATCATACGTTAATTGCAAATACACCAAGTCAATGAATGAGCAAAGGTCAATTTCTCGAGTTTGGTGAAAAACGAAGACATCAAACTTAGATGAATATCATTGGTCAATAATATTTATTTTTCTGGGAAAGGAAAAGGAAAAGGCCAAAAAGTACGAGACAGCTGTAGAGGATGAAGATGCTTATATGCAATGTATTGGGCCGTATAAAACATAAAAAAAGAGTGATCTAATAATGATTGAACATGTCTCGACAGTCGACACAAGTTTCAATTCATCTTTTTGCTTATAAAATATTTCTTTCCTGAAGCTTGGAAAAAAATAAGCAGTGCAACTTCCCCGTGAAATGAAAAAGGATGATCCATTGTCATACCTAACAACTCAATCGTTGAAAATAATTGCTACTGCTGAGCTGTTAGAAATCATTAATTCGTATTATCACCATCCTCGTATTATTAAAGTTTTTCATTCGAGATGATTTTTTTTTTCAGGAACGTGAAAGTTTAAAATTTTTAAAGACTTTAGTTTCTATTTAGAAACTTATTTTAGCTGCTGGGATAAAAATTAATTCTCTTAGTTTTCAATAATTTTTAAAAATAATTTGACAAATATTACAGTTACGTGTTACATATAATCCGACTAGTCATACATATCTAATGTGTTACAATGTTACAATTGCCTAATTTTTTAATGAAAGAGTTGGGATCAAAGAACTCCACACTTTTTTCAAACTCAATAACTACATGCAATTTGTTACAACAAATAATA
Organism: Carex kokanica; assembly: GCA_025461125.1. NCBI lineage: Eukaryota > Viridiplantae > Streptophyta > Magnoliopsida > Poales > Cyperaceae > Carex > Carex kokanica. The sequence continues at coordinate 1,250,131 of JAJGRX010001078.1, forward strand.
TTTTTCTTCAGAGTTTCGAATCTGTCATAATCTTTCACATCATAGGACAATTATCTTTGTTACTAAACCAAAAACTAATTCTTAATTTGGTACGTACTAATTATAAACAAAAAACTAACATTAAAAAGTAGTTTCAAAAATAAATTTAAAATTTCCTAACCGAATGTTCAACCAAAAGATGAAAAGGTAATAATTATTCTTTTAAAAGGTCAAAAAAAGTTAGAAATAGTTTTCATACGTCATAATAACCAAAGAATAACCGACATTTTTATTTATATCCAAAGTTAATTACAAATTAATAAACTTGCCCATAAGCACCAGTTTTTATTAAAAATGCTCAAACCGGCCATTAAATGGCTGGTCTCTGATTTAATTTTTTTTTTAGAGACAAATAGCTAAAATTCTGAAATATAACACTAAAAAATCGAATTGTTTTTTAAATATTTGTTAGATTACTTTTTGTTTGATATATAATTAGCATATTTATACTAAAATACGTTAAATTACTTGAAATTATGTTAATTTATGCTGAATTACGCTAAATTACGCTAAATTACAATAGTTATATAGAATTATGCTAGAATACGGTAAATTACGCTAAATTACGTATGAATAGGATGTTATCTTCACTGAGAAGGCAAAAAACGACGACGAAACTTCAAACAGCCATAGAACGGCGCTCGAGTGTCCGATTTCAGCAAATGACCACTTTTCGGAAAGCTTGCGAAAATACGCATGCATAAATGTTTGCAATACTAGATTTCAAAATTTAGAATCGCCAAAAAACAAAGGGAAGAGCCTCAAAACTTCAGTTGAAGTTTTCGATTAAGATTTTCATTTATATTGTTCAATCTACGTAGTTCAGTAAATTAGTTATGTAATGAACTTGTGGAATAATTTTTTTTATTATTTTTCAATTTTTTTACTATTTTATATGATTTATGAAAGATGGCACAAAATCAGCCCTATTCATACGTAATTTAGCGTAATTTACTGTATTTTTGCATAATTTTACATAATTATTGTAATTTAGCGTAACTTAGTGTAATTCAGCCCAAATTAACATAATTTCAAGTAATTTAGCGTACTTTAGTATAAATATGCTAATTATATATCAAACAAAAAGTAATCTAACAAATATTTAAAAAAATAATTTGTTTTTTTAGTGTTATATTTCAGCATTTTAGTTATTTGTCTCTATAAACAAAAAAAAATCAGGAACCGGCCATTTAATGCCCGGTTTAGACATTTTTATTAGAAACTGACATTTTTGGACAATTTTATTAATTTGTAATTAACTTTGGATATATTTAAAAATGTCGGAAGAATAAAGGTTACTAAAAAATAGTTTCCAGTACAATATAATTGGATGCCTAAATGATTGTTCTTTTCCGGGTTTCGTACACGCATACACAGTGCATTCGATGACCGTTGACTTCACCAGAATACTCAAGTCAAGTCGTCGTCTATTCTTCTCTCTTTTAGAGTTCATATCATCTGTTATTTCTCAGATATAATGCTCTTCTACAATTAAACGTGAACTGTCTAATGTAAACGGGGCACGATCGAGTGACCTTTGATCTTTCTATCTTATCAACAGCCCCTATAACAGCGCACTGTTGACTAGTACACAAAACACGACCATATACGGTCTGTAAAGCTCTAATGACATACGGTTTTACGACAGCGTCAGGGAGCATCGTGTATGAATAGGAGGCTAAATTGTATACGGTTACTATGAATTATTTTTGAAAAGTAAAATATTGAAAGAGAAATAATTTTGAAAAATAAAATATTTAATATGGTGATTTTCTATTCTATAGTTTCAAAAATCCATGAATGAAATATTAATATCAATTTGTTTCAACTAGCAACAAGAGCAATAAATTTCAATAATATGTGTAGAAAGACAGATATATAGTAGATATTATTTCATTCAACAAATTAATAAGCAAAAGGTGAGTCACGCAACATTTGATTTAAAACATATGACGGATAAATTATTAATCTAGATATGATATATATTATGATTTGTTTCTTAAAAAATACTACAGATGATTGTTTTTTCATAGTTATTAATATATATGTTTATATTAAATCATTGTAAAGAATGTTATTAATATTATTATTGTATAGAGTATTTATGCCGGTATCAAGTCGGGTTCGGTTATGAGTAGGATAATTAAATCAAATCCATATCATATATGTTATAATATCGGTTCTAGTTCGGATCCGAATAGGATATTAAAGTATTAATTTCGTAACTGAAACTCATAATTTAACCGATTTTTTTTAAACCATACTCTATCCAAATTAATCGGATCTGGGTTGGTTTCGGATCGGAACCAGGTAATCAGGTAAAAGTAGCACCTCTAGTTACGAATATTTTTTATTTTTGATTAAGGTCATATCCAACATATCATACATATCTAACGTGTTAAAATGTTATATATTATTACGTATTTTTTTATTGAGAGTATTGGAGTCAAGCCACTCAATACTTTTTTTCAATTTTGCAATAAAGAATTTTTTTTTCATCGGAGTTTTGAAACCGCCGTAATATTTCATGTCAGAAAACATGTGTCTTCATCATAGATCAAAAGTTAATTTTTAATTGCGTATTTGATAATAAACAAAGAACTGACATTAAAATATAGTTTCAAAAATAAATTTAAAATTTCCCAAGCGAAAGTTCAACCAAAAGAAGATAAAGTAATAAGAGGAGGGATCCAATTACATCTTTTTTGGTGACACATCATGACACCGTTTTTTATATAGGTCAATTTTGCGATTTTAAAATCCAAACAGTCGATCCGAACCGTTCAACATGATCACCATATTAAAATGTACTTGGAGATCAAATTTTACATTTTTTTTGAATTTTTTTACTATTTATTAAGATGGTTACAAAATCGCTGTTTTTCAATGGTCTGAAAACAACAATTTTTGTAACCATCTTAATAAATAGCAAAAAAATTCAAAAAAATATAAAATTTGATCTCCAAGCACATTTTAATATATCCATCATGTTGAACGGTTTGAATCGACTATTTGAACTTTGAAAATAATAGATGTTAAAATGTGTCACCAAAAAAGATGTAATCGGATTTCTCCTCAAGTAATAATTATTCTTTAAAAAAGGTCAAAAAAGTTAGAAATAGTTTTCATACGTCATAGTAACCAAAGAATAAAGGTTACCAAAAAGTAGTTTCCAGTACAATAATTTGATGCTTTAATGATTGTTCTTTTCTGGGTTTCGTACTCCCATGCACAGTGCATGGATGGCCGTGACTCCTCGAGGAATTCAGAGCAGGTCCATGTCTATAGGATCTACTTTGATTCGATGGTGTAATGACCATCCGATCAGCATTAAGATTCGTGCACTCTGCATCAAAATCCGTACGAGTTTGTATCAATTTCCGTGCACACAGATTTAATACTAATCGTACGGTACTAGAGTTAATTGAACTTAAAAATAAGTCCAATGCCAATCGGACCTACTCCTATCTCAATAATCAAGTCAAGTCGTCGTCTATTCTTCTCTCTTTTATTTGAAAGAACAAAATTTAGAACTCAGCTTGTATCCGACTAGGCATTCGTAATCCACTGTTGAACTTCTCATTAATTAATTAATAATGGCACAATCTTCGATTTCTGGGAAAAAATTCTCCTATTTTTCTCTCACCATATTGTCCAGGATCCGGCCGCCCAGACCACGTCCCACCGGAGCCTCTCGTTCCCCGTGAAGTCATGTCGCACAATTTTTCAAATTTTCATTTCATAGTTGTCCATACTAAAAATTTAATAAATAAATAAAAGGAAAAACATACTGGGACTCGTTAAAATATATTTCGTGTACCAACAATTCTGTCAATAAAAAATATGAACGGACTTTGTCATTAGCTCCAATTATTTTATTTTATTTTGAAGCCTAGTGGGCCAATAGCCCACTAGCAATTTTCATTGATAAAATAGAAAAATGCCATAAAGTTCTTAGTGAGGGACGGCTTCCTTCTTGAGGAAGCTTCAGTATGTACAAACTCTTGCTGCAATTATTGCCCACTAGAGGGTTTTCAAGGTCGGGAGCCATTATAAAAGGGGAGTGCTATACTGAGGGCAACAATTAAAGTTTTGAGAAAGTGGATCCATATCCGTTAAAAGCTAAGGGTAAATTGGGTATTTAAAAACAAATTATTCTCTCAGTTCTCAAAACTTTAATTGTTGCCCTCAGTATAGCACTCTATAATGGGTGTCTCTCCATGAGATTTAGCATTGGCAGTGGTTGATCTCACTAGAAGTTCCGTTGGCCACGTAGAGAGACGTTCTATAGAAATTAAGGTAAGTTACTCCTGATTTATGCGATCAGTAATAATTAGAACCAGCTTTCTTTTTGTTAGTATTCTATCCTATTAGTAGTTTGTCAGTCTGAGACTTAGACTTCTTTGTGAGACAAGGGATAATGTCTAATAACTAGTGAAAGAAAAATGTAACGCTTTGTGCCTCGATTTTTGTACTCTGGTGTCATTGCTTAGCTGAAGCTTCACAAAACAAATGGTTTTCTATTTGTGTGAAAGAGAAAATGCTCTACATTAAATATATTAACTTAACAAATTTCTAGTCTTTTGCTATACCTATATGCTTCTGATCAGGTTGCGGCTGCTTTTTTAGTTGGGTTTTGATGGCTGCACACAGTAACGCTCAAAAGGTGTTTGTTGCATTGCCTGACACATATGAAGATGGGGTCTCTGTGTTGTCGTGGGTTCTTAGCTATTTCCCCCAGGATAAAACAAAAATCATCATTACTCGTGTTGTGGCTTCACCTTTCAGAGAAGTTTAGTACCTTGGATCTCCCTGTTGAACATTATAAATTAATTTAATTTTTTCATAATTGATTTTGTTTTTTCCAATTGTGACTTCAGTCAAGAAGCTTAATTAATTGAATAAGTTTGTACTGTACAGACTATTTTCATTTTAAGTAATCTTGTTGAAGGCACAGAGATTTCAAATTGTTTTATACTGCTATTCTGATTGTGAACAAATTATGTCAAACAGGATCATATGACACTAGGCTTTGGCTAAATAAGATGGATGAGATGAATTTGGTTCTGAAGAAGTACCTTTCACAGTGTGCTACATCCAGGGTGCATATGTCGAACCTTTCTAATTTTGCTTTTAACTTGTGTTCAACTTCTTTTCGTCTTTTGTTTTCCATGGAAGTTGAGATTTGAGAAGCATAATAATAATAGACATACTTTGCTTTTCCATTTGTTCACAGTTTCAAGCTGAGACATTGGTCCACATAGCAGATGATATTGCTGAAGGAATTGTGCAAGTCATTGCGAAAAATGGATCCAAGAACCTTGTCATGAGTTCAGCTGCAGATAGGTATATCATAGATATACCTCAATTAGTAAAGGAAAAGTGTATGAGTTGGCTAGTATTGAGAATTTGATATTGACCCAAAAAAAAATATGAATTAAAAATGTCCTCTAAAATTGCAGTGATATGATGGATTTGGCATCTGAGACTGCAAAAAAAGTAAGGCAAGAAGCAAATCTGTCATGCAAGCTTTGGTTCATCTCCGACAAAAAACTTATATTCACTAGGTATAATTAACCTTCAAGTGCCCATAATTTTAATTATTTTTCTTTACTTTGAATTAATAGTTTTAAATTGTTAAATTTAAATGAACATTGTCAGGGTGATGCTTTACCATTCAATTCAAACCAAAATGAGGATTTATGCATCAATCAGAGATTATTTATGGTTTAAACATATAGCCCCCCGCACCCTGCCCTTTTGTCTCGATAAAAAGGAAAGGAAAGTTACACCACCAGCACCCAAAAAAAATTGAGAAATTGACAAGTTAACCAATACAAGCATTCAAAATTGTCCAAGCTTGGATCTAGCTCTGGTTTTATCAAGCATCTACATATGCTATATTGAGCAGTATGTACAAATACATGGGGGGTATTGGTATAACTTGTTGTTGTGTTAATACATACGGCTTCTGTATACTAATTTACATACTAAATTTGTCGTGCTCTTGAATTTTGAATATTTTTATAGGGAGGTGAATAACTTGACACCAGCTCCAACATCTGAAGGGAGACCCCATATGAATATACGACCAACTGAGGCATCATCAAGCACATCTGCCAGATCAAAATTAAATAATGTTTCCACAACAGAAGAGGTGATATAGTTTCATTTTTTTTTTTTAAATTATTCTGTTAGTGCACTTGAGGTTTCACTTTAATTTGTAATCCAACTGTAACAATATTCGTAGACCATAAGAGGGAACCTTTTTTTCTGTGTTCTAAAAATATGGACAGTAAAGAGTTGACAATAAAATCCAAAGCATGGTGCTGTGTTTGAGTTCCACACTGAGCATTGAACTAACGGAAATAAATCTAAACTTTCTTTAATCATTATCGTTACGATAAGTTTTTTCCTATATATTGATTGAGGTTTCCTTTCCTAGTGAGATATTGATGTAGATGCTTCTTTAATTTATATGGCTCCATAAATTATTTGGCCCTCAAGAAAATGGACCACCTAGTATATATAGTAATGGCTTCCACTACTTTCCACCTAATATTGCTTTAAAAAAAATTCCAAGGATATAAAGCCATTTTTCCTGTATTTGTATATTACTGCTTAATTTAAGACTTAAACATTCCATAACAAGTTAGCAAAAAAATTTGCAGCTAAAAGAGCAAGATATTAAAGAGCTCAGGGAAATTTTACAGATGGAAAATCAAGAAAAGGGTCAATTAAGACGAGAAATTGAACAAGTCGCAAGGGAAAGAGATGAATATTTCAGAATGGTGCAGGTGAAAAATGAGAGGATGCTTGCATTGGAAAAAGAAGTTGCTGATTTAAAAGTCAGTAACAAGGATTTAACAAAATATTTAGCATCAAACGCAGATCACAATTACTCTTTACAGGAGGATAAAAGAAATTTAGAGAGGCAATACGAACGGCTAAGCAGCTCCCATAGAGCATTGAACTCAGAAATTTCCTTTGAAGATTTAAAGCAAGCAACTGAGAATTTTAGTCAATCACTGAAGATTGGAGAAGGTGCATTTGGACCTGTTTACAAAGGTTCTCTTCGTCAAATCCCAGTAGCAATTAAGATGTTGCGTACTGAAAGCATACAGGGCAAAGCACAATTCCAACAAGAGGTAAATTTAATGTACCGAAATTAATAGAAATTAAGGTTCAGAGAGAACCAGAGTATGGCTTAATTAAGCTAACCACTTTAAGTGAAGAAAAATACAACGGATGCATATGCATTCTATGTTAGCATCTACAGTGGTGATCTTTGATATATCCGTATTTTGTTAGACCTAATATTAAATTATAACCTTGATAAATTTTGTTTAAATCTTTTTTAAGATTTTTTTTTCCTTTCTTAATTACAGATTACCATTCTCACTGAAGTGAGGCACCCAAACCTAGTAAATCTCATGGGAGCTTGCTCAGAAAAATCAGCACTTGTATACGAGTACTTGTCTAATGGAAGCCTTGAGGACCGTCTGACCTGTGCCAACAACACTGCACCTCTGACATGGCAGGCGCGCACCCGCATAATTGGTGAGATCTGCCTCGCTCTCATTTTCCTCCACTCAAACAGGCCCAAACTAGTAGTCCATGGAGATCTCAAACCCGGAAACATTCTCCTTGACACCAATATGGTGAGTAAACTCAGCGACTTTGGCATTTCTCGCCTCCTGAAACAACCGGACACCAACTCAACTGCTTGCCACGAAACAAGCCGTCCAGCAGGAACATTTTCATACATTGACCCTGAGTATTATTCAACTGGGAGATTGAAACCAAAATCAGACATCTATTCCTTCGGCATTATTATCCTTCGTCTCCTAACAGGAAAGCCTCCAATGAACATAGCCGGACAAGTGAAAGATGCAATGAGAAATGGGACAATTTTTATTGATGAGTCAGCTGGGGCATGGCCCTCTGATCAAGCTGAGAAGCTAGCAAAGATAGCCCTAAGATGTGCTGAGATAGATAGCAGTCGGCGGCCAGATCTTGTTAATGAGGTCTGGACAAATGTGCTTGAACCCTTGATGAAGGCTGCTTCTACTTGCACGGAACCACAGAGACGTGGATTGGAGCTTGGAGAAGAGAGCATACCAGCACACTTCATCTGCCCAATAAGTCAGGTAACTGTTTTGAAATATTTCATCGGCTCCCAAGCACAATAGTATGTGTAATTGTGTATAACATAATTATTATATTTCTATTTTTAGAAGCTCATTTGTTGTGTTTAACGAAGAAACAAGAGTCTGTTTAACCTTATTCATAGGACCACAACTTTGGTACCCTATTGTAACCACAGCTCATCTTTGCAGTAATAATTAAAATTTGAAATTACAAACAGGAAATGTGAAAGGTATGTAGAACTTATTTTATTTTAACTTGAATGTATTACTCTTGATTAAGAATAATAAAAGATCAACAATTCACATTTGCATTTAAAATTTAAATGTGAAGAATTATTTGGTCAATGTCATGTGCTGATAAATCTAAACTGTTAACGTTTTATACCACTTAGGATGGCCAATGATTTTTCAAATTGCATCATATTTGATACACAACTTATAATCCGAATTATAACGAAAGTATCTATACATGTACTCATTTTCCATTTTGATAACCATTTAATCGGCTGTTGCGGTTATTAAATAAGTGTTTTGTCGATGTGAACCATTCCTAAGGGCTCACAAACGGTCAACAATTATTGAATCCATCTACCAAGTAAAATCCTATACATCCCTTTACTAATTCAACTGCTTCCCTCCCACACTCCAATTTATAGTGGTTCTGACCTCAATAGCTTTTACTACATGAAATTAGTTTACTGCATGATGAGAAATATGGAAGGTATATATAATTAACTATATATATTTGTTACTTTGGTTACAGGAAGTGATGAAGGATCCTCATATTGCAGCAGATGGGTTCACATATGAAGCAGTCAAAATAAGAGAGTGGTTCAGAAGAGGGCACAACACATCTCCAATGACCAACTTGCCACTTCAAAATCTCAATCTGACTAAAAATCATGCGATTCGTTCTGCCATTCAGGAATGGCTTCAGAAGCACCCACAATCGTAACCCATATATCATACGGTTCAAGTTGCACAGAAGTTTGTTAAGACTTGGTCGACACTGTAATGTCTTTAATTGATCCCTTTCTATTGCTTTGAACATGTGTTTGAGTAACAACATATATTTTATAAATAAAGCCAAGTTTGTAAGTACTTTTTTTATTTTTTCATTGTGAAAATTTTCTTGTTCAACATTACTTGCAACAAGAAAATTCAATTTCAATCAACTGTATTGTAATCTTTCTATAAGCTCAGCAATTTTGTAATCATATCCCAATATTTGAAGTTTCAATTGTTTGACTATATATATTTGAATTGATAATGTTGATAATCTTTGCAGATATATCCGCTCCAGTATGTTAAGCATGTGTGTCATGCATATATATATTTATATGATGAAATTTTGTGCAGTATATACACGTGCCAATGTGTTGTGGCCAATTTTGGATGAGTGGGAGGGGATGAATTAAAGGCCCAATGTGTTGTGGCCAATTAAAGGGCCAATGGGTTGTGTTTGGATTGGCAAGAATAGAGCTAATCCAAGAATAGCTCCACTTTCTTAACATTGGGTGATCCAAACAACAATTAGAAAATTGAATTAGCTCAAGAATAGCTCTATTCTACTAACCCAAGAAAATGGTGAGTTAGCAAGAATAGAGCTAGTGGGATTAGTGATATTAATAAAAAAATAGTTTTCATTCCTCTCAATTATAATTAGTTTAAATATTAAATTAGTATTAAATAAAATATTTAATTAGTATTAAATAAATATAATATTAGATTAGATTAGTGTTATATAAAATATTAGTTTAAATATTAAATTTAATATAATATTAATTAAAATATTAGATTACTATTAAATAAATATATTATCAAATTAAATTAATATTAAATATAATGTTAGATTAAAAATAATAAATATTAATTTAAAATTTTAATATAATATAATATTAGTTTAAATATTAAATGTAATATAATATTTATTTAATTAAATGTAATATAATATTAATTTAAATATTAAATGTAATACAATATTACTTAAATATTATATGTATTAAATAAAATATTAGTTTAAATATTAAATGCAATATAATATTAGTTTAAATGTTAAATGTAATATAATATTTTAGTTTAAATATTATATTAGTATTAAATAAAATATTATTTAAGTATGAAATAAATATAATGTTAGATTAGTTTTGATTATTATTATTAAATAAAATATTGAATTAGTATTGAAAAACATTAGTTTAAATGTAATATAATATTAATTTAAATATTAAATGTAATATAATATTACTTTAAATATTAAATGTAATATAATATTAGAATAGATTATATTAGTATTAAATAAAATATTAGATTAGTTTAATCAATATTTTATTCATTCCCTCCATCGCTATTTCAAATATACAATCCAAACAACATTTCTACTGACCCGGAATAGTTCAAAATAGCACTATTCTCAAATCACTTGAGTTAGCACTATTCTCAACCACTAACTCAATTATTTTTACACTAATCCTTGCACGAATCCAAACGTAACCTAGAAAGTTGTGGAGATCTTTGTTGTGTCCGTACTTTGTTGTGGAGATCTTTGTCTCCGTACTATGTTGCATTATCCAGTCTCTATTAGTCTTTTTGCTTGTAAGGCCGATATAGTTGGGCATCCGTCTCCCTTTTTCTAGAGTCGAATTGTGAGGTCAGGAAGGCTTAGCTATTGAAGACGATCATCGCTTGAGCATTTATATGCACAGTTCCATAATTGAAATAAGGCTAAATTTCTTTGTATGGATATATCACATTAGTAAACGGGAACTTGAGATTGATGGAACAAGGGTGAAATAGTAATTTAAAAATTTATTCACAAATTATTTATAGGCTGAGCTTATTTTTGCAAATAAATTACTATTAATTAGTTAATTTAAGAGATGTTTTCTGTCAGAAAATTTTGGGTTTGGATGGATTGATATATATCGAACAATGAAATTTTTATGGATATGCACTCAACTACTCCAAACAAAAACAACAAAATTTTTTTTTTTTTTGAGATAAAAATGAAGATCAAGCCTCCAAGTTCTCCAAGTTCCATTGATCATGAAACCAAAGATATCAAAAGTTAAAAACAAGAAAAAAATTGAATCGTCGATCATTTCACTTTTTTTCTTCCTCCAAGAAAACCGAAAAAGGCAGAATTACCTAACACGCCTCAAATAACCATAAATAGTATAAACTTGGCAAATTGCACAAATTCTCCTTAATTACTAATTAGATTTACCGAGAAGAACAAAAAAAAATTAAGTGCCGGGAGGATGAATTTCACAAACGTAGGAAAGCAAAAGTAAACAAATAATCACTAATTAGATTTGCGGAAACTTAAAATGCAAAGAAGAATTAATACAAAAGTTCGAATTTATCTTACTTTATTATTTGAGATACTTTTCCTTTATACAGAGGCACCAGACTCTTCAATCGCTCGGTTGCTCCGTATGTAAAGTAGGAGGGTTTGTAGAAATAAGCTTAGGTATATAGATAGGCAAGGCATGCCTTATTTAGAGTTTAGATTTTAGAAACATCTCTTTCGTTTTTATTAATTTATAGTAGAGTAGGTTTAAAATGCACTAATGGTTTTGTGCTTCAATTATATTCTACGTTTTTTTCTCCATTTTCAAAGTCCGAACAGTCGATCCGAACCGCTCAACATGATATTCATATTAAAATGTGTTTTGAGACAAAATTTTATTTTTTTTAAAATTCTTTTACTATTCTTTTAGATAGGTACAAAATCACTATTTTGAGTGGTCTAGAATCTTCTGAAAAAAGTGATTTTATACGTATCTAAAAAAATAGTAAAAAAATTCAAAAAATATAAAATTCAGTTTCCAAACACATTTTAATACAAAGATCATGGTGAACGGTTCGGATTGACTGTTCGGACTTTGAAAATGAAGATAAAGATATGGAGCATGATTGGAGCACAAAACTAATGATGTAATTTAACCCTACTATAAATTATGGTATGAAATATTCACGAATACATGTGATGGACCCAATGTTATTAAATGTGATTTTCATGCGGTATGCGGAAGGCCACCGCATACCGCATATACGGTATGCGGCCGCATATGCGGATTTTTATGCGGACTTATATATGCAGATTTAAATATTTATAATATTCAAATAATAAGAATTAAGCATATAAATTAATTACATTCAAAGTTAAAAAAACCACCTTTGATGTATAAAGTCAACTGTTTACAATGTTAGAAAGGCCACCTTCTTAAAAAAAAAATTGGAAGGTTTTATTTTAATCTTTGATGTGCAAGCTTCACTGGTATTTTCACATTTCATGGGGATCATTGAGGGATTTTCACTGTAATAGATAAAGCCCAGCCAGCACACAAGCATAAAGCAAATAAAAGATAAATGCAGCACATAATTCTCTCTCTGTTTACGTGGAACCACATGATTCCCTTGGTCCCACAAGCAAAAAGCAAGGAGAAGAAATGCGTCTCCGTCCGGTTTATAACTTATTTTTAATAGTCCCACATCTCCTGAAAACAAAAAAGGCATCTCTCTACTGCCTAGAAAAGCAGCTGGGATTAATTTGAGAAATCACTCAAATGCAGTGTTCTAAATAGCGCGCTATAGCGGCGCTATAGCGTTTTTGGACCCCAAACGCTACGCTACGACATCAAAATGCGCTATTTGCGCTACGGCCGCTATAGCGGTCCGCTACAGCGCTATTTGCGCTATACAATATGGATTTTTTTTTATTTTTTATTTTTAAGCAATTTATATGAGTTTTAAATAAAGATAAAAAAAATCTCAAACCGAAATTGAATTTGTTGCTACTTGCTACAAATAAATCAATTTGAAATTGGGAATATAAATTGAAATTTGAATAGAAAAAAAGTCCAAACCGGAATTAAAATTTGAATAGGAAAAAAAAATAGATTATGTCATGAATCATGATACTTAAGATATTTTTAATAGGAAAAATCGATAGTTTATGATATTACTATGGATATTTTGAACCGCAATTTGGACTTTGTACGGGTTCAATATGAATATTATAATTTCTTAATTACTTTGGTGTTATTTATTGTTCTATGAGACCTTAGATAATGTTGATATTTAGTACAAATATTGAATATACGAAATGTAAAAAAAAAAAACGCTATTTGGAATAGCTTCCGCTATAGCGACGCTATTCGCTATAGCTTTTTTTTTAGCCTTCCCGCTACGACGCTATAAACGCTATTTAGAACCTTGCTCAAATGCAATCAATGTTATTAAATGTGGTTTTCATGTGGTATGCAGAAGGCCACCGCATATGCGGATTTTTATGCGGACTTATATATGCGGATTCTTTTAATTAAATATTAAATATTTGAACCATATATATGAAATATATTAAATATTTGAGCCATCTTTATCAAATATATTAAATATATTTCCATGCTTATTAACATTAATAAACAAATGATATAGATGAGCGCACGTGAATTTTGAAATATATTAAGTTATTTGAATGCTTTTTTTTTTCAAGCCCGTAGTATTTGAATGCTTATTTGGGCCATCTTTCACAAATGGGCTGTGGGAATTTGTATTGTTTCAGCGCACGTGAAGGTGATCGACAATTCAAATCGCTGGAGCGGAGCAGAGCAATACGCTGGAGCGGAAGCAGTACGCTGGAGCGGAAGCAGTACGCTGGAGCGGAGCGAAGCAGTACGCTGGAGCGGAGAAGAATAGTCCCACAATCATAAAACAAACAATTCAAATCGCTGAAACTCCTATAAAGAAGAGGGGGAGACCCTAGATCAACTATTTTGACATCCGGACTCAAATAATGGGTTTGGAGGTTATTTTTGGTTCGGACCCAGATAATGGGTTTGAAAATTTTCAGATTTGAACTCAGATAATAGGTTTGGATCAGCGGAACCGCATATTGATTTTTCATGTGGTTTCCAACTGCATACGCATATGCGGTCGCATGAACCGCATTTTATTACACTGAATGCAATAGAGAATATGAATGCAATAGAGAATACGGATGAGAAAGCGGATTGGGTTTTAGTTATTACTGGATATCCGATCTGTTTCTATTAATAAAATATTTTTAGTGGACTGAGGTTTTGGTTAATACTGAAACTGGATATCAGATCCGTTCTATTAATAAAATATTATAAGTGGGTTGCGGTTTTGGTTAATATTGAAACCGTATCAGTATGAGTTCCGTATAGTCAGATTTAATGCGGCCAAGCACCGCAAACGCATATGGACCTCATTTTATTACACTGGATGGACCTCATTTTTAGTTTTAGACCAGTATTATTTAATCCTTGATGATGATGATAAAGTATTGCGTCATTATATTTTATATATTGTCCTCGAGATCGATTATAAATTACTAATTTTAAATCAATTTTCCAACTCTCTATTCCAATAAAAGCAAGTAAAACCATGTCCAAGTAACAAGGCAGGCTATTGAGAGAAAAAACGCAAGGCAGTGACTTAATTTGTAATTCAAAGAGTATAGGATTGGATATCGTTCAATATGTGTTGAGATTCATGCAAATGGATTTTAAATTTAATTAATTTAAATTGCCATAAATCTAAACGGTCTATGCGAACTTTTACATATATCGGACGGTTTAGGTTAGACTTTGTCCAAAACTCTTTGAACAAAAATTCACCCATAACAAATTACCAACTGTTTGCAACCTATAAATCTGGTTCACCAATTTATATGTTCGTTTAAATTGAGAGTTTATAACGGAATGGGCTTGGAGACACCCCTTTCGTTACAAAAAATTGCCTAAATTTTTGGGTCTTCTTTTTCTGTGTTTTTAAGTGCTTCCGCACATTTGCGTTGGGAAAGAGAAGAGAATTTAAACATTTCTTTGTTCCTTTCGGTTCACTCTCGACAACTTATTATTTTTTTGAATCGGTCATAGGAATAATTTATTAATTGTAAGAACGTTTAACTTATGACAAGTGCAAGTTCCCTGTCGTTAATTACCTTGAGAACGCTTATGGTCTCAAGCACCTAGAGAACAAAGAATTGTGCTTATGGTTTAAATAAAAAACGTGCTATGTCAATCCTAGGATTGTACCGGTCCTGGTACAAGGTCTAGGCCATGTACCAAATGCAGACAAAACAATATATACAACTCCACTATGCCAACAAATATCAACAATTAAGAGACCTCCACAGAGCAAAACCAATTACCAAAATTTCAACATCTTCAGAATAGAATTTCTATAAGAGAAAACATATATATATATATATATATAATAGAGGAGGGATCAAGTTACAACAATGTTACAACAACTATTTTTTGCGATTTCAAAGTCCAAATCGTTGATCCAAACCGTTCAACATGATCTCCATAATAAAATGTGCTTCCAGATCAAATTTTACATTTTTTAGATTTTTTTTACTATTTATTAAGATGGATACAAAATTCAATGGTTTGAATTTGACTAGTTTTTCTACCTATCTAAAAAAATAGTAAAAAAATTCTAAAAAATGTAAAATTTGGTTCGCAAGTACATATTCATATGGAGATCATGTTGAACGGTTTGGATCGACGATTTGGACTTTGAAATCGCAAAAAATAGTTGTTGTAACATTGTTGTAACTCAAAATTGTTGTAACTTGATCCCTCCTCCTATATATATATCAGCTGCCCAAACCTGCATCTCAAGCAAGAGTGATGTTGGGCTCCACCACTTAGAGAACAAAGAATTGGGCTATTGGGGTTTTTACTTTGAGAGCAAGAGGAACGACTAAACATGTATGCATAGATAGACTTAGTCATGAATTGAATATTGAGGTAGTGGGCTGAAAGGGGATTTTGAGCCTTTTTGGATCATTTCATTGTTTCTTTTCTTTTCTTTTGTAACTTGTTTGAGCTTGATAAATAAATGATGAAGTTATGTGCATCTGACTAAACTGGGCCTATTTGGACCTCTCTGTTTTTTTGTTCTTTCTTTCTTGCGGCCTAGCCTATGTCTTTCTTTATTAATTTGTTTATTTTATATAAATCAATTTGTTCAGACTAGCATTTTGTAATTGTTTTTTTACAAGTATTAATCTGATTGTCGAAATTTCAATTGTTAAATTAATTTATTTTCAATAAATTTGAACCTCTCACTTATCAATACTAACATTTGGTATATATTATGTGCTATGACAATGATTTTTGTGTTTTATTATTGGACTATTGACTGTGCTGTCTGATAACGAGAGATGCTCAAAATGGAAGCACTATTCCATGATAACAACAGTTGAGATTCAAAATGAAAACACACCACTTAAGATTCCTAATTATAGTTATAATATTTACATTAATTATTGAATGCATGCATATTACTCAAGGTTCTAAATAGCGTTTATAGCGTCATAGCGGGAAGGTTACAAAAAAAGCTATAGCGAATAGCGTCGCTATAGCGGAAGCTATGCCACATAACGTTTTTTTTTTACATTCCATATATTCAATATTTGTACTAAATATCAACATTATCTAAAGTCTCATAGAACAATAAATAACACCAAAGTAATTAAGAAATTATAATATTCATATTGAACCCGTACAAAGTCCAATTTGCGGTTCAAAATATCCAGAGTAATATCATAAACTATCAATTTTTCCTATTCAAAATATCTTAAGCATCATGATTCATGACATAATCTTTTTTTTTCTATTCAAATTTCAATTTATATTCCCAATTTCAAATTGATTTATCTATAGCAAGTAACAACAAATTCAATTTCAGTTTGGACTTTTTTGAGTCTTTATTTAAAGCCCATATAAATTGCTTAAAAAAGCCCATATTGTATAGCGCGCGCTATAGCGGTCGTAGCTCAATTAGCGCATTTTGATGTCATAGCTTAGCGTTTGGGGTCCAAAAACGCTATAGCGGTGCTATTTAGAAGACTGATATTACTTGTATTTCCTTAACTAAATTGAGTAGGGTTAAAATGCATCATTGGTTTTCTGTCCCAACTATACCCTACATTTTTATCTCTGTCCTTAAAGTTCAAACAGTCGATCTGAATCGTTCAACATGATCTCCATATTAAAAAGTGCTTAAAGACCAAATTTTAATTATTATTTTTTTAACTTTTAATATTTTTTTAGATAGGTACAAAATCACTATTTTTGGATGTCCAGAAGCAATCATTTTGTACCTATTTATAAAAATAGTAAAACAATTCTAAAAAATAATTTGGTCTCAAACACATTTTAGATAGATGCAAAATCATTATTTTTGGATGTTCAGAAGAAGTGATTTTGTACATATCTAAAAAATAGTAGAAATATTCTAAAAAATAATTTGGTCGCACAATTTAATACGGATATCATGTTGAACAGTTTGAATCGGTTTCTTAAACTTTCAAAATAAAGATAAAGATGTAGGATATAGTTGAAGCACAAAATTAATGGTGCATTTTAACCCTACTCAACTAAATTTAATTAATTATATTTGATTGAGAAGCGATCTTTAATTGATCCTAACATAATGTCTTCGAGCATTTTTAACGTGTGTTTTTAATTTTATTGCAACTTTATTATATACTCGAGGGTTCAATAACAGATGCAGCATGATATTGCTTTTTATGTCTAACTACTCACATCATGTGAGTCACATGAGTTTCAAACTTAGGGTTCAATTCCACTTGCTTATTTCAACTAAGATAAAAGTTGTTGACGACTATCATGCTATTTCACCAAGTCAAAATACGTTGTGACAGCCGTTAACAACTGCTTGAGCTTCTGAATTTTTTTTAGGAGAATTTCATGTATACCTCTCAATAACTTCAAAATTACGTATTTCTCCCTCTAAATTTCATAATATCATATTTATCCTTCTAAACTTACAAAACTCACAAATTTATCCATATTGTTGTTTTTTCTTCGAATTGACACTTTATTAAATATATATAGAGAGAGAGAGTTGGGCTATGGTGCATTGGCAAGTCATCTTGTACATTGGACTGTAAACCGTTGGATTCGAAGTTCAAACAGTCAATCTATAGAGCTCAACATGTCTCCATATTAAAATGTGCTTGGAGACCAAATTTTATATTTTTTTGGAAATTTTTTACTATTTGTTTAGAATTTTTTTAAATCACTATTTTTCAGAAATTTTTTACCATAGAAAAACAGCAATTTTTGTAAATTCCAAAAAAATAGCAAACAATTTCTAAAAAATGTAAAATTTGGTCTCCAAGCACATTTTAATATGGATATCAAATTAAACGGTTTGGATCGGTTGTTTGGAAATCAAAACCAACAATTTATAGTCCAATGTACAAGATGACCTATACATTGCAATGCACCGTAGCCCAACTCTATATATATATATATGAGGAGGGATCCAATTACACCTTTTTTGGTGACACATCATGACACCGTTTTTTATATAGATCAATTTTGCGATTTCAAAATCCAAACAGTCAATCCGAACCGTTCAACATGATCACCATATTAAAATGTACTTGGAGATCAAATTTTACATTTTTTTGAATTTTTTTACTATTTATTAAGATGGTTACAAAATCGCTGTTTTTCAATGGTCTGAAAACAACGATTTTTGTAACCATCTTAATAAATAGCAAAAAAATTCAAAAAAATGTAAAATTTGATCTCCAAGCACATTTTAATATATCTATCATGTTGAACGGTTTGAATCGACTATTTGGACTTTGAAAATGGTAGGTGTCAAAGTGTGTCACCAAAAAAGGTGTAATCGGATCCCTCCTCTATATATATATAGAGAGAGAGAGAGAGAGAGAGATTGGCTAATATCAAAATGTTTGTTCCTATGTGATGGAACAAACGTTTCGGTTTTTACATTTTCAAAGTCCAAGCAGTCGATCAAAATCGTTTAACATTCAATCTATAATAAAATGTTCTTGGAGACCAAATTTTACATTTTTTTTTGGAATTTTCTTACTATTTATTAAGCCAGTTTTAAAATCACTATTTTTAATGAACCAAAAAATTTCACTATTTATTAAAATAAGCGATTTTAAAACTGGCTTAATAAATAGTAAAAAAATCCAAACAATGTAAAATTTGGTCTCCAAGCACATTTTAATATATAGATCACATCTAACGGTTTGGATCGACCGTTTGGACTAAAATTGAAAAACCAATTGGTTGCACTACAGCTCCGGAACAAACGTTTTGATGTTAGCCAACCTCTCTCTCTATCTATCTAATTAGTAGGTTTTCCAGAGCAAATTGTTAACTTATCTACTTCTAATGTATATATATACAATAACATTTATGCATATGCTTGTATATGCGTCAGAAGTAGCAAAATGTGTCATTTGCCCTCGAAAACTAACTAATTAGAAGACTAACATATCTCTTAGAAAGGCTAGATATTTTTTATTTTGATAAAGGTAAAATGGATACTTTATAAATTTAAAGTGAGTATTAATAAAAAAAAAGACAATAAAATGGGTAAATTTGTGAGTTTTTGAAGTTTAGGAGGGTAAATATAATTTTATAAAGTTTAAAGGGGCAAATATGTAATTTCAATGTTTTTTAGGGATATACATGAAATTCCCCTTTTTTCTTGAAACCAGTGTTCTAAATAGCGCGCTATAGCGCCGCTATAGCGTTTTTGGACCCCAAACGCTACGCTACGACATCAAAATGCGCTATTTGCGCTACGGCCGCTATAGCGGCCGCTACAACGCTATAGCGGTCCGCTACAGCGCTATTTGCGCTATACAATATGAGTTTTTTTTTATTTTTTATTTTTAAGCAATTTATATGGGTTTTAAATAAAGATAAAAAAAAATCTCAAACTGAAATTGAATTTGTTGCTACTTGCTACAAATAAATCAATTTGAAATTGGGAATAGAAATTGAAATTTGAATAGAAAAAAAGTCCAAACCGGAATTAAAATTTGAATAGAAAAAAAAATAGATTATGTCATGAATCATGATACTTAAGATATTTTTAATAGAAAAAATTGATAGTTTATGATATTACTATGGATATTTTGAACCGCAATTTGGACTTTGTACGAGTTCAATATGAATATTATAATTTCTTAATTACTTTGGAATTATTTATTGTTCTATGAGACCTTAGATAATGTTGATATTTAGTACAAATATTGAATATACGAAATGTAAAAAAAAAAAATGCTATTTGGAATAGCTTCCGCTATAGCGACGCTATTCGCTATAGCTTTTTTTTTAGCCTTCCCGCTACGACGCTATAAACGCTATTTAGAACCTTGCTTGAAACCAATAAAATACAAACTTGATTATTGTGCAATACACAGTTAAGTACTATATGAATTAATGCACACTAAATTATTCAGCTTTTATTATTAAGTTGGAAAAAAAAGGAGTCGGAGACGTTTTAGGAGAAAGAATTTGGAAGTACATATAATATTTCAATCACTTCTTTTGTCAAATGATTTTTTGTTTGTTTGTTTCCTTACAATTGTTCAAAGTGTTCAAATCAACGAAATTTGCTTATATACAAAGAATTTCTTTTTCCTAAATTAAGAATAGTAAGAAACAAACAAAAAAGTAAAGATTTGACAAAGCAGAATAAGAATTAATTCCCACTTGTGAATGCAAACAAACAAAAAAATTACAAAATCACGTCCCCATCGGATAATAAAACTAGAAATTGATGCAAGGCTCATTGGACTTATATTGATCAAGCAATTATGTATTTTTTTGCTTATTTTTTTAGAAATATATTAAATATTTTGTCGGAAATGAAAAATGATATTTTTTTTTTTTCAACGAACTGAACATTTTCTAAGGAACCAAATCATTGATCAATGTTCATTTAGGGCATATTCGTTTGTCAGGAATTGTGCAGGATGGGATTTGAACCCATACTCTTGGATATGCACGTGATTGATTATGTGAATATGTTAAAATGAGTGTTCGGTTGTACCTGATATTAGTTGTGGGAAATTTTATTTACTTTCTAAAATATTTAATTTATACAATTATTCTTATTAATAAAATTATTACGTGTAATTAAATAAATTGAATTAAATAGTTAAATAAGATGTATTTAATGAGGTTGGTCTATTTTTCTTGATATCATGTTTTGTAATTTCTTTTTTTTATGAAAATTATATTAGTATATGTCGCATCCCAACTTAATTTGTAATAAAAAAAATAAACAACAACAATAAATGATGTATTGTTTCATTTTTTGGGAGTTGACCTTTATTAATATATAAGATAATATTGAATTTCCTCTTAATTGTCAAATGTTTGTTTGACCATTGCAATTAATATTTTCATGCTTCATCAAATTAGTCTTTCCGCCGATTTTTTTATTAATAATCTCCAAAAAAAGAAAAATATCAAATATAACCTCAGTTTGGTTTTTTTTTTTTTTAAATGACCTAACCGCCCAGGGACGGGAGGGTCAACTTTTCCAACGAACCGCCCCCCCGTGGGGTGGTCCACTACCTAAAAAAAAAAAATCACCAAACCATCCCATTATGGGGCGGTCCACTTTTTATTTTTCTTTTTTTAGAAAGATCTCAATGCAAGAAACAACATTAGCAATGTGGATATATTCTGCTTCTTAACTCTAGAATGCAATTTTGAGACTAAAATGCAATTTTCATTTTTATCCATTTCTCTACTATAATTATTATTTCTTTTTCATTTATTAATTTTTTTTTAGTTTAATTTAGTTAGAAATAATTTTATTAATTAATTATTGATTTTCAACATTCTAAACTCAAAAATTGATTGAATCGAATCTCAGATTATCTTTATCTTTTCTTTTTTATTTTTTTATTTTTTATTAAGACCAATCTTAACAAATTTTATATAACATATTTTAATATTTTAATGTATCTTTTCAAATTTTATATAACATATTGTCTTAACAAAAATCAAAATGGTTTTTCCTGTCCTATTAACTTAACGAATTAGCTATCTTAGTTTCGATTCAAAATCAAAATAAACAAAAATCGATTATATTATAATACATAGCTGTCTTATTTGTTAAGACAAAGGATCAAAATATTCTTTCAGTATTTTTTTTTTTTGAAAAATGAAAAATTTTCAATTATAGAGAATCTATAGAAAAGAAAAAAGCCCGCTATCAGAGTTGAACCAATGACCATCGCATTACAAATGCGATGCTCTAACCTCTGAGCTAAGTGGGCTCACATAAGAAAAAAAACTGTCGAAATTCAAAAAAATCTCAGATCTGAATTTTGAATTTTGATATTCTTTTCATAAGTTAAACTATATAATTCATAGCTTTTTAGTTTGAAATTCCCTTTTTCAAGAAAAAAATAGTAAATAGTTTATTCACTATGATATGTTTATCATATGTTTAAATATAATGAAATTCAACTGAAGATTCTATATCTAACATATATTAAAATATGTTATATAAAATTTGAAAAGATTGGTCTTAATAAAAAAAAAATAAAGAAGAATAGATAAAGATACAATTTGAGATTCGATTCAATCAATTTTTGAGTTTCATTTGAAAAAAAAATGAATAAAGTGAAAAAAAAAAAGATAAATGTAGAACTCTCGATTATTTAATAATCAATGATAGAACTTTAGACTGTTGAAAATCAATAATTAATTAATAAAATTATTTCTAACTAAATTAAACTAAAAAAAATTAATAAATGGAAAAGAAATAATAATTATAGTAGAGAAATGGATAAAAATGAAAATTGCATTTTAGTCTCAAAATTGCATTCTAGAGTTAAGAAGCAGAATATATCCACATTGCTAATGTTGTTTCTTGCATTGAGATCTTTCTAAAAAAAAAAAAAAAAAAATAGTGGACCGTCCCACAGTGGGGCAGTTTGGTGATTTTTTTTTTTTTAGGCAGTGGACCGCCCCACGGGGGGCGGTTCGTTGGAAAAGCTGACGGCCCCGCTCCTGGGCGGTTAGGTCATTTTAAAAAAAAAAAATTAGACTGAGATTATATTTGATATTTTTTTTTTATTGGAGGTTATTAATAAAAAAATCGGGTCTTTCCGACCGAACAACAAAAAATAGAGAGAAAATGTGTGTATGGATCTAGATTCTAGATTTCAATTAGTCCCATCCCACGTGAGGAAACTTTAGTATAAAGAGGTGTTTATGTGAATTCACATCGCCTCAGGTTACCTGACTGAAGACAATTACGATCGGACGGTTCTTTTAACATGGCACGAATCTCAAAACAGACACCCTACAGTCTACATAGGCACTGTATTGAGTTTGGCCCAGATAGGTTTAATCTGTGCTGTCCGTTTCAATTTGCTTGAGTCAGGTACCTGGGAGGATACGGATCCTGTTTATATATGAATCCTTGGTAGTTGAAAACTTGAAATACAATGCATGAGATTAGTGGGGCCCAGATGATAAAAATGAAGTATGAGGTCTGAAATTTTTTTGGAATACCTTGACGGATAGACTGGGTTACAGAGTGCTCAGGCAGGGAGCAACTGTGGAGGAGGTTTGGTACAGCTCGATCAGGGGCTCTCCAGGAAGTCCAGACTGGTGGAAACAGAGGGGAGTAGGGGACCGTCGCTGATAATGTGTGCCTGCTGGTCAATATGGCGGTAAAGAAATGCAACCAGAGCATCTGGCAGAGAGGATAATACATGAGGCGTTGTTGTGGTGCAAGTATTGCTAGTGCATAGGATTAGATGCAGTTGAGGTATTAGTTGTTCTAAATTGTTGTAGAACCTGATGTAACACAGTTGTAAATTGCATTTCATGCAAGAACTAGGCAGCCACTGCCTGGCTTTCAAAAAAAAAAAAAAGAGGTCCGAATTAAATATTTTCCTATCAAAATGAACTAACACTAAATCTATGCTGGCTGAACAGGCCCTTAGACATTTTTTTAAGAAATTGATTCATTGAATCGGTTCCTAAAGTCAGTGGCGGAGCTACATGGGCTCAGGGGTAGGCACTTGCCTACCCCTGGAAATTTTTTTTTTCTTTTAGACCGGTATTTTTTGGACTTTGCCTACTCCTGATTTTGGGCTTTGCCTACCCCTGCCCTGCGCCTCAGCGCCTGCGCTGCGCGAAGTCACGAGAAAACAAAAAAAAAAAAAAAACTCGCGGAGACAGAGAGGAGAGGCGAAGCAGAAGAAGTGAAGAACCGACTACCTCTGGAAGAAGAAGCTCCGCCTTTGTCTCTGGAAGAAGCTCCGTTAATTTTTCGTTCAAACCCAAATCCGTTAATTTTTTCAAACCCGAACCGTTAATTTTTTCGAACCCGAATCCGATTATTGCCTACCCCTGACTCAAATCCTAGCTCCGCCACTGCCTAAAGTTTATATGTATATCTCAATCTTTAGTTAAAAAAAATGTCTAATTTGTATATAAACTCTAAATGAATCGAATCCATGATTCAATTTTTTCTAGGACATTGATTTTTCTTTTGTTTTTCTAATTCTTTACAAGCTATTTAGTACATTTCTAAATAAATAAATAAATTATTAAGATGGGGACCTGTCAGAGGATAAGGTTGGGATCTACTATTCTCCTCCCTTAGGGACCCCGGACCCACCTTATCTCCAACAAAATTCCGCCTCAATCACAAAATCAAAAGAGAAACTTCTCATTTACCAAAAAGAGAGAACCTTCTCATATAAGCCCAACATAATTTCTTGACTTTCTTTTTTTTTCATTTTTTTCTTTTTATCTCGCAAGAGATACTCCGACTCCCCCTTGCCACATGTTTTCTTGCCAACTGCCACCAAAGAAAGAACCGCCTCGTTTCTACGCGTCTATCCCACTTTTTGTGCATCGCTATTTTTGATTGGTGGATCCCACCAATTATTTTTTTACTCCAATCAATGAAAATTGGATGAAATCCGTGATTTTTATTAATATCCAAAGTTAATTAGAAATTAATAAATATGCCCAACAATCATTGGAATTTTTAAAAATACCCATACCGGTTATTTTCTAGCCGGTTTTCATTTTTTTCGGTGATTTTGTGAATCCAATTATCATATCTATTGCAAAACTTTTATTGATTAGGAAGCCAAATTTTTTTTTTAACATGTCAAACTCAAACTTAGGTGCTTAATTAAGTTTCTTACTTGCACTCTCAATTTGAGTTTACTAGTTAGATATGTGGCCCCTACAAATACTAGTGGCATATGTGATGTATAAGCAATTTGTAATTTTTTTAATTTTATATTTCTCCTTTGTAAAGAATCATCACTTGATAAAAATAATATTATTTTCCACCGGCAGCAATCAAAAGCATCCAAAACTAAAGAAAAGACATTAATAAAAATATCTTAGAAATAATAAATTAAAGTCACACTCAAATTCCACTTCTCCTTAATCTGAATGGATTTCTTTTTCATATTAAATGATAGGAGAGCTTCTAGTAAACAAAGTTGAAAATTTAAAATTTTGTTTTGTACAACTCCAATTTGTCAGTATCTTGCAACTTGTAATTTGTTTAACCACAAAATATGTAAATTGTCTTATCCATTCTCGGACTCGTTCACACAAAGAAACCACAAAATCTGCTTAAAAAATTCAGATTTTTTGTGACAGCAACATCATCATAACTTGTAGCGAATCATTGAGAGTATCTACATCTCTTGTACTATTATAGTTTTTTGTACTATTCGAATTTCTAGTTTTTTGTACTATTCGAATTTCTAATATGATGTGACAGTTTCTAATTCAGTTTAAGAAATGTAGGAGAGATTTTTATTTAGAAACTATACAGTAAAGTTTCTTATTAAGAAACTGATTATAACATAGTGATCAGCTCAAATTTTTTCTCCTTTTTAATTTGTTGCTGACATGACTTAATGAAAACTCTAAAATTAATTTCAGAGATGTGAAAGTTAGAAATTTTAGAGATCTTAATTTCTAAAAAGTAGTTAACAGTTATTTAAAAACTCATTTGAGTTGCTGAATTTAGATGCTCTAAGTAAACTCAATCGGCAATTAAAAATTAAGATAAATTTCAAATTTTACCAAACGAAATTCCAAATCGACCTTGTTTTATTGTTACATTATACTTATTATTTCAAGAAGAAAAAGAAAAAAAAAAAAAAAAAAAAGAGAAGAACAAAATTGGAAACATGAGGCCACATCACGTGACTTCCACGTGGGACAATAGCTCAAAACAAAACCAGAAAATGTTATCCACGTGTCATCAGCCATATTTGTAAAAATCAGGAACTGGGTCCCACGCCACCCACCAAAGAAAAAGAAACTATTGGTCACACACAAGAGCAGCAAAGATGAGAGTTATCGGATATTATAAGTAGGGCCCACCTAAAAATGGCAGGATGCTATAGTCCTTCTGTTGCTATCTGTGTCACAAATTAATTTTACACTTAAGAACACTCATGAAATATTCCATATAAATATATAAATAGTAAGATATTATTAGTGTACTAGAAGTTAATGTTAAATAATTTATCAATGTATGATACTCACCGAATTAGTGACCGACGAAGTACTGCGCCGAGAACTTGTGGGTGGCTGAGGTGAGGTAGGTGGCCTTCAGTTGGTAATAACTCGATTGTGGCACGTCCACCCAAATGAGCTTTCAAGTAAGCTGCTACAGATGGTGGTACAGACATGTCGCTAGCAGTTTGAACGATTACAGACGGAACCCTAACAAGACCCAATACACCACGTAAATCGCTGTTAAAGACAGTGCGACAGACAAATAAGGAGATGTCAGGACGCATATTAAACAACGTGCGACTAAATTCCTGCACTGCTTCCGGCACATCAGCTCCTACTACTAATGGTGCATATCCTTGCACCCATGATTTGTAGTTTGCTTCCATTGCAGCCAACACTGCTTCAATTTCGCCTCGCTCAAAGCCACCATGATAGTTGTTATCATTCAAAAACCTACAATAATATAACCAAAATATAAATATTCTAGTTTGTAAAAAATATGTACTTTAACATATACTCAGATTAATTAATAACTTTTAAGTAAAATTTATCATATAAAGTGTATAATATGGCTCATAAAGTGCCCAGGTCACTGAGCTAAAGCATATTTTCTAGTTATCAACATGTTAATTAATATGTATACTATTAAAATAAAAAAGTACTAATGACACTCAAGATAAAATATGCTTTAGCTCAGTGACCTATAGGGCAGCAACCTGTTGTACCAACCGCTACACTGTAAGTGTCACATAAAATCTCTTCCATCCAACAATAATGTTGCCTCCATTTAACCACAACTGGAGATTTTCCACAAACAGTAAAGGTCTCTGTTTGGTGTGCCGTGTACATCTTCATGGCCACAAGTGTCCCAATTTAGTTGGACTATTCAAAGTCCAATTAAACACTGAATTTATGTTCCACCACTAACACAAAACCAACCAATAACAATCTCTATTTATCTTTATCAACAAACTATTACCATATTTGTTCATTATCCACTCAATAATTTAATGAAAAGAGAAAATTTGACCTAGGAGAGGCACCGATGAGCACGAGCTTGGCGAACAACTCAGGCCGTCGGATTGCGGCCAGGATTCCAATCATGGCCGACACCGAATGCCCAACGAAATAACACTGCTCGATTCTTAAAGCGTCAAGCACCGCTAGCAAATCGTCGACATAGGCATCTAAAGTGGTGTACCGACGGAAATTGAAATGGTCTGGGTTCACGCTACCGGAGCACACGAGATCGTAGGTCACAATCCGGTGGTTCGGGAAATACGGAAGGACACGGTTCCATGCAGACTGGTCGGTACCGAACCCGTGTGAGAAGACGATGACCCGATTGCCCGACCCGACGACTCGCACGTTGAGTATCTCTAAAAGTTCCCTGCCGCTCGGTCCCCTAACCATGGTTAAGTTATAATCGAAGTAAGGATTTTGGGGTGGTGGTGATCAGTGAGGTTGGAGATTTTGCGGGAGTGAGAAGGGGGTGAATTGTGTGGATTTATATAGGAGAAAAGAAAAAAGAGGGAGAGGAGGGGGATGGTTCGGATCATCTCCAACGGTTTATATAATTTTTTAAATGGTCACAGATGATCTGGTGAGTCCATTTAGATCTCACGGATCAAATCAGGTCAGGTAGAAATAGCGGTCTACAGTTACTCCTCACCTTGGGGTAAAAAATTTAACAGAGCTATTCTGGCTTCATGCAGAGCAAAAACCTTATGAAGCGCTGTTTTGAGTCTATAGTCTCCGTGCGCCGTATGAATCGAAAACTACTGTGTTAATATATTTACCCCGCTCCTTCCCGTTCTTTCTGAAATAGACGACTGAGATTTTCCTTTACTCTGGGATTATGAAATTAGTTTGTATAACTGGATAGGATCCGAGGGATAAACTGGAGAGGATCCGAAGTTTATAACTGGAGAGAGATAGTTCTAAATGGTGGATTAATATATATTTTGTGGTGCTTTATTTATTCCCAAGTCTTTCGGCTGTTGGGATGGATATTGGATACAAACAAATGTATTAAATTTTAGATAAGTGTCTCTGTGTTCAACCGCTTGTGAGTATGTTGTCAAGAGTTTGCTTTCCTACGTGGAGGAGATTGACAAAGAAGGAAATAAAATATGTATAAAAAATTGGGGAGGTGGGATGATGAGTTGGTGCACTGGACTGGAGGCAGATTTTTTTATTTTAGAATTATAAAAAAATAAATGACGACAATGAGATACACAAACAATAGTTTCATAGTTTGTTCTCTTTAAATATTTTAAACAAACTGAATGAATAGTTTGATTTTTTTTATTATTGGATGAAAAAAAAAAATTCTACTTTTCGACATTTTATTTTTTACATTTGAAAAATAAAAAGTTCGACACAGGAGGGATGTATTATGTATCGGATTCTCAATCTGTTAACGGATCAGATACTCATGATATATCCATATATCCATTTTTATTTTATTTTTAACACGGATATAGATACGGATTAGATATTAAATAAAGAGTAGAACTAGGGTGTGATGTGCTCACCAAACTCTTTGGTGAGCACAACTCTACATAAACTATCGGATTCACTTCAAACGAGATGAATCCAACCGTTGAAACCGATGTACTTTACGAGTGATGCGTGTACATGCAAAATTTTGAATTTTTTGAATTCATTTAGTCTCAAGTCAAGTGGTCAAAATTGATGAAAAATGAATGATTCAAAATGAAGTTGTTTTAATGCATTCAAAAAATTCTCAATTTTGACCACTTGACTTGAGACTAAATGAATTCAAAAAATTCAAAATTTTGTATGTACGTGCATCACTCGTAAAGTACATCGGTTTCAACGGTTGGATTCATTTCGTTTGAAGTGAATCCGATAGTTTATGTAGAGTTATGCTAACCAAAGAGTTTGGTGATCACATCACACCCTAGTTCTACTCTTAAATAAATATGTCAAAATGTTATGAACTATGAATAATAATAAATAAGGTGTTCAACATTAATAATAATCAGTGATACCATCATTTTATCGTAGAAAATATATGTAAATACTGTAAGCACAAATAACACGGAATTTTTTGTAGAAAATATCGTTAGAAAGATAGACCATGTTTTATTGTGGAATAAGAGGTGGAATATACTTAATTAAGCTATCAATCTAGGAATAAAACATGAAGATTAAGATGAATTTACGACGGAGAAACTTAATCCTCCATTCTATGCAGATTAATTTGTTCTACACTTTACATGTTGAACGCTCTATTGATTTTTTTTATTTCACTCTTCACACTCAAGTAATAAGTTCCAACCATACAAAAATAACTTAAAGTCATTATAACTTTGAAGGGATTTAAACAAAAATCTGATAGATTCAGAAAATCAAAAGTCACTCTCACATAAACTACTTTGAAAATTTAGTTTAGCCTTTAATTTATTTTAAATATATACAATGTTTAGTTTAACAATTCAAGTATACTTGTACCTTTAACATATTTTGACAATCTCATTTGATTAAGCGCACAACCGATATTATCATGTACCGTCGCTAATTTTGGTACTATATTCATAGAAAAAAAAAAAACTATACTTGTGATCTTTGTAACCACTCGGTGATTAAACTTTCACGTCCATTTCACTAGTTTATTAACGGTTAAATTACATTTAACAATAACAATGCTCCAATCATGTTCACATTATTATCTCTGTTTTTAAAATTCAAACAGTCGATTGGAAATGCTCAACATGATCTCCATATTTAATTGTATTTGGAGACCAAATCTTATATTTTTTATAATTTTTGTACTAACTTTTTAGATAGATACAAAATTATTGTTTTTGGATGGTCCGAGATATTCTAAAATTCAGTGATTTTATACCTATCCAAAAAAGTAGTAATTTTTTTTCAAAGGATATAAAATTTGGTCTCCAAATACATTATGTTGAGCAGTTTGAATCAACCGTTTGAGCTTTGAGAACAGGAACAGGGATGTCAGACGTGATTGAAGTAGGCAAACGATGGGACATTTTAACCCTATTCCTAAAGCAACTAGTCACTAATTATTGTCATATTATAGTTGTATTAATAAATTATAAATCTTAAAAGAAAATGAATATGGACATATGTGATTGAGGGAAATAAATCTGCTGTTATTCCAAAGGGATAACAGGACTCTGTTATTCTGATCTCAGCCATTGATCTTTGTTGAGATTCGGGCACAAAAAAATTTTTTTTTAAATTCGCATATGAAAAACTTTGAACGGTTGTGATAAAAATAGCAGGGTAGTGTGATCCCTTTGGAATAACAACAGATTTATATCCGTGATTGAGTAGTGGGTCTTAAATTAATCGATTTGACAATGAAACTGTATATACATTTTAAAGTCCAAAGTAAGGTTATATATAAAAACCTCTCAACGATGATATCTCAATTAGTCAATTTATACATGTAATATTTTCGAATTTTGCGGGGTTAATATGAATTTGCTCGTTTCGTTTTCCACAAAAAAGTGCGTTAATGCTTCTTTCATTGTCATAAAAAAAAAAAAAAGCAAAAATACCCAGCTAAAGAGATAAGTATTCGAATTTTTAATTCTATTCCTGCATTTTTAAGGGGAAAAAAAAGTATATTCTAGTAAAAAAAATTCGGAAATTGTACCTGCAATTTGTATCTTATGCGATTACCAGCTAAGTTCGACTGAGGCATAGATGCATAGTCTCAAAAATTAAAATTGAAGAGATCAAATAAGTGAGTATTGTGTTTAGCTAATTACTATAAAATGTGATTCGTATCTAATTAGGGGCGGATTTACACAGTGTAAATAAGAGTTAATTGATTTATATTTATTGTCAAAATTTTGTGCGCATACATGATATGTTATAAAAATTAGAGTAAAATGTTATGAATATTGTAAAATTTATCTTCATATTCAACATTAAAATTTTATAAGATTGATTTTGAGTAGAACTAAGGTGCTCTTAAGCTCACCATGCCCTTTGTGAGCTTAACTCAAAAACCTATCAATCCGACTTCAAACGACATTTTCAAACCGTTAGATGTTCAATCTATATTAAATTGTGCTTGGAGACCAAATTTTTCATTTTTTGGAATTTTTTTACTATTTATTAAGCTGGTTTTAAAACCGCTGTTTTTATTAAATTTCTGGAGCACCTCAGTTCCACTCATTGATTTTTAATTATGTTTGACTACATAGCTTACAGGGTTGGCTCCGCCTCAATTAATCTAATTGACTATTGTTAGTTATGATACACATGATTATTTGGATCGTATACTTTATTTGAAAGGAAGAGATCTATTTTTTATTTGAGTACGGTTAAAATGTTTCTTTGGTTTTGTGCCCAATAATGTCCCACTTCATTATCTCTATTTTTAAAGTCCAAATAGTTAATCTAAACCGCTCAACATGATCTCCATATTAAAATGCACTTGGAGACCAAATTTTAAATTTTTGTAGAATTTTTTGAGATAGATACAAAATCACTTTTTTTAGATGGTTCATGATCTTATGAAAAACAGTGATTTGTACCTATCTAAATAAATAGTAAAAAAATTAGTCCCCAAGCACATTTAAATATGGATATCATGTTGAGTGGTTCAGATCGACTATTTGGACTTTGAAAACAGAAATAAAGATGTGGAGTATGATGGGTCCGGATCCCCTAAAGTAACCCAATTTTTGGGTTTTGGATCGGGACCGTCCGATTCGAATATGTCGTTTAGGATTGTCTCAGAATTCAAATCTGTCACTCGGGATGTGTGCACTTCACCGGATTCGAATCGGACGATCCCGATCCAAAACCCAAAAATTGGGTTACTTCACTGGTCTGAATTCGAGTATGATGGGGCACAAAACTAATAATGCATTTTACTCCTATTCTTTTTATTTTTTGGAAATATAGTAAAAAAGGAAAAAATGGGAATTCGATTTATTAACCAACCCCCCCCCCCCCCCCCCCCCCCCCCCCCCCCCCCCCCCCCCGCCCAAACTAAAAAATTTGAAGAAAATATATTATTTATTCATTCAGAATTTCTGACATAACATTGGGGAAAGTTTAAATTTAGTTAAAAAAAATCTAACTTTTTCCTTTGAAAACCCTAAACATTGTGGGACTTGTATGCCCTTAAAAAAAAAACTAAAAGCTCCAAAAGGTTTCATGTTTGTTTCCTGGAGAATATCATGTATGCCCTTCAAAAATATCAAAATTACATATTGT
Organism: Carex kokanica; assembly: GCA_025461125.1. NCBI lineage: Eukaryota > Viridiplantae > Streptophyta > Magnoliopsida > Poales > Cyperaceae > Carex > Carex kokanica. The sequence continues at coordinate 1,282,934 of JAJGRX010001078.1, forward strand.
CCCTACAAAATTCTTAATATCATATTTATTCTTCTAAGTTCCAAAAACTCACAATTTTATCCAATTTTATTGCATTTTCTATTGTAACTGTAAACGAGCTGGCTCGGACCGAGATGGACCTATGGCATTCGAGCTAAAACCTTAGCTCGAAATCGTGACGAGCCAGCCCGAGCTGGCTCGCTCGGTCTGGCTGGATATTGTTTTAACCGGGCTGAACAGTATAAAATGCACACAAATTCATACAAATTTACAAATTGATGCCTAGCCGAGCTAGCTCGTTCTGGACCGAGCTAGTGGCAAGCTGGCTCGTTATCAGCTCGGTCCAGTAACGAGCGAGCTGTTAGAGAGCGAGTCAAGTGCGAGTCACGATTGAGCCACGAGCTACGAGCTTTTTTGCCACCCCTAATAGTAAGTCATTTTAAATTAATAAAGCTCTCATTTTATCTTTATTAAATAAACTAAAAGCTATGTAACATGTGTGAGAAAATATGCTCAATCTTCTAATTGGCTGATTTTTTAGAGCAAAATAGTTCAATTCTATACTTGTGACGCATATTAGATGATATTAAATTGGGTAAATTTAAAATGAGTTTTAATCATAAAAAGGCAATAAATTATACAAATTGGTGAGTTTTTTAAATTTAGATGGGTAAATATAATATTCTAATTTTTAGAGGAAGCAGTACGTAATTTCGAGGTTTTTCAAGGGTGTAATAAAATTCCCTGTTTTTGAAAATAAAATGGTAAAACCGTAAAATAATATAGTACATGTCGACAGGGGTTGTTCCTCCAGTTCAACTGGATATCTCCAGTTAGCGGTAGACGGTAGCCAGTGAGTCAAAGCGTTGAACAAGAGACACAGACACTTTTATCTTTGAGGCAGGCTACGGTAAAAAAAAATCAATATTTGAGTTTTCAAAATTCTAACGGTCAATTCGAACCGTTCAAAATAATTATAAAATAAATATGTATTTGCAAATCAAATTTTACATTTTTTTGAAATTTTTACTATTTTTTTAAATAGATAAAAAATCACTGTTTTTGAATGGTCCAGAAAACAGTGTTTTTCTACCTATCTAAAAGAATAGTAAAAAATTATTTAAAAAAAATGTAAAATTTGGTTTGCAAGTACATATTCATTTTATAATCATGTTGAACGGTTCGAATCGACTGTTAGAATTTTAAAAACTCAAATATTGAGCCGTAGCACGGACCAATCCTTGCTGTGCATAGTACCGTAGCCTCACTCTTTATCTTTTATTCTTTGATGTTTTTTTAGTATAGAAGTATGAATGAATGAAGAATGAAGAGAAAATATGAAAAGGTTCATTTTGGTAGGAACGAAAAAGTGATAGCTTTATTATAACTTTATTATGACATTTATTTGAACAGATCACTACTGTCTAGCTTGAAAAAGACTCAAATTAATTTGAGAATTTGCACGCAATTTGAGTTATAGTTTAGATGCACGTCCTGATAAAATCGTATCCTCTTAGTACTAGAGAGGTACTACTGTTGCGTGGAGTAATTAGATCCAGACTATTTTTTTAACTTTGCACGAATCTCAAAGCACAAATAATATTGGCCTCCTGCTATATTTCCTAATAGGCACTATTTTTTAGTTAATCTAGGTTGTAAAGTAGTAGACCCCACCCGTGGGGTACTCAGAGGATATTTGTCCCGCCCTGCTAAGATGTTCACGAGACAATTATTTAGAAAAAAAGAAGTTAATACGATGACAACGACAACCCCGTAATCAATAGAGGAGCAAAATAAAAAAAATGGGAATTTCACGTTTACTCTTAAAAAAAATTTAGAATTACTTATTTCCTCCTCTAAAATTCATAATATCATATTTACCCTTCAAAATTTTCAACAACTCACACATTTACTCATTTTATTTTTATTGTCTTTTCTATTAAAACTCATTTTAAACTTTAAAATTATAAAGAAAAAAAAAATATGTAGCATGCTTCAAAAAAATGTCAGTTTTCAAGGGTAAATGAGACTACTTCTGACACTAACACAATGGCATTTAAGTATATGCTTATGTAAGCGTCAAATCATAGCTTCTTTAAGATTGTACTTCATAACGGTACGTCTAATGGAAGAGGAGGACACGTCGTTAACGTTCATCTTTTCTATATTTCAATTCGAATGTGACAAAAATCATTGAATTTATACACATCACTCGCCTCATCTTCCGATTGCGCTCTTACTCTCATCCTCTTAACTTCTCTTCTCTTTAATGAAGTCGTTATGGAGCACGCCTTTAAGGTTCAATATTAGAGGAATTAGAGTCCTCTAATTAAATGAATATTTTATATAATAACATCTAATTTAATCATGTTTAAGTTAACTAATTTTAAATTCTAATAGTAAAAATATTTAAAATTCTTCAAAAAAATATTTTATAATGATTTTATATAATTATTGCTTCAAAAAAGATCTTTTGATGAATTCTCTGGCTATATGTCAAGTTTATTTTTCTCTCTGTGAGATTATAATCTATTAGAGCATCTTCATTCCAGCAAATATTTAGCAATTAATTTGAGCCACGTCACTAAGTTAGCAATTAAAGAGATTCATAATTTTTAAATCACTCCATTCCAGAAATTTAATTAGAGTTGCAATTGATGCCACATCAGCCAATTTAGAAAGCCTAAATCACTCCATCTCAGAAATTTTAACCAATCAATTAACCAGCGTGTCATTAAGAAAACGTTTTCTTTTAAAGCAAATTTGCTAATTTAGAAACTGTGGTACATCCCAGCAATTATATTAGCAATTAACACATCAGATTAGCAATTTAAAAGCAATTACCATTGTAGATGCTCTTAGTAAGATTATTTCCCTGTATGTCAAAGTTTATTGCAGTTCATATTGTAGATCATTTTAAATTAATAAAGTTCTCACTTTATCTTCATTAAAATAAATAAAAGCTATGTAACATGTGTAAGAAAATACGCTCAATCTTTTAATTGGCTGATATTTAGTATGATATTTAATTGAATAAATTTAAAATGAGTTATAATAAAAAGGGAAATAAATTAGACATGTTAGTGAGTTTTTTTAGGTGGGTAAATATAAGAGCATCTACAATAGTGATTTCTTTTAAATTGCTAATATGATGTGTTAATTGCTAGTGTAATTGCTGGAATGTACCACAGTTTTTAAATTAGCAAGTTTGCTTTAAAAGCAACTCTTTAGAGCATCTACAATAGTGATTTCTTTTAAATTGCTAATCTAATGAGTTAATTGTTAATATAATTCCTGTGATGTATCATAGTTAGGGGTGTAAACGGATATCCGCTCCGAATCCACTTATTATCCGTACCCGGATTTAAACGGATACGGATATCACGGATGCGGATACGGATAATTTTTGCATAGGGAAATTTGATGCGGATACGGATACGGATAATTTTTTGAAAGTATAAAAGGAGCGGATATCCGCACTATCCGGATCCGAAATTTCAACTTCTCCGCTTCGCTGTAACTTGACATTCAGCGGTTAATATTCCCTAACTCCTCTCCATTCCTATATCTTCTCCATTTCTTTACACTTTTTTTAATTTACTTTTGTTTTTTTTAATTGTTTTTAATTTTTTTAATTTAATATTTGTACTTAAAGTTCATATGACTCAATTATCCGACAATTATCTGTGGATTATCCGCTCCGTATCCGTATCCGTTTAAGACGGATTTGGTTTTGAATTTTGATATCCGTTTACTATCCATATCCGTATCCGCTCATTGAAAAACAGATACGAATTTGGTATCGGCATTATCCGCTCCGTTTACACCCCTAACCATAGTTTTTATATTAGCAAGTTTGCTTTCAAAAGCAACTTTATAAATTTCTGAGATGGAATGATTTAGAAATTGGGAGAGCCTAGCTATCCCCCGTTTTTCCCCGCTTCAGATAAGTAGGGGACCACTTAATTACGCGGAGATATTAGAGGACCACAACTGCCTTCACCACATAACTATCGGGGGACGATTTGGGAAAAAGTATTCACACTTAACACAAGTTGTATTCATCCATGTAAATAAAAGTACTCATCTTTGAGAAAGAATTATATATAGAAACATTACGACATTCAGAGCATTAATTACGCGTTAATTACGCAGAGATAGCAGGGAACCACAACTGTCGTCCGCTAAAAACAAAAGAAAACGCATAAAAAAGTGGGGGACCGCACAACCGCCATCGCAAGTGGAAATAATATCAAGTATTCATTTATAATACATTAAGTATTCATGTGTAATACATCAAATATTCACCCTAATATATCAAGTATTTAAAAAAAATTGGATACATCACTCACCCATCTTTTACACTTTTTTAGAAGTAGTTTTTTTTCTCTGTTCAATTTAACTAATATTTCTGACGATCTGTGAGAAATTTTGCAAATCTAAAACACGAACATCTTCTACATAATTTTCTCTTTCAAATGAGATCCATGATGACATACTTTCGAGTTGTCCGTTTCACAAATATTCACACCTCGTCATGCAAGTTTTCATATCTCATTGAACAAGTATTCATCCTCGTCGTGTAAGTGTAAAGACAAATATAACAAAGTATTCATCCATTGAATATCTAAATATTCATCCAATAAAGCAGTCTTACTATTCAAAAATACTGGTATTAATACACACTGACATGGTAGTATGTATTCATCCTGTCATACTAAGTACATATACCTTATGTAAAGAAGTATTCATTCCAACTGAAACAGTATTCATCCCAACTGAAACAGTATTCATCGTGTCATACTAAGTATATATACCTTATGTACCGAAGTATTCATCCCAAATGAAACAGTATTCATCCATAAATTTCCAACTATTCATCCCAAGTATTAATGAAGCTTTGTTCTTTTGCAAATAACTCGATATTGCATGAGGAAGAGAAACATAGACACGAAAGTGATTAATTGCATCCGCAGAGGCGGAGATGAGAGAGAGGGAGGAGGAGGCGGAGGTGGAGGTGGGAGATGGAGGTGGAGATGGAGATGGAAGGCGGAGGCAGAGGTGGGAGAGGCGGAGGCGGAGGTGGGAGATGGAGGGAGAGAGATGGAGAAGAAATGAGAGAAGAAAGTTAGTTAGTTGGGGGAAGAAATGAGGAAAGATTAGAAAGTTAGTTGGAGGAAAAATGGAGAAAGAATAGGAGGGGGAATATATAATTAACCTTAGAAATTATGAATCACTTTAATTGCTAAATTCAGTGGCGTGATTCGAATTAATTGCTAAACGTTTGTTTGAATGGAGATAAATTATGAATCACTTTAATTGTTAAATTCAGTGGCGTGATTCGAATTAATTGCTAAACGTTTGATTGAATGGAGATGCTCTACTATTCTAACTTTTAGAGGAAGAAGTACGTAATTTTGAGGTATTCCAAGGATATAATAAAATTCCCTGTTTTTGAAAATAAAATGGTAAAACCGTAAAATAATATAGTAAATGTCGACAGGGGTTGTTCCTCCAGTTCAACTGGATTTCTCCAGTTAGCGGTAGACGGTCGGCAGTGAGTCAAAGCGTTGAACAAGAGACACAGACACTTTCTCTTTTATTCTTTGATATTGTTTTAATTGAGAAGTATGAATGAATGAAGAATGGAGAGAAAATATGAAAAAGGTTCATTTTGGTAGGAACGAAATAGTGATGGCTTTATTATGACATTTATCAGAACTCACTACTGAGTAGCTTGAAAAAGACTCAAATTAATTACTAATTTTAAGGATCTATTATTGAAATAATTAAAAAATCTTCAGAAATATATTTTATAATGACATTTTCTACGAGGAGGGATCCACTAAACAACATTTGTAAGTTACAACATTTTACAATAATTTGGTTTTGTAATTTTTAAAGTTTAAACAGTCGATCCAAACCATTCAACATGATATCTATATTAAAATGTGCTTGGAGATCAAATTTTACATTTTTTTAAATTTTGTAATATTTATTAAGTATTTTATAAAACTGTTGTTTTTAGACAATTATGGATCACTGAAAAATAACAATTTGTAAAATACTTAATAAATAGTAAAAAAATTAAAAAAATATATAAAATTTGATCTCCAGGTACATTTTAATATAGGAGTTGGGCTACGGTACTTCGCGAAGTAAAGCGAGTATTTTACTTCATGTCTATATCTTCAATTTCAAAATTCAAAATGTCAATCCAAATCATTCAAGTTGATCTCCATATTAAATTGTGCTTGAAGACCAAATTTTACAATTTTTGAAGTTTTTTACTATTTTTTGGAATTTTTTAAAATTACTGTTTTTTAGAAAATCGTGGACCATAAAAAATCAGTGATTTAAAAAAATTCCAATAAAATAGTAAAGAATTTCAAAAATTGTAAAAGTGTCCAAGCACAATTTAATATGGAGATCAACTTGAACGGTTCGGATCGACGTTTGAACTTTGAAATTGAAGATATAGATGTAAAGTAAAATACTTGCTTTACTTCGCGAAGTGCCGTAGCACAACTCTTAATATAGATAATATGTTGAACGGATTGGATCAACTGTTTGGACTTTTAAATCACAAAACTAAATTGTTATAAGATATTGTAACTTACAAATGTTGTAGGTGCATGAATCTCTCCTCATTTCTACACCATATAATTATTGCTTCTAAATATATCTTTTGATGAATTCTCTCCATGTATGTCAAGTTTTTTTTTTCTCTTTGTGACATTAAAATCTGAGTGAGGCTATGGTGCTATGCATAGCACCAATGGCTAGTGTACTACGGCTCAATATGGTACTTTTTAAAATCCTAACGGTCGATCCGACCGTTCAATGTGATATCCATATGAATATGTACTTGCAAACTAAATTTTATATTTTTTCGAATTTTTTTACTATTTTTTTAGATAGGTAGAAAAATCAGTGTTTTTTGAAAATTCTGGACCATCAAAATTCTACCTATCTGAAAAAATAGTAAAAAAATTCGAATAAATATAAAATTTAGTTTGCAAGTACATATTCATATGGTTATCACATTGAACGGTCGGATCGACCGTTAGGATTTTAAAAAGTACCATATTGAGCCGTAGTACACTAGCCATCCGTGCTATGCATAGCACCATAGCCTCACTCTTAAAATCTTATAGTAAGATTATTTTGTTAACCGTACCAATGATACTTTTATTCTAATTATCAATATATGAATAAACAAATTCGCAATAAATACAGATATATAAATGTTTTTAACTAAATAATACCCCTCCAAAGACCTAATAAACATCCCTACACTGACAGTTTACAAACCTACCTCAGCTCTACTTATTTTGGACCCCACTAGCCGAATTTTTCATTTCTAGAAAAATATTAATTAATTAATTTTTAACAATTAGAAAAATAGAGAATATTTTTCTTTCCTACCTTCTTACAGAAATAATATATCAATTATACGGTTTTTTTCACAAAAAAGTTTGGATTCACTGTTCTAGCTATTTTAATCCAACCAAATACTAAATAGACTATTCCGAATAACCTAACTCTAAAAATGATATATTCTCAATCCAACCAAACATACCATTAAAGAAATAGTAAGAAAATAGAGGAGAGGAGCAGAAGAGTTTGAGTATGTATCCTCTACGGTACCACACTCTGTCTCAATGAACTGAGATTAACTCCCAGCCGAACAATTGGAATTCATTGACTATTTAGACACATGGTATGTTTTTGAGATTCATACCACAATTAAATAACAATCTTGATTTAGTAATTAGACATACGGTATTAGGGTGATCCGAATTCACCTCCTCTACATCTGAATTGGGGATAAACAAAATCACGTTTATACACTCAGCTCACCTTAGCTCCCTCTTAGAATTTTCCATATAGAGTCGAGTAACTGGCGTCGATCAAGTGGGATGAGGTTCTCACTTTTCTCTCCTCCCCTTTATTTCCTTTAATGAAGGTATTGTGGAGGACAATCTAAGGAACCGTAACACTTACGTGATTTTTTTAAAAAATCCCTAAAAGAACTATATATGATACGATTCCTTCTATTAGATTGAAAAAGCTATCCACATCTTTCTAATTCGTTAAATATAATTAATATTTTCTATAAAATTAAAAATTCGGCCCAACTAACAAGTGTGGCTTTTTATTTAGGTTGGTGAGTTGTCACCATTAATTTTCTGTATATTATCCTTATGTTATCCAATTAATTGGGGCCTCTTTTGCTAGTGATGCTTCCTCTGACGCATCTACCCTTTCTAGGTGGCATTCTCTCCTTGGTCTCTAGTTTTAAATCGTCTTGGACGAATATGGTTTGCGTTGCAACGAGGCAAGAGCAATAGAGCATCCACCTTGCTAAATTCGGATCTAGTTCAATTAAATAAGGTGTTATATTATGGGTGAGAGAAATATGTTTGAAATTAATTAGATGATTATGATTATATATAATTTTCAAGTTTGATTTCTATGTCATTCTCAATATGTAAGGCAAAACATATCACATTATTTTATTCTAATTATTTTGTGTGTCCATTAACTAACGAAGTATTCACCATTTAATGTGAGAAAAGACTATATTTTTATTTAATTAACAACAAATTTATTTTGGCAACTATAATAACTAATATTCTTTGATGATAAATAAGGATCAAGTCCTTATCTATATATTTCAAATTTTGAACTAAAACTTGGTTTACATATTTAAAATAAAAAAACAACTCAAAATATATAAGGCAATTTAAATTTGTTAAAGAAAACAAAACAAAAATTAAAAACCAACAATTTAAAATTTTAAAACTCATGTGAAGTTTCAGAAGCAATTTAAATAACTAAGACCTCCACTAATATTCTCTAAAAATTCTAGTACATCTTTCTCTCCATATAATATGAAAAGCGTGATTAATATGATATCTCTCGTTTTCTTTTGCAACACCCATCATCCATTAAGAGTTGTAAAGTACCAAATTGTTCACTTTGTATCTCCATATGTTGTATTAAAAATTGTTTGAGTTCTAGTCTGAGTATTGATGTGGATGTTGAACATTCAATGAGTAAATGCTTCACTGATTCAGCAACATACCAGCCCATTATACACATGTTAGGCAAAGTTTCATCCTATTTTTATCATGTTGTCTGTTGTCAAAATTTTGGTCAAAATTATAAAATCATGTGAATATTTTCATTTTTGCGGAGTATTCTGTTTTTAGATCTAGTGTATATATATTGGACAACATGCATTAAAGTTTTGAACCCTCCTCAATTTGAGTTAGAAGTTAACTAAGGAATACTGAGAAGGTATAAATAATGTTCATCAAACACAAAATTAGTCTGATTGACTTTGCAGATGTTAAATAGTCTGATTGAAATAAGATTAATCAATTTTATGGGACAACTCCATTAATCAATTTTGGTGTAAATTACATATGTTTGGAGCCGAACATATTTGAACATAGAGTGTCTTGGAGGGGCATTAATTAATAAATAAATTTTTTTATTCGCGAGAGTAAAAGTATTTAACTGTGTTGCAAGGATCACGAATACTTTCATCAGAAATAACGATATTCTCAGAAATAACAATTTCTGTCAACTTAATTTCGACAATAGTTATTTTTTATCCTCGCAGATAAAAAAGTATCGTAATATATAATTCTATATTTTTTAACATCAAATGATGAAATTAGTTTTTCTTTTCTTTTTTGAGTACATAATGTATTATTTTTAAAAGTACATTATATATTTTGTGGAGAAGGAGACATGGAAAAAAAAATTGATTTCATAAAAATAACCAAATCATTAATTAAGTTACTTTAGGTACTTTTAATACAACTAAATTAATTGGAGATATATATGTATTGATGCATGTCTTCATTTTTTATCACAAAAAAATCTGAAACTTAATGCTTTGGTTCTTTGAAAATGACCAAATTTGGAGACTTGCAATTTTTTAGAAATGCCTAAAAAAAGTAAATCTATGAGATGCCTAAATCTCCTTCACAACAAAATATTTATTTTACTTTTTAAAATATAAAAAATTCTGGGGTTTAGGCCAAAAGGTTATTTTTGACTTTGAGAAGAAAGCACTAGTTAGAGACTGAAGAGTTGACTAAAATATGGATAATGTAAATGTATTTTTACCATGAATCAAACACAATAAAATAAAAAAGGCAGTACTGAGACAAAGACAGTCAACTCTCAAATTCTTGATTAAAACAACCGAATATGGATGAATAGGAATTAATTTTGGTGTTAGTTGCATATCTTTGGAGCTGAGCATATTTAGAGCTTGGAGTGGCATTAGTTGATAGCTTTATAGCGCATTAATTATGCATCTATATTGATAAACATCAAAATAATGAAATTAGTTTTTTTGGGGTACATAATGTTTTATTTTTTAAAACCATTAAATATTTTGTCGCGAAGAGAAATATGAATAAAAAAAATATTGATTCCTATGAAAGAATCCGAATCATTGATTAAGTTCCTTTAAGTATTTTTAAAGGAACTAAATCAATAATTCAGGACCTTTATGTATTGATGCAGGTCTTCAAATTTGATCATAAAAAATCTGAAACTTAAGAAACTAAAGCATTTTTTCCATCAATCTCCTCCCAACAAAATATTTAATATATTTTTAAAAATAAAAAATACTGGGGGTTATGCCAAAAAGTTCTTTTTGACTTTGAGAAGAAATTAAGCACTAGTTAGAGAGTAAAGAGTAGACTAAAATATGGATAAGGTGAGTGTTCTCTTATCATGAATCAAACAAAATAAAATAAATAAATTAAAAGGCAGTACTGAGACAAGACAGTCAACTCTCATAACTCTGAAGAATCACCTCACAAGGTGGAAGGTTATTAAAAAATATATATATTAATAAAACAAAAGGAAAGACAAGGTGGAGAAACACAAGATAAGAAGGATAGTGCAATATCATGCATGTATTGTGAGAATCTGATGCAATCCACTGTTTATACTTTATGCTTTTATCAGCCTTCTTTTTTGGTATTGTGGCAACTACCTACTTTAATTGTATTTCATCTTGTTGCCACATATATATAACTTTCTGTGGGCCCTGCAAAACCAATAATTAAACCACACTTAATTTGTGTATCTCATACTTGGTGAACAATTTAGGCAAAAAGTATAATCCTAAAAGTTATCTATATATATATTATAGAGTAGGGTTAAAATGCTCTTATTGTTTTCATGCCACATTCATTCTTTACATCTTTATTTCTGCTTTGAAAGTTTAAACAGTCAATTTAAACCGTTCAACATGATCTTCATATTAAAAAGTGCATGAAGACCATATTTTATATTTTTTGGAATTTTTTTTACTATTTTTTTAAATAGGTACAAATTTACTGTCTTTGGATGGTCCACATTTTTTTTTGAAAAACAATAATTTTGTACCTATTGAAAAAAATAGTAAAAAGTTTCAAGAAAAATAGAAAATTTTGTCTCCAAATATATTTTAATACGGAGATCATTTTGATCAGTTCGAATCGCCTATTTGAATTATGAAAACAGAAATAAGAATGTGGGAACATAATTAGAACACAAAAGCAACGAGGCTTAAATATTATACAAAGTCCATTACAACGTATACGTTTTTTTTTGTTGGGTAATATGAAAACATAAGTTGAAGTATCACCTCACATGGATGCAATGCTGATATATATATAATCCACTTCAAACAAATTTTCACAGTTAATAGAGCAACATTAATATGATACTATATATGATTTTGGAAAAAAATTTGCATGACTTAATTACCAACCTACCTCAACAATTTCCTTAATCTATTTTTGTTGGATGTCATGTGCATTGCTGTGCATTTTCATGTCATTGTTATCATATTATTTTTCTTTTCAATAAAAACAATTGAAATAGTTATTTTAGACATTTTTTTTACTTTTTTTCCTACGTGATTTCAACAATAATTGTTATTTATTATTTGTTAATGGCAGTGATTAGTAATCATTGTGAGCATCTTTAAAATTTTACAGAGAAAATGACAACCTCACCAGAGAGGGACTTAAAGTTTATCAATTGCATGTGTTGGAATAAATCAGGCCTTATCTAATCTTGGCATGTCAAGTTCAAGAATTATTCTCTCATAAGAGAAAGTAATTTATTTAATAATGTGTATATATAATGAGGAGGGATCCAATTACACCTTTTTTGATGACACATCATGACACCGTTTTTTATATAGGTCAATTTTGCGATTTCAAAATCCAAACAGTCGATCCGAACCGTTCAACATGATCACAATATTAAAATGTACTTGGAGATCAAATTTTACATTTTTTTGAATTTTTTTACTATTTATTAAGATGGTTACAAAATCGTTGTTTTTCAATGGTCTGAAAACAGTGATTTTTGTAACCATCTTAATAAATAGCAAAAAAATTCAAAAAAATGTAAAATTTGATCTCCAAGCACATTTTAATATATTCATCACGTTGAATGGTTTGGATCGACTATTTGGACTTTGAAAATGGTAGGTGTCAAAATGTGTCACCAAAAAAGGTGTAATCGGAGGCCTCCTCATATATAATATATGTGCAATGATATAATGAAGTAGGCTACTATACACTGTAATATTATGTTTTACTTTACGTTCATATCTTTAATAATAAAGTTCAAGCAGTTGATTCAAACCATTTAATATGACAATATAATATCTGATATTAGTGAGTTCTTTCTTTTATCACCTTCAAAATTCTATGATTATCTTAAAAAGAAATGATACTTAGAAAATAACTTGATTTAAAATTGTGAACTGCCAAAAAACAATAATTTTCTATCTATCTAAAAATGTAATATATCAAATCTCAAGAATAGCAAGAACAACACTAACTTAGGGTTAGCGCTATTTCATCGTTTGGATGGGTTAGTAAGAACAACGCTAACTCCAGGGATAGCTCTATTTTTAGAGTGATCCAAACGTAGAATAGTGGAGAAAAATAGTCACTGATCCAAAAAAAGTGCTACCACCGTGGTATTCTTGACGATCCAAACGCACCCCACATTTGTGGATAGTAAGTAAAGGGGACGACTATGAGGACCAAATATTATTATAAAATTATTACTTTTTTGTGAATTTGACTTTTGACTATATAAAATTATGCATGTGGATGTGGAGTATGCATGTGGATGTGGAGTAGGTGGCTAGGAAACATTGCTTTTTCTCCGCATCCCACGTTTCACAAATCAAAACGCCAGTTAGTGGATACCTTGTCAGCCAAATGTGGCAGATTCATATCACCAACTTTTCCCTAAAAAAAAAAAAAAAAAATGTTACTATTGAGACAATTAAATAACTTATGTGAACTAGTGTTGTAAAAAACGGTCGTTTAGACCAATTAATCGACCGATTATTCTCGATTGCGATCAATCGCTTGATGGTACTCTATCCATCTGACAAGCGCATACTATTATTTATAATATTGTGTGAGACCACAATTTTAATTGATTCAAAATATTTCCAACTAAACAAAAGGAAAAGGAAATAGAGAGGAGAGACAGAAGTATGTATTCTTGGAAATAGAGAGAAGAGGCAGAAGTCTGTATTCTTTGTGGTAACGTAAAGTTTGAGTTTGTGCAAATTAACGGGGCATCTAATAAAAAGCGGGCATCATTAAGATTCGTGCTAATTTCAAACTCAAATTTTGAGTTATTTTAAACAATTTGGATTCGAAAAGACGGAGAGAAAGTAAGAAGGGCCGACGTGGACAAACCTTGCACTAATTCAATTGATTTCTTCCTCTCTAAATTCACATAATGGTAATTGAGTAGCATTAGAGTAATTATTCTATACAATTCCATTTTAATTGAATTTTTATTTATTTTCCTTGATAAAAAAATGATGGCACCTAAATTCGGCCATGGTTATGTTTGTGATGAGCTATGGCTAAGAGAGCAAATTGGTATTAGTTGTGAATATTTGGGTAAACCTTGCTATTAAGAATTTCTAGTAAATTTTATTAAAAATAAATAATTTCTAGTAAAAACAAGACGGATAGTATAGCAAGAGAAAAAATGACTAAGTATTCTTATAAATTAAAATTTAAAATTTTGTCGATTATTTAAAAAAATTAGTTGTATTAATATTTTTTAGCTCTTTTATAAAATAAAAGTACACTACATTAATATTTATTGACTTTGAACTTCAATTTTCTAGTTTTCAATCTCAAATTGGGGTCTTTCAGTAACAGAAGAATGATTAAATTTTAATCTATGTTAAAGAGCTTATGTTTAGTTGTCGTAATTTGTAGACAAAGTTTAAGGATATTTAATTTAGAGATAGTGGTGTTTTAAGATCAGAACATGGATTAAAATTTTGGACGAAAAAGACTAAAAAAGATGATCTTAATTCTTAATGCAAGAGAGAAAAAGTGACTAAGTGTTCTTATAAACTAAAAATTTATACTTTTGTTGATTAAATTTTATATGTTTTCATTTTGTTAATATTTTGTAGCTCTTTTATAGAATAGAATTACACTACATTAGATTTATGGACTTTCAACCTTAATTTTCTAGTTTTCAATCTTAATATGGTAATTCGGTAAGAAAAGTATGATTCAACTTTAATCTACATTAGAAGCTAATATTCAGTTTTCTTAATTCATATATATTAATAGAGCTCAAGAAAACTTAATTCATACAGAACGGCATCTTAAAATCAGTAGATGAATTAAAATTTTGGACAAATATGATCTTAATCCTTACTAAGATATCGATATTAAGAAAAATTAAACAACTAAAAAATGTTAAATGAGACTTAAACGAGACTAACAAAAGAATAGAACTAGGGTGTTCTTAAGTTCACCAAGGTTCTTTGTGAACTCAACTTTAAAATCTATCAGATTGACTTCAAACGACGAATCTAAACTGTTGAAATTCATCTAACTTACGAGTCATGTGTCTACATGTAAAAAATTTAAACTTTCGAATTAATTTAGTATAAAATCAAGTGGTCAAAATTAGAAGGTTTATAAATTAATTTTAACGCTTTCATTTTTTAAACATTTTTTACTACTTGACTCTATAAAATTAATTTCAAATTTTGTTTTTTTTTTTGTAATGTAAACACATTACTTGAAAGATAATAATTTCAATAGTTTAGATTCGTCATTTAAAACTAATTTGATTAATTTTAAAATTGAGTTCACAAAAGAATTTAGTCTTAAGAACACTCTAGTTGTTCTAAAAAAAAAGTGTTGCCGATCTCAATGCCTTCTATTGAGCATATGAAATGGACAGGATTTTTAACCTTTTATTTTACAGCTTTTTTCACGTGTATGGGTGGGGCCGGATAAACATTGGAAGTTTGGAACCATATTCCGAGTTCAAGATTGGAGTGGATATGATCAAGTCCAAAAGTAAGTATCAAGAATATTTCAATAAAAGTAAATAAATGATTTTTCATAGTGGATTGATATATGGTCAATAGGTTGCTGACTTGTTGGTACGCAAGTACCACTGAATCAGTACCACCACCAAATCATGAAAGTGATGACACATTAGTGCTCCGTTTAAGTTCTATAAGGCCGACTTCGGATTTCTCAGTTCCCGTGGGTCTGATCGACAAACCACTCTAATAAAAAAAAAAGTGAGAAAAAATGAAATTTGAAATAAGTTTCAATTTATTACTGTATCGATCATGTTCGGTTGATGATGAAATAGTATAATAGTAGAAAAATATTGATAAACAAGCTAATTTCATTTCTTAAAAAATGATAATTTCTCTATTCCACTTTTCTTATAGAATAGATAATTAGTTCACAGAGGATTAGAGAAATGACCAAATGTAAAAAACTAAATTTTGATTACAAAAGTTTAAACTCCAAGAATAAAGATTTTTGAATGGTTAACTTATTATGAGAAAATTCTAACATAAAAAAACTTGCAGAAGAGAGGATGCAATTTATCAAGTATGTGTGTATTATGTAGGAGGCAATATGAGACCATCATACATTTATTTTTTGAATGCACCATGTCATTGGCTGTGTACACAACACTTGCTGGTTAATTTCAATTACCAAACAAAAATTGGCAAAGG
The DNA here is from genome assembly GCA_025461125.1 of Carex kokanica. Lineage (NCBI taxonomy): Eukaryota > Viridiplantae > Streptophyta > Magnoliopsida > Poales > Cyperaceae > Carex > Carex kokanica. The sequence continues at coordinate 1,298,994 of JAJGRX010001078.1, forward strand.
GAATTACAAGAAGAAGGAACACATCACTGGATTGTGCATAAGAAGGGAGATTTGAAGTCCAAAGAAGTTATGCTACTGGTCATGTTTATTTGTTGGAGGGAAAGATGTAATCGAATTTTAGAGACTAGACAAAAAGTGTTTAGGAATTGGCTGATGAAGTGTGTTGAATCATTGTTTTTCAAAATTTCTTAATAGGTTTCATGTTGTAACCTCAAGTATTAATAAAGCAAACAGGGACTTGATCTCTGTTTTTCTTCAAAAAAAAGTTTAAACTCAATTCCACTTTTCTCAATTCTTTCATACCACTCACTTCTTTTCTTATTTGACAGGAATAAAACCCGTTTTCCACTCTATTTCTCCATTCCACTTTTGCCAAATAGGCTTATTCAAAGTTAGTTGAGATTTAATTCTCAATATTCGTTCAGATTATTCGCTTGGATGGTAAATTGTATGAAATGAGATTGAGATTTCTTTTTTCTGAATCTCTTTTTTTTTTCATTCTAATGTAGACCAACTTTTATATTTTTTTAGAATTTTTTAACTCAATCTAAAAATTATCAACCATCGAATTATTGAATTATGAATATATATTGTCAGCCCTAGTTGCACATTAAGGCTTGAGCACATCAAAAACTCTTCCTTTTGAATGAGAAAAGAAACATGTAAAGTTAGGAGCCGTCTAATTAAAATAAATGAGAAGAGAAGAATAATCCGACGGTTGAAGACACACGATATGACATGCCTAGTAAGTTTGAAAGTCGTAGGTTATTCTCATTCAAAAATAGGTTGTATCTTCACAATTTTTTATCTACAGAAAATATCAGTGTTCTAAATAGCGCTATAGCGATTTTGGACCCCCAACGCTAAGCTATGACATCAAAGTGCACTAATTGAGCTACGGCCGCTACAGCAGTGATAGTGGTCCGCTATAGCGCATAGCGCGTAGCGCAAATAGCGTGCGCTATACAATATGGGCTTTTTTAAGCAATTTATATGGGCTTTAAATAATGACCCAAAAAAGCCTAAACCAAAATTGAATTTGTTGCTACTTGCTACAGATAAATCAATTTGAAATTAGGAATAGAAGTAGAAATTTGAATAGAAAAATAAATAAATTATGTCATGAATCATGATGCTTAAGATATTTTGAATAAGAAAAATCGATAGTTTATGATATTACTCTCGATATTTTGAACTGCAATTTGGACTTTGTACGGGTTCAATATGAATATTATAATTTCTTAATTACTTTGGTGTTATTTATTGTTCTATGAGACTTTAGATAATGTTGATATTTAGTATAAATATTGAATATACGGAATGTAAAAAAAAAAAAAAGCTATGTGGCACAGCTTCCGCTATAGCGATGCTATTCGCTATAGCTTTTTTTGTAGCATTCCCGCTATGACACTATAAACGCTATTTAGAACCTTGGAAAATATTAAATAAAAGAGAGAGAGATAGAAAAAATATAGCAGAATTTTTATAGATAGAAGGATCACTTAATGAAGTTTTGATGTGTTGAATTTTTACTGATCCAAATCATATTTCTTTTAGAAACAGAGATGTGTCCGGATTCTCAGTGGTTTCATCATATAAGGAAGGAGAAACATATTATAAATCAAGGAGCTATAGATGATAGAGCCATAGAAAATCCAAACACGTGTTAAAAAAAGTTATTTAGTGGAATTTCTACCTATTGGATCGGTAAATTTTATACCAATCATTCTATGCATAAAAATTCAGCAATTCTCTTTTTATTTCACTCTTTACTTTTTGAATATTTACCTATAAAAATTCTCTGCATCATAGGTTTGTAGGTCATAAACTTTAGATAAAGTTTTCTGATATTAAATTTTAAGTATAGATGCCCTGTATTTGGTTAATTTGGTCAGATAATTTCTGACAATTTCTGTACTGGTATCACCGGCCTACACTTTCATCAGTACAACCTACTTCTTTGTCTGATTGTGGTTCCTTAGTTGATCCGAATTTCATCATACTTTTAAGAAAGAGGGGATTTCATGTATATCCCTCAAAAATATTGATATTACTTATTGAGTGAGGCTATGGTGCTATGCATAGCACCAATGGCTAGTGTACTACGGCTCAATATGGTACTTTTTAAAATCCTAACGGTCGATCCGACCGTTCAATGTGATATCCATATTAATATGTACTTGCAAACTAAATTTTATATTTTTTCGAATTTTTTTACTATTTTTTCAAATAGGTAGAAAAATCAGTGTTTTTTGACAATTCTGGACCATCAAAATTCTACCTATCTGAAAAAATAGTAAAAAAATTCGAAAAAATATAAATTTAGTTTGCAAGTACATATTCATATGGTTATCACATTGAACAGTCGGATCGACCGTTAGGATTTTAAAAAGTACCATATTGAGCCGTAGTACACTAGCCATCCGTGCTATGCATAGCACCATAGCCTCACTCTTACTTATTTTATTCTCAAAAATTTATAATATCGTACTTACTCTTCTAAATTTAAAAAATTTACAATTTTGTCTATTTTATTGTCTTTTCTATCATAAAAGTGATTTTACCCTATATTAAAAAAAGTAGAGAAATTATCTAGGTATATGCTTGTGTAAGCGTAAAAAGTAGATAAATTATCCATTTATTTTGTGAAACCGACCAATTAGAAGATTGACATTTTTTCGAAACATGCTACATATATATATATATATATATTTTTTAATAAAGGGTAAATGGATATTTTATGAATTTAAAATGAGTTTTAATAGAAAAGACAATAAAATAGGTAATTTCGTGAATTTTTGAAATTTAGAAGATTAAATATGATATTATGAACTTCGGAAGAGAAATACATAATTTTAGAGTTTTTGAGAGGTATACATGAAATTGTCCTTTAAGAATGAGAGATGAAAAAAAAAAAAAATCAAAATTAGCATCATGTTTCATCTAAATTTCTATGTTGGCGACCGAAATTGAGGGTTTCTTTTTAGGCAAATTCTTCTATGGACATAAGGATTTATTTGTAAAATGAACATATTTTCATTTTCAAAGTTCAAACAGTCGATCCGACCTTCAACATTATCTCCATATTAAAATGTACTTGGAGGTCAAATTTTACATTTTTTTGAATTTTTTTACTATTTATTAAGTATTTTACAAAATTCAATGGTCTGAATTTGACTAGTTTTGTAAATACTTAATAAATAGTAAAAAAATTCAAAAAAATGTAAAATTTGACCTCCAAGTACATTTTAATATGGAGATAATGTTGAACGGTCGGATCGACTGTTTGATATTTGAAAATAAAAATATGTTCATTTTACAAATAGGTCCTTATGTCTATAGAAGCATCACTCTTCTTTTTATTGTATTTTATCACTGGATCAAATACTTTTATCTTTTTACTGAGTAACTTATTTAATTTGGAATTGAATTAAAAGGATAAATTGAGGGTCAAATTAAGGGACCTTTGGTAGACCAAGAAACTCTTGATCTTCAATTCATGTTCAAATCTGAGTAAGATATAGTTTTTGTTCTAAAAACTCTGATTTATATAAAAAAAAAATATTAAACAAGATTTTGATATCTTTTCTTTTCCTCCTTTTCTGTTAAGAATATGGTTGACTGTGTTCTCATTTGCACATTTAAAACAACATTATACTGTTTAGATTTTGGCTCTTTAATGATGTTTGTTGACTTTTTAATGAAAAAATAATTCACTAAAAATAAAACGAAAAGAATCACATTCAACTCTACAAAATTCTCTGAGAAGAGAAGAATTAACAATTGTGGGCAATTTATTTATAGGGAACCATTAATTTGTGTAAAGCAAAAATAATAACAGGCTAAAATAATGAAATAAAATAATCATATTCAACAATGAAAATTTCTCTAAATCTAGACCGAAGTATCAAGCTTCATAGGCTAAATCGGTTATTGGGCCGAGCCGAACTAGTCAGCCTGGTCCAATTATACCAGACCGGTTATTTGGGCCCGGCCGTCTATTTATTTGTCCATATGTCTCTCGTAAGGCTCTGATCATGGCTGATCGGAACAGAAGCAACCCACAGAGAATTCATATCCCTAAAGTAACCCAAATTCTGTGTTTGTATCCAGACCGTCTGATCTGCTTCGACACGAATAAGGACCCTGATTGGTCCAGATTATGATCGGACGGTCCGGACCTATACTCAAAGTTTGGGTTACTTTTAAGGGACCCTGACCCCTTGATCATCGCTGATCGGAAGATAAGCAACCCACTGAGAATTCAGATCCCGAAAGTAACCCAAATTTTGAGTTTAGATCTGGACCGTCCGATCTTCTTCAGCTCGAATATTAAAGGAATTATTCCTTTCGGATTCTAATCGGACGGTTGGAATCCAAACTCAAAATTTGTGTTACTTGAAAGAGAAGAGACCATTTCAATTGACGAGAATTAGAATCGGTGGAGCAAATATAGCGCTACGACCCCCTCTTCCCTTCCTTGCGGTGGCCTGAGAAGAGAAGAGAAGCGGCATCGATTAGTTCCGATCGGAATCATTCTTTGATCTTTTCGTTTCAGGTCACCTCCTCCCTTCTGTTTCGAGATTTGTTTTGTATAGTGCTGGATGTGTTCAAATTCTAACTAGGAGTTTCAGTGTCTATATTTATGTAGGTTTCCCTTGTGTTGTTCTTTCCTTCTCTAATTTCGATATAATTCGAACAAATTTTAACTTTTCTTCTCTAAAATTTGTTAGAAAAGGTTAAGAAAATTGTGATTGGCGAATTTGATGAAGACTGAGGAGTCAGGGCAGCTGAACAGGGCTTTGGTTGATACTTTGTCTGGGGCAATTGCTGGTGGCATCTCTCGTACAGTCACCTCGCCTCTTGATGTTATTAAAATTAGGTTTCAGGTAATTAAATTCTTTTTGTAAATCTCGAATTTGATCTCAAACAATTACAGCTGAGAACTGAGAACTAGGTTTTCCAATAATTAAATTGTGGATAAGAAGAACAATCGCTGGAGCATCCGTTCAATTTCAAAAGAATAAAGAACATAGCAACCTGGTTTATATTTTGGAAGAAAACATTTCAAAAAGTTTATATTTTGGTTATTGAATAATGTATATTCTGTGCCATTAGGTATTTCTTGTTTTGATATTAAACATTTCAAGGTACATGCTAAAATCTAATTGGAATAGCTAATTTTTGTCATATACCCCGAGAAATTTAATCATAAAATAGCAGTAATTCAAAAGGGCAATGCCATTTTGAATGTGACTAAATTTGGACTTTGTCATGACTAAAGGGCAATGCCATTTTGAATGTGACTAAATTTGGACTTTGTCATGATGTAGTATTAAATGTACAATCTAATTGGAATATGACAATAGTTAATAACAAAAATTAATTCGATTTTAATGGCCAATACAATACCTCGACAAATTCAGGTGCAACTTGAGCCAACTACTACATGGACCTTACAACAAAAAGAAATGTACAGGCCATCAAAATATAGAGGGATACTGCAAACAACTAAAGAAATATTCAGAGAGGAAGGTTTGCTGGTATTTTTTCTGTTCATATTTATTTATTTATTTTATGCCATCAATTGTTGGTCTTTAAGTTGTGCAGTGATGAGAAATGCAAAGTGTTTTATCGTGATGCAAGTAAATTTTTCTCTTTATGTAATCATGTTATTGGTCATACAGTTGTACCGAATACCTGATTGTTCTCAATTATTCTAGCTGATTTGTTAGCAGGAGTGAACTATGTTGTTGTTTTTATTTGTATTATTTCTTTTGAAATATCAATTCAGGGTTTTTGGAGAGGAAATGTGCCGGGTTTGCTCTTATACATGCCATACACTGCCATACAGTTCACTGTTTTACACAAGGTGAAAACTTTTGTTTCAGGTTCTTCCAAGGCAGGTATAACACACACACACCCCAAAGAAAAATAAAAAAGTAATAGAAAGAAAATCTGGTCCTTTTCTCAGCTGGTGTTTTTTTTTTTTTCTCTAAAAGAGGATCACTTACAACTGAGCCCGTACTGGTCTTATCTAAGCGGGGGATTTGCGGGATGTGCTGCTACCGTAGGATCCTATCCTTTTGACCTTCTAAGAACAGTTTTAGCTTCTCAAGGCGAACCAAAGGTATTAAATCTATTGTATTTAATTATATACCTATGCCTTACATTCATCAACAAAATGGGTTTTCTAGTTATTTGATTACCGGTTTTGTCTTTTACTTGAGGTTTACTGTACATGATACAGATGCCGCAGCTGTCAAGGCTCCTACTGTTGTGTATCAGTAGGACAGACCCACTGGACGGCCTCGCATTACACCAACTAAATACTGGTATATACAACCAGTACATTACTAGCCAGAATTTGTTTTTTTACCGTATTCATGTAGCCTGACAAGCATGCATAAACATAATTTAGCATGAGGCAACATTAACCCATAAAATAAATCAAAGAAATCTTTGGTTCATATATGGATATAATACACATCATTAACCTTCTTTAGAATTTGTGAGAAGGAAATACATAAAGGGTGCTAGTTTTTAATTTATGATGTGCCAGGTTTATCCAAACATGAGGTCGGCATTCAATGACACAGTTCAAAAGCGAGGTTTCAAAGGACTATATGCCGGTTTGTCACCTACTCTTGTTGAGATAATTCCTTATGCGGGAATACAGTTTGGTTCCTATGACACATTCAAGCGATGGATGATTGTACGGACTCAACTCTTTGTTCTACCGTTCTTTTTTTTTTTAAGAAATAAAGGTTGATGTGATAAATCATGAGGAACTTTGCAAAGCATGAGTGCATTTGCATCTCTTATCATAAGAATTTGCCATGATTTTACCTCAATGCTTCAAATCACCAACACATCCCTCCTTCCTCTGTCATTTTATGTATAGAGGCGTTGAGGAATAGTGGTTTGAAAATCTTTCGAGAAGCATGGAGTTATAGTGGATATGCTTGGTTTTTTGAAGGGTAATATACTAATATGTGATATTTTGTAGTTTTACAGTAGCTCATATGAAAATATGCTCTTCACCTACTTCAATAAAGAATAGAGAAAAAGAACAAAACTATCATGTTTGTTCGGGGTCTCTTGTATATCTAATTAAATTAGCATCTTTGTGTTTGTTTGGATAGTATATCTAATTGAAAAAAACACCCGAATTAAGAAGAAGCAAATGATCAGAGAGTAAGAATGGAATTCAATGGTGATAGTAGATTCCTAGTGGCCTATACAATTTTGAGTACTTATTTAAATCGATCGTTGCTACTTTACCATTATTTGAGCATATAAAATCATTAAGAATGCCCTTCCTGTAGGGGTGTTCAAACGGTTGGTTCGGTTAAAATCAAATTATAATAGTCAAACCAAAATTTTATTCGGTTTTCAAAAATCTAACCGAACCAACTGAATGATAACCAAACCAAAAAAAAAACCAAAGGATATTTCGGTTTGTTTGGTTGAACCAAAATAAGAGGGATTAAATTTCAGAAGTTCAAAACTCAATACGTTTAAACTGAAATAAATACGTTTAATGATCATAGAAATAAATATCAAGATATATATCAGTCGAACCAAAATAAGTGAGATTAAACCGAACCAAATATAAAAAACCGAAGTAATTCAAGTAAATATCAAGTAAATTTCGATTTGTTTGGTTGAACCGAAATAAGAGAGATTAAAGTTAAACCAAACCAAATATAAAAAACTGAATTAATTAAAGAATTCAACCAAATCAAATATAAAAAACCGAATTAATTAAAAAATTCAACCAAACCGAACCATTTAATCCATAATTTGTCGGTTCGATTGAAAACCAACTAAACTGGATCCAATGAACACCCCTACCTTCTTGTACTATTTTGGATTTAAGGTAATCGTTGGATTACTGTATGATTAGTACAGTTATTGTTGCATCCTTTAGGTATTCTTAACCTGTGCCTCAACTGATTCTTGCAAAATTGATGTTTCATGTGGTGGTCATTGCAGTTATGGAACAGGTATAGAAACCCCGAGCTTAACCCTGCCATGAATACCGAGTCGGTATCAAGCTTCCAATTGTTTCTATGTGGGTTATTTGCCGGGACATTTGCCAAATCTGTGTGTCATCCACTTGATGTTGTCAAAAAGAGGTTCCAGGTTAGAATTTTGAAATTGTTTACACATTTGGTCCTTGGACATATATGCAATATTCATATTGGCTGGTGATATTATATTTTGAGTGAGGCTATGGTACTATGCATAGCTTGTATTGGTCTGTACTATGGATCAATATCTTTGTTTTCAAAGTCCAAACAGTCGATTTGAACGTTTAACATGATCTCCATATGAAAAAGTACCTGCAAAGTAAATTTAACATTTTTTTATAATTTTTTTACTATTTTTTTAGATTGGTAAAAAGTCACTACCTTTGAATGGTCTAAAATCTTTAGATCGAGTGATTTTCTACCTATCTAAAAAATAGTACAAAAATTTAAAAAAATGTAAAATTTGATCTACAAGTACATTTTCATATGGAGATCATGTTGAGCGGTTCAGATTGTCTACTTGAGCTTTAAAAATGAAGATATTAATCCATAGTACGGACCAATATGCGTTATGCATAGTACCGTAGCCTCACTCTTAGATTTTTGTGATGCATAGTTATCTGAGCTTTGTTCAACATGGTCCCTCTGTTAATTTTGTTGTTAATGCCACATCATCATTTACCAAAGAAAATGCTAACTCAACATCCATAATGAACAATCGAAACAACATGAATTGCACAAATGCTGTGTACAAATTTATGTGAAATGGTACATAAATCCTACTTAATGATCTATGATTTTTACAAGGTAAATGTGTTTTGCTATATAATTTTACAGGTTGAAGGTTTGCAGAGACATCCCAAATATGGGGCCCGTATAGAGAGAAGTACGTCCAGAAGCATGTACCATGCGTTGAAAGAGATTGTAATAAAGGAGGGTTTGGCTGGCCTTTACAAAGGAATTATCCCATCCCTGATCAAATCTGCTCCGGCCGGTGCAGTTACTTTTGTGGCATATGAACACATTTCAGACTTTCTAGAGTTGATCTTGACTTGAAATGAAAGTTTTCATATGTACATCAATTTTGTTCTTGTTGTAATTTCTTTTATAATCTGTTCTGGTATTTTTGTACTGCAAATGATTTGACATGTGGCGTGTTCCGGTGCTGGTTTGTCAGAAAATCTGATGCAGCGGGCCATTCTCATGAGCATGCAATAAAACATCATATAGAAGTTGACCATTCAATTAGTGACTAACCATTTTTGGAATTTGTCATCTGTTAAGCAAGCATCTTGTTCTTTGTTGTTTGATTTTGTTTGCATAATATTCGTTCAGGCAATGCAAAATGCAGAATTCTACACTTGTACTGTTCTTGTCCTTGTTGAACCATCAAATCTTGTTTGATTTTGAACGGTGACTAAATATTCACACTTTTCATATTTGATTGTAGAGTAAGAGGAGTAAATTTCTTATTCCATACTTAAATTGTCAAATGAGTGTAAAGATATAGACAGAGTAGACAGACAGAGTAAAACATTTCATGACTTAAAACTATCAAACAAATGTCTCCTTTCTGGGCTGCAGTAGTTAAATTAGAATATATAGGTAAGATGAGTACTAGTTATGAGCCAGGAATACACTCCAACTTACTGTTCTCGAAAGATCTCTGGTTTGAAAACTGTACCCTACAGTGGAGTAATATCTAGACAACCATTACTCTAGTGGAAATTGCCTATTCTATCAAAAATCAGAATTTTTATGTGGTTGTTAAGCTCTAACAAAATTCTGACAAAGACTACTGTTAAAAAAAGGTTGGCAGGGAGATCCATACTGTCACTTCTGTACTGCCAATGAAATCATAGACCATATATTCCTAAATTGCTCATTTACTCAACAGATTTGGTTTTGGTCAGAAAAAAGTCAAGATATTATGCTTACCTGGGAGGCTGGGATACATGTACAAATATTATATAATTTGCATTAACATTACCATCAACTGACAGAACAGGTTTGGTTTTTGTCAGAAAAAAATCAAGATATTATGCTTACCTGGGAGGCTGGGATACATGTACAGATATTATATAATTTGCATTAACATTACCATCAACTGACATAACAGTTTTTTTGTTAGTCTATAGTGCTCTTTGTTGGACCATATGAAAATATAGAAATGGCATTTGCTTCAAACAAACAAACTTGAAATCAGCAAGGAATGTTATTTTGCTTATTATCTCTTTGGTGACCTATTGGACAGATAATACTAGCAAGAAGGTTAATGATGCAGCAACACTGTGGATCACTGATAACCTGGATGCCATTCCACTTCAAACCCTAGCTCCTGATGAAAAGATGCCAGCAATGCAGATACCCAGGACTGCAGGCTCAGATGAGCATGGAGAAGAATGAAGAATCAATGAAGATTGCATATCTCAAATTTTGGCTTTTAGATATAACCCCCAGCCCTCAAAGTAGAGGCTTAGTAATAGTAGGAATGGCTGTCTTTTGGCACATTACTGAACAGCTTATTATTTTCTGTTATGCTCTTCGTTGTTGGAGTTTAGCACATATGTGGTGCACCACTTTGGGAGAATATTGCTAGTTGAACAATCTGTGATTTAACTCTTTTGTTTCATCAACATGAAATGGGCTTTTATTCTTTGTTTTCAAAATAAATAAATTGTCAAACAAAATGTAAAATATGAATAAGATGGAATAAGCAAATTAATTCTATTTATGTAGCAATCAACCATGGTCAAATACCGGAAAACATTAGTTCCAATGGAATGTGATAATTTAAACCTAGAAGAAACAATATTTCGATTTCTTTAATTTTTTTTCTTCCCTTGCTGTTTAGCATATGTTGACTGTGTTAGAGTCCTCTTTTCCCCTCAATTTCACTCTTTGGGTATGCGTGTAGCAAAAAAATTGCAACAGTAACATAATACAATGTATCACAGCTGAGGTGGTGCCAAATGTTAGCAATAAGCACTGAATCAGAAAAAAAATAAATAACAAGGGATAATGTACATCATGTTCTTTACTTTATTCTTCAAAAATATATAATACACTAAAAAAAAAAAATCATATTCAACTGTAGAAATTCCTCAGAGAAGAGAAGAATTAACAATTGTGGGTACTTTGTATATGCTTTTTTTTCACAGAACCATTAATTTGTGTAAAGAAAAAACAATAACATGATAAAATAATGAAATAAAAGAATCATATTCAACAATGAAACCTTCTCTATTCTCTAAACCTAAAAGCTGTACACTTCATTTTTCTCCTTTTTCACCAAGCATTAAAGCTTCAAAGGCTAATGACCGGGGCCCTTGGGACTGGGCCCTGCTGGCAGACGTGCCATCCATGTGGCAACTGCTTCCCGGGCTGTCTCATACACGGCTTCATACCCGGTATAGTCTCCTATAACAGATTGCTTATCTGGTATCGGTCTGGCAGATTCAGCCTGTTGCGTGCATGCGAAAGCGATAATTGAGATGAGTAATCCGAAGAGAAGAACCCGAGATGCAATCAAATCCATTAGAGAATGACAAGAGGAGGTTGTTGAAAGGTTTGTGCTAGCTTCTTGGCTTGATTGGTACAAGAAATGGTAGTGGCATGGGAGATTGGTGCAGGTTAAATACATGCGTGAGGAAACAGCGTTGATTATCTTAACTTGAAATTAATTTTCAAGTTTTGAATTTTTGAAGGGAGTCTGGATCTTATGTGGCAGTTGTTTTTTGTTTGGTTCAAGAGGGGTGCTACTTTTATTCTTTTGTAATACTGACAAGGCTGATTGTGACGGGTTCTTCTATTATGTTGAATTATAAAAAAAATTAACTTATATTTTTTGTCACATTTTTCAGAGCTAATTCTGTGGAAACTTTTTAAATATTTTCCTCACAAACCTAATTAGTTCGTCATTAATGCAATGTTTATATGCAGATATGCTGAGGTCCACTTACATGGGTCAGGGATGACATAAAAAGCAACATAGTTAGAGGTACAAGAAATCAGTAAAACAAAGCGTGCATGATTTTGTTACTTGAAAGTCAAAAGGAACAGGTGCTCATCAGTGTTGACCATAGCGCTATGTATTTTGGTCAAATACTGGGAACAAACAAGGGTTTGGAGTAGTTTGCAAACCATGTAAATTTTGTTTATATTTACAATTTTAAAGTGATTATTTTTTACCAGAAATGAGAAACATTCAACTGATGTTATTGGTAAGTGCTGTCAAAATCAATCTACATGCAATAGCTAAATGATATTTGGAAAAAGTAATACAAATTTTCATGAAACCACTATTTTAATTCAAATCTTGGATTTGAATTAAGAACTCTAAAGTGCGAAATTCTCCGTGTTATATGTCAACTTGGGAATGGTAATGATATTTCAATTATTTTTCTAGTCAAAATTTTGAAGTTTGAACAGGACACAGATACTAGTGTGTTAAATTTGAATTCTATCCTGACTCTCTACCAGTCAAAGAAACTCTGCATTGCATTGTGCACTTCAAGAGAAAATCCAGATGAGATACGAAAACCATAATGTTACGAGAGATGGATTGTCAAACCTACAATGGTACCATAACTGGATAAGACAGCTCCTCGGTTTGTACCAGTTTTGGTACCGTCAGATACTATGATTTGTGTTGATAATTAGGGGTGTTCATTGGATTCAGTTTATTTGGTTTTCATCCAAACCGATAATTTGGGATTAAATGGTTCGGTTCGGTTGACTTTTGAATTACTTCTGTTTTTTATATATGGTTCGGTTTAGTCTATATCTTATTTCAGTTCAACCAAACAAACCGAAATTTACATAAATTACTTCGGTTTAATCTTTCTTGTTTCGGTTCGACTAATATATTTTCATGTGTACAGACACTACACTTGAGTCATTAATTTCTTGCTCTACCCTGATAACAAAATCCTGCATCCACCTCTGCACTTGACCATATTGAAATTGGTTCCCAGTGTATACACATTCTTTCAAAGACTGTAGGAAGAAGATCCATATTATAAACAAAAGAACAATTTGTACAGTGTTATGAACTTATGACAAGACAACTACAATTCCTTTGCTCGTCTCCTTAGTTCGTCAAGCTCAGACTCCATCGCTATATTTTTTAGGGAATTCACTGATTTTGAGCCTCCTTTTTCAGTTCTACCCTCGGGAAGTTCTCCTTTCTACAGTCAAAACAAAATTACTTAACAATTTCTAGAATGAAACTAAAAAAACTTGAAATACAAACAATGATGCCCAAAGTAATTGTTGTTTCAACTCATTTTATGCTTGTAAACAGCCTTAAGCTTTAGGAAGAGAGGAAAATAAATAAATGAAGAAAGGATATTGCTATATTTTTTTTCATCCTTACCTTTATATAAAGATATACATCATATACATCTTATCTTTCTAAAATTTACATATATTTTTTTTTACATTCTATGTACAACCACTTTGTGGGCCAGCACAAACACCAACTACCACCATTTAATCTTTTGCAAAATCCGTCGCCACCGGCAAACTTGTCACTGCCTTCCAAGCATCGTTTCTGACAGTGCAACTGCAACAGCTGCACTAGCGACAACCGCCACAGAAAACACTCCAACCCAAGTTGCTGTGGCCACTACAGCAATGGCCACACTAGCTGTGGCGGTTGCAAAAGAACTACCTCTTTTGAAGGTTTTTCTTTCCTTCAAAATGTTATCTAAAATGTCTTTTGTGTATACTATGTTTTGGATCAATCGCCTCGACAACCAAACTCCTAAGATGCCATTGATGGTAGTAGCTTTCTAAACTTGAACAAATACAACAGTAGAACAAACATCATAGTGCATTATATCATTCGCCCGACACTTTGTTGCTTTCTATTTTAACATGTTTTCTTCAGTTTGATCACAGTTGAGTATTTTTTAATTCTTAGGACAACAAATGTTCTTTCTATATAATTTCTTTGATAGAAAGCTGGTATATATTATAATTTTCCACTCATAGTGCATCTGTTTAGTATGTTCTATTTATTAATTAACAACATTGTCATTATATTTTAGTGCATGGTTTGGTGAGCATTTTTCTCTCTCTGACTGTAAATGCATAAATTACATTTCCAGGCTTCCGTTACTAGAAATGAAGGCCCAATCTTAGAAACAGTTTCTAGGCCTATCAATTTTCTAGGCCCAAATCTCATCAAATCATTACCCCTGAGCCTGACATAATAATTGCAAGTGCCAAAAGGTAAACAAAGAAAAAAAAGGGAAAACAACTTCAAATGAGCACTCATGTCATTTTTTTAATTTTCTAACCACTTGGGTTAATTATGGTTTCAATTGTCTAGATGTTGGTGATTATGGTTTCAATTGAACTAGTCAATAGATTAGAAAAAAAAAAATGGCTAAAAGCTTCTTGTGTTGTCAAGATAATCGATGCATTGGTATTTGATAGTTCTTACCAAGTCCAATAAATTATATAAGAATGAGAGCATCAAAATTGTTGGGCCTCGATTTTTCTTTAATAATTTATTCTATTAAAAATTGTTGAGCATCAAAATTATATAAGAATGAGAGCACCAAAAATAATTTATTCTATTAATAATTGGAAACCATTCCCTATTAATATTTATTTAAAAATAATAATCATAGTAATATTAATAATAATGATACACTCAATATTATATTAGAGGTGAAATTTCAAATTCAAATATTAAGCAAACACGCAACACAGTACAAACAAAAATCATTGCAAGAACAGAGCTCATCTTTAAAATGATGAAAATGAATAGAGTCTCTGTCTCTCACGACAATCTATCGGTTCTCATTCATGGAAACCAACTTCATAAACGAGTGACAATGTTCACAAATTCTTAGGTTTTATAAAATCAAAATAGGGCATCAGTAAGGGCTCTCCATCAGCCTGAATGAAACCGTCAATCTTTGTAGTCCGTATCTTTTGAGATATCTCAAAATTTCAGTTATCTAAAGTCGTGTCAAGTTTTTTTCTTTCTTTTAGTGCCTATTCAGAAGGTAGGGAGCCAATATTATTGTGCTTTGAGATTCATGCAGAAAGGATTTGAACGGTTTTGATTTTCCACAGATAAACTTAAAATTTAAGATAGGGGATGCGAAGCAGCGAATTCCAACCCAATTTGGCAAAAAGGATTTGAACGGTCTTGATCTTCCACTGTCACCGATTTTGGTTCTAACCTTGCAATGAACCCCTCCAGTCCATCCAATTTGGCAAAAGTTCCTTTGGCTTGGGGATAATTTCTCCCTCCAACTATGAACCTATGGCCTATTCACTCTTCCCTTTACAATTATCCAACTTAGCCAGTTTCTTTTTGTAAACCTCTCATTCATCAGTTTCTCACAAGAGCTGCCTCTTCCCGTAGATCCAATTTTTAATACAACTTGGACACAAGGATGTAACCTGCACTATTGTTAGGCTCAATTTCTAGAAAATTTTCTCCTGTAAATTTCGATGAGCCTGTCAACACAATTTTCCAACACAACCCATAAGGCCCAAATTTACTTTGCATCACTTACGGAGTCCTCACGGCAACAAGTATCTATTAAACAATGATAATGAACCAAGAACGACAGTCTGTTTTGTATATAAGCCCATGTACCTGATTTAGATATCAAATCCTAGTTTCAATAAGCCCATGTACCTGCTTTACAGAATGACAATCTTCTAAACAAGAACAAGCTTTGATAACAATTGAGAACACAAATGGATCCATTTCGGTACCTTGCTGGAATTACCCTGCTTTAGTTAAACCGACCATGAGAGCAGATGAAGCAATTGTTTTTTTTTTTTTGAAAAAAGGCCTGGGCCCAGTTTCATTTTACTGAAACAGAGAGTCAGAGAGTTTAAATTACAAAGAAAGGAAATGTTTAATGGGAGATATATAACTCCCATCATCAGTAACAAAAACTTTAAACTCTAACAGATTATCATCCTCCCTAACAGCTAAGCATCACAAAAGGGGGTTGCATTATATCACTGACATTATATTATAATTAAATTATTAATCAAGTCAGTCTATGATGCACTAAAATATAGCTATGCCTATGAGAAGCAATATTATTTATAAACTATTTTGTAGACTAATCTTCTTGCTTTAGCCACTGAGAGGTCCTTGGTGCATCACTAGCTGTGTCTAATCTCTTGGGTCTGGGTATGACTGTAATGGAATGATATTGTATATCTCTTGTGAGGGTAACCAATTTATGAGTAAAACAATGCTTCTAACTGATTTAGGCATATGGTGGTTGAAACATAGATCATTTTGATATTTCCATATAGTTCAACAAAGAGCTGCAAAAACTGATAGGAATGCAGTTTGTTGTCGATGAGGTAATGTAAATGAAAATTGAAAAAATCATCAAAAGTATGCCAATGTTGAAAATATCCTTGACTAAATCCCATCCAGAGACAGAGCTCAGACTTGACCAAGCAGGTATGAATCAAGTTTGCAAAGAGAACCCAATCAGGCTTAACATTTCACCGAGCAAAACTGCTTCACAAAACAAACCCTTTCTTGTAAAGCCATATATCATGACACTTCAAGCAGCCAAGCTTCTTTCGGGCAATTCTCAGCCAACAGCTTACGTGCATTGCCGAATTTGAGGAGAATGTTCGTTGATGTTCTGGTGTGAAAGCTTTCCATTTTAAGAGGGTGTTACTGTTAGTCTGCTAGAGGGACAACAGAGACTTTGCTTTGGAGGGTTGAACTTGAAGAGGTTTTAGCAAGCGTTTGGACCTTTGGGTTTGTTTGAGCTGATCGGAGATGGTTTTCATGTTATTTAATGTCAGTTCATTTTCTGGTTGTATTATGCCTTAAAACCTTTACATAGTTAATGGGCCTCTTTCTACTACAAATGGGCTGGGCTGGGCTGGGTTTAGATAAATTATTCTTATTTTGTTTGAACTTTAAAGATACACTGAAGGTGCAGTGAGAGAAGAAGCTTCACAAGTCAGAGAATATCCAAGAGTGAGGCTATGGTCATATTCATATTACTCTTAACGGTCTTTGCTATGAATTCATATCTTTATTTTTAAAGTTTGAATAGTCAATATAAAATGTTTAACACGACCTTCATATAAAGATGTAAAATATATATGGTCTACACGTACATTTTTATATGAAATTATTTTTAATGATTCGAATTGAATGTTTGAACTTTAAAGATAGATATATGGAGATCAATCCATAATGTGCATATTCCCGTAGCCTCACTGAATACTGATATCCATTTTGTTAGTTCAAACATAAATAAAATAAAAAATACTATAATCTTCTGAAGTTGACTCATTGGAAAAGGAGATCTCGCAAAAAGGTCCTAAAGGAAATGAACAACATTGAAAAAGTTGTGGGATGAAATTCACAAGAAAAATGAGCAAATGAAGAGGAGCTTTTAGTGTGATGGGAATAAAGAAAAAGACATTTATGAGAATGAGAAGCAATTCTCCTTTGGCCTACAAAATTTAAAGTATTTTTATTTTTAGTTTTTTACTATGAGTTTTTACAAAATGGAGTTTGTACAAACATGCTCGTAATTTGGAATACTTGAAATACTATGTTTTTTTTTTTTTTTGACAAAAATGAAATAAACCCACCGATTTCTAACTGAAATCATAATTGTTATTACAAAACTAAAATCTACCCTGAGAACTGCACTATCATAATAGGATTGTTACAATACAGTAAGATGAGAGACCAGCATATATAGTTTTCTAGAGCTACACAACACAATGTTGTAGTTTAATTTAAATTGATCCGTGTCTCCACCCCAACAAAAATTACTAACTCTGTTATTTAACAAACCAAAATAGCATGGTATTCCAATAAGCAATAAATGTTTTAAAATGTCAATTCCGGGCATATGAACAGAAAATTTGAGTGCACGGATCAGGTAATTTTTTTATTTTACATGTCACGTAGTTGTGAGATAAATTTTGGGAGAGAAGAAATTTATAAATTTATAACGTCTACCTTGTTGAATCTGTGATTCAATTCCTATAATCATTTTACCGTTTCCAGTAAAGATCTGTTTTTAACCGTTTCCTGTAATCATTTCTTTACCAACTAAAGATCGTACAGCACAAAATTATTATCCTCTTTGTCGGTAAAAGAAACGTTTACCGTTTACCCCCCTTTTGTATTACCACCACCCTCATTCACCTCCAAATCTTACGAACTTTTCCTTTGATCTCCTGCAGCATCGTACAGCAAACAGTAAAAAGAACCTCCCACATTACTCCACGTATCTCATTGCCAAACAACTGTACTTTGTTATCTACAGGTGGAGGTCATCCGATGGATTAAAAAGCAGGGACTTTATTGTGGCTATTTAATGTTCTAGGCTTGAAGGCATTTTGGAAAACACTGGGTCGGCAAAAATTGATTAGAGAGTGCTAGATGGTAAAATAATGCATCCCCACTAGAATTAATGAGATGGATCAAAGGAGAATCCTACTTTTATGAGGCTGTTTGTATCAGTCACGGGATACTTGGCTTCCCCTTCTACCCCCTTCCTCTTTCTCCATCTCTCTCTCTCTCTCTCTCTCTAAAATTTATTCCAATCCTTCACTCTTTGTATATACAACCACATATATTAAAACCTCATACAGCCGTTATATTAAAACCTAGTCCCACCTCTTTTCCAACCTGTCTGTCTGATTTTATGTGGCCTTAATATTATTTTTTTATTTTGTTTTTAATGCATATATTGCTAGTTTAAAATTAATTTTAAGAACACAAAACTTCAATTAAAGAAAAAAAAGTTTGTCTTTAATTAAAAAAAATAATATGTGGTTTTGAATTAATTGTGATATATTATAATTCATATATGTATATATGTTGCAATAAAGAAGTGTGAAAGTTTATTGAATTATTCTTGAGACGGATATATATTTAACCTGATAATATATAAGACCTATCTGCTCATCATTTCAAAAGAAAGTCATTTTCCTAAATTAATAAAAAAATGTGAACATGTATCATAATACTTAAATAATTGAAAATTAGTTAATCTAAAAATTAAAATGCATAATTGATTACTGAAATTTTCTACAATATGAGATGTATAAAATCCAGTTGTTTCTCTCTCTAGAGGAGGCTAGCAACTACACTCTTATCTAAGGAGGTTGCCCCTTTTACCAGGGAAGAACATAATGAGGGGTTGCTTTCAAGTTATTACCCTTTTTCCTTTTTGGAATTACAGATAGAGAGGATTAGCTTTCGTGAAAATACCATTTTACCCCTCCCTCTGCTATACTCGCCTATATATCCCAAACTTAATTTTAGTTTGAAATACATGAGAAGTTTCCAACTGGAAAAATTCGGTTGTTGGGCTTTGGATCTTTACAGTGTTTCTTTAACCAACACACCAACTTAATTCCTGCAAGTGATCTTACATTAATTTTTACATGCATGGAGGCACATTTACAAGCGGAATTTTTCATAGAATGATGACCTAATGATATTATAAATTTCGTTATATATTA
Source organism: Carex kokanica (assembly GCA_025461125.1). Lineage (NCBI taxonomy): Eukaryota > Viridiplantae > Streptophyta > Magnoliopsida > Poales > Cyperaceae > Carex > Carex kokanica. The sequence goes on from JAJGRX010001078.1 coordinate 1,318,538, forward strand.
ATTGTACTTCAATAATTGTGTTAATTTATGCTCAATTATTTGTTCTATATATCAAGTTGCTAGTTGTTAAGTACGTAATGCAATAGTTTATTAGTGTGAACATTATTGTATGCGAATTTTCCAACGGGCAAATAATTGTGTATGTTTCTAGCGCAAAGAATGAGGATCAATTCTTGTATATGTAGGGTGCAAACAGAACGGATTTAGAATGAATAGTGTTAAAATCGTATTCATAATCATTTTTTATTTAGTGGATATTGATGTGTGAATACACATATAATACATTTTTTGTAATTTAAAACTAAATATGCATTTAACAAATACATATATTATTGGATCATAATTCAGTCTTATATATGTTTGTTATATGTACATATATACATTTGGTTGTCTCCTGTAATTAATGGTACATGTATTGATAAACAAAATCCTAACATGAAATTGTACATTCATGATTCCCTGTGGTAAGTTTTTATGAAATTAACCCAGTCACTTGAGCAAAAACTTTGTTATTTACACTATTTCAAATAAGTTGTACAATCAAACTAATTAATTAATTGGTTGCACTGCCTGGTCCAAAGACATGCATGCCACGTCTCCTCACTCTCTCTAGGAATGAAAGAAGAAAACAAGGCTCTCTTATTATACTCACATGATCATTACTAACCTTCTTTTGTATGGTCACTCTGGATATAAATCTGCTGTTATTCCAAAGGGATCACAGAACCCTGTTATTTCTATTACAACCGTTCAAAGTTTTCATGCACGAATCTCAAGAAAAAAAAAATTTCGTACCTGAATCTCAACAAAGATTAACGGCTGAACTCAGAATAACAAAATCCTGTGATCTCTTTGGAATAACAGTAGATTTATTTCCTGGTCCCTCCACTCACTGGACCATTTTAATATTTTCATGCAACCCCAATCTATTTGGAGGCCTCTATAGGCTATACCCAATTGACCAATTCCCAACTTATCCACTTTAGGTTTCTGATTTTATTTTTTCGGCTACTGGGTTATCAATGATGTAGCAAAAAATAATGAAATAAATAAATAATATTTTCATAGAGTATATGTTTGGCCTGAATATACATTTGATTATTATTTTAGTATACATGTTTGACAATATACTGTGAAATACTCTTTAGCTTTCAAATCTCTATGGTTTCCTAAAAAAGAAAAATATGAAAAACTTCAAGAGATCCTCTACCTGCTTAATTTAATGTACCTAGGAATTGGTCTCAAACTCTCAATATTGTTATTGTTAGTTGTTTATGCATTATCAGAAGATAAGTTATAATTAATTACCTATACAAAATAACAATAATTAATCAAGTATTTTTTTTATTTTAGGGCTGGGGTCTGGGGACATATTTGCAGCTTTACAAATTTGGGAGATTGGGACGACCGTTATAATTGGCGGTTTGGTACCAACCTAATTGGACAAGTATCCTCTCCAATAATGTAAACGATTCCTTTCACTTTACGGTTTGAGATTAACTCTCATCCGCTTTGAGATTCGGGCTAGTGCACGGGCAGTATTATTGGGCTTTGAGATACGTGCCAAGTTAAAAAGAACGGTCCAGATCAGTAATTGTAAAAGATTCCCTATTACGGTACCGGAGAGGATCTGAATTCAACCTAATTAAGATGGAAAATGAACAAAAATAGTTTAATAAAAAAACAAGGAAACTGAACTTCCAAGACATCATATCTCACATAGCCATCCATGATGCCAAGCCAAAAATATAAGTTAGGTCTAAAGAGATATTTCATCAAGACAGAACTATGATAAAGACATCTGAAATCTGAATAAATTCTGATAATATTGGTGCCAAAAATAGTTTTAACTGCCACATGATTCATTATGGAAAAGTACTAGAAAAAAACTTACAGTACAGTTTTACACTGCCGTGCTGTGCCAGTACTACTTAATTAATTGCCTTTCTTCTTTTTATTTTTTAACCTTTTGGGCTAGAAAATCCAAATGGACCAAATCCAACGGATGCAAACATAGGAATCATCTCCAAAAGTAGAACAGAGGTTTTTTTTCCCATGAAATCTTCTGATTTTTTTTAATAATTACGCCCCATCTTAAATTATTTAATTAAAAAGAGAGAGAAAAATTGACTCTTCCTTACCCATTTTATTACCGAACTAGTAATGACAACATCCATTTGTTGAGATTTGTTTTTAAAATTGGATTTAATTTAAGACTAGAAGTGTACGTACCTTCATGTATATAATAAACTATAAAGAACTATAAAGAATATATGTAATTTTCTAAAATATAGCACGTACTCTTCATTAATCTTACACAACAAAAGTACGTATACATTTTTTTTTTGTTTCAGTCTCTCGACCAATGGAAAGAATGCGCATTGAAAGAGAAAGAGCACTGAGTCACTGGCTGGTACCAGTAGTACAGCAACTCAGTGTTGAACAAAACTATATCAGAGTGAAGTCATATTTGACCAAGAAGAAGGTTTTGTTTTGACTCAATTCAATACTAGATGTGTCAGGCTTACTACAATATTAGCTGACAAACAATAATAAATGAATGAATATTTCTCAGGGTTCTAAATAGCGCGCTATAGCGCTACTATAGTGTTTTCGGACCATAAAAGCTATGACACTATCGGCGCTATATGGGCATAGTGCCGTTTTTTTAACCGTTCCGCTATAACGCGATAAACGCTATTTAAACCTTTGATATTTCTTGATTTGGATTAAATTATTGGTACTTGGTAGTTGTAATTTGTAAATTTTTATCTTTTTAGTAGCTGACAAGCAATGCAGAACTTTTTATTTATAGAAACTAATTGACAGAAGTCAAATCCAGATTTGAATTCTCGAGGAAATTTACAGTTAAATTTCGAGATATAAAAAGAACGGAATCCTTTATTTTGTCCCATATGCATTTTCGATTGGAAAAAAACAAAAATCAAAGATGGATACTAGTGTTGTTTGTTGGGATCTTATTATTACACTAAAACAATTCAGTCACATAAACAGTTCAATTCAATTCAATATGCCACTATTGATCAACCTATGCCAAAATGACCATCATGCAAAAATCATCAATTCTTAGGGAGCAGACGCAATACCTGATTTCATTAGCGTCTTTAAGCAAGGCTTCACTCAAAAGCGGTTGATGAACTTGTGGGACAGCGGCATGAAAACCTTTGTGCCGATGTAGAGGTTGAAGCGTCGGCGGCCTCCTCAGTGGTAGGATGAAGCATTCCAAAGCTACAAGACTGCCCTTGTGAGATCGTGTTCACAATTTCTCAATGATCTCACCTCTCTATTCTTTAATGGGGAGAAGTAGAGAAGGGCACAGAATTGACTAGATTGACGGCTAGAAAATTCTGCAACTGTTTGTATCTACTTGTGCTTTGGGGACCAATCATATTTATAGAGATGTGGAGTTGGCATATTGCCAAACCCTAACTCAAAACCGATTTTCTGGCCATATGCCAACTTAAAAAAGGTATTTTGTGCTACTACATCAAAACCGTGCACTTGCATCAAAATCCGTGCGGCCGCTGCAGAATTGGTTTCCTTAATTGCAAATTTCAGAATCAGTCCATCAATGATTTGATTTTTATCTAAATTGTTCTACAAATTTGTGACCATATCATAATGAATATATATTGATTGTCTATTACTTTATTCGATCACTTTAACTGACACTGTTCTAATAGACCGTCTTAAAAGTAACTTTTAGGTGCAGATTTATTGAAAAGGTGTTTTTTTATGGAAGAAATCATAACAGTCAATTATTAGCATATCATACTTGACAATATTCTAGCAAAGTTTTGCAATTGAAATAGATGGTATTTGGATCTATTCAATATTTTAATATATTGAGATTGTTGTTTCCAGACTTCTTTTAAGAAAAAATAATATATATTGTAGAATAGAATAAAAGTTTTAAGATACTTTCTGTACAATCGACAAATTTGTGTTGAATAAATTTTGAACGTAAATAAATATTCAAAAAAAAAAAAAAACTAAAAACCTATACTATAAAAAATAACATGATAAGTTAGTGAAATTTTAGCAAAAGAAAAAAACTATATTATTTAGGAACTTCTTTGCACCTTAATTATACACATCAAATACATTTTGTTTTAAATGAGAAGAGAATTGTGAAATAAAAGAGCGTTCAATTAGGTCCAATCAAAATGAACAAGAACAAAATAAACGAAATCAGACGGATAAATTAAGACACGGGTGATGAAACATATATATATAGCTAAGAAGGTTAAAATTTTCAAACCTTTTGGTGAATTTGTAATTATTATTCATTAATTCTTGTCATAGTTTGTAATTTTTCATGTCATATTCCTGCACTAGGCCTTTTATTTGCTACATCCTTGGGACCTACTTTGAAGATCCCTAAAATATTTTGTTAGATTAGTAATTGGCTTTATATTCCGCAATAGGTTAATTTGCAAATTTGAAGGAAATGTTGTTAATGAAATTAGTAAACGCCTCCAAATAAGAAAATTAGACATCATAGAGGCATTTTGGCCACCATTTTGTTTGATGGGTCTGATGTCTGGTCAGAACTGTTCAATATGTCTCAATCGGGCAGTCTCGGATTGTACATGGTTAGTAGTTATTTAGAAGAAGTATCACTTTGTAGATTATATATAATTCTTCACATATTCATTTCATTTTACGCTAATTAATCATTAATTTCAAGAAATTAAATTCTTATGCGACACATCACACGTGATGGATCATTTTTGATTAATTTCTAATAAGAGAATTTTAACAAAGATGGTGATGTTACTATTACCAATAAAGTATGTTCTTCAAAATTTGAAACTTATGGGACTTTTTAAAAGTTTTCCTTTCCAAATTTAAAACAACCAACAGAAGTTACAGAAAAAAAGGAATAATTTATAAGGTATTTTGGTTATTGTGTTTAGTAGGTAATAAATTGGCACTATTCGTATAAACCGTTTTAAAGGCAACTTTGTAGTGCAACTTTACACAAGTAATCATTGTTGCCGAATTAAAAACAAAACAAAAATGCCACCAAATAAAAAAAAATAACGACATTATAAAGGTACTTTGGTTATTATTTGATCGTACTGTAACAATTCAAATAATGACGCGTGGCTAACAGTCGTTTAGAGGAAGAATAATTTCAATTCTGAATTAATGCGTTACGCATTCAATATCTAGTTTAGTACTATAGATATATTTATAAATGTAAACATTTAATTAGTTATCTTTTAACATATAATAATAAAAAATAATTAGGTGATTGTGTTTTTTTTACATTAAATTAGTTACTTTTTGAAAAAAAAAATAATATGTAAATTAACTATCAAAGTGTTTAACAAAATTATATTTTGTTTAAAGTAACTTGTTCAGTATCTTTAAAAATATACAATCACACATTCATATTTTTCATGATTATAAATTAAAAATAATAAATTTGTATTTAAATTAATTATCTAATTGTTCAAAGATACAACATATTCAAATAAATTTAAACTAGATATGTTCAGAAATGGATACAAAATAGACACCTAAGATATGGATCATCCTCGTGACCCAATTTAAAATGCAAATAACAAAAATATTAACAAATGCAATATATGACAAATAGGGAAAAAAAAGGAATAACTTTTCTCCACGCCTAAAATTAAATATTCCAGATGTTTTTTTTTTTTTTTTTGCTTTCAAATATTCCAGATGTTTTAGATTGCACCTTTTGCACTATTTGATACCGCCTTCTCAGTTCTCACTCAGCAAGTTGATATTTTTTTTTTAACAACAAATTAGAAAAAAAAATAAAAAATGAAATCAAATACCAAAAAGAGGAAATAGCGATATACTCTGTACGATAAGGTCATTTTGGTCATTCTAGTGTCGTGTAATTATCACCGAGCCAGCCCATACAGAGTCAGTCTTGCACTCTTGCTCAGATCCCCAATTCTTTCATAATTCCATGTGAATAGAACTAAACATTATTCCGTGTACCGAACAAGCGACATAACTTTCAAATTTCAATCAACCTAGGACGGATATGCAATGGCTGTTGTAGTCGTAGACACAGTAACAAGATTCGCGTTTAATTCGCGTTTTATTCACAAATTATACGTTTTTGAGCCATCAGCGGATCAATTCGCGTTTAATACGGTGATTCGCGAATTAAACGGTTAGTTCGCGAATTATTCGCGGATTTCACGAATTTTCCGTATTAATCGCGTTTTGTTCGGAAAAGTTCGTCGCTCCGACTTCGCTGATTCGCTCCGTCATTTCTCTTCCAAAATCGACTTCGTTGATTCCCTCAAAAATCCTAGTTTTTGTCTTTCTGAGCTCTGCAACGACGAGAAGAAGACACGAGAAGAAATAATAAATTATCATAAATCGTAACCTCAATCTCAAACTCTTTGCGGTAACATCTCTATTTCTGAGACAGCCGAAGGGAGGATTTCAGATCAGGAGGGAGTAGATCACAGCTCAAGCGAATAGCTTGCGTACCCAAAGAGAGCAAGGGAGCTGGGCGCCAACAAACAAGGAGGATATTTTTTAGCAATTTTTTAGAAGTAGTTTTTATCTTTTTGCAATTTCAATTTTTCTCAGGGGTTTCTCTGCTTATTTTCCTTGGAAACCTTGTCAGAGGCTTCTCTCTTACTTTTTTCCATCATTTTTTATCAAGTATGTAAGAAACTTACGTTTTCTGTTTCTATAAAGTCACGCCTACGGGCTTCTGGTATGAAATCTGATGCCGCTGGTACAGTTCTGGTAATAGTACTGGTACGGGCCAAAGGCTGGTACCAACTAGGGTACCACTGGTACGACATCTTAAGCTGAGCTAAAACAACCTCATATTTTTTTTGCTTTTCTCAACCTCAGTATTTTAATATATTTAGTTTGTACAAAAACGAATAATTCCCGAATTATACCCGAATTATTCTCGAATCACGAATTTTTGACCTCGCCGAACCTTTCCCGAATCATTGAGTTGTCACTATGGTCGTAGACCCTTCTATCATGGGCTTTCTTCCACAATTAATATTATGAGATGCCACAGAAGATCCCCAATTCTTTCTTAACGTTCACCTCTTTCTTCCCTCTTAAATAGCCCCAAGGCCCCCAACCCACACAATCTCTCTCTTCGCTTCGCATCTCCATATTTCTACTGAAGAAGAAAGAAACCTACTTGGCTCTGTCACTCTCTCTCTCTCTCTGTATTGACCTCGGAACCTTAAGGAGTTAGAGAGAGAAACCACACAAAGACCACAAACCAAATCAAACAAATATAATAAGCCATGCTTTCTAGTTCTAGAGGAAACAACACCATGGCATGGCTTGACGAGACCTCCGCCGAAACAGAGCCTCCAGTCGAGGTCGAGGTCGAACCCGAAGACCAAGTTCACCACCTACCCACTGCCGGTTCTCACTCCTGGCCTCCGAACCCGAACCCGACACCGAATCTGAACCCTAACCCGATAAACGAGATGGCGTTCAAATCCATGCTAGAAGACCAAGATTGGTATTTCCAGCCCCACCATGACCATGACCAACAAATCAGCAAAGGTCTTACCTATGCTTCAAATTCTTCCTCCAGCTCCCCACCTCCATCTCTCTTCAATCTGGACCCAACCCAAGCTCTATTCAGGCTCATGAACCCGTCCTCTTCAAGCCCGTTTGATACCGGATTTGATGTCAGTCTTGATAACCCGGGCTATCTGCCAATGACACAAATGTCCAATCTTTCCTCCATTTTGACGAGCAGGGAAGGGGGAGGGCTTGAGTTTGGCAATTTGGGGTTAAATGGCCCAATTCCAATTGGCTGCCCCGAATTAAGTTCAAGTTCCTCCATGCAATTCCCTTGCACTGCTGGAGGTTTGGGGCAGTTTTCGCAAATGGGTCAGTTGGGTCATGACGTCTTTGAAAACTCGTCGACTAATTTTCTAGCCAGAAACAAGGTTATAAGGCCTCTTGAGATATTCCCTACAGTTGGTGCACAACCAACATTATTCCAGAAACGCGCGGCAGCCAATTTGAGGCATAATTCAAGCGGTTTAAGCAGCAAGGGGGGTGGTTTAGATTTAGATGATGAACTGGAGAAGAAGAGAAGAGGGAGTTTAGAGGAGGAAGGAGAAGAGGAGAGCTTTGATGGGTCGGGTTTGAATTACGACTCAGATGACAATGTGGGTCTTGATGGGTCGGGTCTGAAGGGTACTGAAGAGAGTGTGAAGAATGGTGTGCTTGGTGGAGAGGGGAATAATTCAAATGCAAATAGTACTATTACTATTACGGGGGTTGGAAATAATAATAAGGGAAAGAAGAAGGGGCTGCCTGCAAAAAATTTAATGGCCGAGAGGCGTAGGAGGAAGAAGCTTAATGATCGGCTTTACATGCTTCGCTCCGTAGTTCCTAAAATTAGCAAGGTATAGTATAAGATCGAATTTATATTTTCTAATTGCTTGCTATTATTTTATTTTTTGCAGAATGTGAATGGGTTCATAAGTTTTAATTTAATTGAACTTGAGCAACATTGGGCTAATTCTGTAGATCAAATTAATTACTTATAGCTAGGTATGTAAAACTTAGGACCAGTGGACCACATTATCATGTTGGTTATCTTGTGTAGGATAAATACTCCATATACTTACTGTATTTAAAATTACATCTACCACAACATGTAGCGTATAAAAATAAATTAAAATATTAGAATCGGCCATATATGATCAAGATAAGGCCAAGACACCACTGGTACAGCTACCCATTTCAGTGAATTTTTTTTATAAACCATAATTAAAAAAGATATATTTTTACGAAACCAACATAATTACTTTTTTTTTTACAAAAACCATAAGAACCGAAATGTCATTTCGGTCCGTTATTTTTTTTTTATTCCGGACCGAAATGACATTTCGGTCCGGTCCCCTTTTTAGATTTTCTATAGCGGCTCATATAATTACTTGTGAAACCAGTATCACAGAAAATCCAAAAAGGGGACCGGACAGAAATGTCATTTCAGTTCAAAATAAAAAAAATAACTGACCAAAATGACATTTCGGTTCTTATAGTTTTTGTAAAAAAAGAAGTAATCATGTTGGTTTCGTAATTTTTTTTTTTAATTATGGTTTATAAAAAATTCCATTTCAGTTGTATATATGAGCAGTGGGCTAGGCTAAGATAGCTTCTCTTGCAAATGCAATGTGGGACTAATATATATAGTACTAGTGTCAAACTCTTAAAAACGAATTGGTAATATATAGAATTATAGATGCTTAATTTTCAATTCTATTCCTCACCGACTCAGCTTATTTTTCAGATGGATAGGGCGTCGATTTTAGGTGATGCAATTGAGTACTTGAAGGAGCTGCTCCAAAAGATAAATGATTTACACAATGAGCTGGAGTCGACGCCCTCTTCGATACCACCTTCAACACCAACTGGTACAAGTTGCTTGAACCCTCTGACACCGACTCTGCCAACCCTGCCATCTAGGGTTAAGGAGGAGCTTTGTCCCAGTTCTCTGCCAAGTCCTAACAGCCAACCTGCTAGGGTTAGTTCCTTAATTGCTCTGTTATCTACTTCTTAATTCCATCAGTTAATAAAAGGCCAGCATGTAAAATTAACACTCTTCTATGACCTTAATTGCTTACTAATTTTTTCAAACCATGGATTTGTGAAGGTTGAAGTGAGGCTGAGAGAAGGCCGAGCAGTCAACATTCACATGTTCTGTGCACGTAGACCAGGTCTACTGCTTTCCACCATGCGTGCACTAGATGGACTCGGTCTAGATGTTCAACAAGCTGTTATTAGCTGCTTCAATGGTTTTGCATTAGACGTCTTCCGTGCAGAGGTATATATGTGCACATGCATTAGAATCATTGATAACAAATTCATTTAAGTTATTTGTTTCAAGTCATATATATATATTCTTTCTGAGGACATGATATTTAAGCAAATTATATATGTACTACTGTTTTAGTGTGCGTATCTTTTGACAGGATTCAAAGGTCTAAATCACAAAATTTGGACATGATTTGCTTAAATATGTTCCCTATTGTCACTAATAATTTTTAGAAACTAGAAATTAAGATTCATTCATTGCCTTTCTCTGATATATTTCAGCAATGTAAGGATGGAATTATGCCGGAAGACATAAAGGCGGTGCTTCTCCAACAAGCCGGGTTTCACTCTGTGATATGATTCTGGCATATAATTCTAATTCTGTTAAACAAAGCCATTGCTTCCCTTCTTGGGTTTGCAAGGGATGACACTATTTTAGTGCTGATCTATCTTACCTTATCTTGTCTTTATGTTAGCAGCTTCAGAAAAAGTTTTAGTAGCAATATCTCAACAACTGTCTTGTTGTCCTTTTTATCTTTTAAAAATATATATGTTTGTCTAATCTTTTGTAATATCTTTGTTTTGGATGTTGGTACATACATCCCTTTGTCTCTCATTTGCTCTGTTTTATAGCCTCTTCTCATGTTTGATATCTGTATATTCGTAATGCTTGGTCAAAATCTAAAGCACCATGCCAAGGAAAAATAATGTAACCTTGTGAGGATTAGAAGAGATATCTTATTAAGCTTCCAGAGGATTTAACATGCCATCTAAAGCAAGTGAGCTTAAATTAAACTGATTAAGTATCGTAATTAAAGGACCGTTTCTCTTTGCTTTTAAAGTTTCTTATTTGAATCTAAATATTAGGTATATAATATTGAAAATATTTGGGTTAAATATATAGGAAAGTTTGATTGCGTGTTATTTATGAAAGTTCTTCAAGTAAAGTGTATCAATAAGATCTCTCTTCTAATAATAATATTTCTCGTGGCAGCTTAAAAGAACAAAAAAAATTGAAATATCAAAATAGAATTATGATCTATATTATTTTCTCTACATGCACGTTAAAAATAATCACTTATTTATTTTGATTTTATATGATTCATAAGTTAAAAAAATCAACATTCATATATAGTTTATTCACATGAGTGTATTTTTGTAAGTTCTTGATACTAATTAAAACAAAATCAAAGTGTCATGATTATTTACATGTGCATAGATAATATGATACATATCATATCTAACAGTTTTACTTTGATATTTAAGTTTAAGTTTTAAGTTTTAAGTTATTGTAGTTCTAAAAATGAAAACACAAATATGAAGGCATTTGATCCCTCCTCATCTAAATATTATGGTATTTAAAATTGGAATATATTTGGATAAAAAATTTAAGTTTTATTTTGTGTTGTTTAGAAAAGTGTTTTGAGGTATTTATATAAAGAGTAATGCAGATTGTAAAATTATACTCAGAATTTATCATGGTCGAAAGAAGCACAAGTACAAAAAAAACTCTTATTATCCAATGAAAAAATATATATTTTTGACAAGTGCAGAAAGGATGAATTAATGGTTAACGAGTATGGCATGTAGAGTTTGGTTTTTGAACCTGAGTACTGTTAAAATTTGAGAGCATCTACATTCCTGAAACTATTAGAGTTTCTAAATAACTGTTAACTGTTTTTTAGAAATTAAACTTCTCTTAATTTTTAAGCCTCCACATCCCTGAAACTAAAATTAGAGTTTCCTAATTGCCACGTCACAGGTTATAAAATTTCTTATTAAGATATATTTGCAAGAGAAAGGAATCTCAGCGAATCATTTCGCCACGTCACAGTTTATAAACGATTTCTTATTAAGAAATTATTGAGCAAAGTTGCTAAATAAGAAATTCATCTACATCCCTGAAACTGGTTTAGCAACTGCCACATCAGATTAGAAACTCTAAGAGTTTCAGAGATGTAGATGCTCTGAGACTGAGAAAGTAATTGAAATATTTATTTTTTATTTTTCGGATCATTTCAACATATGGTTTGGTACAAACTTATTTATTCACCGTTAGTAGTTTCTTTTTGAAAAAATTAAATATCACATATATAGATCCTAAATTACAAATTCTAACAGACCAAATTAAATGGTTGAAATATACTGATCTGTTATGGCTTGTCAGAATTTGTAGCGTAGCAATTAAATGCATTGCCTTTAATTTATTTTATTTTATTATAAGAGTAATGGTACATATAGTGTTTAAGTATGCATTCGGATCCCCTAAAGTAATCCAAATTTTGGGTTTGGATTTAGGCCGTCCGATCTGATCTGATACGAATATAAAAAAGACAGAGACTCTGTATTCTGATTGGACGGTTCGGATCAAAAATCAAAATTTGAGTTACTTTGGGAGATATGGACCCGTACAGTTTGGTAGACAAAATATCATAAACAACGATAGTTTGATAGTTATCATAAACAAAATCAAAATTCAAAAAAGCACGCTAATTGTTGAAAAAATAAATTTGTTTAAAGAACAATAATGGAATATATTATAATGAAGAGTTAACTCGATAATTTTGATAATTATCATAAACAAAATCTAATATAAAATCAGTCATTTCGGATTTAATTTATATTATATGTATATTGTATGAAAAACGATTCAATTTATTAAAGGTTTTACTGTCAAATCAGTCATTTTGATAATGATCATAATAATGAGTTCATTAAACAATTCCAACTTTACAACGATTTCTAGTCAATTGTCTCCAATATTATGTCAAATGACACTCAAAATGTATAAAATTTAATATGCAATCGATCCAAACAGCATATTGTTTGGATCCGATCGGAAATGAAACAATATTGTCAATATAATAATGTCTTCGAAATGTATAAAATTTAATATGTAATTGGATCATATATGTCTTGGTTACATTTGAGGAAAGGAATATATATATATATACTGTAAACTTAATTGCTCCAATCCAAAATATAATTTAAATAGTTGTTTGACAAATGCTTTTACGTACTAGTTAGTATCTTTTTTGGCGCTATAGAAGTTCCAACGCAATTGGAAGGGTCCGTTTACTATATATTAACTCAAATTTTGAGTTTAGCATAGGAGTGCAAACGGGTCGGATAATATCCGATCTGTATCCGGATCCGAAAAATAAAAGTGGATACGGATATGGTTTTACCACTATCAGGTCCATATCCAATCCGTTTGCATTCCTATTAGCATCATGACCATCTAATCAGAATTCGGGCCAACAAAGATTGGACAGTCCGGATTCATCAAAATTTGAGTTAATGCATAGGATACGAATTCTAATTAGAATGGGTGGTACTTCCTCGATATTCGTATTTAATCGAGATTTATGCCATCAACAATATTGGGTTAGTCAAAGCTGAGCCAAAAATATTTGAGCTAGAGGAGGGTTCAAATCTCTTCATTTTTTGTGCCTCCATTATACCTACATTTTTAAGAACTTAATAACTCAAATTTTAAATCTATAATTAAAATAATATTGCATATTATTTTGAACAACTAACAATTGCAAATATTGGTAAACAATAAAAATAGTTACTAACAATTTCAATAAACATAACAATTATTCATAACTATGTAATTGGAATTGTTAATATATAATTGTAACAAGTAATATTTAAATTATTTATCGTACAAATAATTTTTTTACTAAAACAATTATAATCTATATTAAATAAAATTATTTTTTAATAGTTTAATCTATAATTATTTAATAAATTTTAACGTTATGCACGAAAGTTACACATATTTACACATATTTGCATGAAAACTGTTGAGATTGTAGTTCCATTTATTTTTCGAAGATTTGATTTTTTTTTTTAATTTAAAAACAAAAATCGCCCATTCACCAGTCAACACGTTGTGGGCAGCTGCAAAAAATGCATTGTACATCTTTCGTGTTCGCGGCATTGCATATTTTTGCATTCAAGCATAAAAACTGTCGATTCAGTTCATATATTACTTGTATTTGCAGGTAAGACCCTTTTAAGTTCAATAATTACAGAAAATTTTCTGTAAACTATGGTTGTAATTTTTAGATGCTCGTATCTTATCTTGCAAAATTTAGAGTAGAACTATAGGGTGCTCTTAAGTTTATTAAGTCCTTTTGTGAACTGAACTCTAAAATCTATCGGATTAACTTCAAACGACAAATACTAACTGTTAAAACTCCTATACTTTACGAGTGATGCGTCTACATGCAAAAAATTTTAATTTTGGAATTAATTTTGTATAGAGTCGAGTGGTAAAAAAATATTAAAATAATGAATGCATTAAAATTATTTGATAAATCTTTCAATTTTGATTGCTTGACTTTATACTAAATTAATTTTGAAAGTTTAAAATTTTCGCATGTAGGCATCGCTCGTAAGGTAGATAGGTTTCAATAGTTCGAATTGTCGTTTGAAGCCAATCCGATAGATTATTGAGTTGAGTTCACGAAAGAGCTCGGTCAACTTAATCAACACCCTAGTTCTACTTAATTTTGAATTCGGATACTTACTTTTTCTCTCAAAATGTCTATGTAATCGTTATGAACAAAACAAGTCTAATAATGTTGAATATATTTATTGTATGTTCAGAATTTTTTTAACTTTGCTTGACTTAGATGGTTCAAATGTGGAACTTTTTTATATCAAATTGGAATCAATTTTTGCATAACATTATTCCTTCTTGCTAAATTTTGAGATGTGGAAAAATTGTCCTTCATGCTTTCTCATATTAAACTGAATGAAATTATTTTGGTAAATAAAATCCGTGAATTTCTCACGTTAGAAATTGTAAATTCTGTTATTTTAGTCAATCGTGCTTCGTTATAGATCATATGTATGTATTTTTTTTTTACGTATTGTTGGATTCATGATTTTCTCTTCTTTAGTATGTTTCATAGAAATATTCTATTCTATTATTATTAAAGACTATAAAATGTTGCTGAGTTACTAAATCTTGCTTTGTGAAAATTTATGTTTGTAATTTTGTATCTCTTTTTAAAAAAAATTTCCTTAGTTCTATAAATGATAAACTTTCAAGTTCCTCGCTGTCTAAATGAAAGTAAACAATTAAACTCATATTGAAATGTATATATATTTATTTTTTGGTTTGATACTTTTTTCAAAATTATGGAAATTACAATATATGATAAATTCTATATATGATATCCAAAAGTATTGTTGCCACATATTAATAAATAATTGTGGAAAATAAGATGCAATTGTTTTTCTTTATAATTCTAGAATAATAAATAGTTGTTTTTTTCCCCATAATTAGATGATTGGGTGCAAATATGATACGTCTGCATATTGTCTTTTGTTGTTAATTGAAGTTCAATAAAAAAAATAGTCTATAAAAGGTCGTTTTTTCAAACATTTAAACGTGTGTATTAAAACTTTATCTTTGAAGATGGATGTTATAATTTTACAATCTTTACTAAAAGTAAGAACGAATAATTTTATTAACTTCTATTCAAGTAAGACAATACTAAAGATGTATACATAGTTACATACTTCGCATCTCACTATCATAAATTATAACACTTTGTAAACTCTCTATCTATAAGAAATATGAGCAGAATAGTTGCAGAATAGGATCTAGTTTTATATGATTTTCATTTATACAGCGTTAAACATGAGATCTGACTTATAAATAAACCAAATTGGTCTCATTCCAGCCCAAAATATTTTGAGGCACTAATGGGCTACAATTGCGTTTTCTTCTCCTTTTCAGCCCAAAATGTCTCAACAGCCCCTCCGAAAACCTTTCCAAGCGTGACATATTGCAATTTCATATATTGACATTTTTTACCAGCACAGAAAATACAATGTTCGTCGTGTTCGACTATCGAAGAAAATTAGTTACGTCGTTATCTTATTCATTTACATCACATGACGTGACTCGCATGTTGTGTGACATGTCCATTTGTATAATATGTCTCTCTTCGATAAAATATAATACGTCACAGTACATCATGCAAACTGACATGATCATGTCACGTCACGACACGTTACGTGACTTATTCTTCCAAATTTTTTTATTTTTAATTTATCTTACATTTTTTTAGCATTTTTTTTCCTATAAACCAACTTAAAATTTGAAGAAAAAACATAATTAAACATGGTAGGGCAAGTCAAGTTTAATCATGTCACGTGCACGAGAGGATGCATAGGTATCTAATGAGGTCAATTGATCCCATAAATTTTCAAAATTTGTGTATTTATACGTTATTTTCTACATAGTAAAAAACAAAATGTTATGAAAATTGTAAAATTGAGTTCATACTCGCATAAATTTTTTAAATGATCGATCTTTTTAGTTTGAAAGTCTGACTCCGTCTCTAACTACGTGTGATTATAACATGAGTACCATAGCCTCACTCTTTTTTACTTTCTAGTCAAAACTTTGAAAATTGAACAGGACACAGATCCTGACTCTCTACCAGTCAAAGAAACTATGCACTGAATTGTGTATTTCAAGCTCATATGTGAGATCAGCAAATACAAATGAGGTACCAAAACCATAATGGTACAATGGTACCATAACTGGATCAGACAGCTGCTCTGTTCGTACCAGTTTTGGTACCGTCAGAGATTATGATTTGTGTTAGGTAATAGGTTCCCCTATTTAAACTTTCGCCATTGTAATCATCAACAAATCGAAATTGATTTTCCTGTGTATGTACGCACATTTTTTCATACTATACGAAGAAGATACAAATTTTAAACCAAAGAACAATTTATACACTGTTATGACAAAGACAATTTATTCCTTCGTTTGTCTCCTTAGTTCGTCAAGCTCAGACTCCAATGCAATATCTTTGAGAGAATTCACCGATTTTGGGCCTCCCTTTTCAGTTCTACCCTCAGGAAGTTCTCCTTTCTGCAGTCAAACAAAATTACTTGGTTACATGCCGCTTATAAGAGACAATTGCTAGAATGAACCTCAGAAAACTTGAAAAACAAATCTATCCCAATCAACACTTTTACAATGATGCCCAAAGTAATTGATGTTTCAAACTCATATTAGGTTTGTAAACCGCCTTAAGCTTTAGGAAGAAAATGAGAAAAAAAAAAATGAAGAAAGGATATTGCTAAATTTCTTTTCATTGTTAACTTTATACACAGATATACATCTCATCTTTCTAAAATTTACATATTTTTTTACATTCTATGTCCAACCACTGTGAACCGGAACAAACACCAGTTACCACCATCGAATCTTTCGCAAAAACCGCCTCCACCGGCGAACATGTCGCCGCCTTCCAAGCATTGTTTCTGACAGTGCAACTGCAACAGCTGCACTAGCGACAACCGCCACAGCAAAAACTCCAACCCAAGTTGCTGTGGCCACAACAGCAATGGCCACACCAGCTGTGGCGGTTGCGGCAGCTGCGGCTGCCATGACAGTTGTGGCGGCCACAGCTGCCACCGCTCCGGCAAGTGCCGCTACTACAGCTGCTGACAGGGCTACCATTATTATCAGGATTGCCATGCCTTTTGTTGCTATCGCAGTTGAAAACAGTGAGATCAACACGAGAAGTGTTATCAGCGCCAATAACATCACTGCTCCGAAAATCTTCTCTTCACAAATTAAAAGATAAAAATAAAGGACACATGTAGCTCTGTGTGAAGGTCTGATTGATTGGGTGTGATATAAAGTTGAAGGGTCTTAAACATCTAAAATATTTGTAGAGTGAGGCGGATAGGTCTGTGCTATGGATGCATATCTCCGTTTTTAAAGTCTACACGGTTGATCCGAACCGCTCAACATAATCTCCATATGAATATGTACTAGGGGACCAATTTTTACATTTTTAGGATTTATTTTACTATTTTTTTAAATAGGTGGAAAATCAATACTTTTACATGGTTCAAAATCTTTAGATAGGGAGATTTTCTAACTATCTAAAAAAATGATATGTAAAATTTGGTCTCCAAGTACATTTTTTAATAGAGATTATTTGAACGATTCGGATTGACCGTTTGAACTTATTATATGGAGATATTGATCCATACCATGGACCGTTCTGCGCTTTGCAAAGTACCATAGTCTCACTCAATATTTGTAATATTGACTTGTTGCAACAACTGCTGGACAGTTGGGAACACAAATTAAGTAATATATTGAGTAAAAGTGCAGATGGACAAAAAAGAAAGAAAAGAGATAAAGAGACGATGCTTGTAATGCTTGTAATTCAACTTACCAATGAGAAACCCGACAACTCCTTTTTCAGTTTTGATAGGTCGTCATCTACTGAGGATGTCTCAAGCATAGCAAACTACATTCAGAAAATTAATTAACTGAAAAATGTTAAATATTATATGAATAATTTTGACATTTTTCTATATTTTTGGTAAGAGAAGCCATGCCTTCCCATCAAGTTCATCGGCAGATAACTCGTTGAGAGCTTCAGCTTGAGATTCCATCGTAAGAACTGTTATTAAGCAACCCATATACACAGATTTTAGACCAGAATTTTTTATCACATCTTCTTTTTGGAAAAAAAGCTATATCTAACAGTGTAAAGTGGTGAATTTGTTATCCTTTTCTGTTTCTAACATTTGTATTAATTTGGGTTGACAGATCAGAATTTATGGCTTTCTGAATCTAACAGTGTAAATTGGAAGAAATTTATGGCTTCTTTTAAAGAATTTACAAAAAGGTCCAACATGTTGAGGTATTTGCACTCTAAATTAGAAACCAGTCATATATGACATAAGTGAAGATATATGCCAGTACCTTTTTCCTCCATCTTTTCGAATGCTGAAAGGGCACCAGTTGTATTTACATTTCCTAGTATTTCATTCACCTTTGTGGCAGTTCTGTAAATGCAGTAATAAAAAAAAAATTACGCACTATGATGAAATTGTAAATGTGTAAGAAAATCCATATAAAGAGACGAATTCCAGACTTGGCTGACTGAGCACGAGCCTTTAGAGTATCCTTCTTCGACTTAGCTTCTTGAATTTTGCTCTCTAAAATCTACAGAGACAACAAAAAAGATGTGTAATAAATTAATAATATTTAATTTAGAGAAAACACAATTTTATTGGGTCCTCTGGGACTAGATTGCAATAAACAGATAATAACAAAGACCTTTGAATTTGATATAAGACTTTCAACAACGCTCTTCTGTTGATCTAACTGTGCCTTAAGTGAGATTGCACTGTCCTGCATTTAAAAATAGGTTTAAAATTGTAAATACACATGTAGAGGACTATATAATAGTTATAAATAGAGATGGGTGTAGTATGATATTATAAAAAAGGACCAAATATCAATTTTACAGCATAAGATTTGCGTCTTTTTAGAGCTTCGCGTGCCAGGTCCTCCTCTCCTTTTTGAAGAGCCAGTTGTGCCCTTTTGTACCTGTTTTATTTTTGTCTGAGTTTATGCTTTCAAAACTTAGTTTCATAACAGCCTACTTTGGTTTTGTTAAAAAAGGGAGCAACAGAGTCAATTCTGCTGACACCAGTACCATTACTGTCTACTGGTACAAACAGGAAATGCATGGTCAAATACAGAATTAAAAAAAAAATTAGAAAATCACCAATCCGCAGAAGCTTGTTCAGCAGCCTTATATTTGTTTCCCAACAGTCTCTGCGATGCTATTACCTATAGAATAAGAAAATACACATCAGATTTATTAAAAAACTAATATTTCACTGCCAAATGAGCAAATAAGTAAAGATAAGAATATGTATACATGTGTATCATATATGTATATGTTGTGCTATGATTTGTCTCCACACACACACACCTGTGCTGTTGACTGTCGCATTTTAACTAAGTCATCATTCATTTCCAGCACGGCTTGATCCAGTACCTTCTCTGGATCTTCTAAAGAGCTTATCGCTGCATTTGCATATGACTATTTACAAAAGCCAAAATGAAACAAAAAATAATTATTATTGAACGAAGAATTAGAAGAACAATTGCTATTAACACGCACTGCTAAATAGAAAAGGATATTTATATAAAAAAAACAAATGCTAGTATGTAATCAGTTGGTTTGTACCAGTATCTCGGGTGACTCATTTGAACCAGCAGAGAACAAAATGTTTTAGAATCTTTTGGAATTTTTTGGGTTTCAGCATATTTTTTTTTTGGCGAAAGAGTTGTTACCAACAGGCACCACTTATTTAATTAAATGGAAATACCCAAGTTTAGAAACAAATAACAGTAACATACTAAGCAACCTCCTAATTGGTAACAAGTACATATAAACGCATTATAACTAGACAATTTAGTACATAAAGGTTCCTAGTTCAATCTCTGTGTACCTAAATTTGGAGATGAAAATCATTAATACCAACCTTAACCACCCTAGATAACCGTTCAAACAAGTTCATCTGAATACGAATTGCTCTGCACCTCAATCTATTTGAGCTGAATCTCTTACTTGGAACCGATTTCATAGTACCACCTATGATTAAAAAAAAAAAAAAAAAACGTTTCTCTTAGCAAAGGAGCAAATTGGCAATTTGCGTTGTACTATTTCTGAAATTGTATTGAGACAAAGTTCGAATTAACAAGGAACTGTAAAAGATTACCTCCATTGAGAAAAGAACTATTTAGAGGAGGGTGAAAGAAAAGAGGCTGCTTGGCACGGTGCCTTAAAGAGGAAGAACTAGGAGATGCTAAGCTCAAGCCGCTCGCTGATGCCTCGATCGCCATTGCTGACGCAAAGCAACCTTTTTGTGATTTAATAAAAGGTTTTTAAGAAATAAGGGGATCAGACAAGAAAATATGGAGAGAAGTTGGATTTACTGGATCGCTCTGTGTGGAGTGGAACTGTGGAAGAAAGAAAAGAACTGTCTGGTTTAGATCAAAGGGGGTCTAATAAGAGTCGGACAAATTTGGTCCATCACATAATCTAGACCTTTAATTTTGCGTGAAGATGCGCATGATCTGCTTCGATTCATGGACGGTTTTCAATTAACTTTTTGCACTAACATAAAAGCAAATCAAACAGTCCTTACGGGTGTAGGACCAAATTTACTCCGATGCTCATTGGAAAACCCCGGTCCAGGCATTGAGACCTCTCTGATCTTTTATTTTAGAGAAATTTGGATATATACCCATCGTAACTTTTTCAATTAGATATTTTTCCATCAAAACTTTAAAATTAGTTATTTTCCATCTAAACATAACTATACTATAAATATACCCATTACTCAATTAAATCAATCAAAAACACTGATTAATAATAAAAAATAATAAAAAAACACTTTTACCCTTTTTAATTAAATCATTGCTATGTCTCTCACTAACTATGATAGATGGGACCCCTTTTTTATGTCTCAATTAAATCACTACTATTGCTCTTTCTAAACTCTGGAGTTCATGCACCCTCTTGAATTTACTTCCTGGCACATGGAACATCAGACTCCTGAATAAAGAGTCTCCTTCCTCCTCATAGCATCTACATCCCAGCAACTCAAATGAGTTTCTAAATAACTGTTAACCACTTTTTATAAATTAAGGTCTCTAAAGTTTCTAACTATCACATTTCTAAAATTAATTTTAGAGTTTCTATTATGCCACATCAACAACAAATTAAAAAGAAGAATTAATTTGAGCCAATCATTTGACCAACATCGAGTTTATAAACAGTTTCTTAATAAGAAATTTTACTGTATAGTTTCTAAATAAAAAACTCTCCCACATCTCTAAAACTGGATTAGAAACTGCCACATCAGATTAGAAACTCTAATAATACCAGGGATGTAGATGCTCTTAGTTTGCCAAAGGGAAAAAAAGGAGACATTCACTAATAAGAAGGAAAGGAGAACGACAGCAAAAATGAACACGGGAAAATTGGGCTCCTTTGATCAATTCCATGCAGCCACTGAATGATGAGGATGAGTAGAGCACACTGGTGCTACTAATTTGTCATACGGTTGCAGGAATTAAGAGAACACCGTAGTGATTCTCGGGTTAACTTAGTCAAACTAAGTAGTAGAGAACCCTATAGTTTAAATTACTTATACAGGGAGAATTGTGACACTCATACGAGACCAATTAGACGATCAATTTGGTACAAAACGGTAGTAACAACTAAATACATGAAAAGGGTGCATGGTTAGATCACGGTGCCCGGCTAGATCACCATAAAAAGAACGTACGACATCAAACCACTACCCTGTCATATTTTCTTTTTTGAAACCTAATTATGGTAAAAGATATTTGGCATAATGATAGAGTCATAGAACCCAGATTCACTTGAAAAGAAAGCTTAATATAAGAATGACACTATGAAAATTGAAAAACACAAACCAGTTGAAAGTTGAAAAGAAAGCTTCATATCAGGATTTAAGGGCTGTCTGTGTCAGTCAAAGCAGTATGCTAGAAGATGTAATAAAGCTCAAGCTCAAGAACTGCACATATGACTTTTGAAGGACACATAGTACCACTGATAACATTGAGGTTACCACTTACCAGAGTAATAACATAGACACTTTGTTCAAGTTAGAGTTTCTAGGGATCTTAGTATATTTTTGTTCAATTTGGTACTTTTTTGACATTTGTCTCAAGTCTCAACCTTGAACAATTTCAGTTCTGATATGATATGTGGGTTGTCCCTGATGCAATGTGAAGAGGGCAGAGAAGTTACGATTAGCCAGCCTGAGGTTGATGGAAGCTTTTTTTTTATTTTTCATGTGTTTTGTGTAGTAGTTTTGATGTTTTCCATGATTTATGCAGAACTTTACAAATATCGTTTTAAAGGGCGGAGGCGTAGTCTTCTCCATTCTTTTTTTTTTTTCAAATGTAAGGGCATAATTATCTTTTTATTTTTGTTATTATTATTAATCAGTATTTTTAATTGATTTAATTGAGTAATAGATATATTTATAATATAGTTATATTTAGATGGGGAAATAACTAATTTTAAAGTTTTGATGGGAAATATCTAATTGAAGAAGTTTTGATGGGTAATCTAAATTTCTCTTTATTTTAAAATTTGTGACACGTAAAGACCTGAACTTAATCATTATTATTACGATCAACCCCAACCGTTGATATCATTTATAAGTATCGTTAATTTTGGGAATTAAATGAACATTTAACACGTCAATTGCCAATGGAGCAAATAGTTAGTATATTAAGTTTTACATTTTCATCTATATTATATAACTAAACTATATAATATAAAATTCGAATTAACACTAAAATAAAATATTTTCTTAAGAAAACATAAAGCATATAAGTGAAAATAAAAAAGTAAACATTTGATATATTGTCATTATCCATCTTTCGGAAAAAAAAAAACTTAAAAGTATATATTTTTCCCTCAACTGTAAGCAAACAACATAAATAAATATTTTGAATAATATCACTATACACTCGAGAGTATTATGTATATGAGGAGAAATCGGATGACATTCCTTTTTGGTGACATCGGATGATACTGTGCATTTTTAAAGTTTTCAAAGTTCAAATAGTCGATCCAAACCGTTCAATATGATGGATATATTAAAATGTGCTTGCAAATCAAATTTTACATTTTTTTTGAATTTTTTTTTACTATTTATTAAGTATTTTTACAAAATCATTGTTTTCAGACCATTAAATTTTTGTACCCATCTTAATAAATAGTAAACAAATTCAAAAAAATGCAAAATTTGATTTGCAAGCATATTTTAATATATCCATCATATTAAACGGTTTGGATCCACTTTAAAAATACACAGTGTCATCTGATGTCACCAAAAAAGAGTGTCATCCGATCCCTCCTCTCCTCTGTGTATATATAGTTTTCCATTCAAAAATAAACATATTTAAGCGAGATTAACGGTTGAAGTAAAGGATTGCCGGAAATGAAAGCCCAAAGCTCTGTAATAAACCCAAGTTTAGGGGTGCAATGCGATAGTGCGACAAGTGTGATGACCATCCCATCACAAGTTGAATTCGGATCACCCAGGTACCTGACTGAACCAAATTACAAACGGACAGCCAAAATTAGTTCTTTTAAATTTGCACGAATCTCAAAACGGTACCCCTATGGTTTCCGTGGGCACCGGATTGACTTTTGGCCCAGTTGGAATTAATCTGCACCGTCCGCTCGTAATTTGCTTGAGTCAGGTACCTGGGTGGATACAACACAAGTGATGAAAAGATGAGAGATAAAATCACAACCGTCCGATAGAACTAAAGATATTTTTTTTTTTCTCAGTTGGTCCCACTAAAAAGTCTCTCTGGGCCCCGTTATCTCTCCTCCTCTGTTTCTGTTCCAAACCGGATAAGCTTCTCGACAAATTCACCTTACCTTACCTTACCACTTCAGATCCCAAATTAGATTTTTCGAACAACAAAAGCTACCAAATTGAAGCATACCCACTTTCAAGTTCACATCTTTGACCCAAAAACTCAATTGGGATTATAAATTGTATATGCTTTTAGGCACATTTCTCCTTAACAATGGCTGCTTTCACCCAAAATTCATGTCTCCCGTACAGAGAGCTTTGTACAAGGGAGTACGGGATGCAATTATCCAACAGTCGGTGTTGCTCTGTGGTGGGGTCGAGCGGCCGAGGATTGGTTAGGAGATTAGAGAGCGATGGGATAATAATTAAGAGGAAAGCGAGGGTTGAAGTGCAAAAGTCACGGGCTTTTTGGCAAAATGCGTCAAAACCTACGTCGGTAGATATGGAATCCATCAATAGCTTAGAAGAATTCGAAGAGATTCTTCGCCAATCGCAGGAGAATTCACAGCCAATTATTGTTGACTGGTTTGTATAATTTTTTTTTCTTTTCTTTTACTCTATTTTGTCTTAGTTTTATTTTAGGTACTGGTTCATACTAGTATGGTAATGGAGAGTGAGGCTATGGCACTATGCATAGCACAGATTGGTCCGTACTATGAATCAATATCTTTATTTTCAAAGTTCAAATAATCAATCTGAACGAACAGTTCAAGATGATCTCCATATGCAAATATATGTGCAAAAATATACTTGCAGACTACTTTTAAAATTTGTAGAATTTTTTTAATATATTTTAGAGAGGTAGAAAATCATTACTTTTGAATGGTCTAAAATTTGTAGATCATGTAATTTTCTACCTATCTTAAAAAATAGTAAAAAAGTTGTAGAAAATGTTAAATTTGATCTATGAGTACACTTTCATATGAAGATGATGTTGAACGGCTCAGATCGACTGTTTGGACTTTCAATAGGGAGATATTGATCCATAGTACGGACCAATCTGTGCTATGCATAGTATTATAACCTTACTCTAGTAATGGATTCTTAATTTCTTATAATGTACATAATTGTGGGATCATATCTAAAATTTTGCTATTGTTTCTATTATTTTTATTGATGTAGGATGGCAGCTTGGTGTAGGAAATGCATTTATCTCAAGCCCAAGTTAGAGAAACTCGCTGCCGAGTTTTATCCGAGGTAATTCTGTAAAAAAATTTATCCCAAAAAAGAATATGAGAATATAACTGGATTATTATTTTCAATATTGTAGAATAAAGTTCTATGTTGTGGATGTCAACAAAGTTCCTCAAACCTTGGTAAAGCGAGGGAATATTTCGGTGAGTTGCTTTAATTTGCAAGTTATTTTGTTAACTTTTTAATTATGTTTAAATTGACATATTTCCTTTTCAAATTTTGTATGGGGTCGATGGCTGTGTGCTTCAGAAAATGCCTACTATTCAGGTGCCATGTTTTTTTTTTTTTTTGAGTTTATCTCTAATCAATCCTGATATTTAAAAAAAAAATAGATTAAATTTTTAGATCAAATGATTTCAAGTTTCAATCTATACAATTGACATTTTTAATCATTTTTGGGTAAAAAATATGGAAGGAAAACATATTACACAATGTTATATGATTTTATTATCCATTCCTTCGGTAATGAATAAGGTTTCTGTCCACCTTTTATATGAAGATGGAAGGTAGAGATCAAATTGGTTATGTTGAAAGTTTCATGACCAAAATAAGCACTAGATAATACATATTGACCATCTGTGTAATGTACTTTTATTTGTTTTTTGAAATTATTGAAATATATCTCTAGATGTGGAAAGATGGAGAGTGGAAGGCGGAGGTGATCGGGGGACACAAAGCATGGCTCGTGTTGGATGAAGTCCGGGAGATGATCCAGAAAAACGTATGAGTCATTCAAGTTTTATCTTGTATTTGTAAGTTATTATTTTTTCTCAATAATTTATACGGCGTAGTTACTATAACAGTGTAAATATCATATGTTGGTATATATCTCAATGCAAGTTCTTAAAGAGAATGGAATTTGTGGTTCTCTTTAATTGTAGTGAGATACACTCGTAATGTTAAATTTGTTGTCATTTATCAATTCATGGCTATTATATGATGATTGTGTTATAAATTTGTACTTTATAGACCTCCTAAAGTATGTAGTGGAAGTTGAGTTTAATATTTACATTACAGCCCCTCTAATCTATATAACTATTAACTAATACTCGGCGAGTATAAAACATTAACAGAAGGAAAACTAAAGTTCCAAGTAAAATAGCGCTAGTGAGTAAGATTTCATAGAAAATTAAAGAGAGACATAGGCTAGCCAGTAAGAAAGAAAGAAAAATGAGGTCCAAATAGGCCCAGTTTCTACAAGATAAATAAGGCTCATCTCTTTAGAGAAGCCATGTATTTCTGGTACTTGCTCTCCTGCTTGTGGCTGTTGCATAGGTATCTGTTGGGGAACCAACTCAGGCACCTTTCTGCTTTTCTAATCCTAGCTATTCAAATTTGTTGAGATTTGTGTATGAAAAAGTTTCTTTATCGAGATACACGAATGAAAAATTTTGAATGGTTGGGATCGGAAAAGCAGGAAGTTGCTTTTCTCTAAGAAAAGCGGCAGAGTCGGATCCTCTGTTGGGAGTGTATCGTTTGCTTGAACTTTTTATTTACTTTTTAAATCATGGGTTGTATAACCAAAAGAATCTAATCCACAAAAAAAAAATTCAAAGAACTTGACTCTAATCTACAAAAGAAAATCTTGTATAACCAAAAGAATAAGTTTTTGACTGTCAACTAATATTTAAAAAACTAAATGTGACAAATCTTAAATTTCTTATAATGTATATTAAACATAAATTGTACTGATATTATATTCTTGTATTGGATGCCTAGCATTTGTGTATAATACTTTTTGTGATATGAAACAGAGAATGAAAGATAATGAAAGATGATGAGAAATTGATATATTGCTGAACTATGAAGTGTTTGTACAGTATGCTATATATAACAGAATGGAAAAATAGCTGTTGGAAATAAACGGTAACTTTCTATAACAAGGAATAAAGGTTGAGTAACTTTATATCCAAATTTAGTTGCTCCCTTTATTTCTTATTTAGCCTATGATGAACAAAACCCGTTAAGGGTAACAAAACCCGTTAAGGGCTCTGAGGCTTATTTGTCCCTATTCTACTTATTTTTCTACACTCCCCCTCAAGTTAGGCGTGTAGATGTTGCGTAACCCTAACTTGCTTATATTTGCTTCAAATGGTTTTGGATCTAAACCCTTTGTGAAGACATCCGCTAATTGATCTTCACTTCTTACAAACGGAGTCTCAATTTCTTTTGATTGAATCTTCTCTCTAATAAAATGACAATCAACCTCAATGTGTTTAGTTCTCTCATGAAACACCGGGTTGGATGCTATATGACGTGCCGATTGGTTGTCGCAAAACATTTGCATTGGCACTTGAATTTTGATTCCACAATCCGAAAGGAGTTGTTTTATCCAAGTTAATTCACTTGCGGTGGATGCCATGGCTCGATATTCCGCCTCGGCGCTTGATCGTGCCACGACATTTTGTTTCTTGTTTTTCCATGTGACTAAATTTCCGCCTACAAATGTGCAAAAATCGGTTGTCGATTTTCTATCGAAGCTTCCGGCCCAATCTGCATCGGAATAGCCACATACATCGTTAGAATTGTTATTTTTCATACAAATTCCTTTTCCGGGAGTTCCTTTTAAATATCTTAGAATTTTATTTATTGCATCTAAGTGTGGTGTTCTAGGGGCATGCATAAATTTACTAATTTGGCTTACCGAAAAAGAAATATCCGGTCTAGTTACCGTTAGATATATTAATTTTCCTACAAGTCTTTGGAATTGATTTATATCTTCTAATGGTTCACCATCTTCACTATTTAATTTATTTTTGCCATCTATTGGTGTTGAGGCCGGTTTACAACCTAGTTTACTGGTTTTTTCCAACAAGTTTAAGGTATATTTTCTTTGAGAAATGAATAAGCTTTGATTTGAATATGCAATTTCAATGCCTAAAAAATATTTTAAGTAGCCTAAATCCTTAATGTCAAATTTTTCTTTTAATTTGGCTTTTATTGTCTTAATATGTTCTTGGTTGTTTCCGGTAATAATAATGTCATCTACATACACTAGAATGATTGTGGTGTTTTCTCCCTCAATTTTGACAAACAATGAGTGGTCGGCACTACTAATTTTAAAATTGCAAGATATTAAATAAGAGCTTAATTTTTCATACCATGCCCTTGGAGATTGCTTCAACCCATAAATTGACTTCTTCAATTTGCAAGCTAGTGTATGTTTTGGGTTTTTTTCATAACCGGGTGGTAATGACATATATATCTCTTCTTCAAGTGTTCATTGCAGAAATGCATTTTTTACGTCCATTTGGTATAATTTCCAATTTTGGTTTACCGCAATAGAAAATAATATTCTTACGGTATTCATTTTTGCAACCGGGGCAAATGTTTCATAATAGTCTATACCGTAGGTTTGGGTGTATCCTTTGGCAACTAACCGAGCCTTATACCGTTCTACCGTGCCATCACTATTGTACTTAATTTTATATACCCATTTACAACCTACTAATTTTTTATTTTTTGGTAATTGAACTATTACCCAAGTGTCATTTTTTTCAAGAGCACCCAATTCTTCTTTCATGGCTTTGTTCCATTTGGGAATTTTCATGGCCTCTTCATAATTGTTTGGTTCTTGTTCTTTTTCAATTGAGGTCAAGAATGCTCTATGGTTGGAAGAAACATTGTCATATGTAATAAAATCTTGTATAGGATATTGTACCTTGTAGGTTATAAAATTCCTAAGCCTTGTTGAAGGTTGTGTAGTTCGAATTGACCGTCTCAATGGTGTTTCTTCACTGTCATGATTTTCTTCGTTTGCGGAATTTTCTTCTATTTCTTCCTCATTCTCAATTTCATTTTCAATTTCATTTTCATTTTCAAGAGATGTTGGTCTAGCATTTTCCATTGCAATTGGTAATATAATTTCCTTGGAGGGTTCTCTCAAAAAATTCTCACAATTAGTTTCTTTGTAATATGGCTATATTTCTAAAAATGTCACATCCCTAGAAATGTATAATTTTTTATTTTTAGGGTCATAACATTTATATCTCTTTTTTTGTGATGAATATCCTAGAAAAATAGCCTTAATTGAGGTATAATCAAATTTGTCTTGTTTATTATTTTTGTGTACATAACAAGTACAACCGAAAATTTTTAAATGCTCAATGTTGAGTTTTTGTTGGTAAAGAATTTCTAATGGGCTTTTGTAATCTAGATTAACACTTGGCAATCTATTAATTAAATATGTAGCGGTAAGAACGGCATCCGACCAATAAGACTTTGGAACATTATTTTGAAATAAGAGTACTCGAGTCATTTCGAGTAAATGTCTATTTTTCCTTTCGAATACACCGTTTTGTTGAGGTGTATATACACATGTTGTTTGATGTAAAATTCCTTTTTTCTTTAAAGAAGTTTGAGAAATTTTGATTTACAAATTCCGTTCCATTATCGGATCTAAATATTTTGATTTTAGCTTTGTATTGATTTTCTATAAAGTTATGAAAATCTAGAAATTGTGAAAAAACTTCACTTTTATCTTTCAATAAATATAACCAAGTTGTTTTAGAGAAATCATCGATAAATATAACAAAATATTTGTATCCATTAAAAGAGTTAGTTGGGGCGGGTCTCCATACATCCGAGTGAACCAAATCAAAAGGTTCCTCACTCTTAGAACTTGATAATTTAAAAGGTAACCTAATATGTTTTCCTAACTTACAAGTTTCACAATTACTATTATCTAATTTTGAAAAATTAAAAAGACTCTTTAAAATCTTGTCGGAAGGATGTCCAATTATTCTATGCCAAAGTGTACTCGATTCTTCATTTTTAGTGATGTTGAAATTGAATTTTTCTTCATTCAAAATATAAAGCCCATTTTCTAGAAATTCTTCACCAATCATAATCTTGGTTATTCGATCCTGAAAAATCACATTATTTGTTAAGAAAATGAGTTCACAATTTAACTCATTTGTGATTTTACTAATGGACAATAGGTTTGATGAGCAATTTTTTAAATACAAAACATTTTGGATTATTTTTGAAAAAATCGTTATTGAGCCCTCTCCAAAGATTTCCATTTTTTCACCATTTGCAACCGTAACAAATTTTTTGGTTTCATATTTTCTAAATGAGGTTAATAGATTTTTATTTCCAGTCATATGGTCAGTTGCACCTGAATCCAAGATCCATCTAGAATTTTTTGGAAAATATGATAAATTTGCTATATGAATCATACCAGATGTCTTTGGATTTTCTTGTTTCTGGTTCAGCAACACGGTCAACTGTTGGAGAAGCTGCCTCATCGGATCCGGGTTGCTAGAAGCGGAAGCGGCTCCAACGGTATTAGAATTAGACGGTTCGAATTCGTCTCTCCCAGCCATCAGACCCGATCGTTCACCTCTTTCGCTTCTGTCTCGCTCCTGCTCCCAGCCTCCTTTCTCCCCCTTTCGATCATCGGCTCCGCCCTTCTTTTGCCATTTGGGTCGGAGGTGAGGATGGAGGAACCAACACTGGTCCTTGCGATGACCCTCTCTCCGACAGTGGTCACATTTTACCTCGGTGTTGTCTCTTCTCACCTCCGGCCGAAAATTAGGTTTAGGCTTAGCTGTGATCGCGAATGCTTTTGTTTCGGTGTTTTCAGTTGGTTGCGATGCCATCACAGCCCTTCTTGTTTCTTCTCTGTCTATCATGGCCGCTACCTCATCTGAGGAAGGTAGCTCGGCCAGTAACAGTATTTGTGACCGCACAGCCTTGTAGCTAGAATCGAGGCTTGCTAGAAATTGAAAGATGACATCTTGTTCTTCTCGTTTTTGGATTTCAGTGAGATCAGTGGTGGGAGGCCGATAAACACTAAATTCATCTCTTTTCTTTTGAAGGTAACCGTGCAATTCCATTGATGATTGACCTTGTTGTTGTTTTGCTTGTTGGTAATCTCTTTGGATTTGGTAAATGTGAGAGTAATTTTTTCTATGGCCATAGAGTTGCTCGGCTCTTTCCCAGATCTCTAAGGCACTGTCTTTGTAAGAGAGTAAGTCAGATACCTTTGGCTCCATGGTTGCAAGGAGCCAAGTGATGACAGTGTGATCGCTTGTTCGTCATTTTGCTAGTTCCTTTTTTTCGGCCTCAGTTGCTGGTTCAGATAATTTTGGGATTGTATAATCTTTGTCGATGTGATTGCTTTTTTCTCGGCCGCTTAAAGCAAATTTGACTTGCCTTGCCCATACATGGTAATTCTTACCATTGAGCATTACCCCTGTGAGTTTTTCGTAATTCTGTGCCATCTCAGTTTTTCTGGTTTTTTTCTGGTAAGGATTGAAGGCTTTCTTTGCAGTTGCTGGTACTGCTGTTTTTTGTTTGTTGGCACTTCTGGTGTGCCTGAATTACAGGTTCTTGCAGTTGCTGGTACTGCTGCTGATTTCTTGTTTTGAGTTAGGAATTCATTCCCGCTCTGATACCATAATACTTTTTGTGATATGAAACAGAGAATGAAAGATAATGAAAGATGATGAGAAGTTGATATATTGCTGAACTATGAAGTGTTTGTACAGTATGCTATATATAACAGAATGAAAAAATAGCTGTTGGAAATAAACGGTAACTTTCTATAATAAGGAATAAAGGTTGAGTAACTTTATATCCATATTTAGTTGCTCCCTTTATTTCTTATTTAGCCTACGATGAACAAAACCCGTTAAGGGCTCTGAGGCTTATTTCTCCCTATTCTACTTATTTTTCTACAGTGTACATACAAAATATAAAGGAAAGATGAATTCTTAGTTTGCTTGATAGCATTTTAATTTCTATATATCAAAAAATTTATCTTTTCTTCCTTTCTATATTTCTTGTCTTTAGTGTAAATCCTAACACTAGCAAGGTGTGATTTTAATTTAAAAAATTTAATAAAGACAAATTTCATATAAGGTATAATTATTATATTCATTGAAAACTATTTATGTGAATTTTATAAAATTATGTGATTAGTTATTTACATAATCACGATTGTCATGATTTATACACCAGAATGATATATTTGTAAGATTTTTCATCAGCTAGAACTGTTGATAGGTTGGTCCAACATAAAAAGTTCAAACTATATATCTTTCTCTTAATTAGTTTCTTTAGAAGTACCAATTAAACGATCTCCTTGACAAAAAAAAAATCACAATATGATGTACCTCAAAACCATTTTTCGATTCTTTCTATGGAATCAAAATATTATTGCAATCCATCCAATATCCTATATTATTTTAAATAATTTCTAAAAATATAAAAGTCTAGCGTAAGAGTCTACCATGCCAACTGAAATAGGTCTAACCCTATATATATATGTTGTGCCTGAGATTCTGGTGCATGCAAAATTGAACAAAGATCCGTTTAGGTGAGGTTCACACTTAAATTGTTTTGCGAGTGACATGCACGTCAATATATATTCTACTCTCAGTACTTGTGCTTGAAACTGAAATAGGCAATAGGTGGGGGTCCAATTAGTTTATTCATTAACTCTGGTCAATATATTGATTATTTATTGAACTCGGCGTGGATCGAACTCATGTCCTTCAGCTAAGAGAGCAAAGTTATTTACCACGACACGCATCATGGCAAAGACAAGAAAGCATAGGTGGAATAAAATAGCAAAACCCCATGAGAATTGGGGAGGGAGGAGTGACTGGTACCAACACATACTGGCATGCGCACCAACTCCACCATACCTAATATAAAATCTGAATATCATTCATAAAACAGAGTTATATTCGTTAGTGATCAGACAAATATAATGGAAATTGTTTTTCACTAGAATTCGGATTAAATTATTGATAGGTTTTTATAATATACTTCTTTGTAATAAAAATAACTTTAGTGTTATCGGTGAATAAATCTCTAAGGTTATCGGTGAAAATTTACTATCTAATAAAATAGAATACGCAACTCAAATAAATTCGATGCGTCTCGGTGAAGAGTCCGACTCTGCTGCTTTTTCGGATCTAACCATTCAAATTCGTTGAGATTTGTGCATGAATAAGTTTCTTTATCGAGATACGCGAATGGAAAATTTTGAATAGTTGGATCCGAAAAAGCAGATTCTTACTTTTCTCTCGGAAAAACACAGCAGAGTCCATTTCCTCGGTGAAAGTTTGAGATCAATTGAATTCTCACCGAACATATAAAGTTCCATAAATTTTGCAAATGATACATGTATAAAACTATGAACTCATAGTGTTCATAAAATTGTATAATCAACATATTACGATACTAGATGAATTATTTGGGAATAATTTGTTTAATTCATAATTTTCTTTAAAACATGTGCTAAAAGTATATAACAAATACATGTAAGAGATATTAATAAGAATAATATAAATATAATACAAATAAAATGCAGAAATTCTATAATGAATAAACTTAATCTTTTCCAATAAAAATAGACGAATTGATCTTAAAGGAATAAATCAAGTTTCTTGAAATTGA
Source organism: Carex kokanica (assembly GCA_025461125.1). NCBI lineage: Eukaryota > Viridiplantae > Streptophyta > Magnoliopsida > Poales > Cyperaceae > Carex > Carex kokanica. The sequence goes on from JAJGRX010001078.1 coordinate 1,352,219, forward strand.
ATCCGAGGGTTTTTACAAACGTAAATTCAAATTATAATAGTACCAAAGAACTATTTGACAATCAATTAGTCTTTTTATTCAAGAATTAGTTTAACTAATTGAACAAGCATGTAAATTTTCAGAAATCCGACCATAAGTCAATATAAACAATAAGTAATTTTGAAAAAAAAAACTTATCAAATAAATCAAGACAAGAAATTATTTAATATACTTACTAAACAAAAATAAATTCAATATTGGAATACCTTAATTTCAGAATTTGATTTTACAAGACAGGGATGCGGCTTGGGTCTCCTATGGGTGCTACGAAGGAAAGAGGAATTAAATATGGGCTCCTCTCTAATTTCTGTGAAGAAAGCGAAGATACATAGAGAGTGATACGGTAGACGGAGGTTTTTAATACCTGTGGACAGGGGCGGACCCAGTGTATTCTGGGGGGGCAGCTGTCTCTCATGGATTTTGAGTTTTAGTGGAAATTTATCGGTTTCGATCGTTTGCTCGTTTTGGAATTTTTTTTTGCTTCTCTTTGAACGTTTGATTTGTAATTCGGGTTAATTTAGGGTTAAAATTGAAAAAAAAAATTAATTTTAATTGGTAATTAGAATTATAAGTCAAATAATCAGAAATTACAAGTCAAAGCATTGGAAAGTATAAGTTAAAGCATTGTTTTTTATCGAGTACCTAATTGGTTAATAGATTCAAACCCGATTCGATATTTTTTTGTCCCCCCGACAAAAATCCTGGATCCGCCCCTCCCAGTGGAGTTATTATTTCAATATGAGGCAGTTATGCTATTTGGAGGTTATGAATTTAAATTTAGATATTTCTTATATCACAACTTTTGACCGAATGCAACTTTTGGCTGATGAACCATTTTGGTTGTATTGGGTTTTCAATATTTGCAACGATCCGCTATATATGCTATTTAAATCATGATCTATATATATCGAACCTATTAGTTTTCCTTTCACGGTATTTTAATTTAGGTAATTTATTAAATTGTTAAATTAAATGAATAAAAAAAAATGACATAGAACGATAAACAAATATATACACATAATTATTTATGTTGTACCTTAATTTAGTATTTTGATTTACGTGGCGTTACAATAGATTTTTGTAAACTTACAAAAATAAAATACAATTTCCTAATTTAATTATAGTTGGCAAAATTAAACTACTAGTTAAACTGCTTATCATTTAATTTGTTTCAAAAATATATATAGATCTTCTGTGTCATTTCCGTTTAGCACAAAAAAGAATGCAGTCTAGTAGTAAAAATATAAAAATATAAATAATTATACATAATTTTTGTTTTCAGAACAAGTCTTAAAATAATTAATAAACAAGTCAGAGTATAAACTGTCTTTATTTACTTGGATGATATATCCTGATAGTTGTTAAATATTTTGAGGTGATGCACCTTCATGTAGGGGTGTCAATGGGTACGATACGGGTAGGGTGGAAGTATTTTCATACCCATACTCACTAAGAATTGATCTTACCCATACTCTATTCATACCCATTAAGAATTGAGTCAATTGACCTTACCCTACCATACCCTTATCCGTTAAAATTATCGGGTAACGAAACGGTAGCGAGTGAATAACGAATAATACTAATATAATAATTAGTTTTATTATATTTTACAAATAGAACATAAAAAATCATTAATTTCACACATATACAATCACATTACTACTAAAAAAAAAGTGCAATCAATTCCAACTAATTTATTTTTATAAAACAAGAGAATTCAAAAACACAATCTTTTTGGATAAATTTTATTATTTAACTAAATAACAAAACGTGCAAATAAAAGTGATATGTTTAATAATTTTAATTGTAAAACACTAAATAACAAAAGTCCATCACTAATTATTGCTCAAACTATATTAGATGAAATATTTTGCAAATAAATTTCACCATCACTAATTATTATTCAAACATTATTATAAAATTTTATTTTATACAATTATCCTATAAGATAACGGGTACGAAATAGGCTTTACCCATATCCTTACCCGTTCAGCTAACAAAAAAAATCCTTACCCATACTCATACCCGACAAGCTAACGAAAAAAAAATTATTTACCCATACCCGCCTTATTGAATACGGTACGGGTAGGATAAACGGTTAAAAGAGTATCATTGACACCCCTACCTTCATGTGATTGTGGTATTGCTACCAGAGGAGCTTCTATTCCAATTCGAACTAATGGGCCAGGGCCGCCCCAGCTGCTGTAGTTGCTGTCCCTACAAAAGGAACCCTCAATTAATTAATCCCTGATTTCTAATGTAATAATGAAATAATCCCATAGTAATAGAAATTTTTTTCTCACCGCAGAATCTATTTATAGTTTGTTTCCCTTTTGAAAAAATGAACTAGTTGTCACTTTCTTATCTAATAGATCAAAATTAAGCAATGTGATACAAAAAAAACTCATTATTTTTCCACTGACTAGTATATATGACATTTAGCCAAACTCACACATTTTATGAATTTAAAAAAAAAAAAAAAAAAGCTATGCTAACTAATATAAGCAGTTCACACACATTTTGAATTTATCTTTAGTAAGTACATATATATATACCTGCGTGTTGGGTGGTGAGATATTAAACCTGGAGAGCAGTTGGTTCTGAAATATGAACAAGGATAAAACTTGTTAAACAGATTGAGATGTTGATTAAAAGGGATCAAGTATGATAAAACCAATAGCAAGTAATAAAGAGATTAAAAGAACCATAAAAAAAAAATAAAGAGATTAAAAGAGGGAAATGACCTTTCTCTCCACGATCTTATAAAGGACCTCTCCTAGGTATCTCTTGCGCTCCATAGACTCTTGTATTGAGTTTGATATTCCCTGGTTTGGGTACAATTTTCTGAAAACACACAAGATTAAATTAGTAAAGATTTACTCAACATATATAAACTTCTTAAAATTAGATGGTGTGTTTACATTACTCAAATGTGCTATGTCAAATCTCAGTATCTATCAATTGAACATAAAAATAGTATCTGATTGCATGAAATTACTGCTTTGCATACTTTGCTTGCTCCTTGAGCAATACAAGCTTATTTTGGTATTGTCTGATCTCTTCATTAATTTCCTGAATTTGTCAAGTCACAAATATTAGTAAACATTAATAAGAAGGTGAATTTTATATCTATAAGATAATGGAATATTCCGAATACGCATCGCGTTTAGTAGCTGAAACCGGTATGTTTAAAAAATTAAGTTGACCTAATGAATGTACATTCATGGGCAAATTCAAAACAAAAAAAGCAACCCATGAGGCATATTCATTGGCACTGAACAGTCAACTAGTTTTGATCTGGTTTGTATTGTTATCAAAATATTGAACTGTGCATAGGGTCTTATATGCACAATGATCCAAAGAAAATTAATGAAAAAAGAATGCTAAATTCTTCGTACCTCTCTCTCGGTTGCCTCAAGACTGAGCAGATACATCAACGATTGCAGAAGAAAAAAAAGAATGGCATTGAAAATGTTAGAGATAAATGTTGACGAGTGATTGAGTTTATACGAAACCAGAACAACAATTCGGGTTAACTTATTTTATTATTTTGTCATACATGAGTCAAATATTTCTTTTAGATATGTAATAAAGCAGCATATTTTTATGTTACACACTAACACTGAAGGGCAATTTCGTAATCAAGCAGAATAGACTGTCAATCTTTCTCTTCTTAATAAAGAAAAATTTCAAAAATGAACACCCTCCTACTTGTTTTTGTCTCAAGGTAGTTTTGGAAAGAATTATGGCTAAATTTGGAAATATTTCAGATCAAAAAAACTATAGAAGGGTTGTATGGCATTGTTGTCGTGGTTGCGAGTGTTGTATGTGTATTTTCATGTTATTTTCATGTTATTGCGAGTGGTTGCGAGTGTTTTGTATATGCACGTACCCTTGTTGGTTCACTATGTCAGCTTGACTAGCACATATATTGATCTTGTCAATGGTATCCTACAAATAGATTTATGTAATGTCAGATATCATATAGTTGTGAAAGTAACATTATTTATATCAGGATCTGCACATGGTAGGTGCTTACTAGTTGAGTGCAATCTTATATAATGTTCCTTCTTTAAATATATTGCAAAACATTTACAGGTGCAGCGTTTATTCACATGCCACCTCTTTTTAAAAGAAAAAAAAATGATTTGCTCATTTTTTTGTTTGAGGCTTAATTGTGGCAAAATGAGAGATCAACAGATACCAAAAGTCGATCGGTACAACACGAGAATAGTGAGGTTCATCTCTTGTACCAAACTCAAATTGAATTTATATGAGCTGAGAAGACTAATATACCTGAGAGATTACTGGTCTTCTATTGCTGTGCATCATCCGAAACAGATACAAAGAAAACAAAATAATCATTAGGAAAAAGAAATAAGTGGACTCATAATTGATGTTAAATTGTAATTGTAGTTTGTATATGAATACCTTTCCTCCTTGTTCTTTGGATTAGTAGCAAGGCTTTGAATGTAATCTTGTAATATTATTTCTGGCCTACACCCAAAAAAAAAAAATAATAATAATTAAAAGGAGAAAAAATTAGCGGAGATACAATCTATGACCTTTTATATATTATTAGATGACTTTAATTTTTTAGAAAGCTTCCGTAATTATATATATTCTTATTAAGTTGATGATTAATTTATATAGTAGATTGCATACTACAGTAGTCAAAAATTCTAATTTGGTTTAGTCCACAATTTCCCAATTTGGCCCCAATTATTTATCTATATTTTATTGCTAGAAAGAAAAATATCTACAAGAACTGAAGTGGTATAGAACCATTAATGGTTTAAAACCTATTAGGTGCCAAGAAGGGAAACAAAGGTATAAGTGAATATATATTAATTGAACGAAAAAAAAGTTGTGCAAATCATAAAAGAAGAATGCTATTAGAGAGTTACTTCTTGTAGCCAGAGAAATGTCGAAGTTTGTCAGTAGGAGAATACATGATCAAAGCGACATCGATGTCGCATAAAACGGAGAGTTCAAAGGCTTTCTTTAGGAGACCTTTGCTTCTCTTGCCGAACCTCTCCTTTCTCTCATATTCAGTCTCCTTTCTCTTAATTATCCTAGGCCCCTTGTTCTTTCCTGCCATTAGTTTCTTTGTTTTTTTGTTTCTTTATAGTTTGCCAAAGAGAAGAGAAGTCCCAAGTCTGAGAAAAAAATTTAGATAGAGGAATCAGAGAGGGTAGGATATGAATGAGAGAAAGAGAGATGTTATGGGTTTATATAATTGAAAACTAATGTTATAAAAGGAAATTAAAGTAAGGCATCTTACTTCATTAGCTAAACTTAAACTGTGATTATCTGTTTCTATTTCTGATTTGTTTATTTATAGCAAACAAAAATATATAAAGGGCGCGGTACTATTTTGGAAACAACAATTAGGCTAAATATGTAAAAGAATAATAGTATCCATTTTATCTATTTATTTTGCAGTGCTATATATATGAATAAAAAAAAAGTTTTTTTTTACCCTACTTTACTTTCCAAAAATTAGTCAATCTGTTAACAATCGCCCAAGCCTTGGTTTCGTAGTATATTTTCATATGAAGATCATGTTAAACAGTTTGAATCGACTGTTTGAACTTTAAAAACGGAAATATGAATCCATAGCTTAGACCAACTTGCAACTTGCAAAGTAACGTAGCCTACTCTAACAGAGATTATATCTATTGTTTTATTTTTCTGAATTTGATTATTATTATAAAAATATTAATCAAAATTATCATATAATTTATGATAAGTTGAATGTATAATATATCCCTTCTTGTTTCATGTACTATAAACTAGTATTTTATTCTTCTTCATAAAGTTATACTTTATTTACCGAAATTTTTATCTATAAAATAAAGAATCGAAATTTCATTTATACCATCTAAATGCCCGACAAACCTGAACTCGCTGGCAAAGTGAACGAACCAAAATCTGGTGTTGGGCCGACCCGCTAATAAAGTTTGTGGTCCACGTGTTTTTCGAAATATGATGAAATTATTAGTGTGAATGAAATTTCAAATTTATTTTATGTTAGTGATAAAAGAGCCGAGATTTTTATTTTTACCCAAAAAAAAATATATTTTAATATAATTATCCAAGTTTTTGAAAAATTTAAATTTTTACCCAAACCGTAAGAAATTCTTACGGTTTGAAAACGGGTTTAAACCCGCGCGACTCTCTCTCCCTCTCTGTCTCTCCGCCAGACCAGGAAAAAAGCAAACCGAAGCCCCCCGCCTCCGCGCCTCCGCCCCTCCGCCCCCTCCGCCCGAAGACCGGCGCCGCCACCCCCTCTCCCGCCGCCATCCCCTCTCCCCTCCGCTGCCACCCCCTTTCTCCTTCACCGGCAGCCTTCACCGCCTCGCCTCCCTTCTCGCTCGTGGTCTGCCTCGTCGCCTCCTCGATTTGAAATTTCGGGTAATTTTTTTATTTTGATTAAAATTTGATTATAAATTCTTTATTTTAAGTTAGGGTTTAGAGTTTATGGAATATTTCCATTCATGATATGTGATTTTACATATTTAAGTTGAAAAATTGAAATTTAGCAAGTAATTCCCTCCATTTTTGAAGATAAACACATGTTAACTGTCTAGCAAATTCTAAATTGAAACTATATTTAGCAAACACCTGTGAAATCAAAATATGCTAATTGTTTCCGTTGTGTTGTTAATGATAATTATTATCTTGAATTTAATTTTACACACATATTTAAGTTCGAGTAGCGATTAATTTACTAAATTAATTACAATTAAACTGTACCCCTCTACTCTACCTGAAACCTTACAATATAATTCATGTCAGTTTGGTCCCTCGGTTTAGGGTTTAGGGAAATCCAACTTAAATATGTAATATACATGTCTTTAAAATTTATGTTGATATATGATAAATAGATCAAATTCAAACTCAAACTGTTAGGTACCTAAATGATATACATTCAAACGGTCTGGATTTAAATATATTGATCTGAATTCAGATTTTTTTTTATAAACCATAATTAAAATTTTGTTTTTTACGAAACCAACATGATTATTATTGTTGAAAAACAAGCACTTGAGGATGTTTTTCTCTTACTAACTAGCTAGTTATATTACTGAACCGCCTACACATTTTTCAAGTGCAAGCAATTAAATGCGTTACCTACTCAAATAAGAAATTTAAAGCAAAAGGATAAACATACTCTTATAGACATGCAACTAATAAAATTTATTCAAAATGAAATAATAAGAAGGATAAATTAAAATAACAGCTGATACGTATGAGGATAATTTGAAATTATTTTTGTGGAAGCCAATAAATAAACAACTCGAAAAATATACTAAATGAATTTCCAAGTCTAATACTATGGGAGGTGTTATACAAATATTTTTAATAAAATCTAAGTGTATATTTTATTTTCAAAACTCTATGAATTTACGTCGCTCTATCTGAAATTTCGAATAACGTATATTTACTCCAAAAGAAAAAAATATATTATCTTTATCAATTGAAACTAACTTCACACGAATTAATTATTCATTTAAGTTCATGCTAAACTAAATAAAAAAATACAAAGAAACAATATTCTTCATATCTTTTACATATTGTAAAATTTGATCTACAAATACATTTACATATTGAATGGTTGAGATCTACTGTTAAGACATTGAAAATAGATATATTAATTCATAGTACAAACTGATCCGCATTTTGCATAACTTAAATGTGTTGAACTAAAATTTTTTTTACTGTCCAATTTTTTAGATTAATATTTTGAAAAAATAAATTTAGCTCTTTGATAATAAAATTATAGTATGACATAAACAGTAAGAATCACGCAAAAAAAAATATACTTGAGAAATGATTATAGAAAGTATAGATGCTGATATGCATAAATTATTCTTAGAAAAATCATTCTAATAATTATACTATTAACTATTAACGTAGGATGACTAGGGGACGACATAGGAGACCACCCGTAGCCGACCCAGTTGATGAGCCCATTCCCGCAGACAGCAAGGACCATTTCAGTCCTTTATTATGGATGCCTCACGATGAGCACCGAGTCTCAGAAGCATCTAGAGAGGTACTTGAATTCTTTTTCTTTAAGTTTAAATTGTGTTGAGTTTTCGTATTTTTAGATTTTCATGTTGTTTACTTTTTCCAACGCAGAGTGAGGCAATTATAACTGCCAGGGGCCGGCATTATGACTTCCAGTACTACTTGCAGATGGAGCCATATTTGCAAAATTTGGGGGTGCAACATTTGGTCGAAATTCTAGAGTCGGCGAGTAAGGGCATTAACGCGTCCCTCATTTCAGGACTAGTGGAGCGATGGCGCCCCGAGACGCACACGTTCCACTTACCTATTGGAGAGATGACAGTGACTCTCCAGGACGTCAGTGCTCTATGGGGTCTGCCTATCCAGGGCGTGCCTGTTGGTGGCATATCTGACCCCACAGATTCAGATGACATCACAATTAATTACATGCTCGCGGAGTTGTTAGGAGCGGAGCCAGATATACGTGGCAATGGGGGGGCCTCCAAGTACTGTCTGGACAAGAAGAAGCTGCGAGCTATGTTTGCGAGAGGTCTGGGTATGGATTCCACTCAGCTCGAGATTGAGAGGTACTCATACAAACTATTCATATTACATTTATTTGGTACTCTGTTTCATGCGGAAAAATGAGTTGCTCTGTAATTTCGATATTACAGATACACACGGGGATTCGTGATGGACCTATTTGGTTCTGTCATGTTTGCTGATTCAACTGGTGATACCATCCCGATGATGTATCTACAGCTGCTGCGAGACCTTCAGCCGTCGAGCTGCATGTACAACTTGGGTGGGGCTGTCCTAGCACATCTTTACTCCAACTTGTGTCAAAGTTGCAAGGTGAGTATGTTATTTCCCGAGATTTTTGTATATAAGAAAATAAATAAATAAAATGTTAAAAATAAGAAACTGTTCACCAGAATTTCAAAAATAAGAAGGCCGCCACGCGGGATGGCGTCCCTCAGGGACGCCATCCCAGACTACGTCCCGCGAAAAAAAAAAAAAAATCAAAATTTTTTTTTCTGCTGTGCTCAGTCAGAAATCCAATAATTTTGATCAGATTCAAAATTCATTTTAGAGAAAAGGGCTACATGGAATTTTGTGTTCTTTATATCAAAATAAAGGTATGAAAGTCTAGTTTCCAGATAATATAATTTCTCTATACAAAAATATTACAGATTGGTACAGTTTTAGCGATTAATTGACAGAGGTCAGAATTCAGAAAAGCTGAAATTCCAGTGAGCAGTCATATAATTTTGATCAGATTCAAAATTCATTTTAGAGAAAAGGGCTACATGGAATTTTGTGTTCTTTATATCAAAATAAAGGTATGAAAGTCTAGTTTCCAGATAATATAATTTTTCTATACAAAAATATTACAGATTAGTACAGTTTTAGCGATTAATTGACAGAGGTCAGAATTATTGAACTGCTCACTGGAATTTCAGCTTTTCTGAATTCTGACCTCTGTCAATTAATCGCTAAAACTATACCAATCTGTAATATTTTTGTATAGAGAAATTATATTATCTGGAAACTAGACTTTCATATCTTTATTTTGATATAAAGAACACAAAATTCCATGTAGCCCTTTTCTCTAAAATGAATTTTGAATCTGATCAAAATTATTGTAATTATTTTAATTATTTCTGTCTTATTTTAATTTTCTAACTAATCCCTGACGGCTAATATTCTTCAAAATATAGCGGAAAACTAAACAAATCTACGGGCCGGTGCTACTACTGCAGCATTGGTCATGGTCAAGGCTGCCGGTGGGGGTACCTGAGCCGAACGAGGATCCATGGGGAGCGCCCGAAAGCGGGAATCGACCGGCATTTGGCATGAAATGGTACGGACGTCATAATTACAAGGACAACCCTCACGGAAAGACAATAGGTATCAGGGTGGTCCGATCTCAAATTCAGAGTCTGGGTGAGACGCAGGTGAACTGGACTCCGTACCATGAGCTATACACTGAGGGGAGGCTGCCACAGATTGTAGCGGATGATCATCAGATGTGGCTCTACAGGGGTCCGCTGGTGTGCTTCTGGATAGTGGAGCACCACTACCCAGACCGGGTGCTCCGTCAGTTTGATTTTCCTGCATTCATCCCCGCAGATCCAGACGTCCCGAGATCTGTGATCATGAGTCTACACGGGTAAGTTATGTTCTTTTTACCATTTTGTACTTAGCGTTATGTTCTTGGCTTTAAATTGCAACTAACATATGAATTACAGGATAAGGCACAGTAATCACTGGGATAGAGATTGGAGTGAGTATCACTTGGAGCACTACAACAAGGCAGCGAATATGAGTGCCAACTTATGGCAGATGTCGGAGGTTGATGCGATGCAGTTCCAGGGAGATCCCCTATTGAGATATCAGGCTTGGTACCTGCGTGTCGGCATGGCTTCGGTGTATATAGAGGGAGATTACGGCGATTTTCTTCGCTCGATGATCTTCGACGATGATGGTTATACCCCCACTGGCCGAAAAGGTGCTCGCCAGGTAATGCACCTACAATAACACATTTTTTAACAGTATGAACATTTTTCGTAGCTATTTTTTTAAACTAACATTGTTTTATTTTTTTAGCTGCTGGTAGCGCTTAAAGGTGCCGCGCGTTCAATCATTTGTCTTGGAAAACGTGGCTACAGAGCGGTCGGGCATGCGATGTTGCACTTGGTTGCCCCGTTCATTGAGGACCACGGCCACGAGGCAAAGCTGGTCACCATGCTACGAGAAGCCGGAGAGAATATTGATTGGCGCGCAGTACAACCGAACGAGCCTGACGCGCCACCTGTTCTGAACAGTGAGATGCCACCAGAGCCCTCAGAGCAGCCAGACTGGGATTATCATCGTTGGGTACTGCATATGGCCGGTTGGCATGCCTACCGTGACGAGCACGGACGTCCATTTGTTCCCCCGGTATGTGATTCTTTATTTTATTTATTTCTTTATTTTAAGTAAAGATAGTTCAAATTTACTAAAATATTGGTATCCGTGCAGGGTCCTGCATACATGCCGCCACCGCCTGAGCAGCATGAGTCTCCAGAGATCCCGTCTGTGCAGGATGAGAGCTTTTCTTTCAGCCTTGCCGATTTTGCTCCAGCTGATCCGTGGGATACAGCCGCCTCCCCGTCACCGCGTCAGCCGTATCCACCGAGAGCTCACGATTGGGAGGCCTCTGGTAGCGGGACGCAGCCAGACTATGCGTCCCAGCTTGCGGATTCCTTCTTCCGTACCCCCCCTCCACCGCCAGCCACCCATGCGGCCGAGGATCCATGGAGTAGAGCAGTCGAGATGAGCCTAGAGGCCGAGCCATACGCTGAGTTTACACCAGCTCTCAGAGCGCAGGACGGAGAACAACAATGGAATGACTGGCAGGGCCGAAATTTCAGTAGGGAAAATAGGGGTATACCACCTCACCGATACACCCCTTCGCAGTACCGTTGATAGAGGGTTATTTTGGTAGTTTTAGTTCAGTTTAGCTATGTTATCCTTTATTATGTTTTAGTTTAGTTCTGCAGTTTATTTTTTAGTATATTGTACTTTCGTTATGTTTTATTATGATATGGTTGGAGGTATGTTATATATTTTTATCATTTCATGGTATTATTTATTATGTTACACAACAACAAAAAAATAACATCGAAAAAAAAAAAAATATATATATATAAAACACAAAAAAAACTCAAAACAGAATAAAATTAAGAACAACAATACGATAAGTATAAATACGGTTTTAACATATCAAGGCAACTTCAAAAATCATAAAAATTTGCCGACATGCATTCTTGACTTCGTAGAACAAGACTGTGAAGTTTCATGCAAAATCTCAAAACAGACCGTGATATATCATCTCTCAAAAATTGCTCGAAATGCTGAAGGTGTGCGTCCGAGCTCTACTCAGCACCTCTGGTTAACATATCAAGGCAACTTCAAAAATCATGAAAATTTGCCGACATGCAGTCTTGACTTCGTAGAACATGACTATGAAGTTTCATGCAAAATCTCAAAACAAATCGTGAGATATCATCTCTCAAAAATTGCTCGAAATGCTGAAGTTGTGCGTCCGAGCCCTACTCAGCATTTCGAGTAATTTTTGAGAGATGATATCTCACTATCTGTTTTGAGATTTTGCATGAAACTTGACAGTCCTGTTCTACGAAGTCAAGACTGCATGTCGGCAAATTTTCATGATTTTTGAAGTTGCTTTGTTATGTTAATCAGAGGTGCAAAGTAGAACTCGGATGCACTTTAACTTAACAATTCATACAAATAAAATTCATACAAACCTCTAGCTTATTCAAACATATTTTAAATTCCAAACCAACTGAACAACATAATCTCCAAACACAAACTAAACTAATATTTCGAACTGATAATATTATTTTATCTCCACGCATCTCGGACAGTCCTTTTCAATTCCGTTTTCAAACCGTAAATAATATTTACGGTTTGAATATTATTTACGGTTTGGGTATAAATTTAATTTTTTTTAAAACTTGGTTATTTATATTAAAATATATATTTTTTGGGGTAAAAATAAAAATCTCGGTTCTCTCTTTTCTCTCTCTTTCTAGCTTCTGATGCCAAACTCCCTTTTATAGCCAAAAAAAACGATTTTTTTTTAAAAAAAAAAAATGTCAAACCGTAAGAATTTCTTACGGTTTGAATTCGGAATTCAAACCGTAAGAAATTCTTACGGTTTGAATAAAGAATTCAAACCGTAAGAAATTCTTACGGTTTGGGTAAAAATTTAAATTTTTCAAAAACTTGGATAATTATATTAAAATATTTTTTTTTTTGGGTAAAAATAAAAATCTCGGATAAAAGAGGATGGTTCAAATACCTCCATTTTTTGTGTCTCCATTATGTTTCTATTTTTTAAAATTTTAATAACTCAAAATTTTATCTATGTGCTTATAAAAAATTATCATATTTTGATTTTTTTTTTATATGAATCAATAAGTTGAAAAATCAACGTCTAGAAATTATTCATATTAGTACACTGTTTACAAGCTCTTGATGACAACCAAAACAAAATTGAAATGTCATAATTGTTTACGCATGCATAAATAAAATGATGTAGATCATATCCAACGGTTTTATATATTTTGACTTTTAAGTTTTATATTTTGAGTTATTAAAGTTTTTAAAAATTGAGACATGAAAAATTGAGACATTTGAACCCTCCGATCATAAGCCTTTTGAGTCATATCGACTTTATTTATGAGTACGTTGACATGTGCCTTGAATTAACAAAATTCTCCAATCATAAGTCTCCATTGTAGTCTCCCCCGCAACTTTAACACTACTACAAAATTGGGATCTACAAACGCCTGATTTCTAACGGTTAATTTGAAGCATTTTTGGTCAAAACCAAAACTATGCTGAACCGAGCTAGATCGAGCTGGACCGCATAAAATTCTCACAAAATCATATATTGACCGAGCTGGCTCGCCAACTAACTAGACTCAGCTCAAATTCGTTAATGGTTATGAGCGTTGTATGCGTATTTTCATGTTTTTACTGGGTTAAAACTTGAATTGAGATTATTTGAGATATCTTCACTAAATATATAAATATTCCAGAAAAACATATGTATTTTGTATAAATATATGCTGTCATATGTTGGTATTATTTCAAGAGTAGAACTAGGGTGTTCCTAAGCTCACCAAGCCCTTCGTGAGCTCGACTCTAAAACCTATCGAATTGACTTTAAACGACATTTTCAAACCGTTAGATGTTCGATCTATATTAAAATGTGCTTGGAGACCAAATTTTACATTTTTTGGAATTTTTTTACTATTTATTAAGATAGTTTGAAAATCCTTGTTTTTATTAAAATTCTGCACCATTGGAAAACAGCGATTTTCAAACCATCTTAATAAATAGTAAAAAATTCCAAAAAATGTAAAATTTGGTCTCCAAGCACAATTTAATATAGATCGAACATCTAACGGTTTGAAAATGTCGTTTGAAGTCAATTCAATAGGTTTTAGAGTCGAGCTCACGGAAGGGCTTGGTGAGCTTAGGAACACCCTAGTTCTACTCTTATATCAATTTAAAAGTTCTAAAAGAGAACGGAATTTGTGATCCTCTTTAATTGTAGTTAGATATACTCGATCGTAATGTTAAATTGGTTGTCATTTATCAATGCATGGTTATTATATCATGATTGTGTTATAAATTTTGTACTTTAGCCCTAGTAGAAGTTGAGTTTGATATTTATATTACAACCCATCCATCTATATACTTTTAAAAGCTTTAAGCTTGTAAACGAGATTTCAAGAAAATCGTACCCAGAACGAGGGCGTTGCCCCGATTTTGAGTAAAAAGCTGTCGGATTCTGTGTAGAAGGCAGAGAGGAGGGCGTAATCAAACCTGACTGTGCCTCCAAGCGAGACTCATGAGTGAGTAAGAGAGATTGAAGTTCAGGGGAAGAAATTCCTCCTTGCCGAGCAGTAATGGCGACGACGAAATTGTTGTAATCGGAGCCTAAACCACCAAGAAGATGCATGACCAGATCATCATCGGAGACCGGCGATCCTACGAAGGCAAGCTCGTCGGCGATAGAACGGAGTCGCTGAAAATACTCAGTGCAAGACGAGCCCCCTTTGGTGATAGTTTGAAGCGATCTCCGGAGCTCATTCAACCGTGCACGAGAGGTTGCAGAAAATGTCTGCTGTAAGGTACGCCATAGATCAGCCAAGGTGATGCTGGAAACCACTTGGCCTAAGATCGACTCTGAAAGAGAAGACCTTAGCCAGCCAAGAATCAGTTGGTCCTGTTGCTGCCAATGCTCAAAAGCCAGGTTGCCCCGAGATTGACCTTCCAAGGTGAGAGTCTCAGCTGGAGGAGAATCGTGAAGATATTTGTACAGCCGATATCCATGCAAAAGAGGCACGATCTGAGATTGCCACGCCAAGAAATTGTTGCGGTTTAATTTGGTGGAGATAAGTAAGTTCAACAGAACAATTGGCTCATTTTGGTTTTGGGAAGAAGAAGTGGAATTTGTATCAGGCATGATTGCCAGTAGGCTCTGATACCATAAAAGCTTTAAGCTTGTAAACGAGATTTCAAGAATTCATTTCTTTATTATGAATATTGTGTTTGTACATGCTACAGCAGTTGCTTTATATAGAATGCTAATCCTTCTAAGCTAACAGCTAATCCTTCTAAGCTAACTGCCTAACAACTATTAGTTACAATTCTCTAACAAACAATCATAACAGAAGTTGTAACTAACTAGTCTTGCTTTGACTTTGACTGGCGGTTATCCTATTATTCTTGCTTGGCGAGTATAAATTAACACAAGGAAAACTAGAGTTCCAAGTAGAATAATGCTAATGAGTTAAATTTCATTGAAAAATAAACAAATAAATAAAGAGAGACATATACTAAACAGCAAGAAAGAAATAAATTAAAGAGGTCCAAGTAGACTTAATTATCTTGCTCTCATAACAAAAATGTTAATTCTATTGTCTATTTTTATTATTTGTTGAAATATTTTAGGGAGTATTATTTTGTGTGCGTCATTAATTACAAATTTATTTTTCACAAGGATACGCGAGTGAATCAAAACTTCAAATGAATGAAGGCTGCTATTAATTGGTAAAATAAAAATCAAAAATCAAAAATTAAAAATTAAAACACAAATGAACACGCACGGGACATTAAAATTACGATTCCTAACTGATACACATAACGTATCGTGACAGATGTCGTGTCCAATCACACCTTTAATTCTTTTACATCCCTGATCATTACCCATCATCGTAGTCTAAAATGCTAAAATGAAATCTAACACTAAAATGCTAAAATGTCCAATCACATCTTTAATTTTTTTTTTTTTTTTTTTTTTAGAGAAAAATAGCTAAAATGCTAAAATGAAATCTAACACTAAAAAGTTGAATTGTTTTTTTAAATATTTGTTAGATTACTTTTTTTGATAGCATATTTATACTAAAATACGCTAAATTACTTGAAATTATGTTAATTTATGCTGATTGACACTAGATTACTTTAAATTATGTTAACTTTTTTTTAAGAGACAAATATCTAAAATTATAATGCTGAAATATAACACTAAAAAATCGAATTTATTTTTAAATATTTGCTATATTACATTTTTTATATATAATTAGCATATTTATACTAAAACACGCTAAATTACTTGATTTATGCTGACACACTAAATTACTTGAAATTACAATAATTATGTAGAATTATGCTAGAATACGCTAAATTACGTATGAATAGGGATGATATCTTCACTGAGAAAGCAAAAAACGACGACGAAACTTCAAACGGTCATAAAACGGTGCTTGAGTGTCCGATTTCAGCAAATGACCACTTTTCGGAAAACTTGTGAAAATGCGCATCCGTTCGAACTACTTTGCTAGATTTCGAAATTTAGAATCGCCAAAAAACAAAGGGAAGAGTCTCAAACTTCAGTTGAAGTTTTCGATTAAGATTTTCATTTCTATTCTCCAATATACGTAGCTCAGTAAATTAGTTATATAATGAACTTGTAGAATACCAATTTTTATTATTTTTGGAATTTTTTTACTATTTTTTATGATTTATGAAAGATGGTACAAAATCGGCCCTATTCATACGTAATTTAACGTAATTTACCGTATTTTAGCATAATTCTACATAATTATTGTAATTTCAGCATTTTAGTAAATTTACCGTATTTTAGCACAAAATCGGCCCAATTCATAGCGTATTTTCTAACAAATATTTTAAAAAATAATTCGATTTTTTAGTGTTAGATTTCAGCATTTTAGCTATTTTTCTCTAAAAAAAAAAAAATCACGGGACCAGTCATTTATTGGCCGGTCGGGAATTTTAATCGGGACTGGTCAATTATTTGCCGGTTTGGGCATATTTAAAATTTTCATAAACTCGTGAGCAAATTTATTAATCTGTAATTAACTTAGGGTATTTTTAAAAATGTCGGGAATTATCTCACTCTATAGAACAGTGTGTAATAGTAATACAGAGGATACGAATTGGTCTACCTCGCGACTTGAAAGATATCTCAAACTTTGATTTAATAGAGATAGGACCTACATTTAGGTTCGATGGGCATCGGATCTACATTTAGGTTTAATTAGCTCTATCACCGTACGATTTGCATTAAGATCTATGTGCACGGAAATTGATACAGAAGTGCACGGATTTTGATGCAGATCACACGAATCATGATGTAGATCGGATGGTCACAACACCCGTCGAACCAAAGTAGGTCCGATGGGCATCGGACCTACTCTGAATTCATTTTGATTAGGCACCGAAAAGAAACTGAAATCGCATCCTCTGAGATATCTCATATTTTGCATGATTCTTTGGAATATCTCAAGCGTTTAATACGTTGTACACAGATCTCAAAGCTCAAATAATACTGGCCCCCTGCGCTATCCCCGAATAGGCACCGGACACGTCGGTCACGCAAAATATGAGATATCTCAGAGGATACGCACTTAGCCCCATTTCCGATAAACTGAAAATTTGAGATATCTCGTGGGATACGGACTCCTAATTGAGTCCCAACCGTCGCTGCATTGGATCCGTAGTTCAGGTGGAGGCGGGTCTCTACAGACTACACCCGAAAACCCGAAACGGGAACCCTCCTTCAATTCAATACATTTCGAAAAACGACAAAACAAGTAGGAGGGACAGAGAGGCCGATGGAGGAAGCACAGGTGTTCGACGAAATGCTGGCAGTGGTAGACTCCTGCATTGCCCGTGTAGGCTGGCGCTTGAGACCTCACTCCAGGCGCCATCTTTCTAATGGTGTCATCTCTTTTCTTCTTTCCTTTTGCAGTGCATGTGACAATGCTAAGTCGTAAGGGGCATTTTATCGAACAGTTCATGTGCAATCCAAAGTGCGAGATGTTGTGCACGACACATTACTATATGTGCAAACAAAAAACAAGATTACTGCATGATGGAACCGAGATGCACTGTTATAATTTAAGTCTCTAAAATAACAGTTTCTGTTACGTGCTTCCAATAAATATGAGATGCTTAAAGAAAACATTATGCCCATGATTTCAAGGAATTTAATTCTTCAAGAGGCATATGCGATTGTGCCTAGTTTAACCTTTTAGTTTGTTTAAGATAACCTAATAAATAAATTGCAATGACCTTTTCTATATTTTTGGAAGTTCTCAGCCATAATTTGCCCATTTTGTTGAATTATATAGATATACTTGCTCTTTGCACGGGGCTAAGGTCGGTAACACTTGTAGATTATGATGGAGTAATGCCTGAACTTCAAGTCAATCTCTCTAGACTCCTTTACCATGCTCGACAGGTATTCCTTTTCAATTCCAAAATTAATCTTTCTTACCCAATTAAATTTTTTTATTAATTTATTGTTTATGTCTTTCCAGGAGTCAGCAATTCTGAAACCCCTAAGGGTTATGATTATTTCAGATATGGCATATCTAATTCATGTCAGAGGTCTTTCCGAGCTTGCTTTTTCAAGCCTTCAGTTGCCACATCAGCTTCATTTACTAGATACTGAAACAGATCCCCCTAGGGTTAGTCTCTTTTCAGGTCAATACCAGGTGGTTTTACCAGTACCAATTTAAATGTCAGTACTGTTCCCAGATTGGCACAGTACTGATGTTTTGTTTAATTTCTGTTTATTTGGAGCTCTAATTATCAAATGAAGCTCTTTTAGCCTTCTTTTTGGAAATTTGAGCAAAACTTAAATGGAAAACATATATCAACCTATGAGTACTTTTGAATGGTGTAGAATTTATCAAGTGATTTTTTACCTATCTAAAAACAATAAAAAGAATCTACAAAATGTAAATTTGATCTAAAAGTACATTTTCATATGGAAATCATGTTGAACGGTTTCAGATCGACTATTTGGACTATGAAAACGAAAATATTGATCCGTAGTACAGATCAATATGCGCTGTGCATAGTACCATAGCCTCAGCATTTTAATAGTGGTACATTATGTACAATTTTTTTTTTTTTTGTAGTTGATGCCATCCAATGTAGAAGGAAACCAACTGGGAAGAGAACTGGTTCAAGTACAAAACATGATTGCACAAGTGTTTCCTGCTGGACTAGATACTGATCTCCTACCTTTGGTACCAAGTGAAGAAACCCAAAAGTTAAAATCATCAGAGAATAATGCTTTCGGTTCTCTCTGTGTTGATCTGACAGAGCTTATGCAGAATGTTGAAATATCCATCCCTACTTTAAATGGGTAATTTTCGTATTTCATAATACTCATTAATAGGGGAAAAAATGGAAGGAGAAAAAGAGTGAGGCTATGGTACTATGCATAATCAGTATCTTCGCTTTCAAAGTTCAAATAGTCAATCTAAGCCGTTAAACACAGTATTCTAAATAGCGCGCTATAGTGGCACTATAGCGCCGCTATAGCATTTTTGGACCCCAAACGCTACGCTATGACATCAAAATGCGCTATTTGCACTACGGCCGCTATAACGCTATAGCAGTCTGCTATTTGCGCTATACATTATGAGTTTTTTTTTTTAAGCAATTTATATGGGTTTTAAATAAAGATAAAAAAAGCTCAAACCGAAATTGAATTTGTTGCTACTTGCTACAGATAAATCAATTTAAAATTAGGAATAGAAATTGAAATTTGAATAGAAAAAAAATAGATTATGTCATGAATCATGATGCTTAAGATATTTTTAATAGGAAAAATCGATAGTTTATGATATTACTATGGATATTTTGAACCGCAATTTGGACTTTGTACGGGTTCAATATGAATATTATAATTTATTAATTACTTTGGTGTTATTTATTGTT
The DNA here is from genome assembly GCA_025461125.1 of Carex kokanica. Taxonomy (NCBI): domain Eukaryota; kingdom Viridiplantae; phylum Streptophyta; class Magnoliopsida; order Poales; family Cyperaceae; genus Carex; species Carex kokanica. Next base: position 1,372,115 of record JAJGRX010001078.1, read on the forward strand.
CTATGAGACTTTAGATAATATTGATATTTAGTACAAATATTGAATATACGGAATGTAAAAAAAAAAATGCTATTTGGAATAGCTTCCGCTATAACTTTTTTTGTAGCCTTCCCGCTATGACGCTATAAACGCTATTTAGAACCTTGGTTAAACATGAACTCCATATGAAAATGTGCCTGCAGACTAAATTTTACATTTTTTACTATTTTTTAGATGGATAGAAATTACTATTTTTGAATGGTCTAGAATTTTTCGATTAAGTAATTTTCTACCTATTTAAAAAGATAGTAAAAAGATTGTAAAAAATGTAAAATTTGATCTACAAGTACATTTTCATATGGAGTTCATGTTGAACAGTTCATATATTGATCCATAGTACGGACCAATCCGCGCTATGCATAGTACCATAGCTTCACTCAGGAGAACAATAGCATTTAAACTGGTATGAATCCAGTAAACAACATCTCTCTTCACATTTTTTTTTTTGCTTGAAGGTGGTTACTGGGATATCCTGTGACATATTTGTTTAGCAATGAGAAGCTGAAGAAGGCCACGGGTGTTGTTTCAATGCAATCTCTTCATATTTACAAGATATATGTTACCAGGTTAGATATATAGGTTCACTCATTTTTTTTTTATGTTGTTGTAGAAATGATTTCTTATTTCGTTCCTCAGAACTAAGGTTTTGATGGTTAATATCTCATATAGGAATAAAATTCAGGGAGCAAAGAGCGAAAATGAACTAATGAGGTACTGTCAAATCATATATTAGTGTGACATCTTTTTTTTAGCATGTAATATCCTTTGCAATATATTATTAGTTTCTTTTTATTTCGGTAGTTTTTCAGTGCCGTCTGGAATAAGCATGAGAGGACAGAGAGAGCCTTGGGCAGAAGAATTTCTCGCTCGAATGAGGCAGAAACTGGAGATGTCCAGTACCGTGTGGCGTTCCATTAGGATGGAAGTTGAGACCATTGTTGGGCCCCGTACTGTCGTATTTTGACCTTGTTTAGCACATAAGACCTATGCTTAGAGGAACTCTTTATGAGAAATCAAGAATTATAGAAAAAAGAAACTGGCATTTGTTGCAAATATATTTGTATAGTGGAATCAGGACAGCTAGTTACATTTTCATGTTGCTTCTTTAGTGTTCTGAGATTTTAATTGCTCTTATCATAAAATTAGGCTGATTGTGAAAGAAATCTGTTTAATTTATCGCATTGTTGTGTCTTTTCCTTTTACTTTTTTTTTCTTTTTTCTAAAAGATATCAGATAGAAGTTGTTTCAATAGAAGGAAATCTACCATTGTGTTGAATGTATGCTTCCTAGAACAATACTGTCTTTGATTTAAGATAAAAATAGGGAAAAAGAACCCGGATATTTTTATTTTTGGGGAAGGAATAAGGATGCTACTTTTTAAATTTTATTATTTTAATGCTACGAATAAACAAAATTGGCGCATTGGATCGTCGGATCCAGATCAAGTAATTCGTAAGTCGTAAAATAGGATAATGGCCTCGTTTAGCTAGGGGTGTAAACGGATCGGATATTATCCGATTTTATCCGGATCCGAATCCGAAAATTAATGAATTCGAATATTCGGATACGGATATTATCGGATTCGGATACGGATGCGGATAATTTTTTGTTGGATACGGATACAGATTCGGTTTTGGATATGAATTCGGATTCGGATGCGGATATGGATAATTATCCGGATCCGACTTTTTAAGTTAACCGGATAATTCAAAAATTCTAAATTGCATTCACTTATCCAGCTTAATATACTACTTGGGTCATGGGCCGCCTCCAGTATTCCCCAACTTTGAAGGAAAAACAACTTTGTAGTATATAAATGCTTCTCTTTTATTGGTGGTTCTCTTGTGAGACTAAAAAGAGTTACTGAATTCCGGATTTTCAATTTTTCTTTTGCTTTTCTTTTTCTATACTTTATGAATAGTAGGTCATATACAATGCTACTAAGCTAGAGTTCCCTGCTCTTATTTCCTAGCCTAGTATGTAACTTTGCCAATCGCAATACATCAACAAATTTGGATGCAATGAAAAAATAATTCTTATATGATTCATGTAGGCAAAGTATGATGATTTTTTTGCGTCAATTTTTTTTTAAAGCAGTACATTAACGAAACTCTAATTTATCAATAAAAACATATTTTAAATGTTATTTATTTTTCATAATGTGTATCGATAATTTATTTTTAATTATCTGAATTATAGTTATATCCGTATCCGTCCAAAATCCGATCCGTATCCGTATCCGTTTAATATCCGATCCGTATCCGTATCCGAGACTATCCGTATCCGAAAATTTATAACAAATACGGATACGGTTTGACCACTATCCGATCCGTATCCGACCGTTTACACCCCTACGTTTAGCCCATATTAACAATTTGATCCAATTCAACCCATAAAAGCCCAAATAATTACACCAAAGTTTAAAAAATGCTGTACGCTATCAATAACATCTCTAGGCCCAAATTAACCTCAGATTCTGTCTTGAGCCCAAAGCTAAATAATCGCGAAATATTTCGTTCTTCACCTCTTTCTTCTTCCCAAAGCCTCTCCTCTCTCTCTCACGCACACAAATTCATACAGCGAGCATACATCTCTTCTAGGAAACGAAATGGAGGTATTTCTCTCTGGTCTCTTCTCTCTCCTTTCGGATTAGATGTCAAAACTGTAGCTCGTTATTCTCTGGCTCTAACTCGAATATCAATCCCCGATCGGGTGTGAGATAAATTATAAGAAGCTAGGGTTTTGACAATTACCGAATCAAACGCAGGATCATTAGCACTTAGCAGTTTGATGACGCCTTTTCTTTTCTCTATTTCTTTTCTGATTTTTGTTTAAAGTTTTTACATGCATTTTTGTTCTTGCAATTGCAGCACATGGTAGATGGTTCAGTAAATATGAAAGATTCTGGTAAATCAGAGATCAGTTCGGAGCGTACTCTGTAAGTATTTTATTTGATTTTTAAGTATATCCTTAGTTTCTCTCAGTTTTTGGTTTAATTCTTGTTGGAGATTTGGCTGATTGGCTGTGCTTGTGTCTGAATTAGTCTTGTTTCACAATTAACCTCAACTAATTGTAACTTACAATAGTATAGTTAGTATATACACACCAATTAAATGTTCAATACGCCCTACATTAAAGTGCTATGCAATTGTTTTGGTTGCTAATAGTAATAGCTTGTCTGTTTACTTATGAATTTAATCTAATCTAATCTCCTTAATAGGTATCCTTATGTGACTGGCACATCGGTTATTGCAATGAAATACAAAGATGGTGTTATCATGGCATCTGACACAGCTGGTTAGTTCATTTTCTCATTCTATTTCTCCCCAGGGTTTTTTCTTGGTGTCAACTCGCTTTTCTTTCTATGTGTGTTTCTTTCCCAAGCACAGTAATTGTCTTTTTAGGGTAAATAAATGAATAGACAATTTAATGAGAATGGAGGTTTATTTTAAACAGAATATTATTATCAAAAGGAAATGGCAAAAACACTAATTAACTAAAGTAGTAGTTTATTAAAAGGGGACAATGCAAAATTAATAAGCATCGTAAAAAGTTACAGTTTAGGTAATATAAAGTTTCAAGTAAAATAAGACCTCATTCTTCTTTTCTACAGGTTCTTATGGCTCTACCTTACGGTACAAGAGTGTGGAGAGAATAAAAACAGTAGGTGATCACACTATTATTGGTGCAAGTGGTGAGATTAGTGATTTTCAGGAGATCATGCGCTACCTTGATGAGTTGATGTGAGTTAACATGAAAATTATATTCATTAATATGTAATGGTTGGAGTTTTGTGGTTGAAATTTGTTTCCTTCGATTTTATTTTACCACCACTATTACAGATTATTTATGGCTCTACTATTTTTAAGTGAAATAGAAGTACCTGGTTGTGATGCTTTCTTGCCAGAACCAGAACAAAACAGTTTTGTTTTGACTTCTGATTTTCTATCAAATAATCTGATATTAGGTCCTAGGTTGTGATTATATTTTTCTTATTTTTCTAAATGGAATAGTGATAGAAAAACAAAACATATCTTAATCTTATATATAGATTAGATGTGAAATTTGGAAAACAGACAATTTTTAGGACTTTTGTATAATAATTTATAATTTATCAAGTCGTTCAAAGGATGACTTGGGGTTTGCTGACAACAGAAAGGACGAACTGTTTTACCAGCTTCTAGAAGTATCCTGGGTGTTCATTGGGTTCTACATGAAGAATTCATATCACCTAAAATAACTTAAATTTTGAGTTTAGATCCGGATCGTCAGATCTGTTTTTGGCATGAATATTAAAGGGGCCTGCGCATTCCACCTCGGGCAGGATTTGGGCCTGGATTCTGATCGGATGGTCTGGATCTAAACTCAAAATTTGAGTTACTGGAGAGGATCCGGACTCTCTACATGAAACAGTATAGGAAATCGCATTACTCTATGGCTAAAACTTATGTTGACACTTTCGTGTTCTTTTTTAATCTTTGTTCCCTTTTTTTAGTTTGTATGACAAGATGTGGGATGACGGTAATTCACTGGGACCCAAAGAGGTGCACAACTATTTGAACAGAATAATGTACAACCGACGCAATAAGTTCAACCCTCTTTATAACTCTCTGGTGCTTGGTGGTGTTAAAAATGGCCAGAAGTATCTCGGCACGGTAAATAAATAAAATAATAATATTTATGTTATTCTTGGCAATAGTTTCAGTTTAACTGTACAAGTACACTGTAACTAAAAGCCTCAACTAGACCAAATTATGGCCTCAGTTTACACTCAAATTATGTAATTAACACCACTAGAAAGTGAAGCAAATAATTATAAGGAAATTACGAAGCTCTAAAAGTTTATGGTTGACCAGGTCAACATGATTGGCACGCATTACGAGGATGATCATTTGGCAACTGGGTTTGGAAACCACTTGGCTCGGCCGATACTTAGGTCTGAATGGCGTGAAGATTTGACTTTTGAAGAGGCTGTTAAATTGATTGAGAAGTGCCTCTTGGTGCTCCTTTACCGAGACCGCTCCTCCATCAACAAGTTTCAGGTTATTGAATCTTTTTAATACTTATCTAAGATATTCTTGATATTCAAATTAGATAAATAGAGTTGTTCTTTATTTGTTGATTGAGCCTATGGTACTATGCATATTACACAATGGCCTGCGCTATGGACTCGTATCTTCGGTTTTTAAAGTCCAAACAGTCGATCTGAACCGTTAAACATGATATTACTTGCAGACCAAATTTTACATTTTTTTTAAGAATTTTTTTTAGATAGTAGAAATTCACAAGATTTGAAAATTCTGGACCATCCAAAAGGAGTGGTTTTCTACCTATCTAAAAACATAGTAAAAAGATTCTGAAAAATGTTAAATTTGGTCTTCAAGTACATTTTCATATGGAGATCGTGTTTATTGGTTCGGATCGACTGTTTGAACTTTGAAAATAGAAATACAAGTCCATAGCACAGGTCTATTTGTAATATGCATATTACCATAGCCTCACTCTTATTTGTATTCAAATTAGTTAATTACTGACATGTTAAATACTTTGCAAAGGGCTCCTAAGTTCAATCAAATAGAAAGGGACGAGTAGAGCACTTGGGTCTTTATAAAGTTGACTTGCAGTAGTTGCCTTATGAACCATGCATACTGAAATAAAAATGCATTTGTTTCCTTCAGTAGAGGGTGTTTCTGCAAAATGCGCATTTATTAAATGCTTTCACTCGAGCATTCTCATGACCTTGCATACAAACATAACAAGTTTATATATTCTATGGGGCTTCATGTAGTTCTATTTAAAAGGTTTGAATACCATTTTTTGCTAATAAATCTAAAAATACATTGGATGGAGAAAACAGAATTGATAAATGCCAGACATTATTTGCAGATAAGGTAAAAACGAATGGTACAATTTGCAAAACAATAATACTATGCGTGCACATTATGAATTTTTTTAGCTTTAAAGAAGTTGAGTAACAAAAATTGTCATGGTAGGGAGTAACAATAAATTTGGACATAGAAAATTATCACTCTGGCCCTCATAATATGAATATACACAAGAAGAGGGACTTTTCTTATACTTGGATATTTCTTATATTCTGGGATTATTTGCAGTATTTAATGTCTAGCAGGAATTCATATGAAACTGCCTCAAATAAGTATGGGGATATATTATTAGTTAATTTAGGGATTACTGGGTACAATTATTGTAATTTTTTTTATTATTGTAGATTGCAAAAATCACTGCTGAGGGTACCACCATCCACCCGCCTTACTCTCTGAGGACATACTGGGGATTTTCCCACTTCCAAAACCCTTCCAAGGGTGCTGCCGGTACCTGGTAGACAAACTACTATAATCTGATTAAACCTTGAACTGGATATTTTCTGTCAGCTAGTAGTACTTGTTTAAGGAACTATTTATTTCATCTGCAATTGTTTTTATGTGGAATATAAATCTGCGAATTTGAATGTTATTTCTTTGTTTCTTTTTTTCTTAGCTCTTGTATCAATCTAGAACAGACATGTGTGTTAATTTCCTGTGTCATTGTATGCCTTTAGCTGGTTAAATCTCAATCCTACAGATTGCATTTCTCAACCTCTGTTTCCCGATTTTTTTATTCATAATATTAAAAAAATTATTGTGGGCTAAATAATAATGGCTCAGGTTTACTTTTATTTTCTAGTTTAATATGGTGCTGATTTGGTCCTTAACCTCTGTTTATTTTTATTTTTATTTCTCAACCTCAGTTTCCCTATTCACTGCAGTTCATCCCTTTTGGTCATGTTACTTTTAAAAAAAAAATTTAAGATTATGTTATTGAATTGAATTTATTATTTTTGTAAAGCTATGAATAAAAAAATTGGCTCATTATACACGCTATTATACACGATCTGAAAAAAAAAAAAAATTGTTGATCGTGGATGTTATCAATTTCAAAGTACTATGGATTAATATTTTTATTTTCAGATTGTTTGAACTTTGTAAATAAAGATATTAATCCATAGTACTTGCCATTATACGCGCTAGTTCCAACAATTTTCAGATTCTTAGGCACATCTTACATACACGATCAACAAAATGTAGTTCCCTACCGAAGTATGTAGTTAGAGCATATATATTGGACTTTTTATTTTATTTTTAAATTCAATATGGCATTTTTTTTTTTCAATTTTTAGAATGTATGATAATTTCAAAATTGATAATATATTTTTTTTAAAAGAATCAATTTCTAATTCTCATGTTCGCAAAATTATGAAAATTCTCATTCGCGATTGTTAATTGCTAATTTTACATTGGACTTTCAATTCTAATTTTTAATTCAACATGACAATTTTTAATTAAATTCAAAAATGAAGGTGTTCTATTAATAGGTATCACCTATTGTAGTTTGTTATCATTGTTCTTGGGAGAGAATTGATCAGAAATTTAGAGAGGATAATCTTATGATTTACATTAGTCTCTTTGTGGTTCTTTATTTGCATTTGTACTAACAAAATGTTTAGCATAGAGAATTTGTTACTTTTGAAACCTTTCTTTTCCCCCACTTCAAATTTAAATCTCTCTTCAAAATTTGAAACAAGTGTTGGATTGTATTGGAACTAAGTATATTTTGAATAAATTACATTTTTCTTTAGTCTATTAATTCATAGTTAATTATATCTTTACAAGTTCAAATAAATCAACTTGTTAAATTTTTCAACCATAAATCAATCAACTAGTTAAATTTTACAGCTTCAAATAAAGTTAAGTTTTTATTTGAGATGGGGCAATTCAAACAACCTTATCCTTTTATTTCTATAAAAATAGAATTTTCTTTCTAGATAAAAATGAGAGAGTCCTTATTATATATCCTAAATCGGCAATGGGGAGACACACAAGCTGATTACCGTTCGATGCAAGATTAACGGTTGTAGTCGTAGATGTCTTCAACTGACGTCCATGTGCGTCATTTCCACTAATTTGAGTCCGTAACCCCCCAGATACCTGAGGTGACGGCCCAGATTAATCCCACTATAGGGGTGCGCTTTGAGATTCGTGCCAAGTTAAAAGAACGGTCCGGATTTACTTATTGCCCCTCTTCCTCGAATTTTCGCCTCTGGAATTGTAACTTGTCCGCCAGCTGTCTTTCGTCCCTCTTTCTTCCTCTTCTACGTGTTGCTCGCCGCGCCGCGCCATCGCCGGAGTTGGTACTTCCTCTTTGTCGCCGGGACATCGGTTTAGGGTTTAGATTGATGATCTCCTGAGTCAGTTCCTTTTCCTTTTCCCCCTATTTGTTAGCAATAATTATTCGTTTTTGGATTGAATTCAATTTTAAATTACCATTTTCAAGCAAGGTTACGCATCTTACTGAGTTTGAACAAAAGAAAAATATACCTCACTGGATTAATCTCATCCAATTTCTTATGTACGAATCTGGTTTAAGATGAATTTAAAGGGAGGACGCATTCTCTGACTTCTCATTTCAAATTGAGAATTTGCTTCTCTCTTGCTTTCATTGGTTCTGTTATTGAGTTCATGTTTTTTAAATTCATTTTGTTAATTCATTAATTTCTTATTTTTCTAATATGGATACATTAAAAATCAAAATCAGGTACCAAACCGAGTTGCATTGTGATCCTTCAGGGCTGCAAGAAATTTAACACCTGTCTGGTACGTAAATTGCTGTTTTAGAATGGAAGGCTTTTTTGGTACCCAAATTGGG